>OZ010582.1:100637097-100727097 GCA_963932145.1 Acanthosepion lycidas | reverse complement strand
CCATCACTACTAGAAAATAAAGTCAAATCATATACATTCCCTGAGATACTACTTACACCGGAAAGTGGGGGGGACCAGTCAGTCAGTTATGTGCGATGCGTGATACATGCTTAGGCGATTATGTATCTTTCGATACATAGCTGACAAGGCAGATTCCCCCTTCCCCATAGTAGGTTTCCATTTCTTTCTGCGGTAGACCAGTAGCTATCCAAGGCTATAGAACCAGATCTGTCCTGCTATTTACCCATACTTGGGGGGAGAAGAAGAGGATTCATAACCTTCCCAAGGGTATTAGCAAATAAGTGAATGTAATTGATTCAACTGTAATCCAAACTCGCCTCTCCTCAATCAGAGCCAATATCCATTACTCTACTGTACAGAAAAAATAGATTGGATTGTATTTTACTTCACTAAATTTTTACTTAATCATGTTACATAAAAGTTTGGCATTTTGTAAATTATAATTGATTAATGTTACTTAATTGTTTACTTGCCACTTGCAATAAATTCAGAGGTCACATGAGGATAGATTTTTAAACCATGTTAAAGAAAGAAAGAAAAAATAGTTCTTTTCATTGGACTATGTTATTTGAAAACCATGCAAAAAGAGTAGTGTGTGTGTGTGTGTGTATATATGCTTCAAATAAATGTATGCAACAATTAGGCGGAAACTCTTGGAAAGAATTCCAATTTTTCACCTCTTTGTTTTCAAAATAGCATCACTTTAAGTATGGACGCTCAAAAGTACAATATTCATTATGAACACTCAAAAAAAACTTTTTTCAGTGCTCGTCTATCTGGTCTTTGGTCTGTGATCACAATGTAAGATTTGTTTTACTCTTCTGCCATGTTTCTGCAGTTGGCAGTTTTGTTATGAAGGATTCCTCCTCTTGGATTTTCCAAATTTGTAGCAGCATCTCTCTCACTGCACCAAAGAGGAAGAGTTGGCATAATTTGATACCTTCTTGATAATTGTGGCTACTGGATAATTTTCCTCCTTGGCTTTCACATCCTACCATTATTGAGTGGCAAGATAAATACTGTGATCTTTATCCGAAACTAGAAGCCAAATGCACAGTAGAAGACTATGTTTTGATGGAAACTTTTGCCATCATATTCCTTAGTTTTTCTTACTACAATGGGATATTACTCAGAGATGGATCTCTAGTTATGGATTACTTTCGGATTTCTTTTCCTGCTATAAACATTAGAATACACAAACAGCCTTTATTGTTTCTATTTTTAGCTCCACTGAGTACACATTCCCTATGTTAATATCCACCTATAAACTTTTTATTATTGATAACCTCATATGGGCTGACACCTTTATCTTTCATACTTTTTAGTGTCCTTCCAGTTTTATTATTCAAGGATAACAAGATAGCAAATAATCTTAAAGAAGTCTGAATGTAGATGATGTTATAAAAACAAGTATCATGAAGATAATCATCATCTCAAAGAAATAATAAGCTGAGAACAACTGACATCACTTGAAAATTTGGAAAATATATCAGAAACAAAACGAGAAAGATGAGGATACTCATCCAAATATTTCATACTTAAATAATAGTGCTTTGCTTTAAACTAATGCCAAGAACACATATGTCTATATATCAGAGATGATGCATTATGATTATTTACATTATTCAGACTGGTATCCTCATCTTATTGCTATATTCACATTTCGGCCACTGTCCACTCCAGCCTTCTTCAGGTGATGAGAATTTCAAATCAAACACTATTTCGTCCACCGGGGTACATTGTTCTAGTTTCACATGCCACACCTCTTCCAGATGTATCAGTTATTTCCCTTTAACTCAACTCTCCAAGTTTTGGTATTAAAATTACAACTCTGGGTCTAGTCACTGGATCTAACCGACACCTTTATCCTCTTGGCCATGTGTCTACCCTGGAGGACAAAATAAAGGGTTCAGTTCGAAATTTGTTAAGTCAATACTAACAGAATAATCAAGTTTGACTTGTGTAGTCAAGAAATACTTTTGTCATTATAGTGTAGAACTAGAGGCTACGTATATTATAAGGAAATTATTTAAGTTGGTATTTAGAAGGGATACCAGCTTTGGGAATTATGTAATGAGTTGCAGAGTTTAATATTTCTTGAAATGGCTTTATTTTTTATCAGCCTCAGAAGAATTCAAATATTTTAACTGAAAAATATATTCATTTTCATTTAATCTTTGCTCTAATAGTCAGATGTATCTAAGAAAGTTTGTGAGGTTTTAAAAATTCTCTTTTCTTTTCAGTTTTAAATAAGATAAACCCTTATAATAGTAACAATCTGTAAACATTTTCAGCAATCTAAAACTTACATAATTTACTACCTGATAACATTTGCAGTATACCTACAGTAGTAATGAGGAAAATTAACATGAAAGGACAAAAGTTGATTGTGAGACCTTGTCTACCCCACAAGTTCCAAGTTTAAACCAGATTCAAAGTCAGCAGAAGCAGCCAAGAAAACAAACACAGCACTTGCTCAATGTGAAGTTAAATACTGAACTATTGAAGGTTATTTAAAGCCAGAAAATATTTTAGCATGCCAGAATTTTTTCCTTTTTAAGATAAATTAATGATATATGTCTTACTAATTAACCCATAGCTTAGGGGAGAAGAGGTGGATTCATACTTTTCTCAAATGTATATGCATGTAAGTGAATATAACGAACCCAACAGGAATTGGAACACAGGTCTCCAATTCAAAATTCTGAGCCATTATCAATTAAAGCACCTGGTATTAAAGTGTTCACCCATCTTGGTACTGTCCAGGTTCAACACTGCTTAACTTTGGTGATAATACAGGAACTAATTGTTCAATGTGATGTGGCTGGATGTCTAATACAAGAGAAGGCACACAATAATGCCGAATCAGATTTAATCCAAATTGTTTATGAAAAAAGTCCAGTTATAAAATATCCCAAAATAAGTTTAAAATGTTAATTACTTTTAGTAAATCATGTTAAGAAAGGGAAAGGGAAAAAGAAAGAGAAAAGAAAAAGAAAAAGACAAAGAGAAAAGACAAAGAGAAATAGAAAGAGGAAGAGAAAGAGAAAGAGGAAGAGAAAGAGAAAGAGGAAGAGAAAGAGAAAGAGGAAGAGAAAGAGAAAGAGGAAGAGAAAGAGAAAGAGGAAGAGAAAGAGAAAGAGGAAGAGAAAGAGGAAGAGAAAGAAAAAGAGAAGAGAAAGAAAAAAAGAGGAAAGAAAGAAAAAAAGAGGAAAGAAAGAAAAAAGAGGAAAGAAAGAAAGAAAAAAGAGGAAAGAAAGAAAAAAGAGGAAAGAAAGAAAAAGAGGAAAGAAAGAAAAAGAGAAAAGCATATTGAAGATAAAATTTTTTTTATGATTAATTATATTAATTATTATAGCAAATGTATATAAGAAACTAAATTTTATTTCTTTAGAAGTGATCAATGTCGATCCCACAAAAATATTTCTTTTTTTGATGGTTAATTATTAATGATTAATATCAGATGCCTTAATTTTTATAAAATCCTTTGCCAATGAACAAAGGGAATTGCTAACAAATGAAATACAAATGCATTTTACAATTTGAATAAATTCTAGAAAGTCACAAAGATAAATCTTCCAGAAATAATTGGAAAATAGAAATACTTAAGAAGTAACTAAAATCAATAAATGACATCAAAATATTATCGGATGAAGAATTTTCAGAGATTAATGAATGTAAATTATTGGAGGAAAAAAAAAAAAAAAAAAAAAAAATCACAAATAAGGGTTTTTTTTTCTTTTTAAAATTCCATTATCTCACAACACTGACACCTATTTGTGTCATGCAGTACCAAATCAGAGGTAATCGATTGATAATGTTACTCATTTGAAAAAGGATTTCATTCTTAAACTCATTCATTATAGAGAAAAATTGTTCAAACAGAAGAAAGTTTGAAGAGTTATCCTGTTTTGAAAATCAGCATTTAATATTCTATATTATATATAGTATTGAACAGCACCATCTAACATTAGTTGTGAATGCATAGCCAATTCAACCAGTAAGTAAGCCTCATCATTAAATTTATTTAAATCCAAAGATGCATTGGAATAGCAAAAGATGCCCTTCAAAAGATAAGTAAAGTATTAAAAAAAGAAAAAATTCATTAAAAACAGAGAAAATACTACTAAATTGTTATGTAATAGCAGTCCTATATGTAAGCGAATGCTGGACAATCTCATCACAGATGAAAATGAGACTTCAGGTAACAAAAATGTTTCTATAGAAGAACCGTAGGCTGAAGATGTAACTCTGAAGTTTTAAGGATAAGGGAAACAAATAGGAACAATTATACCTAGAATCAGAAAGATAATTGAATTTTCTAGGGCATATGAGGAAAAAAGGCTTGGAGAATTTGATACTAACAGGACTTGAAAACAAGAGGGAGAGAGGAATGGTGTGAATAACCTACAAAATAAATGAGTAATTGGATGTCAGGGTGACAAAAAATAGATGAGATAGCAAAAACAAACCTTACAAAAGACACAAAGGATAGGAAGTTATGGAGAACCATGACTACACAGAACGTTTCTCTACTTGTGCATTCAATCAATATTGGTAAAGCATCCGAGTCACAAGTAGATTGTAAAATTGTAATTGATTATTGACCTGGCAACCTTTGTTCTGCTGGTAAATTACTGATCGATTATGAAATCTTATTGAGCAATCAAACGATTTTTTTTAATTCGTTATTTCTTATGACCATAAATAAACATTAAATTTAGTGAGTATACATGCTTGTGTAGACATTCCTTTAATTAATGTCTACTAGAGATCAAGAAATCCTACTCCAAGAATCTTTGTCCAACGAAGAATTGAGCATAAATTCCTTTGTCAGTCAGGAAAGTCACTTAAATATGGTCTGCCATTAGGCCATAGGAAGCCATAAGGTGCAGAGCTTAAAAGTGGTTTCCTTGACTGAAAAAAAAAAGAAAGAGAGAGAGAGAAATATGAGTTCAGTTCCTGTTGGGAAGTATACTTCCTTTCATAGTTGTTGATCTCTAGGCTGGTAGGTAGGTAGGTTTAAAAACAACTCCCTCAATGCCCACTTGAGCCTTTTAGTCATTATGCATAAGAGCAATGATCTATCTTCTCATATTTTAGTCATATAATTCCTTCCCTTAAAATTTTTTCCGATATACCCTCAATTCCCCCAGAATGATTTAATTATCCAGTAATCCCCTTCACCCTGGTCGGGATCGACAGTCTTATTCAGCAACCTTCTTAAATTTAGTGGCCCAATAAAATTGCTCAGCCTCCTGTGCTACAAGCAGGATAATAGGAGTAGACAGGCTCACCTCTCATCCCACCCACACTGTTTCCATGTCTATTGAACTGTGAGTAGAGGATCACCCCTTGTTCCCTGCTCAAAATATAGTTTACCAGTTTTTTCTTGTGTCTCCTCATGTATTTCCAGTGGGAAACCCTGAGGCTACATTATGCTCTGTTCTCAGCCAGCTGTGACTGGTTTGTATTGCCATTAATGACAGATAGTGATGTTGGCCTTTTCCTTTTCTCCAACACAAATCTTGTGACAAATACAATGAAACACTAGAAAACCAGTATGCCTACCCCTACCTTTCTTTCACCAATGTTCATGGTATTCCAACTTTAGCAGAATTTAATTATTTCTCATGGAATGGCTGTCAGATATCTTACCACCTTGCAAAAGAAACTTCTCTCATTGCTACCAATAAATTCTCCGCTCCAGGCTATCTTCCCCTTTGCCAAAATGAGTCCAACAATCACATGCATGTTCTGGATGTTTACATCTGGGATAATCTTCTGATGGGAAAGGAACTGTCTCTCCAGTCCCCAAGCAACTCCCACATGTGCTTTTGTCTTTCATTATTACACTGTCAGCTATCTTTTTTTCCTTTGCTGTTCTCCCTCTTCTCAGAACTGCAGTCTATTAGACACACTATCTCTCCATCTATCTTCAAACATCTTTATCTTAGGTGATTTTAGTGCACATTAAGAGATGTCACAAACATTAACTATTTTCCATTACTCAATCCCTGACTCAAATTGTGAATTTCATTATCAATTTCCCAAGCAACACGCTATTCTACTTCATTTTTTCTCACCTCCTCTCTTCACACTTGCCAAGCTTTGCAACTCTGTCCTCTTGGAAACTCTGATCACACTTTAGTATCTATTAATATTTCATTCCAATCATCTAATCAGGAACCTCCTATTCGTAATACCTTTTTCTATTACCCGAATTCATTCAGTGATTTTCTTTGTGATGCCTCCCTCGGCTGACATCTTTAACCTTCAGATTGAGAATTGCGACACAGAGGTTTCCTGTTAGGTCAAAACCAACATGGATGCTTTCATCCCTTCTCAGAAACACCAGGTGAAACCTCAATCTTCTCCATCATTCACACGAGAATGGTCTGCTACTATAGCCCCCTATTTTCAGCTATAACAGTGCAACAGCTCCCACCACAACAGATTCCTGTTCATTGCTGCTCATAATAAATGTAAACAAGTCCTTGAAGGAGCTAAGTCTCTGTTTGTGACACTGTAGTGCATCTAAAAATTTGGCTCTGCAATAGTCTATTAAATATGTTTTCTATTCTTGCTCTCTTCCATCAATCTGAAGTATTATCATCATCATCTGCTGATAAAAGCTGAATGCTTCATCTACAAATTTCCTGTTAAATCCTACTCATCTGGAATGTCACTGCCTAACTTCCCATTTAGAATTGAGTCTCTGTTGGGTGATATGCATATAACCCCTTCTATGATTTCTTCAATCATTTCTAATCTGGATCCCCATAAATCATGTGGACCCGATGGTATCCTTGTAATAGTCATTAAGAATTGTGCTCCTGAATTGGCTCCTGTCCTCTCTAAACAGTAAAAATGCCTCGCTACCTCTTGCTTTCCTGTCTGCTGGAAGTCCTCATCTGTTATTCAAGTTTTTAAGAAATGAGGGGAACTGTCTAACCCTTCAAACTATCAGCCTCTTAACATTCTAGCTCTTTCTGCTAAACTCTTAGAGGCCCTGATCAATCTTAAACTGGTTAAGCATCTCACATCACAGGGCTTTTTTTTTTCTCACACAAGCAATATGGCTTTTGTTTCTTCAGTCCAAATATTAATATACTCAAGATAATTGCAGAAAGAGTCTGTCAAGCTCAAGATAAGAATTGTGAAGCGAAGGTTGTAGCTTTGGACATATCAAAAGCTTTCAACAGGGTTTGACATGCAAGTCTTCTCCACAAGCTGAAAATTTACACTGTCTCTGGTCAAATTTTTGAACTGATCCAATCTATCATATTGAATCAAGAAATGAAAGTAATTCTCAATGGCCATTCTTCCAGTTACCTTCTGTATTAATGCAAGAACCCCTTCAGGGCTCCATCCTTTGTCCTACTTTGTTTTTGATTTTCATGAATGCCTTTCCGGATGGAATCAGCTCTCAACTTGTGTTATAGTGGAACACACCTATTCTATAGTTAATAGACTCTCCCACCTATAATAAGTACGAGTAGTAAGAGTAATGAAGGGTCGCTGATACTTTAGTATTCAACTAATGGTCATCCGACATTGACTGACTGCCTTCCTGAGCAACTCCCTTGTTACTCTTACTACTCCTACTTATTATAGATGGGAGAGTCTATTAACTATAGAATAGGTGTGTTCCACTATAACAACTTGTTATCTACACTCATGACACTATCATTTTTGCCAATCTTGATAGTAAGTTCGATATGGTAAAAATGACAGCTGATATCCAAAATAACCTTCAATCTGTTGTTAACAGGGGCAAAGGGTGGCTTGTTAATTTTTATGCTTCCAAAACTAAACTGCTTTCTATTAATCATTTGAGAGAACCTTCTACCTTTGATCAACATGGATGGTGCTAACCTCCAAAAGATTTGGCTCATTGCTCCTTCTTGGGTTAATGTTATCAACTGACATGAAGTGGAGAGACTATATTGAATCCATTGTTAGGCCAGTTGATAAGAAAGTTGGTTCACTGAGTTTTGCAAGTCAATTTTTCTCTCCAGAATTTATTGTGCACATATATAAATCTACCATTCCTCCATGCTTAGAATATTGCTACCACATATGGTTTGGTGCTCTTGCTATTTATCTAGAGCTCCTTGATAAACTCCAAAGAATCAGCAGTATTATTGATCCTGATCTGGCAACTTTACCTCAGTCACTTTCCCTTTTGAGTTTTCTGTAAATACTTTCATAATAATTGTTCAGATGAGATCTTCAATATGGTACCTAGACTCTTTGAATTTAAGTGCAGTACTAGACTGGTGATGTGGTCATACCAATTTACAGTTGAGATGGCTAGATGTAATTGACAATTCCAGGCTAACAGTTTTTTGGGGAGGTTTTCTTGCACTTCTCTCTTGTGTAACTCCCTTCTGGTTCCATGCTTTTCAGCTAACTTTAATCTGCAAAAATTTAAATGCAATGTCAATAGCTATCTACTGCTCTCTCGATTATTCCTTTTGCCCTCTTAGCAATGTTTTTGTTTCTCTTTCACAATCAGTAGCAACTTGTGTCTTAGTGGCTTTACTGCCTTGCATGGGATGAAGTCATATATATATATATATATATATATATTCAACTCCCCTGTCATATTTAACATATGAGTGTCAAGTAACTCAGTTCCTAGGAACCAACAGACCAACACCAGCACATGAGATTTGATTATAGTGGTGAAGGTTTTGTGCAGAACAATTTACACTTTTTGAAGGGCTGGATACAGAGACCTGATGCACTACGTACCACAAGGTCCCCAAACAACCCTCCCCAGTTCTTGAATTCAGAGTTTTTCTTCTCCTAGACCAGTTGCCATCCAAAGCTGTAGAACCCAGTCTGTCCTGCTATTTATCCATAGCTGGAGGGAGAAGAGGATCTATACCTTTCCCAAGAGTATAAACATGTAAGTGAATATAATATGGAATTCAAACTCTGGTCTCTTATTCCTCAATCCAAGTCACTACCCATTTTATTTTGTAACAAGTATTTATATACAAGACAAAAATTATTAGTTTTTCAGAAATTTTTAAGTTAAGGACGCTCATAAATATTCAAACTATGGAGGATGCTAAGTGACACAATTCAATACCAAATAAACACAAGTGAGCAAGAGATATTTTTGAATTTTTTTAGTTGTAATTCTTTCTGAAATGAAGATACTGGAAAAAATCCAGGGCAGAGATTTATGTTTTGATAAAATTACTACTTTCCCCAGTGAATATACATGACTATAAAAATATTAAATTTTTTTTTCTTTTTTTTAAATTCATAACCTCATCTGTTAAAATATATAAAACCTCAATTAATCTCAGACAAAAATAATTTAAATATGAAATTTCCTAAAAAAAAAAAAAATGAAAAAAAAAAGTTTACTCCTGTTGGAGGAATGCCTCTCTAATTCATGTGTGTAGCCATACTCACCATGCTTGGCAAATTATGAGCTGGAGTTTTGAATTCAGAGTTGAGCCTCTCCTAGACCAGTTGCTACCCAAGACAATATGAAGGTGGTTGTATACACGAGTCACAAAAATGAAGTACAAGTCAGAGAAGAAAAGCACAATATCATTTTGACAGATCTACACAGTAAAGCTGAAGCAGCTTTTAAGACTTGACTGTGTCTGTGCTCCATAAGGCAAAACAGCTTTTAGGGCCTCTGTGTGTGTGTGCATGCTTTGTAAGGCAAAACAGCTTTTATGGCCTGACATTGATAATGTCTTACATATCTGCAGAACAATTAACCTATGCATTGATACACTCTGTACATGTCATCAGACTTTTTTACAAATTGTTCTGCTATTTAAATCACATATTGAGGGAGTAGAGATGGGTTCATATCTTTCCCAAGGGTATTTGTTTGAAAGTCATTGAAACAAAGTTGACAGGAATTCCAACACAGCTGTCCAATTCCTCAATCAAAGCCACTATCATTACTCAACTCTCTTCAACATATCAAGAACTATTAATTTAAATAATGTATGAATATTGATTAGTGTTGCACATTTTTTAGGCTACATTCACAAATTTTCTAGTACCACTTTCGTATTGTGGCTATATACAAAATTGTCTTCAACTTTTCAATCTAAACAAAATTTATTGAAGGAAAATGTTCCTTGTTTTTTGATGAGATTATAAGAGATCTTCATTTTGAATTGCTGAAATTCAGATAAGTTGCTGCCATACAGGACTACAGTTCACAACTGAAAAGAAAAGATGTTTTATTTAACAAGTTGATCAGTGATTTGTTCAGTAAATTTTAAAATATCAGAAAATTCCTTAAACAGTTTGTCAAATCAAAACCAGAATCATTCTTTTAATAATGGAATATGGGGGAAAGATGTATGACAAAGTGGAAAGTTTTTGTGTGTTGCATCTAGTCTTTTATGACTTCATTGGATTAAGTTTATGTTTAACATTGATGCAACTACGCGTACATGAACAGGAAATGAAGGAATTTTAAATTTAAAGATGATTTTTTTTTGTGTGTTTTTTGAGTATATAATCTAACTACTTTCATTCAGATTCTTTTTCTTTTTGCTGAAAATCAATCCTAATATGATGAAATAAATAATTTGATAAAAATTGGTCAAAGGTCATAGCAAGCTAGGTGAAATGCTTCGCTGACTGAATAATAATACTATGAATTTATTTCAAAGATTTTAAAAAAATGCTGAAATTGAGATATATCAGATGACTTAGCCTTGGAGGGATTTTGCAAAACAAAGCTTGTCAATGAAAGAACAATTTACACTGTAACAGAGTATGTTATATTACTGTGTCTTCATACACATAGCCTTATGCCAAAGTAAAGGTAGGTTCATAAGTAATAAATTTAACTCCTTGAACGGTGCTTTATCATACAAAGTAAATGAAATGGTCTGTTATTCGGTTTGGCATCCATCCGTCTTGGGAGATGAGGGAGTAGCAATTATTTTTTTTTTTTTTTTTTTTAATTCTAGGCGATGGAGTTACATTGCCTCTGGTGATTGTGTAGTCCCACTCTGGAGCAGCAGTCTCTCAGGCACTTGGTGCAGATGAAACTGGATGACACAGAGATGGAGGCTGTCCTTGATTTTCTCCATACTCATTTTACTGCTTCCTGATCTTCCCTCGCGGCTTCTGCAATCATGACGCCGTCACTGACTGTGGCTCTTCAAAGCTGACAATCGTCAGTCGCGGCCTCCCAGGTGTTGGGGTTAATGTCAGCCAGTTTCCTGTCTCACTTCCAGACATCATTGAAGTGCAGCTGAGGTCTTCCAGTTTAGCGGGAACCCCCATACAGGATGACTCTTAGGATGCGGCCGGTACTCATGCAGTGTATGTGCCCCAGCCATCTCAGACGTCTTTGCCAGAACAGCATGAACAGGCTGGGGATGCCGGCACATTGAAGGACCTCTGTGTTAGTGGCCCTGTCTTGCCAGTTAATGTGTACGAGATGTCTAAGGCAGCAGAAGTGAGAGGTGTTTAACCTCTTCTCCCGAGTTGTCCAGGACTCGTTGCCGTACAGAAGAGTGCTGAGGATGCATGCCCGGTATACTTGTAGTTTGGTGTTCTCTGTCAGCTGGCTGTTGTTCCAGATGCACTTGTTTAGCATGGCCATGACTGTGGTAGCTTTCTCTATTCTGGAGCTGATCTCAGTGTCCAGGTAGAGAGAGCTGGAGATGATCGACCCGAGGTAGGTGAAGGAGTCCACCACCTCAAATGCCATTGATGGCAACGTCCGGGGAGGAGGTGACGTCTTGTGCCAGGATGTTGGTCTTTGTGAGGCTGATGATCAAGTGGAACTCCTTGCAGGCGTGGGCCAGGCGGCTGGCTAATTCTTGCGGACTGTCCTCCATGCGAGACGTCAGCGCAGTGTTGTCGGCAAACAGCAATCTCATGAATGAGGACCTCATGGACCTTGGTCTTAGAATGCAGTCGGGCGATGTTGTAGAGTTTACTGTCTGCTCTAGTGCAGATGTAGATGCCCTCCCTCCGTGCAGTCGCAGAAGTCGTACTGGAGAAGCATGGAGAAGAAGATCCCAAAGAGTGTCGGTGCAAGGACACAGCCCTGCTTTATGCTGCTGCTCAGAGGGAAGGCGTCGGATGCTCCACCGTTGTAGCAGACTGTGCTGTGCATGTCCTCATGGAAGGACTTGACCATCTGGAGCAGTCTTGGAGGACATTCTACCTTCCTCTCCAGGAGGCTGAAGAGTCCACTTCTGCTGACCCAGTTGAAGGCTTTTGTCAGGTCAATAAAGGCGATATAGAGTGGTTTCTGCTGCTCACAGCACTTCTCCTGCAGTTGGCGCAGCGAGAAGATCATGTCCATTGTAGATCAGCCCACCCTGAAGCCACACTGTGACTGAGTACACAGGGGAGGTGAGGCTCTGCAGGCATGGCAAGACAACGTGGGCAAAGACTTTCCCAATGACACTGAGGAGGGAAAGGTTACGGTAGTTATTGCAGTCACTGCAGTTACGTTTATTCTTATAGACAGTGACATGTTGGCATCTCGCATGTCCCAGAGGACATGGCCCTTCTCCCAGCACAAGCACAAGAGCTCATGGAGATGCTGCAGCAGAGCTGGCTTGCCACTCTTCAGAACCTTTGATGGAATCCCATCCCTCCCAGGGGTCCTCCCGCAGGAGAGACAGTCTATAGCGGAACATCCAACTCCTCCATGATTGGGAGACTGGGCAAGGCATCCAGGGCGACATCTGTCACCACGTTCCGAGTTGCATAAAGCTCCAGGTAGTGCTCCACCCAGCGGTCCAGCTGCTTGCCCTGGTCTGCCCTGGACTTCAGAAGAGCCGTCTTGATGAGAGTGGGGTCAATGGCAGTTTTGATGCCGGCATACATGCCTCTTGCGTTTCCACTGTCGGTAGCCGTCTGGATCATGCTGCACAGGTTCTGCCAGTAGTCGTTGGTGCAGTAGCATGCAGTCTGCTGAGCCTTGCTGCGAGCAGCTCTGAGGGCATCATGGGTACTGACGCAATGGTTTTGCTTGTAGGCCAGAAGTGCTTGTCTCCTGGCTTCAGAGCCTGGCTGCATTTCATCTCAGTGAGCTTCGTACCAATCCACATTTTGACGATCCTTCTTCCCAAACGCAGTAAGGGCTGAGGTGTATATGGCATCAAGGAGGTGGTGATATCTACTGTCGATGTCAGTAGCACTGATGGAGGATGTGTAAACCTGCATGCTAAAGGTGGTTTGGAAGTGGCAAGAGCTCTCAGGGTCATTGGAGCAACAGGTGTTGATGCGAGGGAGGCCCTTGGTTTTGGAGCGGTGTATTTTCTTGGCTCTCAATCTCACATTGCAGCCCACTAGGGAGTGGTCCATGTTACAGTCTGCACTGTGGAAGAACACTCCTTAGGTTTGCACGCCTGGTGAGGACAAAGTTGAGCCGGTGCCAGTGCCGAGAACCGTGTTGGCAGCACAGTTCCAGCAGCCACTGTCCATTCTCGTTCAAGAGTGTCACAGTCAGCTCCCACTCTAGCATTGAAGTCTCCTAGTAGGTATAATCCTTCAGTTTTGTGGTTCCTGGATTTCTTCTCATCCAATGCCTCATAGAACTGGTCCCTGACCTCTGGGGTGGGGCAGTGTTGGCGTGTAGAAGCAGAGGATGTTGGCGAAACCTGTAGATGTCGAGAGGCGCAGTGCTAGGATTCTCTCAGATCCACCAGTTGGTGGTTCAATGGCTGGTATCAGCGAGTTCCTCACAGCGAAGCCTACGCCGGGTTGCCTTGGGTCATTCTGAGGCAGGCCCTGTCAGAAGAAGGTGTAGTTGGCCTCTCTGATGGAACTGCTTTCAGCCAGTCTCTTGCAGGCAGGTGATGTCAATACCCAATCTTGAGAGTTCCCTGTTTATGCCCGTGGTCTTTCGAGCATTGTCGATCTGTTGGATGTCGTCTGTGAGTCCGGGGCACATGGTCTGGATGTTCCAGCTAGCAAATCGATGAGCTGGAGTCTTTGCGTTTCTTTCTTTTCTGCTTGGTGCAGGATTTACAGCTTGCTTGTCAGGAGGATCAGTCCCTGAGCCCTACACACCCAGTAGAGCAGGCAAGCTGTGGCAGGACAGCACCTTACTGGCTGGAGGCTGCCCAGCTTGAGGCAAGCGGTAGCTGTCCAGTGAGATGCGATGATCTCTCCCACTGACGGAGGTGATCCCAGGCACCCGTAGCCTACGCCAATCGGGTTGGGCTTTTGACATATAACTGTCACTTCCCATGTTGTGCCAATGTCTTGCGATGTCGCTGGAATGTCCTCTCCAGTGTGCCTGGTCAGGATGTATGGAGAACTAGGTCTGCCCGGACATTTAGTTCCCCCTCTCAGCCTTGCTCGCAGAGTCCAAAGGAGATGATAAACCAATACAGTTTGGTACCAGCACGGCTGCAGGAGTTGCCGGAAGGTAGCACAAAGTACAATCCATCTGCCTTAGGGGCTCCACTCCAGATTTATGTAGGGTTTACTCCTTGGCCTTTCCTTCTCCCAAAGATTTCCACAAGGCAGTGGAGCTATTTAGCCCATAGCTGGGGCTTGGTTCATGGGCACCAGGGCCTGTCTACACACCGGTGGGCTTGCAGGTCTGTTATTAAATAAAATGAAACTCAACTGAAATAGGATTGTCTAATTGCAGAAAATTAGAGTTTATTTTGATTAGATAACCAAGGTACTAATGTTTTCAAAGTTTAAATGGAGTACACAAACTCCAATGTGTAAATTGGATAAAGACAAAAAAGGTCTTTATTGTTACAGGTCATTGGTTTGTTTGTTAAACTCATTATGACATCTGACACAAGCCAGCAGTTGGGCTTATCTAATGATTGTAAGAAAGCAGAAGATAGCTATCATGCCTCCACACTCAAAAAGAAGATCAAAATACAACTTGAAAAATCAACAAAGATAAAGAAATAACAACTTGATATCAAGAGAGCTTCAGCATAAAACAAATTCATTTGCCAAATAGAATTAATAGTCATTTAATGTTTAAAAACAGGCCTTATTGGCTTACTGCACAATTTCAAGAGTTAAGACTGAATACATGTTCCATCTTCTTAACTGTTACTGCTTTAAATAAATTTAAATCTTTTGTTTTTTAGAATTTGTTATGTTATAGATATACAGTGGGATATAATAGATAATGGCTCAGAATGAGAAATTGGAGATCCAAGTTTGAGTTCCAGTAAGGTTAGTTATTTTCATTTACATGTAAATACTCTTGGAAAAGATATAAATCCATATCTTCTCCAGCAAACTATAGTTTTAATAGCAGGACAAACTTGGTTGGCATCCAGTCTACTACAGAAAGAAACAGTAGCCTATGATGGGAAAATGGGGGGGGGGGAAGAGGCTTGGTAAATGGATAAATAATGCTGAGGGATATGAGGGATGGGAAGTTATAGAGAGCCATGATCGCCCGTGTCCTGAAGGGATATGGCATAGAAGAATATACTACACACATTCCTAGTATTTTATCATGTTTGGTGTTCTTTATAACTTTTTTTTCCCCACCTTATGGTACAATTCAGTATTTCTATAAAACTGGTGTGTTCTTGTTCTGCCTGGCACAAGAATTGAATTCATGATTTCCTGAGAATGAGATAAATGTGTAAGTATCGTTGTCTACTTGGTCATATTTTACTCAGGCAATGGATTCTGGAGCCCCAAACTTATTTTTTTTCCTTATTATCAGTGGCCTTTGTAGAGTCTTCATTTCTATGTCTGCATTATTAACCGAGTTTTTTTTTTTTTTAAAATTTAGCAATCAATCGGTTTCTTTTAATCCTCTTATTTTCCACTATGTTACATGAGGATTTTCCTTCTCCAGAATTCTGCAGAACTCTTTAAGTCTTCCTTATCAGGAATGCTTGATACCAAATGACCAAAAAATTATGACAAAGATGAAACAACTGGTCCAAACAAATCAATGAATAATACTAATATCTTGTCTCAAAAATCTATGCAAAATTTCTTAGCTGTTATTTCTAAAATTCCAGGGAGGTACAACATTAATGAAAGACTAATAGTTGAGACCTCTACAAAATAAAATAAAGAGATCTGTTCCAACTTCACAAAGTTATGTGACAAATTCTTATGAGAAGCCAATCGCGACAAACAAAATGTAATAAAAACAAAGATGCTAGATTGTATGAATTAGCTTACAAAGGTTATCAAATCTGATAGGCTCCCAAATCAAAAGTAGCTGAAATGTTATGATAAATGCAACAAAGATGAGGATGCTAGGTTGTATAAATCAGTTTATAGAGGTTGTTGTATATGATAGTCTCAAATGAAACTAAGTTTGCACAGCAACTGATTTATGATAAATGCAACAAAGATGAGGATGCTAGACTATAAGAATCAGTATAGAGAGCAGTCATAGGCAAATAGCAGCCCATTGGCCACATGTGACCTGATTGACTTTCTGAATGGCCTGCCTAATTTCATTAGGAAAATAACATTTATTAATATGTTCGTTTCCTTTCGTTCTCACTTGCTCACGCACACACTCTCTCATACATAACCACATACATAAACAAAGATTAAATACAATGTTTCTTGAATTTTGTAATTTTTCCTTGAAGGTAATGTTGTCAGCATTTTAAACCACTGGCGATTTTCACTAAGGAAGATCATAAGTGTAAACATCTTTTGCTTCAGGCACAGGAAATGTCAGTGATAATTATTTTCACCTAGAGAATAAATATACTGTATATACTTGTGTATCAAGCAACTTTTGAAGATCTAATTTCAAAGCTAATTTTAAGGGGCTTGTATCATACGCAACATATAAAGTTAGCATATGTACTGCTGGCTCTGGCTACACGATTGACCAAACTATATATTCATTTACTGTAGTCTAATTAGTTTAGGTCTTCAAAAGTCACGTAAGACAAGTATATATGTTACTTCTTTTGCAAATAGATTTTTGTATAGGGAAATTAATAGATTAGAAATAAGTGATAATCAGTGATAATATTATACAAAGACATCAGTCGTTTTTTTATTAAATAAGGAATCTCCTCCCAAGAAAAAAAAAAAAAAAAAAAATTGATTCTTCCATTTTTAAGACAAATGCATATGCTCATGGTCTTTTAAAGGGAAAATAGCTGTGGTATCTTCTCGTGAAAAATTCACAATTTTTTTTTAGTAGTGTGACATACTGATCGAAAAATGTTGCCCATGCTTGGTATAGAGGTTATCAAATGCAACAGACTTTAGAATTAAAAGAGGAAAATACAAAACAAAATATTTGTCCTCATTAGTTGAAAACAATCAGTTTTGATTGATTAAAATATCTTCAGATTTATAAACAGAAAATATCAAATACTTTTCTAAGAAATGACAATCATTTCATATTTATACATGATCTTTTATTGTGTGTAGACAGAATATGGTATATATATATATATATATATATATACAAAAATGACATTTATATATCATTTTATCTTTCAATCAATAATTCTTTGAATCTCACCAAATATGAAACATTTCTATTGATTTTGTTTCGTTATTACAATCAATAATTGTTTAGCATTTCTTCATCATGACAGTAACTTTGTTAAAAATGATTTTAACCGTTGCAGGTGTCTGTATTGTGAAAATGAAAAAAAAAAAAAAAAAAAAAAAAAAAGAAAAAAATGGAATTTATTCCAATTTACTAATTTTCAATTTCATGTTCTTCTAATTAAACCTCCACCTTTAGAAGAAAAAAAAAAACTTTTGAAAAATCTTTTTAATTTATTTTCGTTGCCTATGGTGATAAAAAATATTTAAGAAACACTTTCATTAACTTTTATAGTCAGAAGAAAAATTTTGGACAAATCATTAAATGATAGCAAAGTACAACTCAAGGATATATATATATATATATATATATATATATATATATACCCAAGTATATGATTGGTGTATATGGAATGAATTCCAATAACCAACAATTACTATTCTTAAAAGAGTGCTCAATACAAAGTAGAGCAGATATAATTATTTATTTTTAAAGAAAAAAAAAATTTATAACATAAATATGTTATTAAATCACTACAAAAATAGTCATTTTGTTTCAACACCTTCGGTGTCTTATCAAGTGATGACGTTGAATGTAAAAAAAAAAAAAAAAAAAAAAAAATCTTTTTTTTTTTTTTTACATTCAACGTCATCACTTGATAAGACACCGAAGGTGTTGAAACAAAATGGCTATTTTTGTAGTGATTTAATAACATATTTATGTTATAAATTTTTTTTTTTTTTCTTTAAAAATAAATAATTATATATATATATATATATATATATATATATATATATATATATATAAAAACGTTGTATATTTGGGCAGCAATCCCTCTTTTATGCAAGTTTCATTGAAAATGACTAACAAGGTGCAATGGATGAATTTCTTTTATACAACTCATATGTTCATTATTTTCTTTCTCTTCAGGACATAAATTATATAAAATTGAATGTTTTCCAAGCGTTTTTGGTTATACTTTTAGCCATTTATCAAGGATGATTTTATTTTACTTTTAACTGAATATATGGATTGTTTTATTCATGTATCTAGAGTTATAAGAATGTTTTATTTTCCAAACATGGTCAGTACATTGTGGCTGTGTTCAGAGTTGATGTTATTGTGTGTTGGCTTCTTTTCTTATTTTCTATTAGTAATACTTCCATTAATTTTAGCCTTTTTTGTACATGCTATTATATGTGCATTATCAACAAGTATGTTACAGATAAAGTTTGGTAGGTCTCCATGTGTATTTAAATGTGACCTAATTGAGCTGTGGTCAGAGAGGTGTAACATTAGTCTTCTTGTTAAACATGTAGTATATCCAATATAATTATTTACAAATTTAGATTGGTCCTTAAGGAACATGCAAATTCATAAATGATATTGGTTCTCTGTGATGTAGATCTTGCAGGTGAATTATTTTTGATGTTGAGTGTCATTGATCCTTACCTATAACTACAGAATGAACTCTTCCTAACACTATGTACACTACGCCTCTCAAGAGAGAGGGACGAATCAAGTCGAGCCGATAGTAATTCACTCCAAACCAGACTGACAGTCATACTAACACCTTCCACATCTTGTATTATTATTTTGTGTAATATACCTTCGTTATTTCTATTCTTGTGTTCATGTTGTTCTTCCTTGGTCCTAACCTGGACCATAACAGTGAGGTTACTGGTTTAAATTTTTTTATAATAAATAATTAATTTATTTCCTTCCTTTTGTCAACTGGAACTGTGTATTTCTTTATGATGTTTCCAAGTGAAGATTCATTTTGCTTATACTTACTATGCATTTGTGTTATATATATATGTTCCAAAGGTTGTCATTTCCAGGGGTGATAGTGGTAACAAGCTCCTACTGTCTATAAAATGCTTCTGTAGAATGTGTCTCAAATAGCCTTTGACAACTAAGTCTAGCTCCAAGCCAAAGAACATGATACTACCTTCACCTTGCGTGATAAACAGATACCTACTACATCTCAAGTAGTGTTGTGATGGATAGATGGTTGATTGGTCTTCATACTTTTGGGGAAATTAGGCTAAGAATCTGCAATGTTATTGGTCCTGACCTGGCATCAGTCACTTTCCCATCAATGTAACATTGCTTCCTTGTCCCTTTTTTTATAAATACTTTCATAGAAACTGCTCGGATGAGATTTCCTCATTGGTACCTAGACTTTATAAATCTAAGTACAGTAGTAGATTAGTAATAAGGTCTCATTTTACAGCTGAAATAGCTTGTGAAACTCTTTCCTAGTTTCTTGCTTTCCAGTCAATTCTGATCTTCAAAAATTTAAATGCAATTTCAATTATTATCTGCTGTTTCCATTGTCCTCTCTCCTTAAGAGTATATTTTTCTCACATTCTCTAACACTCAGTAACTCCTTTTTTTTATTTTTTACAATATCCGCCCTGTACAAGGCATAAGAGCCACTCGAGGTAAAAGGTTACTGAGTAAGAGGCACAGTTTATGTTTATGTATATATATATATATGTGGAGGGTAACAGTTAATGCAAGACTTGAACTTGCTGTTTTTTGTTTTCTTAAACTTAAAATTAACAAACAGCCTGAAAAACTTACATCTATTGTAATAAGCAATAATGTCAGATAAAAAATTCCAAAAATTATTAATTTTTGTTCTTTCTTTTATATTTATATATATATATATATATATATATATATATATATATATATATATATATATATATATATATGTGTGTGTGCGTGTGTGTGTATGTTTGTTTGTTTCTTCATTATTTAAGTGAAATCTTTTTGTAACCCTACCTCGTGAAATGTCTGTTTTTGTATACAAAAATGATTAGTCCGATAACTCTGTAAAAGTCAGGGATTGATTTGATACACTACCAATACTATAAACTGAACCCCCTGAAAAACTGATAAAAAAAAAAAAAAAAAAAAAAAAAAAAATCAAAATGTCACAACCTAATGAAGGTTTAAAGATTTTGCTAAATGTACAAAAAATTATTTCCTCCCACCCACAAATTTTCCCCTATTTATTACAAGTAGATTTATGTAGTACTTATTTTCTGTCATTACTTTCTTTAGTATACAAAGAATTATTAATTAACCTACATGACCTATTTTTTTATCTTTAATAATAAAAGGATTCAAATACTGTGTTGCATTTAATATGCTGGTATTATAAATAGAAGACCGAACCATATAGTTAGGAGCTTAAATTATTGTGAACAGTGTCCTGAAAATACTTTTTAAATATTTATCTTGCAAATCAGTAAATATGGTAAAATAACTCCTAGAATTCAAGTATACTTTCTTTACTGGTCCATAAACATGAAAAAAGAAAAAAAAATTCTTGGAGGTTGGGATCAGCTGCAGTGAGCAGTTAACCCCAAAATAGTAATAATATTAGCCATTTCCTTATAAAGAAACATTTGGCATTCATTTTACTGAATAGCTCGTGTCACTTTTGATTGTAATTTATGAACTTCTCTTAAAACAATTTTTCAGGAAAATCGGTTTCTCAAGTCCAATAATTTACCACTCTTTCTAGTTTTATAGGGGGGTTTCCTTCTTAACTTTTTACTTGCAGTAGTGTGAAACATCAACATCAGGATTATGTCATTATTTTCTCTTTGAATTATACATGCTATACATTTTAGTTGTTGCTTGTCCATTGCGATTCTATTGTGCTAGTCCACAAAGCTCAAAGAAAGATGGTCTTCGCCAAGACCCACTTACTCATAGATATACTATGAAAAAGATATAAATTTTTCTTGAAAATTCATGACAATACAAAAGCATTAAAATGACCCAAATATTAAATCTTCAAATTTATAATAATTTTCAAATATTGTCCATAAAATATTCATGAAATTACTGATACAGGGCTGATACAATATAAATTTACTGATAAAAATCACACAACACACACACAAAAAAAAAACATTACAAATATATAAAAACTATATAAAAATACAATAAAATTATATGATATTTGTCCTCCTAAATAGAACATAGTAATAAGAAATAAAAAGAAAGCGTCATTAGAACCAATGTGCTTTACACCAAGTTAGCCACAAAAGGTATGACTGATCAAGCACAAATTACAAATCCTTCTTGTCACAGAGTCTTCAAGTTCATATCTGCAGTTCAGTACTGCAGGTGAGAAAAGAAACTATCAGAATAGTATTTATGGTAACATCAAGCTATTTCAACAGTAAAACAATAAGACCTCAATTTAACAAGGAAGAGAGCTCATCAAAACAACTGGTATGACAATATTTATAGAAAAGATAGATTTTCTTTGGATTTTCTTAAAAATCAAGATGGATTCTGACAACAAAAAAAATGATTCAATATAATCATTCCACTTCATGTCAGTGGAAAACTTAAGACAAAGAATGTGCAATGAGTTATTAGGTTGGCGCAAAAATAATGGCGTTTTTTGGCGTAATTTTTAACGTCAAAAAAACGACATTATTTTTGCACCAACCTAATACTTTCCTGGAGGTTAGCATCAGTCATGCTGATGGAAGTTAAAAAAAAAAAAAAAAAGTGGAGGTGTCAAAATTTATAAAAAGTAGTTCACAAAGTCCAAACCTCTTTGTATACAGATGCAGCCTCCTCACAAAAAGGAAGGAAAAAGTTAGTTGCTTTTATAGCAGTTTGGTGGACCCTTTCCATTTTTTTTGATTTGTGAAGCATAGAAATGGATTAGCATATTTTTCTATGCAATCCATTTCACTCAGTGAAACTTAAACCATGATTGGTTAGCAGAAGCTAATTTACATGTGCAGACTGACTTCATTCAATGGTGAATTATTTTTCTTTCTTTACACCGTTTTCTGGCACAAAAGCATATCGTCCTTTGGGGTATGTCATTATTTTCTTCTATATATATATTTCTTAGTTCAGTTAACGGCTGGATGTAATTTACTTGAAGATGGTAGTTTTAGTTCTTTTCATGTCGGTAGCCTGCATTCTTTATATTTTACCTGCCTTCTGTTTATCCAACAATGGATTCTAACAAGAGTTTTGTCTTCATCAATCCATTTTTCTTGACTACTATCTTTTATCTTGATCAAATCACTTATTATGACATTATTTAAATCAGCTTTTTATCCTCATTACTATTTTGGCAATATTTTCAGCATTTTTTTTTCATTCTGGAATTTGTAAAAAAAAAAAAAAAAAAAAAAAAAAGTTAAATATGCTCCTATCAGACCAATATATTTATTTTGAATTATTTTTTTTTTTTAAGCATTTCATCCCCAAGCAAGGTGGAAGTGCCACTAACACACAATGGTTTACAGAGAGTGCAAGCAAGAGTAAAGAGGCATGAAAGAGGAAAGAATGAAGAGAAGGACAAGGAACAAGATCAAGACACTTGGAGATGTTGATTGACATTGCATTTGAATAATTGAAGATTATAGCTATTAGAGAAGCAAGTGGAAGGGAGTTTCAGACACAGGAAGTGTGAGACATGAAGCTATTGAAGTAGAAGCGACAGCTACATTTAACAGTTTTGACAGTGAAAGGGTGGGACCGAGATGGCAAGCGAGTAGCACACTTAAATTCATGTACTTTGGAAACCAGCGAAAGTAGCTCATTGGCGCAGTTACCGTGATTACTTGTAGAAAAGACAGAGGAAAGCAATGTCTGTGAGAAAGTGACTGTAGACAAGATGCCAGATCAGGACCAATCATATTGCATATCTATCTCTGAATATTATAAAAAAAAAAAAAAAAAAAGTGTCATAAAATAATTTATTATAAATATTACTAATATTAATATTCCTAGATGTTCTGAGCTGAAATTCACATGGCGTATTTATCTTGTAAAGATATACTAAAATTTTTACCAACTTTATAATGACCAGACATTGGTCAATACCAATTTGTGGGAACATTGACTTGTGTCTGTGTATATATGGAGGCACAGTGGAGTAATAGATAGCTGCTCAGATTGAGGAATTGGAGAGCTGAGTTTGAATTCCAATTGAATCAATATTCTTCACTTACATGCTAATACCCTTGGGGAATGTATGAATCCTTCTCTTCTCCCACCAACTATGAGTAAATATCAGGACAGACCAGGTTCTATAGCCTTGGATGGCAATTGGTCTATTGCAGGGAAAAAATCTGCCTCATCAGTCATGTATCGAAAGATACATGGTCATCTAAGTGTCTATCATGCATGGCACATAACTGACTGATATATGGGAGAGAGAAATAAAAATTAATAGGGAGAGAGCATATATATATATATATATATATATATATATATATAAAATCAATACTGCATGGTTACTGTCAGTTTCACAAATTAAGAAATCTTCAGACTGTATGTCACTACTACTTTCATGGGTTCTATGTATAGAGGGTCACTCAGAGATAAAGAGAAAATGTCATGAAAGCGAGTTTGTGGTATGACCAACATAAATATTATTTAATCTGTTGAAGATACCCTCTCCCAAAGGTCGCTTGAATTTGTAAACTATGTTGGTTTTTTGCAAATTGCTAACCAGGGGAGAAGAATCATTGTGATGATTGAGTTGGATATACTAAATATATAACAAGATTTTTATACATCAGGAACAATATTGGCTAATATATATATATATATATATATATATATATATATATATAGGACTTCCGTCTAAATTTATGCTGGTGTGACTACACATGCACGCAGATGAAGGATGCTGGGAATTTTAAATTTGACTTTTTTTTTATATATATCTAGCCGATTTGAGATTCTTTTTCTTTTCATCACTTTTGTTAATAGATATTCTACACTCTGATAATAGAAGTTCTGTCTGGAATGGTGAAATGTTGTAAGAGCTAAAGCGCAAATTTACTGTAGATGACCTTGCAATCAAAGCACTATCTAGACATATATATATATATATATATAGATATAGATATATATATATATATATATAGCATTGCCACCGGAACATGCAGAAACTGGTGTTGTATCACCTTATCAGATGAACTGTATTTCCCCCTCTTTTAGTTGTGTCTCTGTGTATGGAGGGGACTGCAGGCTGTTAGGCAAGCTAATTGTTACTCTGGAAATGCATGGAGTGAGTTGAGTTGCTTTGGAGTTTGCAAGGATCATTAGAGAAACTGGAATCTGTCTCGATAGATATAACATTCACATATCTTGTTGCAGACCATTTGTATCACTTTATGAATGCTGTATTTCCTGGTGGTAATGATTTGTTTCTGAAAGAGACCCAAACACCTACTCATCAAAGATGCAAATAAAACAAGTATCAGAAGTATGGATGTTTTTTAGCAAAAGAAACAGCCCAAGAGTGGAATAATGAATTGAACATGTACAAAAGTATATCTTGGAAATATTATAGCAGAGAGCAGAAAATGTAGCACTGAAACCTGAAGGTACATTAGAATAGCAAAAGCATCAAAAAGCTAAGATAAACAGCAAGAAATAGGAAAATTTTGTTCAGAAACAAAGGAAAGAATGATGAACTTTTACACAATATTTTATTCTCACGGAGTTATACCTGTTGACAACTACCAGTGCATAGAAGAGTGCAGTGCCTTTTGATGGTAATTTCATGTGATTTAGCCCGTCAGCTGAAGTGGGTTTGGCGCGTGGAGATTTAGGGAATGGGTGAAAACCAGTGTTGCCTATGCATCTTAATAATAATTATATATACAATAAAAATATAGTTTTAAGGTATGTGTAAATATGATCAATGTCAGGGACAGAGCGCATGTAAGTATAAAACTCACCATATAGTCAACTACCTGATGTTATCGGTCTGGAGGGGCAGTCTCAGCATGCGGCACCTTTGGAAAGTGCCTGAAAAACCATACCACTGGTTGACCCAAGCCTTGTGAGTGAAATTGGGTAGACAGAACACTTGGGGGTCATCAATAGTTGTGCTAGCAAGAAGTCACAAGTCATTGTGAATGAAGGTTTGAATGTGCTGGCCTTTTTCAAATTGTTGATCATTCTAGATAACACACTCTCTCTCAGAAATTCTAACTAAGGTCTGCTCAGCATAGTTGCAGTATAAACCATAGGTTAGCTCTGTGGGTATTGAACAAACACAAATGTGCCTGAGTGAGTGTCTGTAATAGGGATGGGATAACCACCCTAATGCATGGGTATTCTTGAATATGTGTGTTCGTGTGTGTGTGCGTGTATAAAATCTTACTTCACTATCATGCAATTTTACCTTAAAATTCAATTAGTAGAAATTTTTGTAGCAACAAACATACCAAACAACTTTAAAAAAAGTCAGAAAGAAAATTTTCTTTTAATCATTTCATTCCAAGTAAGGCAATAAAGCCACTAAGACAGAAGAGATTATTGAGTGAGAAAAACAAAAAAAGGAAATATTATGAAGGAATGAGAATCAAAGAACATAGAGAGGACAATAAAAGAACAGGATTCAACAAGACAGAAGACAGTGATTGACAATGCATGTAAATCTTTGAAGATTATAGTTGACAGGAAGAAGACAGAAGAGAATGAGAAGTGCAGGAGGAAAAACTATGATCATGGAACTTGACCCTGTTTGAAACACTAGTTTTTATGCTTATTTTCACTTTAATTATAGACAAAAACTAAAAATATAAATAGGTCTCATCATTTTGCAGTTGAAATGGCTAAATGTAACTGTAAGTTACATTTGAACAGTTTCTTTTCTCACACTTCTCCCTTGTGGAACTCTCTTCCAGTTTCTTGCTTTCCAATTGTAGCGAAGAAAACGGCAACTTACCTTGTCAAACCAAGAGACAGCGCGTTGCGTGTTGCGTGTATTCTACGACGGAAAAAGTGGCGAAAAAGAAAATTACTTAGCAAACAAAAGGGTACGTATTCCACATAACATGCTGACTGGTTACACGCGTTGTGATTTGAGATAGTACCGAAGAATCGAGTTTTCAGTATTTCTTTCTGCCCCCGATATTCGAGTCTGTACTTACAGTGATCTTTCTTTGTGTTGTGGAAGTAATCTGCGACAAATATTTCCTTTGCTTTCAGAACGCTTACAAGCTATTTCGGCAGTATAACGGATAAGACATTTGACGTAAAGTTAATACCCGAGTTTGATGGGTCAGTGACCGGACAAGCAGTTACTGAATAGATTGAGAAGGCAGAACTTGTTTGTGACCTGTGTGGGATTCCTCTGAGGTTGACAGGCGGAGCATTTGCTGTTTACTAACAGTTAAACTCTGAGCAAAAATCAGATGTCGAGCAGATAAAACAAGCCTTGCGGATTGCCTTTGCGCCGGATTGTTTCTTGGCTTACAAGCAGTTCGTGGAACACTGACTGTGCTCGGACAAATCCGTCGACGTGCTTCTAGACGACTTGAAGAAGCTAGCAGGTCTTTTTGACGGGATATCCGAGCAAGGACTAGCATGTGCGTTCATAGCAGGGTTATCAGCGCACTTCAAGCAACTACTGCGTGCGTCTTCCAGGATGGAAGACATGAATACAAACCAACTGTTGGACTGAGCTCGAGCCATAATGAAAGATCAAAATGCAACTGAGGAAATGGTTGCAGCTACCATTTTACCAAGCAGAGCTGATAAACCTCCATATGTTAAACGTCAGGAGAGTATGCAATGCTATCGATGCTCTGGGTGGAATCACTATTCCGGGGACTGCCCGGTTTGACAAGAAGATGCCCACCAGCCACGCAGGTCACATGCAACAATGCGTTGCTTCTGGTGTCAGGAGGTAGGCCACATTGCTTCATCATGTCCGGGAAAAGATTTACGTGGACGGAATTAAGAGAGTGGCACTGGTGAAGGGGAATTAAGAGAGTGGACACTGGCTGCTCACAGACACTCGTGAGTAAGTCAGCCTGTCAATCCTGGTGGGAGACAGAGGTGGACGTACTCACCGTAAACGGAAATACTCTCAAATGTTGCAGAGTTGGAAGTATCAAGCTTGATGTGGACAACGCAAACCCTTTTAAGATTGAAGCCTTGGTAGTGGATGGAGAGCTATTGGTTTTCGACTTGTTGCTTGGGTTTGACGCCATTAAAAAGTTGGGTGGAATCCAAATAACAGAGAGTGGCAATGTATAGTTTCCCAAGTGTGGAATAGTCTGTTGTGCTGCCATTAAAATAGAAGAACCTGATTTCTGTGCCGAATTCAACCCAAGCCAAAAGATATGGGTCGCATCATGGAAGTGGTCTAATGGTCGATCACCGGAGAGTTTGCGAAATCGGATGCCCGAGTACCCAATACCAAAGGGAGTCAAGGAGGAATACGACCAAGAGCTGCAGACCTGGCTTGATAACGGTTGGTTGCAGCCTTATCCTGAAAAGGAACTCGGTCCTCCAAAAGGTTTAATTCCATTGATGGCGGTGGTGCAGAAAAACAAAAACAAAGTGCGGCCAGTATTAGACTATTGAGAGCTGAATGAGTGTCTCGACGCACGCACAGCCAATGCTGACGTGTGCGCACAGAAACTGAGGGTGTGGCATAAAATGGACCGGAAGTCGCTATCCTTGACCTACGGCAGGCTTATTTGCAAGTACATATCCATAAGTCACTTTGGCCTTTTCAAACTGTAATCTTCAAGGGGCGAAGATATTGCTTGACCCGAATGGGTTTCGGGTTGATGTTGCACTAGCCATAATGAAGGCCATTGTGGACGCCGCATAAGTGAAAGACGAGTCAGTTTGACGGGCAACCACATCATATATTGATGATATTTATGTTGATGAGAGCATGATTTCAGCAGCTCACGTGAAAGAGCACTTGGCTGCGTTTGGTTTGACCTGTAAGGATCTGGAGCGGTTACGGGACGGCAGACGTGTGATGGGTTAGCACATCGCAGAAGATAACAACACGCTTAAGTGGACACGTGAAAATGGCATTCCATCAGTTCCTGAGGTCCTGACACGACGTAATGTCTTCTTGTGGTGTGGAAAACTAGTGGGTCACGTTCCTGTATGTGGGTGGCTTTGAGTTGCGGCATCATTTGTAAAACGCAGAACAGTATCGATCACGTCTGGTTGGGACGACGAAGTGACAGATGCTCCCCTTAAGAACATGATTGAGGACATAGCGGAAAGAATACGCCAGAATGACCCTGCACACGGTAAGTGGTGCAAAAGCGGACATGCTTATGAGGTATGGGTCGATGCAAGTTCTCTTGCCACAGGGGTTTCGTTGGAGGTTGACGGAAGTGTTGTAGAAGACGCATGTTGGCTGCAACCTGCGAAGGACGCCCAACATATCAATTTATCAGAATTGGGTGCTATTCTGAAGGGCGTCAATTTAGCGTTACAGTGGAGCGCAACGGAGCTACACCTCATCATGGACTCCGCATGTGTGCACCGGTGGGTATCAAACATGCTCACTGGCAAAGCCAGAATACGAACTAAGGCGACAAGTGAGATGCTGATCCGGAGGTGTTTGAGTACTCTTGAAAAGCTGATTCAAGAGTATAACTTATTGATCACGATAAGATTAGTAACGTCAAGTGAGAATCGAGCAGATAAGCTCAGCAGAGTACCGCAACGATGGTATGATATGATAAAGAAGGAAACTGAACCAACACGCCCGATATGCACTTCCATGGTGAACGAAACCTCTCCTGATCAGATACGTACCATACATTGCCAGAGTGGACACTCTGATGTCAGGCGGACGCTATATTTTGTAAGACGAGTCTACCCTGCGGCCGTCAAGGCAGTGGTCAGAAAATGTAAAGAATACCAGTCAATTGACGCAGCCTCAAGTCGTTGGCCTCGTGGCAACCTAAGTGTGACTGAAATCTGGACCCGCTTAGGAATGGACATTACACATTACGGTGGGCAACACTACCTTACGTTAATGGATTGCGACCCTAGTAGATTTGTGATATGGTGACGCCTGCTTCAACAAGACTCAAGAAGCGTCATTCGGCAGTTAGAAAGTATTTTTTTTGAACGAGGCCCGCCATCAGAAATCCTGACCGACAATGACACTGCATTTCGCAGTAAGTCCTTTAAAGATTTCCTAGATGACTGGGGAGTCCAACTTCATTTTCGCTGCGCCTATGTTCCTGCAGGAAACGGTATAGTGGAAAGATCTCATCGGAGTATAAAGCGAATTGCAGCAAGAAAGCAGTGTTCGATAATGGAGGCAGTATACTGGCATAATATCATGCCGAAGGATGATATATCGTCGACTAGTGCACCTGCCAATATGATTCACCATTACCAACTGAAAGTAAAGGGAATTACTACAACATTGCCACCTGATCATTGTAGGTATCACAATATACACAAAGTTGGGAACAGAGTATGGGTGAAAGCTCCCCATGGCCGGTGTACCTCCAGGTATCAAGTGGGTTGCATGACGGACATTGTAAGTCCACAAACAGAACTAGTTGATGGGATGCCATAGCATGTAAAAGATATTCGCCTTTTCGTTGATTCTGATACATCGCCGAGCAAATCCGATGATGATTCATCATCTGACAGTGATCGGATAATTGAGATCTGCAAATCCGATGCTTCTACAGACACAGAACTTCTGGAAACTCAAGATACGTCTGATGACTCCTCAGGAGACAACTCTCCGACACGCATAAGGGAAATAGTGCCATTACGATGAAGCACCAGGATAAAGAGAGCTACTCCAGGTTGTTCAATTTGTGATAGTGAGATCAGGGTGGAGTGTAGTGAAGAAAACGGCGACTTACCTCGTCAAACCAAGCAACAGCACGTCACGTATATTCTATGACGGAAAAAGTGGTGAAAAAGAAAATTACTTACCAAACAAAAGGGCACGTATTCCGCATAACATGCTGAAAATGGTATATTTGAATTAAAAAACTAGTCCGTCGCAGGAGTCGCTATAAAAGTATTTTGACATGCAAGTTACTGAATATCCTATCCCAGCTGTCGACGAAGGAAAAAAAATAGGTTCTTCCGATAAAAGCAGTTGGTGTTCTTGATTCAAGAGGGGAAAAACTCAGGCATTTTTGGCTACAGCGTTTGTTAGAGAGTGAGTAATTTTTCTGACTGGTTAAATGCATTGTGATTTGAGATAGTACCGGTGCATCGAGTTTTCAGTATTTCTTTCTGCCCCCGATATTCGAGTCTGGACTTACAGTGATTTTTCTTTGTGTTGTGGAAGTTATCTGTGACAAATATTTCTTTTGCTTTCAGAATGCTTACACCAATCAACTTTAATCTTCAAAAATTTAAATGCAATGTCACTCATTATCTTCTTATTTTCCTGTTATTTTATTATCACCTTAATGTTTTCTTTTTTTCAAACTCAGTAACCCCTTACATCTTAGTGGATTCATTGCCTTGCTTGGGGTGAAATGATTAAAAAGAAAAATTACAAGGCAAAAAAATAGAAATAAATATTAAATAATATGGGTACAAAGATTGTCCAGGTATGATCTTTCAGGTAAAAGGTGGTAGAGCTGTCTACTTTGAAGAACGGCATTCGAAATTGAAGCTTCTTATGGACACTTGAACACTATTTCAGTTAAAAGGTATGCAATTACTTGTCTCCATAAAAAGTGATTATCTCCATTCTTTTTTGCTAAAATTGTTGTTTACTTTGACTGCAAATATTACCTATTTAATCTTAAGTTTTACATATTCTAATACCGAGTGTAATTGCAGCTTTAAGCAATTTCTAAAATATAATTCTTTTGCCTTAAAAAAACATAACAGAAAGTTTATTTAGAAAGTGTTAGAGAAAGTCACAATAAGAAGAAATTTGATTGCCATTTCTCAATTTTCTTGATATCCACAGAAACCTTGCCACCTCCCACCAAACACCAAGTAGATTGATTAAAGCTTTGGTTCATGAAGTAGGAAACACAGTAATTATGAATTCAATCCCTGGGCCAGGTAGTGCAGACTTAGACTCTGTGGAAACAGGGCAAGCAATAGCTGAGTAGTACTAAATAAGAACCAGATCATATATCCCTAATCCAGTCAGCGGATTGAGAACACACTACCCCTGCAGATCAAATAATAAAGGCTTCAGTTTGAAATTCCCTGAAGGTTACCCAGATCAACAAGTTCCTGATGAAGGCCAGAAGATACAACAGATGAAATGTTGTGATGACAACAAAAATGAGGACAATAATTAGTGTGTAACTAATGTAAATAAATGGAGGATGGCTTTTTAAAAAAGAAGTTTTATCATTAAAACATTTCATATTGATGTTATATTTATTACTAAGAATTTGCAAAAAGCATTAATTATAATCTACAGTTTGTTAATAACAATTAACACATTTGAAAGAAATTAGATTTTTTTTTATATCAAAGCATTAATAATTTAGATATGTAAAAGAAATTACTTTCACAAAAGAAAAAAGAAAAAGGGAAAAGAAAGAAAAAAAAGGAAAAAAGAAAAGAAAGAAAAAAGAAAAGAAAGAAAAAAGAAAAGAAAGAAAAAAGAAAAGAAAGAAAAAAGAAAAGAAAGAAAAAAGAAAAAGAAAAAAGAAAAAGAAAAAAGAAAAAGAAAAAAGAAAAAGAAAAAAGAAAAAGAAAAAAGAAAAAGAAAAAAGAAAAAGAAAAAAGAAAAGAGAAAAGAAGAAGAAAAGAGAAAAGAAGAAGAAAAGAGAAAAGAAGAAGAAAAGAGAAAAGAAGAAGAAAAGAGAAAAGAAGAAGAAAAGAGAAAAGAAGAAAACAGAAAAAAGAAGAAAACAGAAAAAAGAAGAAAACAGAAAAAAGAAGAAAACAGAAAAAAGAAGAAAACAGAAAAAAGAAGAAAACAGAAAAAAGAAGAAAACTGAAGAAAACAGAAAAAAGAAAAAAGAAGAAAACAGGAAAAAAAAAACAGAAAAAAAAAAACAGAAAAGAAAAACAGAAAAGAAAACAAAAGAAAACAGAAAAAACAAACAAAAAAAAAAAAAAGAAGCCCCAGTCTTTATACTTTAATGTCTTTGGCTCATCTATGTAAGAGATTTTTTTTTGTTTATTTGTGTATCTGGTTTCTTAATAGAGCAGAGAAAGTCATTTTCAGCTTTCTGGCTAATTTTAGAGACTGAAAAGATGATAAATTAATTTTAAACAGATGTATCAATTTATTGAAAAATGACACAATTAGTTCCAATACTGGTGGCTTTGATTAAAGCTGATTTGCTTTTTTGTAAAAGCCAATTCAACTGAAAAGAAAAACAATCTAAAACTGCAAAGGTTTCACTTCACATTATTATCACCTAAAATACTTATTCTTAATTCTCCTCTGTTTTAATTATAAGAGATCTGGGTGGCGACCCTGAGTCCTGACATAAAGCTTCTGAAAAATGGATTTGTAAAATTAACCTGCCCATTTGGCTTTGACAACAACCAATGAGAAGCAGGAACGAAAGGAAAAAATGAAGTTGACTCTGGATATTTCAGTTGCAAAGAAGCTACAGGAAGTAGGTAAAACCTCTTGGGAGAAACAAGTAACATTAACCACATCTGGAATATCTATCAACATAGAATTCAGCTTTCATTCAAGAAAAATAACAGAATAACCATTAAAAAGTACATATTACCCAAGTACACATCAAATCCATTAAATCACAAGGGTCACTGGGGCATCTTTAATGGTTTTCTATCCAAGTTGGTTGTTTATCATAAAATTATTTTCTTAGAAGTGCCAATTTAATAGCTCTTGTAGCTATAAACTAAGTTTGCTTAACCAGGCACAAGGCCATAAATTGCTTATAGAATCTGGTGTTCCTCAGTGGAACTCCCTGTTCATTTCATTCATGATCATCTTTGACATTGCTTAACATGAGTAATAAAGTGAGAACCAGTATTTTTAACATAATTTGATTCTTACTGATATTTACGATGCTTTATAGAGTATGCCAGAAGGCCCCAAATGTGAGGTACCCAATGACGATCACGGTCATTATAGTAAGCACTGAAGTGCTTACCATTACTCATTTACTAAGATATACCTGACATGTTTTTAGCACAGAGGAAGGCTCATTTAGATCTTCATCTAAACATCTTGGAGGGTGTTGTAACCTAGGGAAGGTTACTGAATAGAATAATCACATGAAGGTTGGTAATGAATGATAATATTTAAGACAAGAAAAACACATACAAGATTTGCCAGCAGCACATAGAAGAAGTAGTCAACTGCTGGAAGTGTGTCAAGTGAATTCCACAATAAATCTCCAACTCTAGACCAACATACAATATATATATATATATATATATATATATATATATATATATATACATATATATATAGAAAAAGTCTTCCCAGCCCTTCATATGTAAGCAGAAAGAATAGCTTTTAGGTTTGAATGTTATTAGCTTTTGATGATTATATAAATTTTATCTTTCCTGTTTGATTTTAACATGTCCATATTTATTGCAATTATTAAATTGTATACCCTAGTAGACTATTTCAAAGATCTTGTGTGTGTGTATTGGGGGGACATATTTCTCTTTAAGTTAAAGTATATTAGTAATCATACTTTGAAGTTGGTTTCAGATTTTGAAATTAAAAATCATAAATTTTTTTTCACACAGAGCATTTTAAGTTTTTTTTTTCTATCTGCACCAATTATCAAAGTGTCAATTTAACTGCTTATTTGTAAATGGGTACGTTTTCCTTACACACAAAATATATCTACAATGTCTTTATCTGTTTTCTTGCAGTTTATGATATGAGGTCTGCCTGCAAAATACATCCTGACATTTTGAATATCTCAAGCGCTAGTTACATGGTTGTGTTGTAACTTGGCATTCAACCAGCAAGGGAATTTGTATGCAAAGAAACAGACATTCTTTACAGGATTATTCAGTTGGCACTTTACGACAGTCATTTTCATAATCATCAATTCTGTCCATTTTTCATAGTGATGTCGGATGTTTTGGTAAAATATCACATCACACAAGATTTACCTCCACCCTACAGTTTATATTTGGCTCCCTACAAATTCTGCCTAAAAAGGAAGGAAATTACAGACCAGGGATGAGATTAAAGAGAATGTGATGAGGTAACTGATGGTTATCACAAGAGAGGAATTGGCAAACAGTTTTTTTTAAAAAAAAAAGAAAAAAAAAGAGAAGAGATGCTGTGATAATCATTTGAGGTCCCAAGAAGATAGATTTAAAGAAGACAAAAGAGCTATTGTTCTACACAGGTTATTTTTTTTTTTCTATTAATATTAAAATGGTAGGATGTTTTCTTCAAAGACCTCAGAAGTATGATTCATTCCTTAACCCTTTGAGCATTGAACACTGCTTTACCGCTTACCGGTGGTAGAGAAAAATGATGTAATGCCCAGCCACCGGTTGAACAGTGGTAGAGAAAAATGACTTAATAACTATTTTTATATCTACCAAGAAACATTACATACCAATTATTTGCAAATTTTGACTCAGGATCTCAAACAGAAGGGTTAAAATCGCTCATTAATGCAGGTATCAAAGGTTTAAGCATTGAACAGCTGATTGGGAAATAATGATTTATTTTTAAACAAGACTCAAATTCATGTTTTATAACAGTTCATTTTTTATGGCCAATATTTGAGACCAGGGTTGCCCAACCATTTTTTTTTCCTAATGAGCCAAATTTGAAATTTAAGTATATTCACCAGGCCACAAAAGTACTTTATTTAATAAAGTTCAAAACATTGTGAATATCAAAGTTTACTAACAAATATATTTAGTTACAAAAATACTGTATTATTGATAGTAGAAGCAAAGAAATTATACACACACCAAATAAAATAAATTCAATGTGATTTTTGACTTTGCTTTCCTTTTATAATATTGTCAATATCTGCTTTTGTGGTACTAGTCTTTATTCTAAGAATGTTAGTGTTATATTCCGTGCTAATAGGAATATATACTTGAAAAACAAGGTGGATAAAATAAGTAAAGGTTTATTGTAAAAATCAGTACAATAAGAATAAAGGTAACAGTTATGCACAAGGTCATTGCAAGTCAATCCAGTAGTGAGTGCTACTATTGGAAGGTCGGTAGATCTTGCTTGTCTGAGTCATACTCAACAGATCCCAACTAGACTCTGTAGTCAGTTGACTTACAGATACTTATAGGTAGTTACTACCTGTAGTGTAGTCACTCATGGGGATGACAGATTATCCCATTACATCAGTTAGTTAAATGGGAATCACTCAACTCATTTCTTTTAGCAGTTTTGATGTTTTTCATGCACAAAAGATTGTTCACAGGAGTATGCACTACCGCACATGCATAAGTTTTGTAAATAAGTTAAATAATTTTTAGTTAGCTCTGGCTCTTGACCCACGCCAGTGTCTTGGCAAACGTCTGTCCCTTTCCCCTTTTAGTACACTGGGGACGTGAACCTACTAGCACATTCTGAAAATAATTTTCTTGACTTAAGTTATGAATGAAAGTAAATGAAAATATACCTAAAGATTTTAGTGTACAGTGGGCTGCAGGTTGGATACCCCTGTCTTAGACCATCAGGTTACCATAGCCATCAGGATGAAGCAAGGTTATCATCTGTAATATTTCTCAGCATCTATTGTGATGAAGGAGATTATCTACTTACAAATATCCACAATATATGTAAAAAATATATTGGATCAAATGGTTGTTTCCCCAACCCCTACAGAAAGGGGCATATAGATTCTATCTCTGCTGGGAACATACTTTTTCATTAAGATTTTTTGAATGTACTGGCAGGTCAACAGATGCAATACACAGTTTAATGAATAGAAATGAGGTGTGTATTTCAAATGCAGAGTATCCACTATAATAACATTTGAATAAATAAAAATAGATAAATAAATTCATTAATTCTTTAGAAATCAATATATCATTTTTTTTTTAAATGGATATGGATACACATACATACATAGGAATTAATCCTCCTCTTCTTCCTCCAGCTATGGGTAAATAGGACAGACTGGGTTCTATAGCCTTGGATGGCAACTAGTTTAGGAGAAGGACAACTCTGAATTCAAAACCTGCAGAGGGTTGTTTGGGGACCGTGTGGCATGTAGTGCACCTGTTCTCTGTATTTGGTCCTTCAAAAAGTGTGGATGGTCCTGCACAATACCTTCACCACTATCATCAAATCATATGTGCTGGTGTCTGGGTTGTCGGTTCCTTGGAACTGAGCTGCTTGACCCTCATACGTCGAATACGACGGGAGAGTTCAGCATATATAAATAGATATATAGAGCATATATACATAGATTATTTCTTTTTTTTAAAAATGGATATAAACATTTTAGCAGCAGATACATGTGTTTGTGTCAAATTTTTCTTTAGGACTTCTCAAAACTAGACAGGTTTTACTCACGAAGTAAACATTATAGTAAGATTAGTGTGTATAAAAATTCAGATCCCTAAAAATACATCTATAAAAGACAATAGAATTTCTTAAATTTAAATAGGAGGTGCATTGAGGAAGTATGAACACATCCAAACAAATTTTGTAAAACTGAAACAAGGACTATTTAATTTTTTTTATTATGTTTTCTAATTTCTGAGTAAGATATTTTATATTCTGATTAAAAGTATATATTCAGTGTATTTGGGAAGTAATTTCTCATTTATGCAATTTTGTTTAAAGAGAAACAAATTCTTTAAGGACATTTTCTTTATTTCAAACCATTTCCTGCTTTCCAGTATTTTTTTTTTTTTTAACAAATAAACTGTCCAATATCTGAGTACTTCCAGCAAGATATTATCAAAGACTGTTGATTTTTGTGTGATATTGGCTTCACCGATTTATATTTTGATATGTACCAAAAATTTAAAAAAAAACAAAAAAAACTTATGAACTTTTATTGGTCTTTAATCAAATTTGTGTGCATATATATATATATATATATATATAAAGCATAAGGAAATGGTCTTGAATCTAATAAGGAAAGGGTTAGATTAAAATAATTAACATTTTTATGGTATCTAATTTATATAAATAATTCAAGACTAAAAAAAATAAGAGATTTCAATGTAAAATAACCCAACAAGAGTCGACATTGACATGATATAAAAATCATGTAATCTCACTACTGACTTTATTCCATGCTGTATTGTTGACAAACTCATAGTAGTCATGAATCAAGTAAATTTTTATTATGGAAAGCAAAAAACTGGTAAAGATTATAATTCAAAGAATATGGGTTATTGAAAAGATTTTATTTTGGATTCTGAGAATAATTTCAGAGTTTTACTGCTCTTAGCTCTTCACCAATGTAGCATAGATTCAAAACATGATGTGAACCCTAATTTTTTTTTTTTTTTTTTTTGCACCATCCATGAAAATGAGATTCAAAGGGTTACTTCAAGATTCTGAATCCCCAAAGTTGAATTTAATGGCTGAAAAACAGATGGTAATATAAAGAGGCAAATAGTTGGAGAAACTAGTTTGAAGAAAATAGTTAAAAATATGTTTAATATTATATCTGCAGTTCTTCACAGCATCCCAAGATTAGATTAAATTTGTCACAGTTGGCGCCTTTTGCTAAAGAATTACCGATTACAAATTCCATGTTATATTGAGAAGCTGAAATTTCTTCTGTTGCCTGTATATCCTTAAATGTATTTTACCTGCAATGCTTCCTTCTCCCCAGTTGCTACAAATTGCATAAGTATCCCAAAGGAGTATACAGATTTTCTGGTTTCCTGATTTTGTCAAGCTACATTCAATTTGGTGTAGATTTTACAAGTATACAAGTGACAGCTACAAAGATGCTCTTCACTTTGGTTTTTCATTAATTTACAATGAACAAAACAAGCAAAAATCAAAGATAAAAGAGACCCTGATTTTTCAGTCAAGGCATCGTAAATGGCACATTGCCCACAATCTGTAGAAGAATTGTCACAGTGTCTTCTTAAAGGGTTTCACGTAATCAATAGAACATCAGAGAATGAAGAATGTTAGCCAGGAATTCAGAGTGCCAAAATAATTACGGCAAAAACTGGAATGGTGCCAGATGAAAATAGCCAAGATTCTGGGTCATTTAGGGAAAGTAGTCAACAAAAGTAGCTGCATGATTATCAAAGACCCAATCTGAAAAGTTTACTGGATGCAGAAAAATGTTCAACTGAAAAATATTTCAATATCACAACAACATTCTTTGTAATTATAAACATAAAAGGAATATTATTCAATATTTATGAGTTATTACCCTCATTTGCATGCAAAAAGATATCCTAATACCATTATTGGCAGCAATATTAAAAATATACTCATATAAAATGTATCATTCATCCATTTCTATGTGGAGGTATAATCTATATAATTATATACATACACCCAATTTATACATGCCAAACATACTTTTAACATACGTATATATATATATATATATATATATATAAGTTGTGTGTGTGTGTATATATATATATATATATATATATATATATATAAAATTTATCCTTTCTGACTTGGAGTTTTGTGGATATGGTATCCACTTGTCAGAGAGATTAATAGCAAAAATTTACTATCACTATAACAGACTTGATGAAAAAAATTCAAGTCAGTCAAGCTATGTGGTAAATTTTGCTTTTCTTTCTTAATTCATATTAACTTTTGTATTGGGCATTTTAATTACAAGTGTTGCTCCACTAACATGTATTATTCTGAATAAATGTAAGTCAATGATATTTGGCAGGTGATGGCTCAAAGACATTTTTTTGTGTGAGGCTATGTATGTTTGTGTATATATATATATATATGTGTGTGTGTGTGTAAAATAAATAAATCCTAATGAGCCAGCTACTACCTACCTAGGTTTTACCACATGGGATCATCAGGGTGTGCTATCCAGGTTTTCTCACTCACTGAGTTGAAATAGATTAACATTATATATATATATATATATATATATATATATATATATATATATAGAGAGAGAGAGAGAGAGAGAGAGATAGATAAAATGAGTGAAAAAAAAAACCTGGATAGCATACCCTGATAATCCCATGTGATAAAACCTAGGTAGGTCGTGCCTGGATGATTAGGATTTATTTTATATATATAGATATATATATGTATGTATGCACACACACACTAATGCCACTTATATATGCAATACATGCCTCTATATATACACACTAACACCACTTATATGCAATGCATGCATCTATATATATATATATATATATATATACACCCACACACCAATGCCACTTGTATATGCAATACATCTATATATAATATCTGTGTGTGTGTGTGTGTGTGTGTGTATAGTTTTTGTCTAAGTTTCATTTAAATGACCAACAAGGCACTGCAGTTCAGTTTATTTTAATGTTATAATTTTCTTCTTTTCTGGAGATAAATTATGTAGAAATTGTCTGAATTTTCTGTATAGCTGAGTACTTTCGGCTATACTATTAACCATTATCAAGGATGATTTTACTTTTAATTGAATGTATGGATTTTTTATATTTGAACACAAGAAAAATTAAATAAAAAACTTAACCAGAGTACCTTGTCTGTTCTTTTTAATGGAAAAAAAAAATATATATATACATATATAAGAAACAGCATATTGTGCATAAATACACACTTCACTTTGCAATTCTTGCCTATGAAATCAAAATAGATAGCACTTATCAGTTTAACTACTTTATCTATTTTTTGGCCCAATTTTGATGCTTTAAAAGATTTGTTTACTGAGAAGAGTTTGCCTTTGAGATATCTTGACAGATCCCAATTTGAAAAGTATTATACATCTTTTTTCCTTCTTGACTCCCTCAATCCCAACCTATTCAAAAACCTAAGCACTGGTCAAAGATAGTTGTTTTGCTGTAACTCATTTTAGTTTATGTGCCTCACCAAGGAGACAAGTTTTTAAAATCATTTCCCATGTTTCTAGTTTTCAACTTGTATTTCCTTTCAATGATCTCCAGGAAGATCCTTTGATAGACATTCTCTCACTTTGTTATTTTCTGGTTTTCAGCATTAATTAGATCCTTTCAGTCACCAATGTTTCAAAATATATTGTAGAAAAAAATAGTTTTTATTAGATTTCAGAGGCATAAGTTTAATTTGCATAACAACACCAGGCTGCAGTTTTTATGATAAATCCAATAGCTTTAATGAAATGTGTTCAGACTACCACAAAATCTGACTTAAGCCTTGTTAGACAACAAAATCTTTGAAAATTTGAGAAATTTTTTTCAAAGCAAATTAAAGTTATTGACATTTAGGTAATTTGATTCAAAACTTCAAACTCTACATATACACACAACTTATATATGTAATATATAGAGGCAGTTTACAAATTATATATATATATATATATATATATATATATATATATATATATGTATGTACACACATATATACACGTTATAATTGCAATATATCCATACACAGCTTATACATGCAAAATCTAAGTACACACACAGCTTATACATGCAAAATATAAGTACACACAATTTTTATATGCAGTATATACACACATACAACTTATACATGCAATACATAGATACGCACACAACTTACACATGCAATATATACACACACAACTTACACATGCAATAAACACACACAATATACATGCAATACAGACACACACTAACTCTAACTTACATATGCAATGTATGTATATATGTATATAGATATACAACTTGCATATGCAATATATACATACATCCACAACATATATATGCAATTAGCTTGGGATAAACTTGACAGAAGATTGAAAAAAAAAGAAAAAAAAAAAAAAAATGAAATCAATTATCAAACTTACACTTTGAAAAACTTTGCAATGACTGCCAAAATTTTGCACTGCAGTAATCAAGTCTAAAGGTAGATGTTTTAAAAGAGCAAAATTTAATCATAAAATGTTTTTTTTCTGTCATCATAAAATTTCTAATACAAAAAAAATAAATCATGTCTCACATTTTTTAACCATGTATAATAAGAATTTTGACCAAAATATGTAGTTGAGCCAAAACACAGCACACATGGCCTGAAACAGCCTGTTACCATTTGGTGTTTAACCTCAGTGCTCACTTTCATATTTGCAAACACTATCTCTGATATTGAGCAGTTTTACCCACAAATATAGCATACCGTAAAATTACATGTAAGTATATTTATTAAAAATCAACACAGCATATCACCGTTTTTGGCTCATCAGGTTGCAGATGAAAATAGTGCATAAGAATGCCTATTTTTTTTTCAAGTTTTTGATACAATAATTATTCCTACTTTTGTCAGTAAAATGTTCAATGTGAGAAATGGTAACTTGTTTGGCAACTGAAAAAAGTTGTTTTTTTTACCATGTTGCTTCCCCCATGCAGTTTGGTACTATTGGAAAGCTTTCAGGACTATGCAATGTATCCTAGTCATTTAATTTTATGTAGCTTTGTCTTTTTTTAACTGCTATTTTTCAATGTCTCCTTATCTCAAACATGCTAAAATCATGGACAGGTTTGAAACCGTGACCATTTGGCAGTGATTAGTAAATCACTACCTTTTTCATAAATGTGAAAATATTTACCAAATCTTTGTATTTTTGTTAGTGTCTCTTCACAGAGAAAAGAAAATCTCAGAAAAACTAGACTGAAGGTAGAGTCTAGTTAAATATAGTCAGTGCTACATTACTGCTGTATTAGTATACACTTGAAAATATTCACTGTAGTTGCTTTGTAAATATGTTATGCTGAAACTAGCATTGTTCAATAACAATCTAAAACCAAAATATAAGATGAGGGCTCAATGGTTATAGCATCGAACACATGGCTGGGAGATATCTAGTTCTGTGCTAGCTAAAAGGATTATATAGAAGAAATCACTGAAAATTTTGAGTGCCTTAAAGTTTATATCTATACGAGTAAAAAATTTTACTTCTGTATTTCAACTTGTATCTTGATTTTCATGGATTTAAATTCACCAATACAACCAGTGTGCTTTTTGGTTTTCCTCAAGTCTGTTATATTTTCCTTCTTTAATGTGTCCTTTTAACAGGTGATCAATCTCAGCTCTCTACAACTTGACTTTTTTTTTTTTTTTTTTTTTAAAAACTCTTCATTTCTTTCCTTGTGATATCAATGATGTGTTTGGCCCAAGAATCACTAACAAACATGGGGCACAATGGTGGTTCAAGAAATTTCGCAATGGTGATGAGAGCCTCGAAGAAGAAGACAGTTGCGGCCAGCTGCGGTTGATAACGAACATTCGAAAGCCTTAATTGAAGCCGATCCTCGCAAAACCACACGAGAAGTTGCTGTTGAACTCGAGGTCGACCACTCAACAGTCGTTCGCCATTTAAAGCAAATAGGGAAGTCAAAAAAGTTGGATAAATGGGTGAACGATGATCAAAAAAAATCGTCAAAAACAACATTATTTTTGCACCAACCTGTTTATTTTAAAAGCCAAATATAATTTTTAAAATTAAAAACTAGTCCCACTATAATTAGGTATCACAGATAAAAATTTCAAACAGGTACTAGGTGGTATCTGATTGCATCTTCTTAATCTACATGATTAAAGAAACTTAGCAGTTTTTATTTCATCAAAATATCTCAAACCGTTTAATTCTGGCAGATTTATTTTTATACATGTGCTTGCCATTTTTTTGTCTATTATGAATTAGGACAAAATACCATATTTGGACTCCTATATTTTAAAAAGCAATTAAGAACAACAGTTAAAATTATACTAGCTTGTTAGGTACATAAAGAAATTAATAATAAAATTACAGATAGTATCACTGCACATTTTAAAAATAATTTCAGTCTGAATATGCAAATTTTATAAATCAAAACTTGTGCAATGACGTGCAAACAATTTATAACCTGAGGTTTGACATTACATAAAACTGGAAATAAGACCCACATCCATCCCAAATTTCAAATATCACATTAGGATTATACCAGTAACATGCCTAATTTTGGGGGGAATGATAGAATGGATATATTCTGGATTATTCCACTTCAAAATTGAAAAAAATTGCTTTTTAACCTTTTGTTACAAGGTTTTTGAAAGGCCGATTTTAGACTTGCTTGAATTGTGTCATAAAATGAATACTTCTTACACTAGAAACACCAAATTTCATATCTAGCCATTTCTGGGGTGCTCTTTCCATTTATCTTGGTTAAAATGACCTAAAATCAACAGATTAGAATGTATATGGAGCAGATGCTGAACAAATACAGTCCTGACTCGACATGTACAATTTCTGAGAGAGAGAAGCTTATCACTTAGTAGTCATCTACAAATTATTGTCTATGTTTTCTTACTGAATTTGAGTTTATTTGCAGTTCATAAAAAATTGCACTAATTACAATCAGGGATAAATATAAATTTAGAGTCATCCATACACCTGAGTAACAAATAAGGAAGCACTAAAATATTTTCTCAACAGACCTATTTCCACAGTGGTCCTTAAAACTGACACATTAAAATATTTTAGAATCATAATCCGTATGAAATAAATATTACTAAAAAATAATAATAAATTAGGAAAATGAATATTAAATCATAAATTTGTATCTAGATAGCCATTAATCGTAATTAAAATCCCTTCATAAGTAAGAAAATTAGAAAATTGTTTGAAATGGTAACTTTAAACAAAATGTTAATTGGTAACTAAAATGCTGATAATTATTGTGAGAATACTGCAAAAACATAAAAGATATTCTAGAATTTTTTGTAGAAGTCTTTTTTTATCTCATTCTTTGAATATGAACATTTTTCGATCAATAAGTCCTACGTTTTTTTTTTTTGTGATTTGAATCTGAGCGTAAAGTAAACAAATCGATTGTTTCATATTTTTTATGACGAAAACGGTTTTTAAATCCCATTTACATTTTACATATCATAGAAAATTAATATTTAAAACAAATTCTTATCAATTTCCTTGAAAATTTTGTCCATAGAAAACATGCTGGTTGATTCTTTTGTGTCCATGTTGACGCTGTGTATTGAGTCTCGAGGGAAGTTGAAATGATGGCCAAGCAAGTCACACATGGTTACACATAATCGCACACATGCAAAATGGATCTATTGTTTCATATTTGATTTTTACAAGAAGCATTTGAATTTTGTGATCAAACTTTTCATTTGAATTGTTAACAAACTTCTTGTTAAAATTAAAAAAATTTTAAATATATGAAAATAAAGCTTAGAATGTTAACTTTCAAACTAACGTGTTACCAAAATTGTAGTAAACCCTGCAGAGTGCACATGTTACAAAATTTGAGGAAGTCTACACTGTCGTCAGTGAAAAAAAATTGCCAAAATTTTGCGAAATCACCAAAATATCTATTTTCAAACTATAATGTTCCTCGCACACTGTAGCACATATAAAAAATAAATAACATCAAAACAAAGTTCTTGAAATAAGCTTTTATTTGGTATGCATTATGTTTTTATGGAGATATTGAATGAAATAACATGGCAAGTTGAATATATGCCTTTTTTAGTCTTTAGTTAAGAATTTCATCGGCTGTAAGCTGAGTATTGGGATACCTACTATAAAATATAACTACACCAACACAGCAATAACGAGATATTTTTTTTAAATTTAAATTATGTAATGGTCAGTCTATACTCAGCAACTGAAGATTGTGTTGTACATGAAACACAATCACGTTATCGGTGAGTGATATGTACATTTTTTTTAATATATACTCAATAGTTCTGTTGTATTACATCAAGCAGATATATATATATATATATATATATATATATATATATATATATGGCAAATACTTTCAAAAATAACAGACACTTTGTGTTGATTAATTTTAATGATCAACTTTACAAAATTTTAATTAATCCTTTTCAGACAATGGTGAAATTCTGTCAGAAATTGCCTGAAGTTCATTTTGGAAGAAAAGTCCAAGAAGTCCCAAGCTTTTAACTAAGTCATCACTGGAATAGAGAGATAAGGAGTGAGTTTTGCAGTAGTAGTAGTAGTAGTAGTGAGTGTTGTGATATAGCCACAGAGCATTGTGACATAAGCAACATGTGATTTTTTTTTCTTTTCTTTTTTTAATATATACATTTATACGGGCTGTTATAATTGTCACTGATCAATTGTCTTTGATGTATGAGTATTGCTTCAAGAATCATAAACCTGTTTTTTTTCCTATTTGATTTTACTAGTATTTTGATATTGTTTGTAAGTCACTATTTAATGTTACTATGGTCTAGGTACCTCCACTTTTTCACGGAAAAACAGCATAGCGTAATGAAAAAATGCCACAAACTTAACGAAAATAAAGTTTTATCGTCAAAATGCTTATGTTATTATTAAGATGAAAGACCAAAGTATTTTTTTTAAGTATTTTTTGAAATTTTTTAATATTTTCTAAGACTGTCTAAATTTTGGTTAAAATGTTCTTTTTTTTACGTCATCACGGTGCTGTTATGGTCCTTATACTGCTTATGGATGTACTGTCTGATAGGCCTCGATATATATATATATATATATATACACACACACACACACACACACACACAGGTGAATATTAAGGTCAACACTCAGAGGTGACAGACTTTCATGCGTTGTGTTTTTTCTTGACTTTATATATGGGTCACTGATGCATTGTGGGTAGTCTATTCTAACAATTATTTTGGTGGAAGTGGTTTGTTAATTTGTTTATTATTTATTTTACTTGTTTTTATTTATCTTTATTCATTTCTGTTTCCGATTTTTATGTTCTGTCATATTTCTCTGTATAACGCAAAATCCTGACATCCTAGAATAATTCTGAGTACGGATTCAGAAATATGAGGTTGGTGCAAAAAAAATAATGACGTAATAATGTCGTTTTTTGACGTTAAAAAATACGTCAAAAACGACATTATTACGTCATTATTTTTGCACCAACCTAATAGAATACCCAGCCTTGTCTAAAGGCCAGTCATTTGTGTCAGTAGTAAAATCCTTGCTCAGAAACAGCCTCCTTTAACATCATTAGAAAATTTTTTTATGCCAATGCTATTACGTTAGTCACATGTGTTGGGAATCAAATCTAAATTTTCTATAATACGAATATGAAATGGTGAGGGACACAATTCTCAAAGATTATTCTCATAAATCAACTCATGGCTAGAAACTGATTGGTTGACTCTTTGATAGTCTTTTATAATTTGTAATTCAAATTCCACTTCAGAGTTGCATTAATCAATTGCAGGAGGAAATTACATTTCAAGACCATTTTGTTAATTGACTGTAAACTCTTAATGAAGAAATGCTCAAAGATGGTAGAAAACAAGTGAGGAAATGCAAAATTTACCATTCCATGTTCTATATACAAAAACAGCATTCAACTTATGAATGGAATTGTTAGAATTCATATATTTACCCAATTTTTTTTTTTTAACAGAAAATGCTATTGTTACTGTTAAGATCTTTTCTATGGACAATATTTGTTATCCTGCATAGGCATTGAATTTACATCCTCCAGGTAATAAAAACTAATGCATTTTTTTTTTTTTTTGTATTTACCTGTCTTCCCTGATGGCTTCAGCCCAAGTAGCTCAATTTAAGATAGTTATTTTTCTCTAGAAAAGGAAACACTTTCAGTTGCTTTGTGAATTATTGTCAGAGTCACATTCAGGACTGAACAGACTTTCTGCTTCCTGGATGATATCCCTAAAATAATACATCAATTACAATTATATGCAGATTTGGAACCTTGTGAAAAAGATGAGGGCAACCCACACCATATTACATGGTCTTTGGGTGCTACCAAGCTATCTGAAAATCCACTGAAAGGATCATCAGGAAAAAGAATCAAAGTTACACCATTATAGATCAACAGATCAGCCTGGAGGAGGTTGTCTGTTTCTTCTGCCTCCATCCCCTGTAAACAATTGGAGCAGTCAATTGTTTTCTACAGTTTATCAACACTTTGCAGGTTATATAATATTTTTAGATTGTAAGAATTTGGGGTGGGAAATAATGATTTAGTGACACAAGTTTTACTAATTAATCCATGGCTGAGGGAGTAGAGGTGAATTCATAACTTTCCCAAGCATATTTGTGTTTAAATAAACAATGAACCCAACAGGAAATGAAACTCAGCTCTGATTAACAATTCTGAACCATTATCCATTAAACCACCTGCACATCCAAGATAACAGCACCTAGTATTCCCAAGCAGTCACCCATCTAGGTATTGAATAAGCTTAGTGTTGCTTAACTTCAGTGATCGAACAGGAACCTATGTTTCAATGTGATATGGTCATAAGCCGTGAAGCACTCTAGAGGCCGTTGATGATAAATGAAACAAAGGTAACTGGTCTTTTTTTATTCTATTGTTCACCAAATACAATGCCCAAGTGTCACTCAAGGTAGAGATTTACTGATTGAAGTTGTTATAAGAGCATAAATGGAAAAACTAAGTAGTGATTATGTAGGACAGATAATAGTTGACTCTAGACCTGAGTTAAGATTGTAGTAAGCAGAGAAACATCCTCTGTTCCTCAGTCACAATTTTAGGGAAGAAGCTGTTGAACTTCCTCCTTACTGTTGGAATACAGAGGTAATGAGGATGAATTAACTGTTGGTACAGGGCATGACGGATTCTATCAGTGAAGGTCTGAATTCATAGAACTAAAGAATGTACCTCATCTGAATAATTCCCAGGAAATAGCAATAAAGTAGCAAGAGGTTAGCAATTTTTTGTCTGCGTGAAAAGGATTGTTGGGCGGAAAATAATTCATCACTCACAATGCTGCATAAATGCTTTTGAACTCTGTCAAAGCGGGGCAGTGAGAATTGAGGAGTCAGTCAGTTATGTGCCATGCGTGATACATGCTTAGGTGATCATGTATTTTTCCATACATGACTGATGAGGTAGATTTTTTCTTGAAGTCGCTTGCCATTTCTTTCTGTGGTAGACCAGTTGCCATCCAAGGCTATAGAACCTGGTCTGTCCTGATATTTACCCATAGCTGGAGGGAGAAGAGGATTCATGCCTTTCCCAAGTGTATTAGCACATAAGTGAATGTAATGAATTCAAGTGGAATTTGAATTTGGCTCTCAGATTCCTCAATCCAAATTGAGAAGTAAATAATAATAAAACAGCTTGGTTCAAAAATTCAGATACAAAGATGGATTCAGTTGTTGAAACGTTATAATAAAGAGAATGATTAAAAAAGAATAATGTACAAGGTTTGATCAAAAAGTATTGGTGTTGTTGCTCTGAAAATGGAGATAAAGTATGCAGATTGTTTTGTACAGATTTGACCTTTCACTGACAACCATAAATTCTAAATTGTAATAATCTAACTCACTTCCACTTGTTTATAATAGTGCTTGGAAGGAAAGTGTGCAGAGTGTGGTGGTCTCATCAAACTACAGAAAATATTTTGAAAACAGTTATAACAGGTGACGAATGGTGGGCCTAGAGCTATGACACCTGCAACCAAGGCTCAGTTACTAGCTGCATTTTGGTCAGATTTATCTTTGAAAGAGTGCTGAAAAGTTTTCAGTCTGACCATTAAAAAAAAAACAAAAAAACATTCCATTTCCTCATTGAGTGAGATTTTACAAAATGAACTTGGCTGAGAAATTTTCAGCATTTTTTATACTAACAAAAAAAAAAAAAACAAAAAAAAAAAAAACAAAAAAACAAAAACAAAAAAAAAAAAAAACAGACAAACAATTTTTCTATCACAGCAAAGTCATGAAGATTTAAAACTAGAAGTTTGGTAAACTAACGTATCTTTAACAAAATTTCAAAAACTTTTTCTAATATAGCTTACTTTGAGTATAAGCATTCTAGCTTTTACCTGAGCGCAAATTCCAAAATGTGCTTCAATCAAAACAGCAATACTCTCAACCCTACAGATAGATACTTATACCATGAAGAAACTGCAAATGTTACAAGTAGACAAATGCATTGGGTTTAAGAAAAATTCTGTATCAGCCTTTAAAAATAGGCAAGACCTGTTTATTTAAATCATTGATATTTAAAATTTTGCTTATCATGAGAATGAACCCCAATCCCAGGCACCTATGACATTTTTTTTTTCACCAACTAGTAATAGAACATGCATTGTGGTGTCAGGGATAATAATGAGAAATTAGAGTAGCAGAGTCCTGTCTGGCTTATTACATTCACTTATGTGCAAATACTCTTGGAAAAGGTATGAATCCATCACTTCTCCCACTAGCTAGGGGTTGAATAATAAGACAGATTGGGTCCTATAGCCTTGGTTGGCAAACAGTCTACTGTAAAAATAAACAACAACCTATTGCAGGAAAAATCTTCTGTCTAGTCAGTCATGAATCAAAAGAGACATGATCACTAAAGTGTGTATAACATTTGGTACCTAATTGACTGAGTAATAGCTCAATTGTTAGAAGTCATTCTGGGTATGACTATAAACTACACCTGCGTCCTGGGTAAGACAATAAACTACATCCAACAGCAAGGATCAGGAGGTTTTGAAAAGCGTGGAACCACCTCTTAATTTCTGGTGTTTCTAGGCCCACCCTCACCTGGGATGGTAGCACCTGTTAGGGGTCCTAGCTATGGACAAATAGTTAACACCCAAACTTGTGTAAAAATAAGTTTTAATACCAGAAATACTTTGTAATAAAAAAAAAAAAAAAAAAAAAAAAAAAAACAGCAATACAAACAATTATACATTCTTTCAAAAAAAATATTACCAGCTACCGATTTCTTCAGGGAGGAATATTCCCAGAAATAGATTTTTGAAGAAAAACATTACCAGTAATAAAAATTTTGTTGGCATCAAATGACCCATTGAGGTTGATATGCCATAAAACAAAACAAACCAATGGTCAGAGAAGTGTTCACTCATCCAAAGAGAAAAGCAAGGCAGAGCAAGAGAATAGCTTATTAAAAACTATAATTATTATACAGTGTCAAATACAGTTTTCTATTCTTTTTTTTTTTTACTTGGTGGTAGATGATTTTATAAAATATACATAATTTTCATCATGAATTCAATATTTCCAGGTGTTGTAAATATCTTTATGTAGCAATAAAAATTAAATTAAAAATCTGTCTCTTGGAATTTCTCAAATACAAGGTCAATCTGAAGAAGGTTTCATCATTTCACAGGTGAAATGGCAGCAAAGATGTAATCATATGTGTCCTATGCTAACAGTTTCTTCTCTCATACTCATCACCAGTAGAACACTCTTCTGGCTTTTTGCAGTCCAGTCAACTGATCAAAAATGTAAACGTAATGTTAATCTTTATCTTCTGTCTTCTTAATTCTTTGATTGTTCTCTTGTTGATGTTTTCTTTTTTCTGTTTCCTCATACTCAGTAAACCTCTTGTGTCTTAGTGACTTTATTGCCTTGCTTGGGGTGAAATTAAAACAAATGAGTATTGAAGGGAAAAAAAAACCTGCTATAAATAATTTCATGGTAATTGTTTGGATGAGCTCTTCACTATGATACCTAGACTGTATGAATTTAAGAGCAGTACCAGACAGCTGACAAAATGACATCAGTTAAGTTGGCTAGATGTAACCCTAAGTTCTATGCTAACAGTTTCTTCCCTCAAACTTCTTGCTTGTAGAACTCCCTTCCAGCTCCATGCTTTCCAGTCAACTTTAATTGTCAAGAATTTAAATGCAATGTTAATCACTATCTACTGTCCTCCTGATTACTCTTCTTTTGTTCTTGCTCTTTAGTAATGTTTCTGTTTTCTAATTATTAGGTTGGTGCAAAAATAATGACGTAATAATGTCGTTTTTTGACGTTAAAAAATACGTCAAAAAACGACATTATTATGTCATTATTTTTGCACCAACCTAATAGTAAGCCATTGTCTTAGTGGCTTTGCTGTCTTGCTTGGGGTCAATGTTATTAAAAAACAAAATGAAACAACAGCAACAAAAATAATTATTGTTCAATCATCCAAACAACACTTGGAATGATAAAAATTGGTCAAAATTAGAGAATGTATTATTACAAACATGAGGAGTTAAAATCATGCCTACAACAAAAATTAGCATCTGAGAATGGAGGAGGTGCAAGGTATTTGATAGAAATATAAGACTCACTGTCCTCCCACCCAAACAAAAATGACTAAAAATATCTCACTGGTTTTATATGTGAAGTTGGAGTAGCTACTTGTTTAATGTTTTCTAGTGTATTATAAAAATGATTTTTCTTTCAGTCCTCATTACATGTTTTTAGCCCAACATTTTTTTTTCTATACTGTAGCGCTACATATCACAATAACATTAAATGCTAACCTATAAATACAATTTTTTCTTCAACATTCCCTGCCTTATATGAGATTGTGGGGATTGATTCGTTTCTTTTTTACAGTTTATCAACCCTTTGCAGATTATTTGAAACCAGAAAATATTGTAAAAATTTTTTTTTTTTTTTTTTTTTAAATAATGGTTTAGTGATACAAATTTTTACTAATTAACCCATTGGTAGGAGTAGAGTTACATTCATACCTTTCCCAAGGGTATTTGTGTACAAGTGAACATAAACCCAACTGGAACTGGAACTCTGCTCTCCAATTTCCAAATTGTAATTCATTAGACTATCCACCCATCAAAACTTACAGCATCTGATATTCTGAGGCTGTCACCCATCTAGGTACTGACAAGGTTCAACATTATCTAACTTTCATGATTGTATGGCAATCACTATTTCAATGTGAAGTGGACGTTAGCTAGTTTGTCTTATGCATCAATTCTTAATATTTTCACAGCTTAGTCTGATTAAAGATAAAATCATGAGAATGTGATGGGTTGAAAGATTGCATTGCAATAATCTTCAAAGAAATTGTGACTGTGTAAACTGAAAAACTTGGCTTTTATCTGAACTATTATCCTAAGGGAGAGTGTTTTGAATGGTCTCAGTCAAAATAATATCCATCTTATCAGTACTATATATGATGGTATCATAAATGATTGGTAACTTCTAGAATTTCAATATCAAATCTACCTTTTGAAATATATTCAATATAGAAGATTAACACAAAATTTCTTGTCCAACCAACCCACTGACCAGTGAAGTGTTGCTCTTATGTACATTATTGGTCAACAAAATTTGGGTTAATTAAAATTTAGCAAATTCTTATTAATTGCATGTGAACAATCATCCTTGTCATAACATTTCAGCCATTGTACCCTCAAGCCTTCATTAAGTGCTTTTCAATTCAGGTAAGCTTCAAGGAATTTAAAAATGAACACTTTATTTAATCTACTGGGGGCAGATTGTTCTTTCGAACTATTTCTAGTGATAACACTTATTTAGTCCAAATTTTTCTCGACATTTCATCCAACTCCAAGAACATACTGCTCAGCCCAGTGATTAAACTCACAATTATTATGTCACCAAATTCAATAAACAAGAATTATTCGACATATACACATATTTCTCATTTATTTTACAAGAAAATCTGGAAACATTTTAATCTCCAGGTGAGAAAAAGAACAAGTATTTGTTATCGTTCATGACATTTTGCATGAATTGAGGAATTTATTTTAGTTCTTTTCTTCTTATCATTGATCATAAACTTCAACTGCACAGATAATCTTTTTTTTTTTTTTCTAAGATTTTTCTCTTTTTTTCAGCACATTCTGGTCCTTATGGGAAATAATGTAGCATTTCAGCCAATTAAATCTTCAGCCTATTCCATATCATCTGAAATTCTAAAATAAATTATTATTCCACATATTCCCATCCTTTGTTTTGGCTGTTGCATTCTTTGGCCTTCCTTATTGTCCTAAATTTGAAATTGATTATTATCATTATTCTATACATTGTTCAAGACTAATATTCTCATTTTTGATGGTTTTATCATTACATTTTGGTTGACACATTCTTTGATCTTCCTCACTGTCTGAAATACTAAAATCAATTATTATTCCATGAGCTGTACAGGCTACTATTTTCAGTCTTCTCGATTTTATAATTACAAAGAAATTTTATTATACTGATAATGACATGTCTTAGAAAATAGGCTGAGGATATTAGTCTGAACAAAATGTGCAATAATGATAAAAATCATCTCAAGATTTCAAAAAACATTGAGATTATAATACCAATGAAGGTAGTCTTCCCATCAAGAGTCATTATGAGAATGACTTGTCACAGAATTTTATCTTCCTTTGATTTGCATTCATACAATTTCAAGTTCAAGGTGAAAAGAATGTAGAAAAAAGAAAATGGGATTAAAATCAATGAAAACAAAGATACAAGCCTAAACATTTCCAAGTACAAAATATTTAATTTAATAAAAACTCAAAGGTTTTTAAAGAACAATACCAATAATGTTACAATGTCAGTAAAAATAACAAAAAATAGAATTATGGAGATGGGAAGACTGCATGACTTTCACAGGTTTAAATGGTCATATGGTCAAGATATTGTTACACGATACAGCAAGCTCTGATGGTATTGATTGGTATGCAAGTTCACTTTTAATTTTAAGCTTATCTATTATTCTGAAGGGATTTAATTAAAAGTAGAAATGCATAATACAAGGAATGATGGTCCTCTTTTAAAAACATGGTTACTTCATTGTTGAAGTTTTCTCAGAATATTATTTGAAGTTTTCCTCAGATGATTCAAGTCATTCTTCACATTCCTTGTTACCAAAATAATTTGTCTGATCCATTTACAGCCTTTTTCAGATATACAGTCCATAAGCAAAGACGTGAACGTTTTCTCGACAAATAGATGTCAAACAGAAAAGATCACTGCTTACTTATGAACTGTAATCTTAAAGCAGGCTGGAGAATAGATCAACCATAACATATTATTAAAAAAAAAAAAGAAAGAAAAATGTGTTCCATAGTTCAAACAACCCTTGGAATGGTAACACTTTCTCCAAGTTATAAACAGTTCCTCAGTTGATTCCGACATTTTGAAAAAATGTATTCTACAAGAATACTGTGAATTAAAAAATCAATGAGATTAAAAAGCTGATGTCATCACCAAGTAATCTGTGATCAAATATTTATTTTTTAGGTCAGATTAAATACTCCTTTTTTATCACCACCATCCAAGAAAAATTTAATTTGAATATTTGTGTAAGTTTTTTTCAAGAAGAGTTGCAGTTTCAGCATAATCATTTTTTAGTAAATATTTAAAAAGTTCTTAAAATAATATTTTTTTAAATATGGGAAAAATTAGGTCATTTAATTAAATAAGTGGAGGCTAACAGATGTAAAAGCAAAATACTTTTAGATTTCCTGAAAAAGAAACATTACTAAAATGATTTCATTTGTGAATAAGACCTAAAATTTTCATTAAAATCCAACAATTATTTAACTTTGCAAGAATTTCCAAATCAATGTATTTTCAATGAAAAAGTATGCAAGAAAATAAATTGATTGACCAAAACTGACAAAATTTTTTTATCATGTATACTCAATATTTGGCAAATATTTGAAGATATCTATATATATATATATATATATATATATATATATATATATATATATATATACACACACACACACACACACACATAATTATTGGATCATATACATGTATAAATTATTCTCAAATTGAGAATCTATTAAGGAACGAAATGAATAAAAAGACAAGATGAAAAACTATTCTTAGCCAATGTGTTTTGTCCTCTGAGGGACTTTATCAAAGCAAATGTAGGATTTATTTTGTTGCATGTGTGTATATAAAAAAAGCAAGGATGTCATTGGTTTATCAAGGCTTTTAAATTTGACAGGATTCACGAATACTCATCAGGTGACTGAATCATATATGTATTATATATTTAAAAAAATAGATCAGCCAATCACACTACCTTGGTTTCACGCTTTTGGTGTCTAAACAATTTCCTAATGCTTTATTATTTAAAACTAAATAAATACACAACGTGAAGCATAATAGAAGGGGGGGGAGAAAAGCAAGGGTACTAAAATTGTATCAGAGGGGGTGGTTATATAAAATGTATATACTTTCATCCTGGTTCATATGAATTCAAAAGAAACTTTGCATCATGTCATTATACATGATCACTTATTCAGAAGGTTTTTGATGGTCTGGGAATGATATTATTGTTAACTTTTCTTCGTGACAAAGATTGCAGATATCGCTATGGTTGTTGCAAGGTTTGGATTTTTTTTTTTTTTAAATTGGATCTTTATTTTTTTTTCTTTTAATTTCCACACATAGGAATTATACCAAACTAACTAGCTAAGTCTTTCTAACTTGAAGGATGACTTGTGATTATACCACTTCCTCTTGAAGCTGCCTTCAGAACATCCTATGTACATTTTTGTCTGGCCATCTGTATCTTTTACTTCTGCTTTATAATTGTAATGGTGACTTACCTTAGCAACCCAAAAGGGCCAAAGTCACATGTAAGTTTTGCAAACAAGTGTGGAGATGGCAAATCAGCGAGCTTTGGACAGACAGTGAATCAGGCAGCACTTTGTGCTGATGGAAGTGGTGGTATCGCTTGTAGCCATTTTTATTGGCTGGTTCTGGGTGATCATTGGCTGAGTGCTGGCTGGGTCAAGTGCATAAAAACATGGTATGCTCATTTAACAGGTGTTTGCTTTTCACTTTGGATGGTGAGTGGCATATTGGAGGTCGAGATCAAGACTAGAAGTGTGGATTTGTTTCGCCTAGTGAACCTATTGAACTCATACTACTACTACCTTTCCCCACTTTCTTTTCCTGTGTGTGCTTCTAATTTTTGCACAATAATAAAGCACATCCCTAAAGGTATAGAGTCCAGGTTATCTAGAAATTCTTCTAATAATTTTTGAAGATAAAAAGAAAGACAGACTGAGAAAAAAACTTTAAAAGAAGAGGGCATAAAACTAAACTATAATTTAAACCTCAAGTAAAATGACAAATGAAAAACAATTTGAGAAAAAGAAAGAATAATATTTGGTTTAACCCCTCTTTTAATTTAGAGGTCAAATGTAAAATAGGGAAAATATTACTGAACTTACTTAACACTTCCCCAAGATCAGAATTACACAAGATCTTTAATAAAAAGTTACAGCTGCACTAGTAATTTAGAAACCAGAATAAAAAGACAAAAATGCCAGGAATTGCTTTCTATTATGCTTTGCATTGTGCATTTATTTATTTTTAAATAATAAATCATAAGGAAATTATTTAGCCCAGATCACCTGAAGATACCAAAAGGTTGAAACCAAGGTAGCATGATTAGCTGATCTAATTTTTTTTAAATCACTGAAAAACCCTTTGAGTTATTCAGCTAAAAAGATAACAGGTTAAAATCATTTTTTGTCAGCCCCATTGTTTTCCCAACTGAATAATAGTGAGAAGAAGAAAATCATTCAGGCCTTCAGTAATAGCAAACCAGCATTCATACTCTGGCTTCCATCTTCATATCAGTTCAAGAACCATCAAGAGGATGGTGAATAATTTTTAAAAAGAAGTTACAGTAGAGAGGAAAATTGGTCACAAGAAGAAGGAGCATCATTTCAACTTAGAGCTAACGCAATCAATGAGAAAAGACCCAACTCAATCCTTAAGATGATTGGCATGTGAGAGGAGTTTCAGCTATGACAGTCCAAAGAGCAGTGAAAAAAAAGACTTGAAAATGAAATCATATCTGAAACCTGTAAGGCAACTTGTTACTCTAAGACAAAGATAAGTTAGAGAGAGAGCAAAGAATCATCTTGAATAAGTTGGAAAATGATCTTGAAAAAAAGAATTAAAAAAAATTAATAAAAAAAAAATTTTTAAATTAAAAAAAAAATTTATATATAAACTTTATTTCAGACCTTCTTGTGCTTCTGATCCTTAGCTATGATTAATTAATGATGCACATGTCATTTTTGTTTATGATCAATTTTATCACGATTCTTCTCTTAAGATTGGAGAGTAATTATACATTCTTATTGCCCAATGTAGAGTTCAATAGTGTTATGAAAAAACCTTAGAAAATTCCAGTAAGATATTTTAATCATTTCTAAGATGCAAAACTTCAATGCATCATCTAACAATTGGACAATTTTACCGTTATACCCAGTATATAATTGAATCATATATATATATATATATATATATATATAGCGAGAGTGAAGAAATATTCTCATCCAAATACACTTGAATTCCTCATGTCAATTTAGTCAACTTCACTGGTGAACCATTTTCATAATGCTACGAAAAATGCCAGTTACAAATGAGGCACCTCCCAAAACTTATAACCTGAATGAATGGAGTAGGTAGCAGAAAAGTATAATTTCATTAAAAACTAGAACAATGAATATGATATTATTCTCAGAATGACATCAGAAAGAGCAATATAAATGCAGTAGGATGTATACCTATGATTTAAAGATTATGTCAAAAAGTTTTGCTGAGTTTCTACACAAAACATCATTTGAACTGCAAGGTAAGTTTGAGCTATTTGGTAAAGACATAATAAATGCTAGGAGAGAACCAACTATATATGTACAGAAAATGTAAATACACAAAAACAAAACAAAGAATTGTCTTCTAACTGGAATTATTCAACCTTCTTAAGGTAAATATGAAAGAAGTGAAGTCCTACCAGGTTCATTATTGAAAGTTACAATGTGATAGCAGAAATAGACATGAACTCTGAGAGAACGTTGTAAATAAAGCTAAAAGGATTAACCATCAATTCCATCAGAAGATGGAATGTATGGCTGTCAGCAAAAGGAAGATGCAAACAGTTGGAAGTGAAACTTGGTGGAAGGAAAATTTGACACTGAAATATGAATGCACATTGAACTAGCAAAATGCCTACTGAAAGCTAAGCAAAGAATCAAGAAACTGGAAAATATTGTTAGAAACAAAGAAAAGAGTTACTGAACTGTTATGTCAGATAAGTCCTCCTATATGGTAGTGAATGCTAAACAGTCTCCTCATAGATAAAGAAACTTGAAATGGCAGAAATATGGTTCTATAGAAGGATGCCCAAAATACCATGGACTGAAAATGTAAGCATCATCAAAGTTTTAAAACAAAAAAGACACTTATACTTAACATCAGGAAGAGGTTGTTGAAATTTCTAAGGAATATAATGAGGAAAGAGGACTTGAAAAATTTGATACTCACAGGATTGATTGAAGGCAAGAGGAACAAAGTAAACAATACATAACCTAACTGGTCAGCTTGCATGAATGGATGGCAGAGCAGGGTTTACGAGAGAGGATGAAACGAAATTTTTACAGTTCCAAAAGACCGGAAGTTGTGTAGAGCCATGATTGTCAATATCCTGAATGAAACTGGCACATAGAAGAATCATTATTTAAAACAATTAGGTTGAGTGCATTGCACAGGAGGATGATTATATCATGAAATCAGTATTTTTTCAGTCAAATAAATACTTTTTAAATGATAAAAAGTCTCTAGCAGTGAAACATACACATTGGTAAAGCCTGGGGCACCATCGGCAATTTATTTCTAGTGTGAAAATCTAAACTTCCAGACATGAACAGAGATAACAGTTGCTTGAAAGAGCCTCTCTCTTTTAAGCAACTGTTTCCTCTGTTCCATTATGTGGCTACTCAGAATGGATCCTTACCTCAAAACTGGGAAGAAGAATGAATGTTATTTGGAGAGATCATTTGACCAATGAGTGATTGTCGGGGAACCTTCATCCAGTATCAGGCATCATCCAAGAGCATAGTGTCAGATTTGCAGGACATTTCTAGAGAGCTGAGGACAAAAGTTTTAGTGAAATTCTTTTTGTGGGAGCCTACACAAGGAAGAGTTAACAAGGGGTGACAAGCCAAAACTTAAATCAAGCAGATTTCTAACAACATAAACTGCAATCTCTTGGAACTGCCAAATATGATAAACTATAGAATTAGATGGTGACAGTGTCAACAGAATCTCTGCAAGCAGTCAGACGGGATGATGAAATGGTGCTTTCATCATTAAGCTATAGACTTAGATTTGTATGTCATATTTACTGAACAAATACTTCAATATTATTTATTATATTTTTTATTAATTACTGAAGTAAATACATATATAATATATATAATATATATATATATATAATCAGTACTGACTGGGTCTCCATCAAGACAGGGGTCTGATGTTGAAAATGATCCTTGGCTAAAAACATTACTGATGATGAGTGCCAAAGCATCAAACAGATTATTTCATGAAAGATATTAGATACATATGTTTACTAAACCAACACACAGACTGTTAAGTTCAAGTGTCAACTCTTTTTCTTTCTTCAAATTAAAGAATGAAGAATAGAGTACAAATGCTGTGATAAAATACTACTTCAAAGTTGAATAAAGAAAAGAAAACGCAGAATAATATCTTATCACAACTTACTGATCCACCAGATGTTTGTGAAAAATTATTTTTGGCACTAAAGGGTACTCTTCTAGTATGTGGGAAGTATTTGCCTATATTTCTGAAATGAGGTATTGTAATTATTTACACTATATACACTGTTTGGACAGTTGTCCCCATCTTCCAATCAACTGAAGAAGGCTGAAGCATACAATGGCAGAAATCTTGTGAATATGACAACTAAGATTAGAACAACATTCCGAACAATGTAAATAATGTGGGAAGTGTCGGATAATTTTGCTACGGATATGACAATAACTCCTATCACTACTAATTAAAAAACAAGGGAAAAAGCAATGTCAGAGGGCATGACACATCATCAAGTGGAGTTATGGTCTAAGTCATCAGAAGTTTGTTACTACTTACTGTTGTAACAATTGGACAGCCATGATTAAGGTGACAGAATATGCCAATAGGAATGGTGCAAATAGACGACACCAGTTTAGAATAGATACAATATAGATAGATTATGTCAACAAAGAACAGACATAATATACGTAGATTATGATCACATGATAGATTCTGTCATTATTAGATAATATGACAAGAAAAACTGCAAAATACAACTTCGGTACACTATTTACATTATTCAGACTAATGTCCTCATCTTTGTCGCCATGTTTATCACAACGTTTTGGCCATTGTACATTCTGGCCTGCTTGAGGGGGTTGGAATGTTGAACTGAACCCTTTATTTCACTCACTGGAGTAGACTATTCTAGTTCCATGTCTAATAGATGTCAGTTATCTCCTGTTAATTCCCCTCTCAAAGTTATCCACCACCTAAAATTAAGGCTGGAGAAATGTCAATAAACAGTAGTGAAGGGTGAAACAATGAAATCAGACATGGCCCATCATGTATGGAGGGAAATGGGTAGTCATCAGCTCCAGTGGAAATACTGGACAAGAAAGAACACTGAAGAAAGAATTAGTGCATAGACGAGGCTGTGAGGACCTCCTTAGTAAGCCTAGCATAGAAATAAATATGATATGGAGCCACTAATGAAGAAAGAGAGACAAATGACAGCAAGTCTTCAACAGTGGCAGCAACAACTGTAACAAAAGAGAAAAAAGCTTCAGTGAGTGCAGGCAAACATGACAACCAGCAGCACATATCAGCAGGCAGGTTAAGTTTAAGGCCACAAATTCTCCACTAGATAAAAGCAGAGTCAATTAAAGCATTGGTTAGTGAATTTGGTGACATAGTAATTCTGAATTCAATCCCTGGGCTGGGCAGTGTGTACTTGAACTTAGTGGAAACAGGATGAGTAATAACTGAGCAATACTAAAAAATAACAACTAGATGAGTTATCCCTAGGCATGGGCAGTAGAAAAAGAACAGTATCACCATAGATTAAATAAAGGGTTTAGTTTCGAATACACCTGATGAAGACCAGAAAACACAATGGCCGAAATGTTGTAATAACAAAGATGTGGACAATAATCGGCATGTAAATAGTGTAAATTATAATCGGCATGTAAATAGTGTAAATTGTAACAAGCCTGCGCGGAAACGTCCTCGAACTGCGTGTTGTCGCCAGGCACACCTTGGAGTACCATAGTGGACTCGACCGAGGACTATGAGAAGAAGATGCGCGAGTCGTTTGGCGCCTTTTCTTGGGCGACAAAAGCCGTTGCGGTCACTCGTCCATTGGCAGCAGTTGTGGGTGCCGTTTTGCTCGTTTGCTGTCGTAAAGTTGTGTCATGAGAAGGCGTTCGTTTTTGGTTCGCGAGAAGGCGTTTGTCTTGTGTCACAAGAAGTTGTTTGTTTTTGTTTTTTTATTCGTTTTCTCGCACAAGCTATTTCTGCATTATGGCCTTCGACCCGAAGCTAATACCACTTATCGATGGAAGCGATTCTGGACAGTCGGTAGTGGAATGGTTGGTGAAGGCGGAACTAATATGTCAGTTGAGCGGTGTGAAGCAAATCGAGTGTGTTATTCTGATGCATTTGGCAGGTGGCGCATATGCTGCGTACCAGCAACTGAGTGATGAGAAGCGTGCAGACTTCAATTGCGTTAAAAAAGCATTATATACAGCTTTCGCCTTAGATCCCTTCTCCGCGTGGAAGCAGTTTGCAGCATGTCACCTTCATCCAGGGGAGACGGTTGACGTCTTTTTGGCAGAACTGCGCAGACTTGCGGTTCTGTTTGGTGGCGTATCAGAAAAGTGTTTGCAGTGTGTATTCGTTGCTGGATTGCCTGAGCACGCAGAGGAGCTTTTAAGAGCGTCATCCCAGATGGAAGACCTGGATTTGTCACATGTGTTGGCACGAGCTCACACTATTTTGAGGAAGTGCACTGGTCCTACGGAGCAGGCCGCAGTGGCTGCACAGTTGAAGGAAACAGATATGCACACGAGGTTCTATAAGTGCAATGGAGTCAATCATAGGGTAAGCGATTGTCTCCTGGGTCGTGAACCATCATAAGGTGCTGGTACCAAGCATCGACGGACCATCACTTGCTATCGACGTCATCGGCAAGGGCACATTGCTCGCTGTTGTCCGGGAATTCAGTACCATAATGGACTCGACCGAGGACTACAAGAAGAAGATGCGCAAGTTGTTTGGCGTCTTTTCTTGGGCGACAAAAGCCGTTGCGGTCAGTCGTCCGTCGGCAGCAGTTGCGGGTGCTGTTTTGCTCGTTTGCTGTCGTAAAGTTGTGTCGCAAGAAGGCATTCATCTTTTGTGTCACAAGAAGTTGTTTCTTTTTTTTTTTTTTTTTTTTTTTTTCGTTTTCTTGCACATAAATAATACTTCTTCACCCCAGTAATTCAGGTAGAAATTTAAAAAAAAAAAAATAAAATTATTCCTGGAGGTAGTAGAAAATTTTAGTAATTAAAATGGAATTTTGCTATTTTCTTGCCTAAAACGTGTTTCACAGTAATTCCCCATGTATATATAATATGCCTTCATCCATAATACACACACCTAAAATTGTGCTTAACATGTGGGAAAATGCTTCTACTCATGCATAATATGTATTCCTTGTTTGATAATCAAATCAAATAAATTGTACCTCTCCAATTTCATTACGGCCAGTGTTTCCTACTCTTATTTAAAAAAAGATGCCTTTAAACATAGAATAATATTCTAATTTTTATTTTATAGCCATTTTTTAAAGATTTTTTGTAGCTGTGCATAATACCCACACCTAATTTTTCTTCTTTTTTTTTTTAGAAAAAAATGTGTATTATACATGGGGAATTACAGTATTTAATTTTGACATTCAATGTAAATGAAGTATATTGTGGAAAGCATTGTCATTGATTAGGAATTAAGGTAAATATTATTAGCAGAATAAGGTAATTGTATGCATAAATTGATTTCTAATCAATTCAATCTAGTAAAGCAATATGAAAGATTTTACAAGAGGATTGCACCAAGAAATAAAATGACTGTCATGGTTAGAAGTTAATGCAAACATTACTGACAAGATAGGATTATTAGATGCATAATGTAAATGAATTGTGAATACTTTTATTATAGAAGTGTACTGAAAAATCATGGAGAATATAATAGTTGTATAAATGAAGACACATAAGACTGACAGAAGAGAGAGAGAGAGTGTTAAATGTAGAATTCATCTTCTGTTTCTCTTTTTACAAAGTGAAATGACAAAATAGTAAAGAGAAAAGTACACTGGATTGTTTCACTCTTCCTTTCTTGTAGAAATAAACTCATCTGACATGTATGCAACATAAAAGGTAAAAAGGTAGTGTAGCTGTAGCAAGTTTAAGATATGTACAATATTTGAAATCATTTACCTGGGGAAACATTGTTGGGACAAAAACATGGGCCACTACCTAGATAGAAAATGCATTGTTTTTCTCAAGCAACAAGAACAAGGATGTACCAGGAAGACATGAATTCTTGAAAGAGATCAGAAAACTAACATGAAAAATTCTTGCATCCACAGGCGATGTAAGAATGCTAATCACCCAATGATATGGAACATTGCACCAAATCCTAACCCAGCTCAATGCTAGTGGCACTCAACCTATTAGTCAATACAATGTACACTGTCTTACATTCGGTTTTGTAGATGTTGATCAAGAAAGCTACCACCAATAATGTGCAGTCGATTACTCTTTGATGTCAAGAAATAAAGTCCATGCTTCATATTGATGTTATCCTTTTATTTACGAATTACACTGTGAAAACCAGAAAAAAAGAAATATTTCGAAAGGGAAATGAAGGGAAATACATTTCAAAGAAAACATATTTCTAACAGAAACAACAATTTGGAAAAAACTCAAATAAATGATAAAGGGTCACTTGATGTCTTAGAGAATTCCAGGTTTAGTCAAAATCAGATATTTACAGTGTCGCCTCATAGATCTAGCAGCAGCTAAACGAGACAGACATAGTAGCAGACTAGCTTAAAATTACAGCTAAACACACGTATATACATGATGGATATCCCAGTACACATGCCCCGGACCATTATCTGTCCGTATGCCCCGGACCATTATCTGTCCGTATGCCCCGGACCATTATCTGTCCGTATGCCCCGGACCATTATCTGTCCGTATGCCCCGGACCATTATCTGTCCGTATGCCCCGGACCATTATCTGTCCGTATGCCCCGGACCATTATCTGTCCGTATGCCCAGGACCATTATCTGTCCGTATGCCCAGGACCATTATCTGTCCGTATGCCCCAGACCATTATCTGTCCGTATGCCCCGGACCATTATCTGTCCGTATGCAGCTATGGATTCAGCCTATGAACATGGTGATGCACAAACTGTGGAAGGCTCTGTAATGATGAAGGGATATGTTCTGTTCGAGTTGAAAAGAATCACAAGTGAAACGAAAGTCTCTCTTAAGGATTATATGCACAAATCTTGCAAATTATTTGCCATTTTTTATGTTTGCAATGTGGTGACAGTTTGTCTCGGCAAAATTCTATTCTTTTTATATTAAAATTCACCCAATACAAGGCTTTAAAAATATTCAAGTTATAGCTTTATATGGAAGAGGAAATGGTAGGCATATCGTAATAATAAGAGAATAAAGAGGACAAATAACAATTGATCCTTGACTTGAATAGGTTAAGACTGTATATAATACAACCAATTCCACTTGTTGCAGATGTCACAGGTAACACAAAACTGGTTCAAAGATTCAGACAATTTTCCAGGTATTGGTACCTGTGCTCATGAGATTTCAACTCCATTGAACATGTATTTAACATGTTGTAAACCTCAATAAACTGCACTCAGACATACACAAGAAACACATTATGAAAAGCTCTCAACCATGACTGGACAGACAACACAAAACCAAACAGTCACTTCATACAGCTGCCATCAGGCAGGTAAAAGGAAGTGCTGGATATTATGAAGTAGGTGTCTCTAATATTCTTCAGAAAACATTTCCAGATATTAAAGGCACATCCCATAATAAAGAAAAAAAACAAAAAAAAATAAAAAAAGACCTCCTCTCAATCGCACTTCATATGAACATGACAAAAAAAAAAAAAAGACATTGTTTGGAAACTGAACAAAAACTGTACGAAGAATGAAATGAAATTACTACTACAAAAGAAATGCCTGTACCACAACACGATATAGCAAAAATAACCTAACAAAACATATATATTAACAATCCTCATTAAAACAAAAATGAACACCCCACCCCTTGAAATTAAGGAAAGCATTAGACGAAAGAGCTTAGGGAAAAAAAGATTTAATGAGACATGCATAAAAGAAGGGCTATTGCCCAAATATATATTATTAATACAATAATATCAAAACTCAATACTGTGAGTTTTAAGTATTTTAATCTTTAGCTTTTATTCTAAAAAATTCTGTGTGTGTGTATATATATATATATATATATATATATATATATAGGAAAAACCATATTTTAAATCAATTAATTTATAATATAATTGCTTTGTAAATTTACATTGAGCACTATTTTGTAAAAATAAAAATATCTACAAGAACACCGGATTAAAGTTACTCCAAAATTCGCTTCAGGATGAAATGGGACTAATGTCTTTAATTTAATTACAAGATTAAATTCGGGGCTTTTAGCTTCCATTTTTTGAAACATGGTTGGAACTGTGTAGCGAAAAACCATATTTTAAGTCTATTAATTTATAATATTAATGCTCTGTAAATTTACATTGAGAACTATTTTGTAAAAATAAAAATATCTATAAGAACACCGGATTATATATCTTACTGTTCTTTCTCTTTATTAATGTATATATATATATATATATATATATATATTTGCTGGGTGGCTTCAGAGAATCAATTTGAAAGGTGTGGAAGTAGGTAATAACAATGAAGCTTTATTGACTGTTAAAGGTTTTCAAATTGCCAGTATAAAATGAACTAAAGACAACTAATGGAAACAGCAGAATTAGAAATACTAAAGAGACTTATTTATTTTTCCGAGGTGAGATCATTATGATCCTTTGATGAAAGAACTTGAGATCTGGAAGATTCTATGATGATTAATTTGTACAAAGGCTAAGGTTATGACAAACTGAGTCTACTGATATTGTTGAAGTGTTCTCAAAGTTCTTTCCTGCTTATTGCTTTAGCATTTATAATGGTAAATAAATAGCTTCAGTGTCACTCCCAAGCCACAAAAACAAAAACCTGTTCCAGAGACATTGCCACGAATAAAGGATTGGACTTTGACTCAGATGATGATTCAACACTTCTTGCTTTTGATACTGAACATTCAGTATGTTAAAACACAAAAGTTCAATAGACAATTTAAATAAAGAGGGTTAAGTACAAGAAAGAATTGATTTGGGGCTCAAGTATAAAACTTCATAAATAATCAGTTTCTTTGAGGGATGTTTAACATCTTGGGTAGTATTTACAAATTCAGGTATGAGAATTTAGGTTTTCTAAGAAGTTTCTTGGCATTCAATAAATTATTTCAACTAGCATTTTCAGATTTATTGTTTGGATCAAGATACTTCAGTTCTGAATTCCCTGTATGTTACCCAAATCAATATATACCTGATGAAGGCCAGAGGGCACAAAAGCCGAAACATTGTGATAACAACAAATTTAAGGACACTAGTCTAAATGTAAATATTGTGAATAACTCTTAATCACTGAATATTGTTTTCCATTTGAACATATATCCATTTTTACAATAGGTAACAAGTTTCTATTGGATTAATATCTAGAGAAGCTCAATAAAGGGCATTTCATTTTTCTGTGTCATGATGCAAGAAATCATGTCACTCCCCAATTCCCTGTCTTTCATCTCTCTTAAATTTTTTTGTCTTTTTGTTAATTCTAAGACTTGTTCTGTCATCAATTTACTCAAGCACACTAAGTATGTTATCCGCTGCTTTCTTCTGTCCCTAGTTGCCTTCAATCTAGCCTGTGAGTATCAAATTTTCCAAACCCACTATCCTCATTATATGCCCTAGAAATTTCAAATATCTCTTCCTGAGGCTAAGTACAAGTTTCCTTTTTGTTTCCATTTTCTCTAAAACTTTATTGCTCATATGTTTTGTTGATGACATTCTCAGCATCCTGCTGTAAAACTACATTTTTGTTGATTCAAGTCTTCTTCATCTTTAAGAACATCCAGAATTCACTGCCATATAGGAGGACTGATAATAAGTAACAGTTTAGTGCTTTTTCCTATGCTTCAGTGTCACACTTTACGTCCTATGTTAAAACACTTCCAAGATATTTAAATTGTTGTACCTGTTTGATTTTGGTATCTCCAGTTTGTAATTTACAAGCTGGGCTATTTCATTAGAAATTCCATTTTTGGAAAGATGAAAAAACACATGTTCAATACTCTGCTGAAATGGCATCTCTTTATACTAATTACTTCATAAAAAAAAAAAATTTTTTTTTTTTTTTAAAGCAATTCACCCCAAGCAAGGTGGGAGTGCCATTAGCATGCAAGAGGTTACAGAGGATTGAGAACAAGAGTAAAGTGTCATGTTTGAGGAAAAGATACAAGGACAGGGAACAAGTTCAGAGTGTCAGATGTCAATTGACATTACACTTGAATATTTAAAGATTATAGTCATCATTTAAGCAAGTCAGGGGAAGGGAGTTCCACAGATGGGAAGTGCGATAGAAGAAGCTGTTTGAGTAGAAGAGATGGCTACATTTAACAGTTTTGACAGTGAAAGGATGGGACTGAGATGACAGCCTAGTAGCTCGCTTAAATTCATGCAGTCTGGGAACCAACGAAAGTAGCTCGTTGAAACAGTTGCCATGAAAATACTCGTAGAAGAGACAGGGAAACCATGGCACATCTGTGGGAAAGCAATTGTAGACCAGATGCCAGATCAGGACCAATCATATTGCATATTCGTCTATGGATTTTGTTGAGGATCTTGATATGTACAGCGGGAGCACCAGACCATATAGGACAGCAATATTCCTTGCAAGGACGGATGGTTGATTTATAGATTTGAAGGAGGGACTCAGACCAGAAAAAGTTTCTGGTGCAACACTGAGAGCCATCTTTCCTTGGGGTAGATGAAGTTATTGATTCAATGTATTTATTCCACCTCATATTTGGACAGCATGAAGGTCTGAATCACAAAGTAATGGATAATGGATGGATTTCTTACAGCACGCTCATTATTTTCCAAATAATTTTGCTCAAAAAATATAAAAAATCCTTACTAGGAAAACTATTCCAGACAGCACTTGTATTTGGAATGATATTCCAAGACGTTTTTGGTTCTCTGTTACAGCAGATGAAAATGCATTCTTATCTTCAATTTCATGCATGTGTATGTGCTTTTGCAAATCCCTTTGAGAAATGTATGAAACCATTTCTTCTCTAACCACAGCAAACTAGACTCTTTAGCCTCAGTTGGCAAACAGTCTAAGGGAAATTAAACTCTGAATTAAAAACCTGCACCTGAACATCATGAGCATTCCTGTCATAGGATTAAGGTAGGTGATATTCATGTTCTTCAAGTAATCTGTGTTACATATACTTTCTTACATGAAAAAGCCAAGCAACAGCTAAAATAATGAAGTGGTCATGCTTGAAATCAAGTAGACAGCAAACATTATATATATATATATATATATATTTTGTTTGTTTGTTTGGGTTTTATGGCATATCAACCACTGTGGGTTATTTAATGCCAAATCCAGTTTATATGAATTTTAAATGCCTATTTTGTATGGAATAAAAAATGTATAGCTGGCAACATTATTGTTACAAAAAAAACGTATAGCTGGCAACATTATTCCTTTACAAAAAAAACATGTAGCTGGCAACATTATTCCTTTACAAAAAAAATGTGTAGCTGGCAACATTATTCCTTTACAAAAAAAACGTATAGCTGGCAACATTACTCTTTTACAAAAAAAGGTATAGCTGGCAACATTACTCTTTTACAAAAAAGCTTAGAGCTGGCAACATTATTGCTTCAAAAACTTAGAGCTGGCAACATTATTTTTCTGAAAACATTATCCGAGACCTTGCTGTTGGATGCAGTTTATCGCTGTACCCAGGACGCAGATGTAGTTTACTGTCATACCCAGGACGTTCATTTTATATATATATATATATATATATATATATATATATATATATAAAATCCTTTATGAATACCTAATGTTTACATATTCTGTTTTTTTTTTGTTTTTTTAATCTTTCTATTTAAATATGCTCAGATATATTTTTTAACTTCTGTATTTGTACTTCTCTATTACAAAAGGGTGCCATTCCCACTGCAAAATTTGCTGTAATTATGTATAGGTTTTTGTATGGAGAAGTGGAAGTGTCTACTGCAGGATAAAAATCCCTGCATATATATATATATATATATATATATACATACATACATACACACACACACACACACACGGGGACATATACATACAAGAGATTAGAAAAAAATCACAATAGCTTTCGTATTTCGGCATTATATGGTGCCTCTTCAGGAGATGGTAAGTAATTGATGATTAGCTCAGAAAATTTTACATATATGTAAATAAAAGCTGCTGTTGAAAAATTATCTTTGTTACTTGCATTCACATTCATTATTTATGCGATGTTTTCTTCCAGGATGTAGGCAATCGCAGCTCTCCACAACTTGCTTTTCCTTGTAGCCCAAAGTAATATTTGACATTTTGTCATCCTTCCTTGTTCTTTCTATGCTATCTCGTCACGCAAACTCATTTCTGGTTGAGTTGCTCAATTTTCCTCTCGATTCCACTTTCCTTCAACAGTTTATTGATATTTAGAGTAACCAATCAGAAAAATGAGGTTAATAAGGTACAATAAAACAAGGATGCTCAATGGCTTAAGAAAGGACCAATCACTGCCAATATAAGGGTCATGTGACCCTGTCTACATCAGCACTACATTCAAAGACCCACTCACTTTTTCTTCCGTCTAGCAGCACAAAGCAACACTGTTCTCTCACCACATGCATGATCAGTGTTATTGAGGTACAGAAGAATGGTCCAGTAACTGCAAGAGAATTACTATTACCTAAAGAAGCAAAGAGAGATTAACAACTGTTGACAAGATAACCAGATGCTTTTCACTTAGTCTGCAGCTTCACTTTGTCTGCAAGCACTTTTTTCATTTCTCTTTTCTATCAGTGTATTAAATATATTTAAATAGTACAAGTTGTGTTTTGCTCTCTTCCGAAGCTGTTGACCAGTTCATTTGAGCAAACAGGGACTTAGCACTTCCTCTTCAAAAATTCAGGGTTGCATCTTTGGTATAATGTGGATATAATCACCACAAATTCTAGCTTATAATGTCCTGAAATATCATTTTTCTCATTTTAAGATTCCCACTTTCTTTAGACAATCATCATTGCTCAAATGTTCCTGCTTGCATTACTGTTATTTAATTCCACTGTCTTGTACTCCTTTTCACACTCACTTTGCTTACAAATTCTTGACAATTTATGTCACCTACTTACTAACAATGCACAAACTGCTCACCTTGGAATTCTTCAAAACAATGTTAGAGAATAGACCAGCCATAACCATGATTTTCAGAGAGAGAAACAAAAAAAATATGTAATTTAAAAAATGTTAAATTGCTTTAAAAAAAAAAAAAAAAGAGACAATTTTTAAATACAGTGTTGTCATTTTTTTTGTGTTTCATAATTAAGATGAGGGAAAATAAATCAAGAAAACCTACGATAGTGAAAAAAGTTAGAACGATAGCAATTTCTTCTGTATGCCATGTGCCCTGCAGGACATGCATGATCATGGCTCTCCACAATTCACTGTTCTTAATAAAGTTGAATTTTTTTTTATATATCTCCTAATCACTGTTCTACTAACCATTTACACAAGCTTGTTATATAGGTTATGCTCTACTTTCCTATCCCTTTTTGCCTTCAATATGTGCAGTGTGTGTCAAATTTTCCAAACCCTTTTTCCTCATTATGTGCCCTAGAAATTTCAGCTCTTTCTAATGATACATATAAATTTTCTATTTTGTTTCCATTTCCTGTAAAACTGTCATAACTCACACACTCAGTCCATGGTATTCTCAGCATCTTTCTGTAGAATCATATTTCAGCTGTCTCAAGTGTCATCTGTGAAGAAATTGCTCAGCATCCACTGCCATATAGGAGGACCGATAATTGTACAAAATAAATGATTTTTTTTTTTTTCAAAACAAGTTTTGTTAGTTGACTGTATGTGTGCATCTCCTCCTCCTCCTGCTGCTTTGGATATTCATGTTTTATGTATGGACTTCAGTAGACTTCAAAACAAGCATCATCACCAAATTGTCAGTAAATGTTTCTACTGCTTTGCAGTTCTGTTAAACTAATTGTCCCCTACTTCATATAGAAGTGCTGACTGTTTCACCCTCACAACTAACTTCTGAAAAAGTGAACAGAGGAATAGGAGGAGGAGGAAAAATAAGTAAATAAAAAGTAAAGAGAAAGAGAGACGTGCGGTGTCATGTGACATGAAAAAAACCTGAAAACTCTTGCTGGAAAAAAAAAAAAAAAAAAAAAAAAAATGAAAAAAAGGGATCATTTTCCAATATTTTTTCTCTTCATTTAAAGGAAATACTAAGAATATGTATTTGACACAGTGTTGATAGCAGACATGGAAAGAAAACTACCAAAGCTCGTACAGAAATGAAAGAAAGTGAGAACAGACTAAACTGTAGTGAGACAGAAGGCATGGTTGTTAAAAGGATGAGACCAAAATGCAAATTATAAATCAGAGATACCCAAATCAAACAAGTACAAAAATTTAAATAACTGAGAACTGTTCTAACAGAAGATGGAAAAGGCAACACTGAAATCTGAAGACACATTAGGATGGCCAAAGTTGCCTTCCAAAAGCTAAGCAGAGTATTAAGCAATAAAAATAAACTTTGTTAGAAACAAAGAAAAGAGTACTGAACTGTTACATGATATCTGTCCTGGGCACCTCAAGGTGGTGTAATGGTTAGCAAACTTGTCTTGCTAGAACAATTATGACTGGGTAGTGAGTTTGATCCTCACTGGGTGCCCCATACTTTCGGCCTTGTGCCACATCTAAGCTACACTTGGAAAATAACTACACGATATCTGTCCTCCTGGAAAGCTGGACAATCGCCTAAAAAATGTAGAAGAGAAGAGATTTGAAGCAACAGAAATGTTGCCCTACAAATGGATGCTGAGGATACCATGTGAGCAATGATAAGGTTTTAACAAAAATGGGAACCAAGGAAACTTATACTTAATATCAGGAAGAGATAGTTGAAATTTATGAAGCAGATATTGAGGAAGTATGTTTGGAGAATCTGATACTCACAGGACAAATTGAGGAAAAAAGGAAAACCGTGCATAACATGAGTAAATGAATAGCAGAACAGGGTTTAGGGGAAATAAAGAAAAGACAATTTATTAAGAGCTACAAAAGACAGGAAATTGTGGAGAGCCACGATTGACTATGTAATGAGGGGGACATAGCACATAAAGAAGGAGGAGGAAATACTTTAACATCTTTGAGGAAAAATACAAATGAAACACACAAAGGTGAAATTTGATGCCACTTGGAAGTAGAGTCTCTGAATTAGAAATTTGCATTCTTTGAAAAAGGTTTTAAAAAAAAAAAAAAAAAAAAAAAAAGAAAAAAATTAAAAAAGAAACAATAACTACATAACAAACAAGAATAAAATTCTATTTACATTATTCGAACTCTTGTTCTCACGTTTATTGTCATATTCACAACGTTTTGGTCATTATATGCTCCAGGTTTCTTCAGGTGATTGGAATATCAAACTGAACCCTTTACTTTAAACACTGTAGTAGAGTGTTCTAGTTCCACATGCCATGCCTCTAGAACAATCCTTAGGAAACTACAGGGTTCAGTTCATAATTCCAATCACCTGAAAATGGTTGGAGTGTGTACAACGTCTGAAACATCATGAATATTACGAAGATGAGGACAACAGTCCGAACAATATAAATAATTACAATGCCTCATCTCAAAAATATAGACAAATAAAATCCTAAATGAATTTGGAGTCTTCTCCACTTCTCCCTAGTGGAAAACCCAAGGAAAAATATATATATATATATATATATATATATATATATATATATATATATATATATATATATATATATTAGTGCACTATCCTGTCGTAATTGATGTATGAGGCTCAAGTAGCTGAGTTCCTAGGAACTGACCACCCAGACACCTGCACATATAATTTGATTATGGTGGTGAAGGGTCTGTGCAGAACCAACCACACTTTTTGAAGGGTCGAATACAGAGACCAGGTGCACTACATGTTACAAGGTCCCCAAACGACCCTCCACAAGTTTTGAATTCAGAGTTGTACTCCTAGACCAGTTGCCATCCAGGGCTATAGAACACAGTCTGTCCTGCTATTTACCCATACCTGGAGGGAAAAAGATGAGGATTAATACCTTTCCCCAAGGGTGTTAGCATGTAAGTGAATGTAATGGATTCAAATGGTATTTCAACTTGGCTTTCCAATTCCTCAATCTAAGCCACTATCCACTACTCCACCATACCTCATATATATTAGTCATCCACAGACAGATTGTTTCACTGTATCACAGCTCATCAGTGTGTCTACATCATGCGATTGCTTCAAGCCGGGATCAAAACCTGACTGATTTGATATCGGTTGGAGTCTCTGACAATTAACCTATCAGCACACACAGCAGAGAAAAGGAGTGTTTTTTTTTTTACGCATTATATACGTGATATAAACATTCCTGGCTACCAGAGTGCACAATTCACAGTGAAGAGCTTTTAGCGTTAATTAGCAGCAGCTGATTAATTCCCTTTATATAAATTAACTGCAAATTCTTTTTTATGTGCCATGTCCCCTCAGGATGTAGGTGATCATGGCCCTCCACAACTATCTGTTCCTTGTGGCTCTGAATAAATTTTGTCCTTTTTGCTATTTCTCCTAAATCCTGTTCTGCTGTCTATTTACTCAAAACCATCAAGCACAATATGAGCTGCTTTCCTCTGTCCCTCAATTTAACCTTTTACGTTTGCTGAAAAGTTTTCAGCAAATATCTCATTGATTTTTACTAACGTTAATATTTATTTGGAAGCTATTGTGAATTAACAGTCATAGAAGATACCTGATAATGTAAAGCTGTTATCAGCATCAGACGCAGAAAACAGACATAGGAAAATTAAGTTTGAATTTCAACTATTTAATGTTTATATAGCATTAAGGCTCTGAATGAAAGATATGAATTCATATCTTTACTCACTCTTATCATGGATCTTGACAAAGAATATACTGTCACTGGTATGCCACAATTTAAGAAAAATTGGAAAATGAGTATAGACATTGAATAGAGATCATCAATTTGTAGATTCAAATTGGGTCACCAGACTTTGGTGATCAATACAATAATTATATGTTTGGATAATTTGTACAGGGTACAGCAGAAATACCTCTGAAATATACCTTTCAGGAATAACTCCCGCATAATACTAAGACATTTGTAGCAATGGTGTCTTCCTCTAGCGAATTTCTGACCATTATGTGGGAGGTGTTTCTGCTACACTCTGTATAAAGAAGGTTCCTTGGGAATGTAGTAGCAGGCAAAGGTAGAAATTAGTTACTTGACAAGAGTGAAGGATATCGTGTGTACAGTAATAGAATCAAACATATGGCTGTTACACCAAATTTGTCTGTTAGGCCACCCTCCTGTTGCTGTTGTATTTAGGATAATAAAAGTAAGTAACAAAATTTGTTTCATTTGTTTTTCTCTGCAAGATGAGCCAGCAATAACAATGAAGACTTCATCAATTCCAGTAATATTTTATTTTACCCACCATCAAAGCAAACTATTTCATTTAACACAAAAAACGATGATGGGTAAATACATGTGCGCATGTGTATATGTTATGTAGTGGTTTTCACAGTGGAGGCTTGTATGTGTAATAAGTCGGTCCTAAAATAGGTTTGACGTACAAAACATTAGGAACTGGATATAATAGGTAGTGACGCAGCAATCTAGTTGTGGCGGCTGATACTTTAATATCCGACCAACTCTCTGAGCGACTGCTGCTACTACTCCTACCTATTAACTATAGAATAGGTGTGTTCCACTATAACATCCCCCCCTAAAACTTTACTGCGTAGGAGTTAACAGTTTTCTTTATTTTTCATAGGAAATATGGAGAAAAAACAAAAAAAATTTTTTTTTTTTTTAGCAACATCGTAGCATATTTCCTACATTTTTTTTTTGAGCCACTTTTTTAAATGATCAGTTGCCTTTCTTTTTTCTTCTGCATCGGCATAACTCAAAATTGTTGCAGGCATTGTTTGATCAAATGTATTGAAAATCACCTCCATCGGCGTTTTTTCCGTGGGACCGCTGTCAACCACGTCTAAAAGACGTCATCTGATCTGGTTACTGCATGTGAATTTTTCGCCTTTCACTAAGTACATCATATAGCCAATCTGCTTTTCTATTTTTTTTTTTTATATATCTCCATAGTGTTACCAGAAACAACCATCTGCTTTGAGCTTCTTAAGGATGGAGTCACAGTTTCTGTAGGTTCTTCTTGTGGTTCGATTTGTTCAGCCTCTAGCTTCCCTTTTGTTGATCTTGTGCTTCTTAATGTTTTCTGTAGTGACTTCAGTTGACTTAAATCATTTAATAATACTGCATGTCCACTGCATGTCCTTGGCTGCAGGTAACTCGCTCCCCAGTTTTTCTGTGTCGGCTTCATTTTTACTTTCTGGAGCTTGTTTTTCACATTTATCATCAGTGTTACCCATTCAACTTTTTTAAATACACCGGTTTTCTCTAATCTGTCCAATTCTTTATCTATCTGTTCAATTGAAGCAATCAGCACATTCCTTTTTTTTTGAAAACCACCTGAGCGTTTCCTTTTGGCTAGAATTTTGCCTCCATCTTGGTACACGTTCCCAAACCTGGAGAAAAAACAGTAGGAAAAGTTCCCTTAAGTTTCTTTACTAATTTTTGGGCTTCGTAGTTAAAAAAATCTACCTTGTAACAGAAAGAATTTATCAGTAGATCCCATAATTGGAATTCTGTTATCCAATCCGTACCAAGTAAGTTCGTGGTATTTTCTATGACAAATAGTTTAGCTTTTCGCGTTTTTTTATTTAACATGACGTTTGTAACAAATTCTCCAATAAATTGTATTTTTTCTCCCGTAGCTGACCTCACAATTTTATTTGTTTTCATTAAAGTTGGTTTCCCCAACTTCTTCCACGTATGCAAATTTATGATAGGTAAGTCGGAACCAGTGTTGAGTTGCATTTTTATTTTTTTTATTACTTATTTTGACGGTAACAAATTTTCTGGTTATTCCATTGTTCACCTCGTCGGACTTTAATTTTCTTATTTTATTTTTTGACCTGCAGTGCGAGCTTTTATGACCCACTCTTTTACAGTTGAAACATTTTTTATTCCTAAAATTGCAATATCTGTACCAGTGAAATTCACCGCAAGCAAAACATGGCTTCAGGAGTTTTTGTTTATTTTTCTCTGGTATTTCACTTTTTGTTTGATAATCTGCAATTTTAGAATTCTTTTTGGTAGACTGACTTTCTTCCTTGTAGCGTATTTTTCTTACATGTGAAATGCCAAATTGTTCTATCTTTTTCGAATCTTTCTTTTTTACGCTAACATATCTTGTGCAGTCTTCTGCCAATTTCTGTATCGAAATCCTCGGTTCGTTTTCTAATTTTGACAGCACTAATTTTCTCAACTCTGCATCTCTTTTCGATACCAGCCTGTGAACAAACACTATGCACTTAAAATTGTCAGCGCTTAACTCTGCTCGCTTGAATTCTTCACAATGCTTATTCACATTGGCTGCGTACATTATATAGTCTTGTTCGTCATCTTTCATCAGATTCAAACATTTCCACCTCTTGTGAAACAAAGATGTCTTTTTACTAAATAATTCACTTAATATATTTTCTGCCTCGGTAAAAGTCAACTCGCTAGTTTTTTTTCAGTAAAATGTAGTTTACCAATTTGTTGTGCTCAGCAGTTCCTAACTTGCTTAAAAGAAGTCTAACCTACTTTCCTTCAGACCACAAGTGGTAGTCCTCATTATACATGTCTGTATATTTTTTATAATACTCCTCAAAAGTTATCTCTTCATCCGGACTGTACGTGAATATTTCAATTGAATTCCATATTGTATTCTCTGGGAAAGAAACATTTTGTAGATTTTTCTCTTTCCTCTTCTCAGTTATTTCCAGAATTTTGTTTTGAAACTCCTTATGCATCTGTTCCATTTCTCGTTGAAACTGCATCTGTCTATTAAAAGTTTCCTCTTGTAGTTGCATTTGGAATGTTTTCTGTTGCTCTAAAATTGTCATCTGTTGTTCTGTCTGTAACTTAAAAAGTTCCTGGAATATATTTTTGCATTCCTCCATCTTCGCAAAAAGTTTACACAATGCTTAAATATTGTAGAGCGGGGTCCTAAACGAATTCACAATCCGTGACCTATTTAAGCAAACTGTCTTATCGAGAAAAAAAAAAATTCTTTTCTCAGTTGAGAATACGACTGATTTTTTTTCATCAATAAGTTTGTTTTTTTTTAAATGTGAATACGAGATGTTGTTGTCGAAAATTGTGAAAAAAAAGTTTTTTTTTTTCTTTTTCCTCCATATGAGTACGAATTTCGTCACCAAATAATGTGGCGAGCGAATTTTTTTTTTTTTCTGCATGAGTGAATACTTGTACTTTCTTTTTTGTTATGGCGGGTGAAATTTTTTTTTTTTTATTCCACCGTATGAATTTCGAATCCTCATTGGCAAGTGTGTTATGGAGTACGAATGTTTTTCTTCCTTCGTATGAATCCGAATACTGTCGCCAAGTGTTGTAGGGCGTATGAAAAGTTTTTCTTCCTCCGTATGATTTTGAATCCCTCGTGACCAAGTTGTTATGTAGTGGTTTCACAGTGGAGGCTTGTATTTGTACTAAGTCGGTCCTAAAATAGGTTCGATGTACAAAACGTTATGAACTTGATATAATAGGTAATGACGCAGCAATCTAGTTGTGGTGGCTGATACTTTAATATCTGACTAACGTCGACTGACTGACCAACTCTCTGAGCGACTGCTACTACTACTCTTACATATTATAGGTGGGAGAGTCTATTAACTATAGAATAGGTGTGTTCCACTATAACAGTATATATGATTTTTCTCAAAAAAAAAAAAAAAAAAAAAAAAAAAAAAATGTAGAAAAGAAAATTTTGGTATTTTTATTTTTGTATCCCCACCCCCATTGGTCAAGCAGACCTCATGTGCATAATTTATGTGTATCATAATTCTTGCTTGTCTATGCAGCATTCAATTGAAACATCTCTAAGTTTCTGTGCGTGTGTATATATTTATATATACACACACAAGCAAGCTTGCCAGTTCAGATGCATGTGAATATGATTTTCTTTTCACCTAAGTTTCATCAAAAAATGAAACCTGGAGGTGAAAAGAAAATCATATTCACATGCATCTGAACTGGCAAGCTTGCTTGTGTGTATATATTTATAAACCTTACCCATTTGTTCCTTGTTCTGTCGGATTCTGGTTCATATTTGGTCTATACTTGATTTTAATTAAAAAAAAAAAAACATATGTATAAAAATACTCCACATATCAAATTCATTTATTCCGAAAGTATTTCTCATCAGCAATAAATCACCGCTCCTCCCACTAAAACTGGAGAACAACAACCTTGTGCATTACAAACCAATAAAAAGTCTTTCTATAACCTATTTTCCTGATACACGCAGATCATAAATTTCAATTTATAAATTAGTCACAGCAAGACATTAAATATACAAAACAATTATACCAATATACTAGTATAAAAGTTACAACACAGATAAAAAAAAGTTCTTTAAAAAAAATAAATAAATAAAGAGCTTTGCAAACTTTTTTTTTTTTTTTACTTTCCTTAAGTCAAACTTTAACCTTTTCACTTAAGCATCTTACAGCTTCTCATTGGCATAACCAAATTTCTGGCATCACAACTCTTACACTTCAGAATTATTATGAAGTAATTTCTGGGTTGATTGTGGGCAATTAAAAATTGAAACATTCATAGTACTGGGCCATTTAAAGAAATAAAGACCAGATCCTAGAATTAACAAGAGCAAACATTTATTCATTCACTTTTCCGGTATGAGCTGATCATTCTCTTAATGGCACAAGTAAAATTAATGCACCAGAAAATTTACCCTCAGAAACAGTGATTTTGGAGGGTGAAGCTGAAATGTGGTATTTTATCCGTCACATGGCGTACTGTTGTTGATAAAAAGAAATCTATAACTGTGCTCTGTTGTCAAGCAGCAACTCTGAAGAACATTTGTTTGTAACTGTGTTGAACAAGAATCCTTGGTATGCATCTTTATTTAAGAATGCAGAAAGGATCCTGTGAGGGCTTCTGGAAACTTTTCTTTCAGCATTCTTTCTGATTAAACTGAAAATATTTATAGATTTTTGATGCAAGTATCTTTTTATTATTATATGAAAGTTTGTGTTTTGATACCATCTGAGGAGAAAAGAAAATTTTTTTTTCCATGATTTATCTGAGAAAAGACAGTTGTCATATGAGTAAATGGGCAAACTATTCACCTTTAATGATCTTACCATCCAGGATGTAATAACACTAAAAAGGTATTATACAACATACCAGCCTTGAAAGAGCCAATTACATTAATTCTAAAAGTCTATCAATTCTTAAGTCTTCAACTCTACACTTCTGTGTGCCAGCACTGAAATTTTATTTATTAATTTTTTTTTTCTCTTCTGAATAAGAGTAGATAGGTGTGTCTATCATTCAGTCCTCACACCTCCTCAGTCTTGAGCAGAATTAAAGGTTTCTCACTTGTTATCCATTTCAGATTAAATTTCTGGTTCCTTCTAAAACCTACTTCAACTCTTTACTTCTGATGTTGCCACCTAAACTCTGAAATATTTTTTACTATTTATTTACTATGCCCACTCCCATCAATAGGAGTAGAGAGGTACATGTATTGTCTGGTACACACACCTCCCCAGTCTTTTGAACAGGAGTACAGGTTTGATCCTAGTTCATTTTCAAGTTATTTTTCCTCTTTTACTCCCAGTAGCTCCTTGCATCTTAGTGGCATTATCACCTTGCTTGGAGTGTATTGATTAAAAATAAATACATGTATCAACATAAGAGTGACATATTGTTATTAAGGTTAGTCACATTGAACACGAGCAAAATAATGTCTCATCAGTTTGTGTTCTGAAAATAATTGTTAAAAAGTTCTTTGTTTAGCAGAGAAAAATGTGCCACATTTTAGTCAATTTAGTGTGAATGCCATATAGTCAAATATTTTAATACAATTAACAAAATAAATACCTTTTAATCAAAGCTTTTAAACGTTTTATAAATTAAAATATCAATCAATATCATTTGCATTAATTAAAAGTAAAACTATTTATTACTGATGAAAGGCTGTCAAAACATCAAGGGAAATGTTAATTACTCCATTTGTTATAAAATTTAAGAGGTTTTTGTCATTTTCTATTCAAAAGGCCTTTTTAACTGAGAAATTTGATTTTCTTTGTGAAAATATATAATGGTTGGACACAAAGATCTTTGCTTTTTATGTCAGTATATATGTTGTCCTCAATTCTTGGTGCAGAATTTATTGTTCCATTCTCTGGTTTCAATCTAAATTCTTATTTAATCATTTTTTTTTATGCAGGGATCTCAAACATGTGACAAAATAGAAACAATTGTAGATAATATATTTTTGTCCTTCAAAAAGAACTTCAATAACTTTTATTGATGGAATTCTCTCTCTCATATATATATATATATATATATATATATATATATATATATATATATATATATATATATATATATATATATATACACACACAAGAAGGCATGCTGGAGTAATGGATAGCAGCTCGGATTAAGGAATCAGAGAGCCAAGTTCGAATACCAGTCAAATCCATTACGTTCACTTACCCTTGGGAAGGTATATATATATATATATATATATATATATATATATATATATACACACAAATAAATAAGAAAAACCAATGATGTTGGTATGACCAACAGACAACTAGTTAGATGATCTAACATCTTACACAAGAAAAAGAAAGACCAAAAGACAAACCCCTACCAATGCAGGAAAGTGCTCAATGACCAGATTACCCAAACAGACCAAATAAATGCTTCGCAATGTCAACTTAATAATGGACAACACAAGTTGTTAGTCAAGTTTCATGCACTCAGGTTCTTCATATGACTAAAACACAAAAAAAAGAAATTTATAAACAAGTGTATAATGCCAGCCTTTATAGGAGAATATATACACGCACAAACGTGTGTGTATATATATATATATATAGGGATATGGTTAAAAATATAGACAAAAATATAAGTTAAGATTATACATCAAGAGAAACACTGAAGATGTAAGGATGCTAAACTTAAATTTCTGGCATTTGATATGTCTAGCCAAGTTGTTTTTGTTGCTGCTGTTGTTTTTAAATATCCCACATTGTGATAGCAGTAGAATTATTAAGGTGAAATATACTATAAATGGATGCAAATTTACCAAGGAAGACTCAGAAATTAGTGCACTTTCTATACATTTTTGTCTTAGTAAATAAATTCTTGTTTAATTAAAACTGCATTAAGTTGAAATTATGTCCATATTCATTATAATAACTAATGAACTTCATGTATTAATTTTCTTGTAAAAAATCCTATTTATATACTTTTTAATTTTTACTTTTGAAGGATGAAACATGTTACATAGTTTGTTTTTTTTTCTATTTTTCCCTCCATTGGTCTGATATTCTTTATGCATGCCATGCCCCTTCAGGATGTAGGTGATCATAGCTCTCCACAATTCCTATCTTTCATAACTCTTAATAAATTTTGTCTTTGTTATTTCTCAAACCTTGTTCCACCAAGCATTTACTAAAGTTCACCAAGTATGTTTTGTTGTTATCCTTTGTCCTCTGAGTATCAGATTTTCCAAGCACTCTTTCCTCATTATGTGCCCAAGAAATTTCAACTATCTATTCTTGATGTTAATTATGTTTCTTTTTGTTTTCATTTACTCTAATGCTTTGATGTTGCTCACATGTTTGATCCATGGTATTCACAGCATCCTTCTGCAGAACAACATCTTCATTTCTTCATCGTTAAGGAGATTGTCCAACATTCACTGTTTTATATATATATATATATATATATATATATATATACAAGGACTGATATGTAACAGTTCAATATTCTTTTTCTTGTATTGAAATTTTTCTTCTTAGCTTTTGGAATGCATCTTTCATCATGCCAATGCATTTTCAAATTTCAGTGTCATACTTTCCATCCTCTGTTAAAACACTTGCGAGATACAAGAAGCACAATTCTTCAGGTATCAGGAAACATGCTTCAAAAATAATTTTCATACATGTTTCAACAACATGGTATAATAAAAAGAGTGGTCAAAGGACATTTCTCCAATGAGGTAACATGACATCATGTTAAATAATAAGACATCAACTTTGGACATGCGACCAAGTGCTAATGTGGATTTGAATAGGGAATGTATGCATTAAGTGACTAGTAAGCATTTGCAAGCAGCCAGTTTTTCCTCATTTTTTTTTTTTTTTGTACAGTTAGATTTCCAACAATTTGAAATAAGGAAACCTTGTTCAACCTTTTTCTGTTTCAATGAAGCAAGGGTTGCTATCAACAACACAACTTTGTTGTTAGCAACCCTTGTTGTTGTGTTCTGTTTTCATTACAGTTATCATGCTGGCTTAAAAGATCATGTCATTTCTGTATTTGTTGTTCATATTTGAAGCATTTACTTTAAAGCAACTTTATTCAAAAAGATTGTTTGTCTTGGAATAATTGTCAAATGTAAATTTCTCCCTTTTATCACATATACCATAAAACAATTGTAATCTCAAATATACAAACACCAATACACACAATAAATATAAAAAAAGTTGTATGAAATTAATAAACAATTTATTATGCTTTTCATGTTATTTGTGTACATTTTATTTCCTGTCAAGTATGTTTTTATCTCCGTGAACACAAGGCTAATTTATGCTGTTATGATGTGAGTGAAGCCCCACATAATCACAAATACAATTTTTGTCCCTTTACAACTGTGTGCGTGCAGAACCCTGTTAGAAATTAGGGAAAAAAATTCAACTGATTTATATATTATCACTAAAATCTCAATTCTGTGCAATAATCGGACCATGCAGACATCACTTCAATATTGTCCAAAAATAGGCTCACACAAACTTCAAATTTCCACATTAGCATTTATTAACCTATCAGTGACATCTCAAATGCTGTTCAAGCTTTCAAAAAGCAGACAAACCTTTTTGTTTGCTACAAAAATTGGAGGATCACATCTGGAAAATGATTATCAATCTTGCCTTATTAAAAATTGAGAAATATATTTACCAAAACTTCTGAGTTTAGTAAATCTATCTTCTGGTGATCCAATTTTTTCTTATAAATAGTGTAACGTGAATTAATTGTCTTTAGTCTTCAGTATAATTTGACTGAGGACTGTAAACAATACCGCATACTCAAATGAGCTTAAGTACTAAGTTCCTTCTTGCAAATTACTTCTCACTTTTAAAATATTTTCATAAAACAGTTTGCACAGTTACATTATGAAAATATCCAATCAAGATATATAAACAAATCATAATTGTAGAAGCAGTAGTTGTAGAGATTTGACCATGGCTGCTGATGAAATTGTATCATGCATACACACAATATAACACAAATTGTACATTTCTGCATTCATACATACCTTTTACTCTATATTAACACAATTCATTTCTTTTGTATTGGAAAAAGAAAAAGAAAACATTTTTCATATGCACTTTGTTTGCGAGGAACTTTATAATGTTTCTTTCAATTTAAAAGAAAGCAATTATTTTTATACCCAATAAAATTATTTAAATTTGAAAAGCTGTTTTCATACTTTTTCCTGTAGATATACAAATAAAAAAAAACTTGCAAATTAACTATTTGTCAAAAACAGCTATATGAATAAAAAATGCTGAATGCAAATTTAAACAACAAAAATACAGAGCAATTTAAGACATCAAATTTTACAGCAAAATAAAATTTCCGTTACTGCAGTTTCACCATCTCTGGTATCTTCAGGCAGTAAGTTAGATTTTCCAAGTCTAAATTAGTGGTTGAAGATGCCAGTGGGGATGAAACCATGGTAGCAGAAAGGTTGGTTTTCTGTAAAATTTTATGTCATGTAAGATTGCTAGCTATTAATACTACCAGTTAATACATAATCTCCTACCACTCTTCAGCAAAGTCTTTGAGGCTTTAATCAACGCCAAAGTGGTTAAGCACCTTACATCCCATGATCTGCTGATAAGCAATATGGTTTCTGCTTTGGCCTGTCTACTGTTGATGTGCTCACAGCCATTACTGTAGTTTGTATACCAAGCACTTGATAATAACGGAGACGCTTGAGCTGTTGCTCTAGATATCTCTAAAGTGTTCAATAGGGTTTGGCAAGCTAGACTTCTTCATAAGCTTCAGGGATACGGCATTACAGGATGATTATTTGATTTAATACAATCATTCCTGTTGATCCGTGAAAGGAAGGTCATTCTAAATGGATTCTAATTCAGTTCCTTTCATACGAACGCTGGTTTTTTTTTCCCCAAGACTCTATCCTCGGTCCTACACTGTTTCTGATCTTCATCAATGATCTTCCTGATGTCGTCAATTCCCAAGTAGGCATTTTATGCAGATGACACTACCATTTACTCCTGTCTCATTAATGAATTCGGCATCACTGTCAAAACTAATCTGGCCATTGATCTCGAAAAGGGCCTCCAATCTGTGATTGATTGGGGTAGGTAATGGCCTGTAAATTTTAATGCCTCCAAAATGAAACTGCTCTCATTTACCCACAATAGAGAACTATCCCTGCCTCCCATCAGAATGGGAAAGATTTTTTAATGCATATCAAATTTAACAAAATTTCTGTTCATAAAGAGTTCCATATTAGACGAGTACAATAATTATTATTAGATATAATGTGCAATGTTTAACGAAGGTTGACTCAAGAGTTTTGCAATTTTCCAATTGCAGAAAATTTGTTTTATTGTAAAACACATTTATAAACATTAACATTCAAATTTAAATTTTATTATAATTCACAAGCTCTCTACAACAATTGGTTAAGTCAAATAATCTTATTGTGTCTGTAACTTTAAATTTACAGTTACAATTGTAAATCTTCCTGAATTAAAAAGCTAATTTTTTTTTTTTTGGTAATTCTTTTTTTTTTAATTAAAATAGTGTGGCACTAACATTGATGGAATCCTTGGGATGAGGTTGCACACATTGCTTTTATGTGAACTGCCTAATAGAAATACAGCAAGAAGAACCAGTACAGATACTAGACTTTCATCCCAGTATGAAGGCCCAAGTAAATGGATTTTTTAGTGCATCCACATCACTATTGAATGTGACTGCAGGTCAGTTTAAAGTGGGTTTAACAGCAATGATGGAAAAATTGCTCAAGCCCCCTCAGCACTTCCCCTTTTGTGGACGCCTCAACTGCTGGGTAATGACCCCAGCTCCATCTCAAAGGATATTTGTGCATAAGTGAATGTACCAAACTCAACTGAAATTTGAACTTGGCTCTCCAATTTCTCATTCCAGACCACTTTCCATTACACCACCTATGCATCCTGAATTAAAATGATTAATCTGAAAATGTTTTCAAATTATATTGATTTTTATCTTAATGAATTTCATCAATTTTTATGCACATCTAATTAAAGGTATTTTTTTTTTCAATAAATACTAATAGAGAGGTTTACCTGATATGCAATTCACATTGCTTCCCAGTCTTTTGTACAGGAGTAGAGGTTTATCCCTTGTTTCCTGTTTAGGACTGTCTCCAATTCCTTCTAAGGTTTTCTCATTCTCTTTCACTGCCAGTAATCTCTTGCGTCTTTCTGACATTATTGTCTTGCTTGGCTCCTTCTAAAGCTTATTTCAATGTGTTTGCCCAAATTCTGAAATTATATTGGCAAATTTTTGTTCTCATATACGAGTAGATAGGCTCATCTATTGTCCAGTTCACACCCTCCCCAGTCTTTTGAACAAGAATAGAGGTTTATCCCCTCTTTCATGTTTAAGATTGGGTTTCCAGTCCCTTCTTAAATTTTTTTTTTTTTTTCTTTTACATTTCTTTCACTTCCAGTTGCACCCTTGGGTCTTAGTGGCATTATTGCCTTGGTTGGGTTGAAATGATTTAAAAAAAAAAAAAAATATTGGTAATCAGTTCTGCCAGTTTAAAATCACCTTGTCAAACAATTAGAAAGAAGTTTTGCAAATGACAAAAAAAAAAAAAAAAAAAAAGATTTGTGTTCAGAAATGTATTCTTGAACAATACAAGTGTTGAGAGATGCCATCTGCAAAACAATCCTCTCTCTGAATTCACAATTATGTCTTATCAATGGTACTGCCTCTGGATAAAAGACAAAGCTGCCAAGAAGTATGATTGAAAATTCCATTTCCTGGAAAAGTGCTCAGTGCCAAACACTTGTCAGTAAAATTGCAACCACCCCCATTACTGTTGCTATCATCACATTGCTAAGAAAAGCAAGGAGACAACAAAAAAACACTCCCTCTCTGAACAAGACATTTTTTGTGATGTCAGCATTGGTTGCCACTTTTGTAATGTTTGTAATAGAGACTTTGTAATCGCAGATACAATTATAGTAATGCCATTGAACAATACTGGTGTCAGACACCTTTGAATAACATTAACACTGATGATACTTGCTCGAAAAGTAACCACTGAATAGTTATTTGAATAGTAACCCATATAGTGATCCCTTAGACGCCACACTAATTCCTATGTATATATCCTGTACCAACATGTGATCTACTTATCTAAATTGGGATCGCCTGTGTTTGCTCCCTGGTGATCTGTGTTCAAACTCCAGTATCAGCAGAAACACTTTATTCCTATATAACACTTTTAAGAGGAGTAATGGAATTTAATCCATTTACTATTTCACAAGTTGGCAATTGGTTATTCAACAAACTGTTTTTAAAATTTAAATGTACATTTTTTTTTTTTTCAACAATATCTACTTGTCAAAAGCTTTTTCATCATTTGGCTGGAGATTAACCATTTAAAAATAGCTTTATATTAACACAGGATATTTAATTAAAGAAATGCACCTAAAACATCTCCATATTTCCTAGACCCTATTTAACGTTCTATTTCTCAATATTGAAGAAATGCTTTTAAAGGTAAGACAGAAACACAGTTAATAGGTATTCTTAAAGTCTAATCTATTTCTAAAGGTAAAAATAATTAAAAAAATAAAATAAAAGCAAAGATACAATGAATTCACAAGAAGTTAATTCAAACTCCTTTTCATCAAGTGCCACAAAAGGTAATCCTGAAAATACAAATACTGCAGATTTTCTATATAAATATGACTGTCTAAAGAAAATTCAAATTAGTTCTTGTTCACCAAGAGTGGCTAAGAGGACAATAAACAGTCAAGGACTTCTTAAAATTTCATCAATATTAAACAATGTTAATGGTTAGATACTTGGGCTCAAAAACAAATCTGTCCTGGGTCAGACGATAAACTACATCCAACAGCAATGCCTTTAATCAGGAGGTTTTGAGGAGCATGAAACCAACTCTTAATTGCTGGTGTTCCCAGGTCAACCCTGACCTAGGGTGGTGGCACCTGTTAGGGTCCCAACTATGGGCAAATATTTAAGCCCCAAACTGGGGTCAAAACACTATGAAAATGTAAAATAGGTTTTAATAACAGCAATAAACTTTTTCAGGAAAAATTATTAACAGCCACACATTTTTGAGAAAAAAAAAAAAAAAAAAAAAAATTAGCAGCTATACATTTTTTGAAAAAATATGAGCAATACTTTTTTGAAGGAAAAAATGTTACCAGCAATAAAATTTGTCAGCATTAAAGAACCCATTGTGGTTGATATGCCATAAAACAAAACAATCAAAAAAAAAAAAAAAAATTCTTTTACATTGATTTATATTTTTTGAACACTAAACTGGTTACAGTTTTTATATTCATAATTAAATTAGCAATCTCTTAATTTTTCAAAATCTTTTGAAAACTAATAAAAGGAGTCACAGGAATATTTACACTCAAATTGCAGGATATTTCACACAATACATATAAATCATAGTAGACAACACATTTCAGTTACAAATAATCTAAGTGAGGATTTATGCAATTTTATATCCAACATAGATTATATTTGTTTTATCAATAGATATTAATTTTAACTATTCTATACTAACAACTACAATCTTTCCAGGGCCAATTCCTACAGCTAGCTTCTATATGTGGTAATAAGTCAGGTGCAAATTCATTCTTGGTACTTATGTGAATTTATTTGGAGACAGTGACAGAGAAACATGGAATTATTTGAGCAGATTTGGCTCAATATAAAGACATTCATGACTCCTGAGTAATAAATTACTTATTTCTTGGTGCCATGTTTCTTTCCCAGATTTTAGTAGTTATCTCAGTAATATATTATATTTTTTAGTTGGGCTTTCTGCTTTCCAGCTTGTTGAGCCCCCCCCCCCTCTGTTGTACCTGTCTTTAAGAACTCTGTAGAACCTTTTGACCCCCCTTGCTACAACCCTATCAGTTTACTACTGATTTTCGGCAAAGATTCGAGGTTTTAATCAATACCGAAGTGGTTAAGTATTTTATTTCTCATGATCTACTCTGACAAACAATATGGACTCTCTCCCTCTCTCTCTAGATATTATATATATATATATATATATATATATACAAAGAAATAATCACACATAGAATCAATCAGAAATATTAATGTGATTATTGGTGACATCTGTCACTAGAAACATAATATATGCATTAAAATACTGTTAATCCATAGAGCGAAGTGATCCTCGTCGAAACCATTGATGTCTGTAGTTTTCAGTTTATTTAATGTTAAAATGCTAGTACTTACGAATAGTCCTCTATTCATCATCAGGCATGTGTTTTTTTCCTTATAAAATCAAAAACTTGAAGATGAAATATATATAAGTTATGGTTGTAAGCATGTCACTAATAGATTGGGCAAAATGGAGTCCATATTGTTTGTCAGAGAGTAGATCATGAGAAATAAAATACTTAACCACTTCGACATTGATTAAAACTTTGAATCTTTGCCGAAAATTGGTAGTAAACATATATATATATTAGTGGTAAATATACATATATATGCAAAATCCACAGGTGCATATACACACATGTATATTTTTTGAATAAAAAATTCCGAGAGGATAGAATCCAGTTAGAACTCAATGTCCAGGACAGAGTAAGGATATAATAACAAGGCTTAAACACTAATATTCCATGGTCATAATTTATTCCATTGGAATTGTAAATACGATCCAATTCATCAGACCTACAAATTCAAAAAGAAAACAGAAAAAAACCTACCCCGGAAATAAAAATAGAATTTAGAGAGAGTGTAAGTATGAGAGTGTGGGACGAATGTTAGTTCATAAGAGAGGGGTTTAACAGAGAGAGTTTTATTTAAAAACTAGGTGGAAGTGGAAGGGGGAAAAATGATTGTTGTCGGATGTCTAATACAATAAAGATACATTTCGTGGTGACATACACACACCATGGCCGATCAAATGTTAAAGAAGGAGGGAGAGGTAAGGAAGGAAGTGGTGGGGAAGAAAGATGGGGTGGGTGAAATTAAAATTGAAAGGGACGCTGTGTAATTGAGAA
>OZ010582.1:100504397-100634397 GCA_963932145.1 Acanthosepion lycidas | reverse complement strand
ACATTATATATATATAATATATATATATACACACACACATATAATATATATATATACACACACATATACACAAACATTATATATATATATATATATATATATACACACACACATATATATATATATATACACACACATATACACAAACAATATATATATATATATATATATATACACACACATATATATATATATATACACACACACATATACACACATATATATATACATATATATATATATATATACACACACATATATATATATATATATATATATACACACACATATATATATATATATATATATATATACACACACATATATATATATATATATACACACACATATATATATATATATATTATATATATACACACACATATATATATATATATATATACACACACATATATATATATATCATATATATATATATATATATACACACACATATATATATATATATATATATACACACACATATATATATATATATATATATACACACACATATATATATATATATATATACACACACATATATATATATATATATACACACACATATATATATATATATATATATATACACACACATATATATATATATATATACACACACATATATATATATATATATATATATATACACACATATATATATATATATATATATACACACACATATATATATATATATATATATATATACACACACATATATATATATATATATATATATATACACACACATATATATATATATATATATATACACACACATATATATATATATACACACACATATATATATATATATATATATATACACACACATATATATATATATATATATATATACACACACATATATATATATATATATATATATATATACACACACATATATATATATATATATATATATACACACACATATATATATATATATATATATATATACACACACATATATATATATATATATATATACACACACATATATATATATATATATATATATACACACACATATATATATATATATATATATATATACACACACATATATATATATATATATATATATACACACACATATATATATATATATATATATATACACACACATATATATATATATATATATATACACACACATATATATATACACACATATATATATATATATATATATACACACACATATATATATATATATATACACACACATATATATATATATATATATACACACACATATATATATATATATATATATATACACACACATATATATATATATATATATATACACACACATATATATATATATATATATATATACACACATATATATATATATATATATATATATACATACACATGTACACATATATATATCCACCTATACCATATACACACATTTTCCACATACATATACAAAAATACACAGGCACACACATACATGTATATACTTGCGCACACACATACAAAAAACAGATATATATATATATATATACACATACAAAAATGCACACACACACACACATCCATACGCATCCACTCCTTACACATTTACCCACACATGTACATACGCATACATGTGCATGTATCCCTGTATCTATCCGTCTAGCTATACGTACATACACATATACACGCACATATATACCCACATACACACATATATATATATACATACATCCCTGCATATATATCCATCTACATATACCTACATCCATATACGTATACGCGAATATATACATATACACACGTACGCATGCATATACACACACATCCATACATACATATACCAATACACACACACCTAAATATATACCTATATATACACGTAGCCAAGTACGTACATACATACATATATAGATACACATACATGCATATATATATATATATATATATATATATATATATATATATATATATATATATACACACCCACATATACCCACATACATACAAATACGTACATGTACATACATATAAATTAGAATTTAAGAACTAAATAAGTAAAATTCCAACAATTTGGGGGTAAAAAAAAAAAAAACACATAGCGCATCACAAAAACATACACAATGATCTATATAGAGATAAACAAAATAAACATAATAGTCATTCCGTTAAAATGTCATGCCCGATGTTTTGAACCAAGATGGAACTGACATAAGTGACAGAAAGTTACAAAACGGTGTTTATGTTTTGAATCTTTTCTTATGTCTACATTTAGAAAATATCTCATTACGAAGATTTAACAGTTCATCTTGATTCTTATCTTTGATAATAAAATTTTTTTCCGCCAAGCACAGATCACACCGATCGCGGAAGTTATTAGGTGTTTCGGCTCTTGATAGGTATCTCCATTTCAAAAGTGGGGTTAACCCCTTATCCACCAGATCCCAGTAGTGTTTGGATAAGGAAGTTTGACTTCTGAGGCATCTATATCTAAAAGAGTGTCTATAGTTGTATAGACACTGCTTCCAATCACCGGCGGATATACCTATATATATTTTTTTCTCATTTATATTTTCCTTGGGAAAGATTGTTGCCTCGTATATTACATTTTTATAGTTACATTTACCCCCGATTGGACAATGATCTTTATTCCTACAATTGCAGGTAGGGTTACTTGATTGAGTTACATTACAATGGTAGTTTCTAAGTATTCTGCAATTATGGGAAGATATAATTTTCTCCATATTTCTAACGCATGAGTAACTAATTTTCAGAGTCTTCCTATTGAAAATTTTACGTAATGGATGTTTACTGTGAAAATGTTTATTAATTAATTTCAGAAAAAAACTTCCTATATCAATGTTAGAGAGCTTGCAATATGGTAGGTTGAACCATATTACCTTCCTCTTTCTATTTTTAGATCTGTTATTATTCTGATTTACAAGTTCTCCGTTATAGTTTAATTCCTGTCTAAAACCACTATTTTTGAGGGCCTGATTGTATATAAATTTATTATCATTAAAAATTTTTTGGCTAGAAGATAGCTTATTTATTCTCGTATTCACAGTTTTAGGGATGTGGTCTATCACATGTTTAGGGTGGTTAGAGTAGACATTGATATATAGGGGTGTTTGATCAACTTTATGGAAGGGTTTAAAGGTATCATTCGATAGATTGAGTGTATTTGATCGGCCATGGTGTGTGTATGTCACCATGAAATGTATCTTTATTGTATTAGACATCCGACAACAATCATTTTTCCCCCTTCCACTCACACCTAGTTTTTAAATAACCCTCTCTGTTAAACCCCTCTCTTATGAACTAACATTCGTCCCACACTCTCATACTTACACTCTCTCTAAATTCTATTTTTATTTCCGGAGTAGGTTTTTTTCTGTTTTCTTTTTGAATTTGTAGGTCTGATGAATTGGATCGTATTTACGATTCCAATGGAATAAATTATGACCATGGAATATTAGTGTTTAAGCCTTGTTATTATATATATATATATATATATATATATATATATATATATCTCAAGCACTCAATAATAATTGCAGAGTTTGAGTTGTGGCTCTAGATATCTTGAAGGTGTTTGACAGGCTATTTTTCTATGTACACTTCAGGGCTACAGTCTTACAGGACGTTTACTTGATTTAATCCAATTATTCCTATCTAATCAGGAAATGAAGATTGTCCTGAATGGGCTTTCTTCCAGTTCCTTTCATACTAATGCATGTATTCCCAAGGCTACATTCTGGGTCTTACACTGTTTCTGATCTTCTTCAATGATCTCCCTGTCATCAGTCCCAAAGTAGACATCTATGCAGATTACACTACCATTTATTCCTTCCTCAATAGTAAGCCCAACAATGCTGACAAAGTGAATATGGTTACTGTTCTTGAAAAGGACCTGCAATCAGTAATTGATTTGGGGCAGAAAATGGCTTGTGAATTTTAATGACTTCAAAACTAAACTGCTCTCATTTAACCACCATAGGGAGACGTCCCTGCCCCTTGCATCTGTATGACTGATACTTGTCTCCATGAGAGCATCTCACTGCACCTTCTTAGCATCAAGTTTTCAACTGACTTGAATTGGAACAACTATATTGAATCAATAACTGCATCTACTGCAAGGAAAGTTGGTTCACTGTGTCATGCCAGATGGTATTTCTCATCAGAGTCTATCTTACACATCTACCATTCGTCCTTACATTAAATACTGTTGCCATATCTGGTCTGGTGTCCCAGCTGTTCATCTTGAGGTTCTCAACAAGATCAAAAGAAGGATCTATAATGTAATCAGTTCTGAAATGGCTTCTCAACTTCAGACACTTTCTCGCAGATGTGATGTAGCTTCTCTCTGTCTGTTCTACAAATATCTTCATGGCTACTGCTCTGACAAGCTTTTTTCCCCCCTGGATTCTCCGATTATGTGAATTTAAATGTGCTACTAGATTGGCATCTAGGTCCCACCCATTTAGTGTTGAAATAATTAAATGTAACCACCACTTCTACTCCAACAGTTTCTTTCCTCATATTTCCGACATTGGAACTCCCCTTCCTCTCACTTGCTTCCCTGATAACTACAATCTTCAAAAATTTAAGGGCAATGTCAATTGCTATCTTCTGTTGACTTGATTCCTGTCCTTTTTCCTTTCCTCAATACCCCTTACACCTTCTCTTTTCTCTCACTTTCACTCTCTGTAACCACATGAATGCTAGTGTCACTCCTGCCTTGGTTTGGGTGAAATACTTTAAAAAAAAACAAAAACAAAAAAAAAAAACACAAGGTTTCAGTAGTTAAATTACTGTGTAGTCATCTAAAATATGTTGTAGTGTAACTGAAAAATGCCAAAAATTACTTTGTTTCCCGTACAAAAATAAAGCTGATAGGCAAGGCCAGTGCCAGGAAAGATCTCTGCCCATCCTCAATCTATGATACGGGGTCCCCCACTCTTCTACATCTCAGTTTTCATAAGGTAGTATTCATATAAAATACATATTTTATTGTAACCTAATTATGTACAATAATGGATCATATGCAATATAGGTGAACAATTCAACTTAAAAAATTGAAAATAAATACAATGTATCTAAATACAAATTAGAGACATATCATAGCAGATCATTCCATCTTAAATAAAGCAACAATGTTATACAGAAATTTTTAATGTCAACTTGAAATTTTTATTGTTAAAATGTTGAATAATTTTAGACTCATTCAACATTATGAATAAAAAAATAAAAAAAAATAGTGAATTTTATACTGTATTTTTTCAAGACTTAGCATGAGCCAAAGAAATTCATGGATTTTGAATTAAAAACAACCCCAAAGTAATGTCAAAATCAGAGAATATAACTGAAAATTGCTCACATTACTTTAATCTTGCTAGTTTTATGAATTTTATCTGATTTTTCAAGCTTCATCCGATTAACCAGATTACAAAATTTTCAAAAACAATGTAATTAAAAATTTTAATTGTATAACATGTTCCAAGTTTACAAAAATAAATGCTGTGAGAAAAAAAAAAAAAAAAAAGTTTCATTGCAATATTGCAATATCAACAAAATGAGAAAGAGTATATTAATATAGAATGTATATGATTTTGGTTGGAATTTCCTGAAATGTGATTTTTCTTTGCATGCTATAAAATATGGTTCCTTATTCCAATAATCCATTACATAATTAAAACCAAATCCTGCATTTCATGCCTTTTCCAGGAGCCTAATTGTGACATAAGCTGTCATCACCTGAATTTGATCTTTTATTTCTATTTTTTGAGTTGCTAACCAATACACTACCTGTTCAAGTTTAGCTAAATCTGACACAGAATGTGTTAGTTGTCTAACAGTGGCATTAGGTAGAATTAGTAGAATTAGCATTCACATTCACACTAATGCCCTCAGGAGAGGCATTAATTCTTTTTCTTCCCTCTAGCTAAGGGTTAAATAGCAGAATAGACTAGGCTCTCTCAATCCTTGGGTGGCAGTCATTCAGAGAAAAACTACTCTGAATTCAAAACTATGAAGAAACAACAGGAAACCACTTTCTCAACAAATGGCAATTCATAGAAAATGAAAAAAGAAAGAAATCTATAGAGTCAAACACTTAATGTTTGTAAAATCTCAAACTTTCAGCTAAACAAGTCTTTTGTTTATGTGAAATATCCTGAATACTTAGGATAGACCATGAAATAAAGGTATGTCAGGATAAAATAAAAAGAAATTGAAGTCAATGATTAATCCAACAAAGAGTTACAAAACTGTTCATGACAAGCTGGGTGCAACAACAATGCAGAAAAATAATGTTTACAACTATAATTCCCATCCTCTTTAGTAATTTGAAGCGCAGCCGACTGTCAACAGAAGAAGTTTATTTGAAAATGTCTTCAAGAGTAATAGCTTTACAAACAGTCGATATTGCCACTCAAAATTCACTTTTGGATACAAATTACTTACTGCTGACATAAACACACCTTCTTGACAATTGCCCCCCCCCCCACCCCAAAGTTCCTGACAGGGTCCAGATCTGGGAAACATAGCAGTCACATAAACCTATAGATTTTAAACTAATTTACCTAACATCAGTTTCAACTTGATATTTATGTTGATGACAAAAATTTACTCCTGTCTCGATAGTAAGTCTGAACAGTTCGATAAGGTCAAATTGGCAGCTGATCTCAAAAATGACCTACTGTCTGTTGTTAACTGGGGCAAGGAATGGCTTGTTAATTTTAACACTTCCAAAACAAAACTATCAATCACCTGAAAGACCCCTTCCTAACCCCCATCAACATGGCCGATACTAACCTCCATCAGAGTGACTTGTTACACCTTCTTGGGCTAACATGAAGTAGAAAGATTATATTGAATCCATTGCTAGGTCTGCTGCTAAGAAAGTTGGTTCACTGTGTCATGCTAGACAGTTTTTCTCTCCTGAATCTATCTTACATATTTATAAATCTACCATTCATCCCAGCTTTGAATATTGCCATTACATAGGGTTTGGTGCTCTTGCTGTAGATCAAAGAAGAATCAGCAATATTATTAGTCCTGACATCTCAGCTTTAGTCACTTTCTCACCACTGTAATGTAGCTTCCCTGTGTCTTTTCTATAAATACTTTTATGATAATTGTTTAGATGGACTTGTCACTATGCTACCTAGACATTATGAATTTAAGCACAGTACTGGATTGGTTGCAAGGTCTCATCAATTTACATTTGAATTGCTAGAGAAATAACAAAAAGACAAAATTTATTAAGAGCTACCAAATATAGGAAATTGTGGAGAGTCATGATCGCCAATGTCCTAAAGACTCAGAATGAGCTTGGTTAAAGGGATGGTAGGATAGGGTTTAGGAGACAACAAAAAGACAAAATTTATTAAGAGCCATAAAGGACAGAAAATTGTAGAGAGCCATGATTGCTTATGTAGTTAGGAGACACAGAACATGAAGAATATTGCTTTTTCTAGTATTCCTGACCTGGTAGCTCAACTTCAGCCACTTTCCCATTGACATTGCTCCTGTATCTTTTCTATAAATACTTTTATTTGTAATCCTTCAGATGATTTCTTCGCTATTGTACCAAGACTTTTTGAATTTAAGTGCAATACTAGACTGGCATCAAGATCTCATCAATTTATATTTGAGCTGGCTAGATGTAAATGTAAATTCTATGAAAACAGTTTCTTTTCTCACACGGCTCACTTGTGGAACTCTTTCGGTTCCATGCTTTCCAGGCAACTTTGATCTTCAAAAATTTAAATGCAATGTCACTCATTATCTACAGTCCTCTTGATAACTATTCTATTGTTCTTGGTTCTTAATGTTTCTCCTTTTTTCATACTCTTGCGTCATAGTGGCTCTATTGCCTTGCATGGGGTGATAAGATTTTTTTAAAAAAATACCATATATACATGTCTATAAGCTAACATCATGTATAGTGCAACCACTGAATTTTAAAGACTCGAGAAAAAAATTCACATGTGTATAGTGCAACTGGTCATGAAAAATGTGTCATTTTTAATGACTTAAAAAAAAAAATTACATGTCTATAGCGAGACACCTTATTTTTGCATGTAAAACTGATCATAAAAATGTGCACTAGGGTATATATGGTACGCGTTAGTCGTGCCAGAGTATATATGGTACGTGTTAGTCGTGCCAGAGTATATATGGTACGCGTTAGTCGTGCCAGAGTATATATGGTACGTGTTAGTCGTGCCAGAGTATATATGGTACGTGTTAGTCGTGCCAGAGTATATATGGTACGCGTTAGTCGTGCCAGAGTATATATGGTACGCGTTAGTCGTGCCAGAGTATATATGGTACGCGTTAGTCGTGCCAGAGTATATATGGTACGCGTTAGTCGTGCCAGAGTATATATGGTACGCGTTAGTCGTACTGGCAGATTTGAAGCATTATCATTAAATGAAAATGCCATTTTCTGAAGCTCTATCTGAAAGTTTGCCTTCAGGAAGTTATTTTAGCATCATTTCCCACCTTTCAAGAGTCAACCAACTCCTTACCAATGATTCCTACTCAGAACCTGTCATCTTCATCTCACTATAGATACCTCAACTAAACAAGCTTAGGTTCCACGTTTTGGTACCACCTATTTTGCAAAGTGTTGCACTTATCCTTGAATAGCACCTTCTGAAAATCCAATTTCATATACTGTGGTCCAGCTCGCATGCTTAATGAGGTAATTTGACTTAAAAGGCTGGTGAACAATTGTTTCAGGACACAGCATTGTGAAATTTAAAGCAGGATTCAAGTAGCTTGGAATAACTCTTGACTATTTTGAAATGTTTGCATTTTGGGTCCCATTCATGGAGTTACTACAAATTTCTTAGAAATGATCTCTTGTAAGGAATTTAGCAATTTCCCAATGTTGCTTAATGAGCATTAAGCATTTGAACAATATCTGCCATGTCATCATTGTTCAAACTTGCATCAATGCTGCATAAAAATCAGATGAGTAGCAATGAAGCAAATTATTAAGAAACAGGAAAATCTCATTAAAAACAAAGGAAAGAATACTGGACGGTTATGTAGTATCGGGTCCTCCTGTATGGCAGTGAATGCTGGATAATCTCACCACAAATAAAGAGGTTTGAGGCAACAGAAATGTGATTCTACAGAAGTATGCTGAGAATGAATCAATAGATGCATCTACTACAACGAAAGTTTGTTCTATATGTCACGCCAGAAGGTTTTTCTCGTTTGAGTGCATCCTTCACATCTACAAATCTACCATTTGTCCTTGCATTGAATACTGTTGCCATATATGGTTTGGTGCCCCAGCTGATCAACTTGATTTTCTTGACAAAATCCAAAGATGGATATGCAATATGATCAGTCCTGACCTGGCATCTTAATTCCAGTCACTTTCTCACAGATGTGACGTGGCTTCCCTCTGTCTTTTCTAAAAATATTTTCATAGCAACTGCTCTGACAAGCTATTTTCACTGGTAATCGAATGCATGAATTTAAACATGCTACTAGGCTGGCATCCGAGTCCCATCCTTTTACTGTCAAAACAGTTAAATGTAACTGCCTCTTCTACTCCAACAGCTTCTTCTTTTGCACTTCCCAACAGTGGAACTCCCTTCCTTTTACTTGCATCTCTGATAACTATAATCTTCAAAAATTTAAATGTAATGTCAATATACATTTTTTGATGCCTTGACCTTGATCCCTGTTGTTCTTTTTATCCTTTCCTCGTCCCACCCCACTTTCCTCTTACTTCCACTCTCTGTAACCCCTTGTATGCTAGTGGCACTTCTGCCTTGCTGAGAGTGAAAAGCTTACAAAACAGAAACAACGAAAAAAGGCTGAATATCTGACAAAAATTTAGAGAAAATGGAAGCAAAAAATAAACTTATAGTTAAATAAATACTTTGAAGAGATAGTCAAAATTTCTAGGGCCCATTGTAAAGAAAGGCCTAGAAAATTTGACAGGATACAGTAAAGGCAAGAGTGACAGGACAGTAGCAAACAAACTAATGAGTTTGTGTAAATAGTTGGCAGAACAGACATTAGAAGAGATAGAGAAAAGACAAAATTTACTAATAGCTATAAAGAGCAAGAAATTGTGGAGAGCCATAATTGACTACATCCTGAAGGGACATAGTATACAGAAGAAAAAACAAGCAATATCACCAAAATTGCTATTATTTGTTTACCGTTGTCAAGAATCTTGTTATTGCACATGATTGTGAATATCAGTGGTATTAAAGTTTGGGTCAAATTAAGTTCAAATGTATACAACAAATACGATAGAAAAAAAAATGTGGTCTGCATAAAATGTTGGAATGCACTATATTATACTATCATAGACATTGGCATGCACACACCAGTGAATCAATATATCTGAAGCCTCACATGTATTAGCTGAATTTTAACCTGAAATTTTTCCTGTATAATATTTGATTTTTGTAATTAACATTCACCATTGAATTAAATTCATTGACAAGAAAAGAGATTAGGTTGAAAAATAAATATTTTTGTACAAAATACTTTTTCATCATCAGGCAACAGATGTACTAACATACACACTCACTTTAAGACTAAGCCATGTGTATGCATGCACCCACAGCTCCCAACTGTATATATTCTTGTTTGGAAAGAATTTTTTTCATTATCAAGCCAAATACAGAAATTATATTTTTTTTAGCATTCTGTCATACTTAAGAATTTGCATGATCAAAATAACTTCAGCATCTGAACTTCACATATAAATGTGATTTGAAAGACTTCAGCATATCAGATTTTATCAGTGAATTCCTTTGTATGAGATATGGACGTTGGGGGGAGGTGTTGCTAAAAAAATTTCTAAAAGAATTTAAAGAAAATTAAATAAAGTGAAGAGCAAAGGTCATAAAATTCTCTAATTCATAAAAGAAAGAAAATTTGCAAAATAAATTCTTGTTTTTACCTTTTCACCTTGTTTATTCTCATTTTATTAGAAAGTTATTTTTTTTGTCTTAACAGAAGTTGGTTGGCTGTCATGTTGCTATTCTCAAACTTTTCATGCCAAATCATAAGTTAAAGCCTTCATCTTGCCATGATCTCTGAATATTGTGATGCATACGTTATTGCAATCCAATAAAAGCATGAGTTAACTTTGATGAGCATTTATGCCAAGATCAAAAGAAACCATCATTGTCATGTTGTACATAATTTTAGACATTATTCTTCCCAAAATGTATCTATTATGATTCCAGTTACATGACAAATTCTTATGGAAATTGAAGACAAAGTGGAAAAAAGTTACGTGTAATGAATTTCATCCTTTAGGACTTCAACAGACTAAAGCGATATTTATCTTTGTGAGAAGATGCTGAAACTTTTAAATTATTATTATTTTTTTTTAAAATGTGTGTTTTGGGTATATAATCTAGCTGATTTCATTTAGTTCAGGTTTCCATCTCTTTTGTTTTTATTAGGGTGGTGCAAAGATAATGTCATTTTCTCACACGTTACTATGTGAGAAAACGACATTATTTTTGAACCAACCTAATAAATATCCCACTATGATAATAGATCTGCCAAGAAAGGTGAAATGTTCTGAAGTACCAGGATGTAATTTACTGACTTTTGACACTTTTGTATTATTAAACTGGGTTCCCATACGATCACCAGAATTAAGCAATGTCAAACCTGGTCAGTAGCTAGATGGGCGACAGCTTCGGAATACCAGGTGTTGTAAGCTTGGATGTCTGGATGTTGTAATGGATAATGGCTTGGAATTGTTAATCAAAGAGCTGAGATCCAATTTTATCTGGGTTTGTATTATTAACTTACATGCAAATACTCTTGAGAAAGGTAAGACTCTACATCTTCCTATCCCCCACCAGCTGCGGGTTAATTGCTAAAACATGTGTCACTAAAACATTATCTCAGAAAAAAAAAATTTCTCGTCTAAAAATATTTTCTGGCTTTAAATAAGCTGTAAAGCTGTAGAAAACAAAATCAATCAAATCTTAGTAACTTACTTTCTCTTAACCAGAGTAGAATTTTTAAAATAAAAACTTAAATTCCTTAAAGTGTCTCTTAGGTATCCCTTGTGGCCATTATTACAAGTAATAAAGTAAATACCTCTTTCAAAGATTGAAACATATCACATGAAAATTTTCACTATCTTGATGTAAATTTCCCTAAAATCATTCTTGAAAAATAAAAATTTACATTGTTTTCCCATGACACACAAACATTTTTAAATCATTTCACCCCAACCAAGGCAATAAAGCCAGTAAGATACAAGAGGTAACTGAGTGTTAGAGAATATGAGAAAAAAAACAAAAAAAAACAACACTATTAAGAAAAAACACTAAAAGAACAAGAATTAAGACAATAGACAATGAATGATAATGCATTTAAATCTCTGAAGATCAAAGTTGACTGGGAAACAGGAAGAAAGTTCCACAAGTGCAATAGATGAAACTGTTAGCATAGAACTGAGTGTTACATCTTGCCATTTCAAGTGCAAAATGAGACCTTGCTGCCAATCTAGTACTGCACTTAAATACAGAAAGTCTTGTTATCATAGAGGAAAATTCATCAGAACAATTATCATGAAAGTATTTTTACAGAAAGCTCAAGAAGATACATTATGGCAGTGGGAAAGACAAGATGCCAGGTCAGGACCAATAAGACTGCAGATTCTTTGGATTTTATCAAGAATCTCTAAATATATAGCAAGGGCTCCAGACCAGATGTGGCAGCAGTATTTAAAGTAAGGACAAATAGCAGACTTATAAATATGTAAGTTTCTGGTGAGAAAATTGTCTAGCAAAACACAGGAAAACAACTTTCCTAGCAACAGACCTAACAATTGATTCGATAAAAATCTTTCCACTTCATGCTGGTGGAAAACATTTGTCTGAGAAGTCAGAGTTCAATGAATCATTTTCCTGGAGGTTAGCATTAGCCATGCTAATGCAAGGTAAAAAGGATTCTCTCAGAATTTAAAGAGAGCAGTTTCGTTTTTAATTTTAAAATTAATAAGCTATCCCTTGCTCAAATAATCTGAAAGTAGATCATTTTTTATATCAGCTGCCAATTTTGACCTCATCAAAATGCCTAGACTTATTATAAGACAGGAATAAACGGTTATATCATTGGCATAGATAAGAAATTGAGAACTGATGCAATCAGAAAGTTTGTCAATGAAAATTAGAAACAATATGGCCCCAAGGATAGAGCCATCGAGGATGCCTGCATTAATGGAAAAAAGAGTGTGCGTTTGGGAATGCTTTCATTTTGCGATTCTATAAGACTAAATCAATTCAAAAATTCAACCAGAAATATCAATCTTTCAACTTATGAAGAAACCAATATGCCAAACCCCAGTCAAGTGCCTTTGAGATATCCAAAGCAACTGACCAAGCTTCACTAAATCTTGATAGATTCTTTCAGCTATAACCAGGAACACATCAGCAGTTGACCTAGAGAAGTGAAAGACTTATTGCATATCTGAAAGGTGATGTAGATTCTTAACCAATTCAGAGTTGAGTAGAACCTCTAGAATTTTGCCAAAAATAGGTTGATAGAAGGATAAGATGGTTTGCCTGAATTCTTAAAAACAGGAATGACAGAATAGGATTTTCAACAAGCAGGAATGCAATAAGTAACAAGACATTTATTGTACAGTTTAGAGACAACCGGTTCAGGAGCACATTTCTTAAGGTCTACTCTCAGGGATACCATCAAGTTTATATATTTTGAGGGGATATATATATATATATATATATATATATATATATATATATGTCTGTGTGTATATGTATTACTCTTATTCACTATTAAACACATTTTGGCTAAGACAGTTGCACATTTCTCTTGGGTTTCAATATTCTCAGCCTGTTGAAAAGCCAAAATATCTAATGCTTATTTTCAAGGTTGTCAGAAACTGTTTACACACTGACACAGTTCAATCTTCTGACATAAATCTAATCCTCTACCCCTTTGCAATCTTTTGTTTCATGTCTTTTCAGAATGTTGACAATCATGGCTTTCTATAATCCCAAAAAGGTTCTTATTTTGTAAGATTGTCATCAAAAATAATTTCTTTTTTTAACCATTAGGCTATATACATTATCACTAAGTATTATATATATATATATATATATATATATATATATATATATATATATACTCTGATGAGCCAATACCATATGACCAGTGATGCAAGAAAGATAGCTCCTGTCTCCTGAAATAAGCACACATAGAATATATATATATATATATATATATATATATATATACACACATAAAGCCAGCCTCAGGTACTTTGTTTTGAATAGTCTCTATTCTGCCATCTTTATAACAATCTTGTTCGATTACTGTTTCCCTTACTTGCCCTTCTTTCTCTCATTGACCTTTAAACACCAAATTCTCCAAACCCTTTCCTCTGATTCGAAATTTAAGTGTTCTTTTTATTTCCATTTTCCTTGAAACTTAGTTGTTCATATGTTCTGCTTATGGTATCCTCAGCATCCTTCTATAAAAACCATACCTTCATTGTCTTAATTCATCTCTTCCTCTATGAGGAAATTGTTCAGCATTCACTACCATATATAATTGACATTACATAGCTGTTCAGCACTTGCCTAACTAAATTTTCACCATTTCTTATATTCTGAGCTTTTGGAAAGCATCTTTCACTCTTCCAATGTGCCTTCAGATTTGTGCTGTATTTTCTATTGTCTATTATAACACTTCCCAAATAGTTAAACTTGCATTTTTAGGCTACCCCCACTTGCTTATGACCATACTTACTATCTTCCTACAATTGATAGTTCTTCTCACTTTCCCTTACTACCTCTTCATGGAGTTTCTTCAGCCTTATATCCATGTCTGCCATCAACTTAGTGTCATATAAACATATCATTTTGTTAAGATTGTACCCACCAATAATAAATCTGGATAGGAGTTCCCACTTTCTTTAGATCATCTTTCTCTCTTAAATCTGGTGAGAAGACTCATCCTTGTCTTAAACTCCTTTCAATTTTGTACAAGAACAGATAAAAGCAAAATTCTGAATGCTGATTTTCAAGGCAAGTAAACTGATCGAATTATAAGTTAGGCTTACAAATTGTTTGCATTTGGGCCAAACAACAAGCAGACAATAAGAAAATTAGGTTTCAAGCTTCAAAGTTCAGGATTGTCACATGTGACAATAGGGTAGTCGAGTCAAGCATCAATTTATAAATTTGGTAGTGTTGTAAAGACAAGTTCAACACCTGGGTTGAATAGTACACTCATACTCAGTGGAAACAGAGTGAGCAATAACTGAGAAGTACTCAAAATAAAAAAGAATAAAGATATCCCTAGGAATGGATAGCAAAACAAGAACGCTCTACACACAGAGATTAAATGTAAGTTTCAGACTGAAATTTCCTGAAAATTATCCAAATCAACAGACATCTTGTTGTAACATAGGGAAGGATACTGAAAAGAATAATCAAATGAAGGTAAGTAATGAACAATAATACTTAGGACAAGAAAAACACATATAAGATTCACTAGTGGCATGTAGAAGTAGTCAACTGCTAGAAGTGAGTCAAGTGAATTCCACAATGAATCAGACCAACATACAGTATTTACTAATGTATTTATGTGAATGGGGACATACCCATTATTGTCCGTAGGTATGCTACAACACATCTGAAGAAGGCTGGATGGCACAACTGCTGAAATCCTATGATGCTAAGAAAGATGAGAACATGTCCAAAGCTAATATTCCTTATTCCTGATACCATGTAATCCAGCATAGCCAGTTTGATGTTACTTCAAGAGATGCACCATGAAGTAACCTGACTGGCCTGAGATACATCATAAAGAGGAATTATTCAACATGGCACCTCGATGTCTAGTCATTTTATTGTTCTTTATTACAATTATTTTCATCTATCATTACAACTGTACATTATTCACCATATCATTCCTTATTTCCATTATGAAGACAATTGTTATCCTTGTTGATTATTAATCATCAATGCTAGAATCATTTGTAATTATGATAAATTTATACTTTCAATAATTGTTATTTATTATGAGAAATATTTTCATTATTTTAATCATGTTCTCTAATTTAAATGAGAGCACACAACACTGGCAGAAGTGAAAATTTATTGGAATGTGAATTTTCTTCTTTTAAGACATCTTTCAACAAATACAGTTCAGAATATTTTCTAGCTGACAAAGAGAACCCATTTCAAAATGGCTGCCATTCTTTTGAAAGATTGTATTGGGTTTGTATAATTTGAAATCTTTGGTCTGGAACCTTGTATGGTTCTGCCATTCATATAAAGTCGATTTTTTTTTCTTTTCCCAGAAGCCATTAAGAGCAAACCAATTTATTATTTCTCAGCTTTCACAGTGTACTGCGAACCAGATCAGCAGATACTCCACACCCATTTAATTGCATTGATCCACTAGCAAGGTGATTTGCTGTTGGTTAGGAGAAAATTCCTTTTCTGATCATCACTCCAAATGCAAATCAATTCGATCAATAGTTTTTTTTTTTTATGAACTGTATATCTTCAACAGCAGTTGTAACAAAAGAAAAAAAAGCTTCAGTATGTGCAGCTAAACATGACAAGCAGCAACACTCATCAGCTTAAGGGTCTAAGTTCACCACGAACAATAACCTAGTGGATTAAAGCAATGGTTTGTGTATTTGGTGTCATAGTAATTCAGAGTTCAATCTCTGTGTCATGCAAGGTGTACTTGGTTGGTTTGGTCTTTTTTGTTTTACAACATACCAACCTCAATGGATTATTTAATGCCAACAAGATTTTTATTGCTGGTAATATATATATATATATATTTTTTTTTTTTATGTATTGTTGATAAAAAAAATTTTTCCTTCAAAAATCTATTTCTGGTATTTTTTCTTCAAAAATTTATCACTTGTAATTTTTTTTTTTTTTAAAATATGGTAATATCTTTTTTTCAAAAATGTATTGCTGGTAATGATTTTTTTCTGCAAAAATTTATTGCTGGTAACTTTTTTTACAAATTATTTCTGGTATAAAAACCAATTTTTATTTTACATTTTCATTGTGCTTTGACCCCAGTTTGAGGGTTAACTATTTGCCCAAAGCTGGGACCCTAACAGGTGCTACCACCCCAGGTCAAGGTGGACCTGGGAACACCAGCAATTAAGAGGCAGTTCCACACTCTACAAACCTTCTGATCAGAGGCCTTGCTGTTGGACGTAGTTTGTCATCTTACCCAGGACACAGATGTAGTTTATCATCATGCCCAGAATGGAATGTGTACTTGGATTCAGTGGAAACAGGGTGAGCAATAAGTTAGCAGTATTAAAAGTAAGAACTTGGATGGTATATCCTGAGATGTGGGGAGTGAAACTAGAACAGTCTATCGCCATAGATTAAATAAAGGGTTCAGTTCAGAATTCCCTGGATTGACATATATCTGATGAAGGCCAGAGAGCACAATGGCCAAACATTGTGGTAACAGCAAAGACAAAGACAATAGTCCATATGTAAATAGTGTAATTAAGTAATTGCATCTGTATAACTTTTATAAAAACCAAAGGATCACTGTAAAGTTTCATCAGTATTCTCCGAGTAAGTTGTATCTTTTCTTTTCTTTTGTTTTGGTCACAGTATTTTAACTGTGCCCTCTTTGGCAGAAAAAAATTTAAAATAATTTACTTCAATTGTATGTCTAAGAAAGGCTGGAATGAGCAGGGGATGGGAAATTTATAGATCCTTGATGTAGTTAAAACCCAATTTGTATTAACCAAATCAGGTGCTAGATGTTATAAAAAACAAAACTTCTTTTTTTTCTTCTGATTATTTACTGAGCTCCACTTCTCTTTTCTTAGTAATTCTTACAATTTTTATACTCTTAAAACTTTTCCTGGTTTGATTGATGTTTCTACTAATATTACATTGAAGATTTTACTGTATTCTTTTCCATTACCGAATGTTTTTCCACCTTCTTTGTTTAATTGTTACCAAGAGCAATTCATTCCTACATTACAATACCTCTTTCATTGCTCGGTCTTGGGTGACAACTCTCTAAGGTTACAATAAGAAGAATTTGCTGCAATTATCTATGATATCATTCTCATTAAGAAGGCATTTTATTTTTTTATTTTTACTGACCATTTAAGATTTGAAACCTTTTAAGAAGTTGAGGACAACCCTTTTTCTACTGGTAACATTAGTTTTGTTGCTCTCTTTCAGGAAACTGGCCACACCTCTGGTATGTAATGTAACATGCAGAAGGAGGGGGTGAGGGTGCAATGGCCCTGGGCATCCAATCACTGAGAGAAATAGAAATTTAGTTTTTGAAATTTGAAATTGTTAACTTCATTTTACAAGTCCCCTATAGTCCCACAAGTTCTTTTTTCACATTCCTCAGAACTAGACCCTATAGGCCCCACACCCTAGTCTTTGGGGGATGAAAACAAGGAGTTAGCCTCAGGCATCACCAAACCTCTACATGCCACTGGGTACACAGCAGAGTTACCTTATAGAGATTTTAATAGACTTTTTATTTCAATCAAAAATTATTTTTCTAATTTCACTTTAAAAAAAAAAAAAAAAAAGAAATCAAAATTCATCCTGTCACACATTTATATAACTGGATCAAATATAAACTACAAAGATTATCATAAACAAAGATTCGAAATCATTTATCTATATCTATATACCTATAACAAATATTCACAAACATACAAAGGGCAAACAATTTTTGTGATATACATCTATCATATTGTCAAGAAAATCTCAACCCAAGACAAAAGAAATCCATGACGGTGCAGACCAGGGAAATGAGCAAAGGTACTTAAGTCGCAAAAAAAAAAAAAAAAAAAAATCCATTTCCGCAATGTAGCTTCTCCATCAGATAACTTGTGTCATATAACAAAGGGTGAAAAATGAGGAAAAAAAACATTTCCTTTATATAACCACTTCAGTGATCACGTGATAAGTAACAAGACCTTGCTAATATAAAAAATAGGTAAAAAGAAGATAACTTTTAATGGCCAGAACAAAAACCCAGGTAAGTATCTTAGCCCTCCCACCTGAACTGTCAATTTTTCCACACCATATAAATACAAAATAGATATTTGTATATTAAACCAAGAACTAACCAGAGATAAAAAAAAAAATGAAGAAAATCTGAGTTTATTTAAATTTTTTTGTCCTATAGTTCATAGAAAAAAAATCATGAATAAAAACTGAATAAAAAAAATAAAAACTGTGCTGTGTCCTCAAGGACACATGGCACAGTGGATAAAGGCGTTGGTTAGATCCAGTGACAGGATCCAAAGAGCATTCAATACCTGGCAGTTGAGAACTTTCAGAGGGGAATTAACAGGAGATAAGTGATAACTGACATCCATTAAACATGGCATGTGGAACTAGAACAGTCTACCCCAGTGAGCGAAATAAAGGGTTCAGTTCGATATTCCAACCACCTGAAGAAGGCCGGAGCGTACAATGGCTGAAACGTTGTAATAAATATGGCGACAATAGTCCGAATAATGTAAATAATATAGATAATACCTCATCTCAGAATTATAGACAGATACTAAAAAAAAACTTGTTTTCATAGTTATTTCAATCACCTGTAAAACCATTAGTCATAGGGGAACCACTTGTACTGTGGTGATATTTGAATTACAGCTCAAAGCAAAAAAAACAAAACAGTCTTACAAGACAGGTCACCAGTGCTATAGAGAAGGAAAAGTTGCAACCTTACTTTTTCAGTCCTCAGAGTGTTGCCATTTGTTGCCTCACAAGCTGCGCCATGTGCCTTGTAGTTCTTCATAGGGTAAAAGTTTAACTATTAAAAACAGTTTTTATTGTAGAGGGGAAATCCTTATGGTCACAGGAAACAACGGAATGATTAGAGATTCAGAAAGTGGGGAGCAAGCAACAAGCAGTAATGTTTACAATGTAATATAGACCTAAGCTTTAACCACATACAAAGTAATGATAATAATTGGTCTATGTAACAAAGAGTTCAAAGAATCACTACTTGTATTCTCCCATTACAAAAAGAACAAAATCAGGAAGGACTACACAATCATTTCTCAATACAACAAATGACCTGATCTTGTAAATTATAATAAATTCTTATAATATTGCAGTCTTAGAAGGTGTATCTAGAATAAGAGACTGATGAAGCTCAACTCTCTTTAGGCTGGTTTTGAATCCAGAATGTTTATTTCTAGAGTAGTCAGTAACCAAGTCTATAGGTCTGTCTTATTTACCCATAGTTGGAGAGAGAAGAAACAGATTCATACCCTTTCTCAAGGGAATTAACGTGTAAGTGAATGTAATGAACTCAACCAGAATTTGAACTTTGCTCTCAGATTCCTCAATCCAAGCTTCTAGCCATTACTACAACATGCCTCCTTATTTATAAAAATGGTAAATAATATATATTGCATTACAATTGGTTCACATCTTTTTATAAATCTTGTAAATAAACATTGCCAATGGTGTTTCATTAGTTTAAAGTAAGAGTTGTGTTAAAAAAAAAAAAATCTTTTTTGTTGACACTAAGGTTAAACATTACCCATAACATACACCTATATCTCTGCACAGTATCCAGAATATGCCTTTCATCTTTCTTGGCAAGCTGTTTTCTATCAATGTAAATCTTCCTGTTCAAAATGCTCATGCAAATAAGCCAGCCACTCCATCAAACAATTGCCTTTGAAATCTATTTCATCCAGTTGAAGTTTCACTACAGAAACACACCTCTTCAAGAAATAATCAGTTTTGCTAATTTCGTTTTTCATCATACTAATGAATAAGTACGCAAATCATAAATATCAAAATAATTTTTTTTTTTCCTAAAATTTTAACCGGATGTGTGTGTGGGGGGAGTGAACTCATAAATTAATTCCCCTACGCAATGCAAAAAAAAAAAAAAAAAAAAATAAGGTGATAAAAATATTCTTACACACCTTACAAAGCTTCAAATAATTCAAGATATTTTTTTAAAGTTAACATTTAAAGCATATTAACTGTTAACTTAGTTATTCCGGTTTTGTGCTCTAAAATAATGCTTACATAGAAATTTTCAAATAATTTCAAAACAGACATAGAATATGAATTTTTAAAGTATATTTTTCTTGCTTAACTTTTTTTACCGATTATTATTATTACTTTTCTTTTGGGTTTGCATTGCAAGATCAATTTACATCGCAAACTGAATGCACCTCTTTAAATTTTGAAAATTGAACTTTTTCCTTTTTTATATTCGTAATCTGGAGAGGTTAATCGATAGTATTACGAGAAAAAATAGATTATTTCTTGGAGAGGTGCGTTTCTGTAGACACGCTGTGCCATTCTTTCTTCAATCTAATGGCGTACATTTTGATGCATAATAAAAATCATTTATCTGAAGACGTTTCGCTTCTTGAACCATTGAAATATGAGAAAACTAATTAAAAACACCACCTGGAACATGCCATGTACTCACTGCTTCGCCACTTATATGTAATTTCACTACAGATTCTCACTCTGAGTTGTTGCGGTCTCTGTCATTCTGCTCTGTCTCATCCATTGCGGATTTGTCTTCATATACTATTCTATTCTATTTTAAAATTCTATTGTTCATTTCATTCGAATTTTTCGCAGAAAGTTCGTTTAACTAACTTTCATGATTGGACTAAAAAGCTTTGTTTGTGACTATTTTTACACACGATGAAATTGCGTACTTGACACTTCGTTGCTGCCACGTGTAAAATTTTCTTAACTTGACAAAGAGATCATAAGCTGCATTTGATTTGTCTCGGATCTAAAATGAATTTCTTCAGTTTCGTCATACAGGGCACTTCCAAGTCTCCCGCTTTTGGCAGGAGTCTAAAATCATTTTGGTTCATTTTATTTTACCGTCTACTCCCGCATATGCATTTTTTCTTGAACCGCTTATTTTAATAAAATGAAAAATATTGAAAATAATTATGAGAAAGGCCATTTTAAGTTGTCTGGAATCATTAGTCAATTTTTCTCCCATCAGAAAGCATGTTGCCACTGAGGTGTCACGAACGAGATAGTCTAAAAAGAATTTAGATACGTATTTCTGGATACTTGACGATAATTTTTACCATTCCCAGTGCTGTTTTACCTTTTGAAAGGTTAGAAATTCAGTATTTATCTGTTCATTTAACCGTAGCACTGATTTCAAAGGGTTAAACTCGCAATGTGGCTATTAATTTAAAACTTTAAAAAAACCCACAATATTTCATACAAAAATGGCTGCCGGTTGTTTCAATTGCCGCTGAAAAAAAGTTTTCATTAACTGCTCAGACACATGTTGCCTTTATATTCATCAAATAATACTTCAGAACCCAACAAAAGTATTTTATATTGCAAGAAAAAAATTAAGTGATTTTAGATAAATTCACTGTTCACACATTGTGTTGACTCAATATTCCAGACTTTTTAAAACAATTTGAATGAAAGACTCAGGACTACATTTTTTATGTAACTAAATTTTTATTTAATACGAAAAAAAAAACGTAGAAAATGAGGCAGATTAATCTCAGACATCAAGCAGAAGACAAATTGAAATATCCTTACCTATTGATGGTACTCCAGTCTCCTTAAGTTAAACATGCAGGGAGGTAAGGAAAAAGTTAGTCAGGCCGGCTACGCCTGGTTTTATATAGGCTCGTTCTTAAATTTTCCATCCTTCCTCGCTTGAAATAAGCGCGGTAAAAGAACTTTGCCAAGTGCAGATAACTATTTCTTACCCGACGGGTCTTACGAAACATCTGTTTTGTTTTAGTTTGTTTTTGTTCCAATACAGTGTGACCCGGATATAAGAGATTTTCTCTGGTCCCAAATTAGAGCCATACTTACCTAAACAAAATAGACCAAACAAGGATATAAGAGAAACCCGGATATAAGATACTTCTTATCCGGTCCCGACAACTCTCTTATATCCGGGTTACTATTGTATTTAAACAATTTGAGATTTTTATATCATGGGGTGATTTGTAGGTTCCACCTATGAATATGTGGCATTGTGGTATATGTAGGATTGAATGGTGATGGATGAATCGGTCATGATAATGATTGACTAGGATAGTTAGCGAAAAGCAACCGTCTCCCCACTTCCCCTTTGGCCATGTGCCAAAAATATTGCATTATTTTGTACAGTAATCATTATTACTGTAATAAATATATTTTTACCCGAATTATAATTCTGCTTATCTCTCCCCACTTCGTTAGATCGTTCGTTCGTTCTTTCCTTAGTAAATTCGCACGACCGTTACGTCCTGCCAATACCTCATAAATAATTGACTATTCCGTTTTGATCGCAAGGAAAGAGACATTCGAAAATCTGTTTAGTTTCAGTGAGAAAAAGAAAGAGAGAGGATAGAGGCAATAAACGCATTTTTAGCATCTGCTTCAGTGGAAAGGAAAAAGAAAAAAAAAAAAACTTGTATACAGAGCAACCTTGTTTCTCGAACATCTTACATGTTGAACAAATCGATTTTCGAACTGAATATTCGTGATGAAAATGCCTTTGTTATCAAACAAAATTTCGTTTTCTCCAGCAACATTGCTGAACCGAGTTGAACGGAATCATTTCTTAGTCGACCGCTGTGTCGTATACATTTTGTTGTGTGTTGTGTTGTGCTGTGCCTTGTTTTTCCTCTTCATTAGTCCTCAGTTATGGCTCCAAAGAAAGCTAGCAATGATACTGATAAAGAAAAAAGAAAAGTTTAGAGAAAAACAATTGTTGATGATATTGTGACATTGTCTCTTCCTACTCAGTTTCATATGGCAAAATTATATAAAGACTAAAGAGATTGTTGCGGAATTTGAGCTAATTGGATGTGTCAGAAGCTAAAATTGTGTGAAGGCTTAAAAATATGCGTGTTCGTTAAACATTCATCCACAACAAATAAAATAAACAAACATTTGAAAGCAATTCAATTGGAAGAAATCAAGGAGAATCAACGTAGATAGGTTTCAACAAATAACATGCATTTATATACGTTTGATATACACAAAGTGAATTTTAAAATTGCTTGTTCAATGTCATAAGTGAGATAAAATCGTAAGGAGTAACCATGCAGCGATTTGGTGTCTGAAAGTTTATAGTTAAGGTTTGTCTATGAAATTAAAACAGTTTCATTTTTGCATGGTGAAATGTCACTTGTGTGCGTTCAAATACTAGTTTGTATGTGTGCGACAATTGTAAATATTGTTTAAAGTCATAAGGAGTTATGTACCTTTGACTGGTATGGTGTTAGTTGATTAAATACAATTACTACTTTGGTAGTGAATAATGTCACTTTTTCTAGTAAATTGTAAGTTGGGTCAATTTGCGCAGCAAGACTTTCTGAGTTGTGTTAAGCTGCTGAGTGAGAGAGTGGCAGTTGTTGAGTCAGTGTGCTGGCACATGTGGAGTTTGTTGGCATCTCTCAAAGACTTAGTGTGGCAAATAAAGAAAACAGCAACCGGCGAGTACATTCAAGCTCTCCCAGCTGGTATTTCAACCTTGAGTCGTTCCTTCTTGAGTTCTGTCTCAAAATCGCACTAACAGACTGTTCTTGCCGCCAACCGTGAACGTCACTCGAAGAACTAATATTTATTGCTGTGAATACAACAAATGTGGCACAAGGCCAAAAAGGGGGCTGGTGAAAAGGACGGTCATCACTGAGCTAGCCACATCCACTGACCCTATCATACTAGACAATATTCCTATCACCAAAACAACACATTTATCCATACCTTTCTTACTACATCCACCAAAATACCTCTTTGTCTCAATGATAATCCTAAATAATCCCCTCATGTACAAATATTGACTGTGGGGGGAGGGGCATAAAAAACAACAATTTAAAAGATCCTCAATGAGTATATACAATTATGACATATAAAATATTTACAAGAAACTAAACAAAAAAGAGTTAGTAATAAAAACCCCCACAAACTTTAAATGTGTCAGAAATATCAGTTAACCGGACGAAATCGATGCGGGACTATGTTAAATAAAAGAAACATTCATACCTCCAAGGCAATCACACAGGCACACACGCATTCTTACGCAACAACAAATACGAAATACACACACGCGAAACGAAAGGCGTCCTGCATCCACCGGAAAACTGACATCACTGACCACCTAAACGAGGGAGGGGATGGGGAGTTAAACTAAAGGAAATAAAGTGGGGACAGAAATAAAAGGAGCCAATGCGCAAACACACCCTAGCTAAGTTTACCGAAAAAGGAAAGAAAAGCTAAATCATCAAATACAAAAACCTAATCTAGCCTAATCTCGGGATGGGTTGCCCATGTTCAACCCAGAAAAACAATATCCTTATGCCTAACCGGCATCAAAATGCCACTCAAGGTCAGCCCCTTTTACTCGGCACATACGCGCAAGATTCACCCACCTTTTGCCAAATTCTGATGAGGTGAGCCGCCGCCTTTCCGTCCTAATCTTGACTTTAAGCTGATGCTTAAAGAACAAGATCAGTTGGGAAGAAGTGAACTTCTCGCCCTCATAGAATTCCTTCTGACGCGTCGTCCAAATCACGACTCTCATAACCCCTAGTAAGCAACAGAACACATAGTGTTCAGCCTTCGTCATCTGCGGCACCACATTGCTACAAACAGAACTGGCTTCCAGGACAAAAACTTTCCCTGCAGCATACGAACCATGAGGCCTTCAACAAACTTGCACAACGGCACTACCGCCCTGCACTGAAAGAAGGCGTGACCAATGGTCTCGATTTCCCCCGTACAGCGACGACAGTTTGAATAATTCTCCAAGCCTGCTGAACAAAGTCTCTTACCGACCCAGAGCGCTTCACGAATCACCAGCCAGGTGAGTGATGCCTCATCATTATTGAGACATTTCAACCCAGGCGCCCAAGGCCATATCGAGCGAGCCTCCTGCTTCGTAAGACCGAGCTCGTCAATCAGATCATCTTGAACGGCCCCGCTAACTAACACTCGATACAATGCCTTACGAGACAACGCCTGGGCGTTGGAGAGGCCATCCGACGCCCGTAAGAGGAATTTCAGAGCACGACGACATTCGCGGTAGAAGGAGCACTCGCCTCGGGGTATACGGCCGGCCTCCTCCTCGCACGAGTGCACACTTTTCAGGGATGGGAAATGTTTACGGACGTCTTCTTTCCAGAAGGCGCCCACCTCATCCGATCCGCGACACATTCGGTCTAGAAAGGTAATGCGAAGCATATGTTGACGAATTCCAATGCTAGGCATACCCAGACCGCCCTCAGAGGGATGAAGGCAACAGATCTCGCGAGATACCATAGGGGCCTTGTCTCTCCACAAGAAAGAGAACAAGGTCCGAACTAATAATATTAGTTTGGCATACGGGAGTGGAAATACAGAGAGTCGGTACAGGAGGATCGGATAGATGTGTGAAACACATACTTCCGCCCTTCCCTTCAGGGAAAGTCTCCTCCGAGACCACAGATTAACCGCGATATTCGGCCTTCTCTTGCACCTCCGACCAATTCATTTCCAACAGGACCGAACCAGACGCCGAGTATCTTGATCGGCCCATCCGTCCAGAGGAAAGGTCCGGGAAGAGAAACTCCCTTCCATGCACCCAACCGCAAGCCAACAGACTTATCGCGGTTGATCTTGGCCCCTGTCACCATCTCATACCCACTGATCTCTTTGCTGAGTTCGTCAATCTCGGCTCTGCTCGACACAAGAACCGAAACGTCGTCAGCATAGGCATAATACCTGGCTGAGGTGGTAGCCCCAGGCAGAGCAATTCCGCTCAGGACCGGATTCGCCTTTAACTTGCGAAGGAATGGTTCCAACGCAAGAACGTAAAGCAAAGGCGAGAGCGGACAACCTTGACGAATAGAGCGAGACAATACGAAAGGCTTCGATCTTACCCAATTCACTTCCACCAGCGCACCGAGGGTCGCATACAAAAGTCGGATCCAGGAGCGAAATTCGGCTCCGAAACCGACCGCCGAAAGGACAGCCTCCAGAAACCGATGGTCAACCTTATCGAAGGCCTTGGACTGATCTAAATTGATCAGCGCGGCTTCACTGTCGACTTTTTCTAAGATCAAGCGTACCATATGAAGGTTATCCTGAATAGTCCTACCCTTCACAGCACAAGTCTGTTCAGGGCCAATCAGACTAGACAGGACAAGCTGCAAACGGTTGGCTAAGATCTTCGCTAAAATCTTTAAGTCAGTATTTAACATCGTTAAAGGGCAAAAGTTACCTAACCCATCCCCACCGTTCTTGTCCTTACGCAGCAACTTGATCACACCCCTGGTGAAGCGTTGAGGTAAAGACCCCTGCCTCATCCAGTGGTTGTAATTCAGTTCCAGCAAAGGAACAAAAATGTGCGACAACCTCAAGTAAACTTCGTAGGTAAGACCATCTAGTCCCGGAGACTTATCCAGGCCAACCTGCTTCAGCGCTTCCCAGATTTCCGACTCTGTAATGGGGCCCTCGCACCTAGCCACTTCAGCTGCCTTGATGCAGGGAAAGTCAGCTAAATAGGCGTCGAACTGAGCAGAGCTCAGACCGGGCTCCCTGGTGAAAAGATCCTGAAAGTAGTCCCGAAAAACCTCACATATTGCCTGCGTTTGTAGTCACGGTCCGCTTATCCGGCAACGTGACGCATGCTATATGTCGCCTAGACGCGTTTCGATTTTCCTCTGCACGCAGTTCAGCGGCCATATTCGTCGCTTCAGAAGACATTCTTTTTAACCTAGCCCTAACTACCAGAGCTTGATCCTTCTTGATAAGCAAGGAGGACAACTCTGCCTTAGCTAAGGCTATTTCCCCACTAACACGGGATCAACTTTTTCTTCTAACGCCGTTTGCGCCGCTAATCTATCTAGATTGAGTCGACGACTAAAATCGGCAGCAAACGTTCTAATTTTGGATTTTAATTTATCCCACCAGGCGTTTCCCACAACGGCTCCCGTCAATTCCCTCTGAATCATTAGTAGCAACTGGTCCCGGAAACCGTGCTCACCAAATAATGATGAGTTTAATTTCCAGTAACCAGACAATCTAACCTAAGGCTTATCTAAGTTTACACGGACCCGGACAAGCCTATGATCCGTATAAACTATATAGTAGAATCTTGGACACCCTAAGAGTCCTACGTCGACTCTCCTAACTAGGACCCGGTCGAGGTAGCTCGCAAGCGTCCCAGGAGCCGAGTTGCCACCATTTGTCCAAGTCCATGCTACCTCCCGAGGGTGTTCATTTCGGAACTTATCGACAAGATCAAACTCAACGATAAAGTCTCGAAATGGTTTCACATCCGGGTTGTTAGTACCTTGTTTTTGCCCTATACGATCTATATCGGGGTCAAGGACGGCATTACAATCCCCCACTAAAACTACCCGACGAGATGTCGTCAAGTACGGCGCGATCTGCCGAAACAAAGCATGCCGCTCGGCATGGTTATTGGGCGCATAAACCCCAATGAGACGTAGAACCTTATCCTTTATGGTAACACCCAGCACGCAAAGTCTGCCCACCGGATCCGCGAAGACAAGGGTACATGCAGCCTTCAAAGACCTGCTCACTAGCCAAGAGACACCCCTCGAACGACCATCAAAACATGCTGAATAAAGGGCGAACCCCTTAGAAAGTATGTCCTCACGATCATGAGATGAAAACCGGGTCTCTTGAACACAACATACATTCACCCCGAGGCGCTGAAGGTCACGAGAGAGCCTCGCCCTGCGAGACTCGGAACTCAGGCCCCGGACATTTAGACTAGCTAACCAGAGAGCCATAGTGAAGACTGGTTAGGGTTGAAGTACTGGTTTGAACATCGACGGGGTAAGGATACCGACCGCCTCTCTCATAGACCCATGGCCCATCTCAGTCTTGATGGTACCGTCTTGGGAGATCCCGCCGATATCCTAGGGGAAGGTCAATTTAAAGCTCTATATAGGGAGGGGTGAACTAAAACTGGGACCGTCCCTGCTCAAAATTGATTTAAATTTTTTAAATACTCGTTCTGAGTGATTGCTATTGGCAAAGTCATTTTGTATGAATTGATGGCCTCCTCAAGCATTTGCTCTGGGCCCAGTTCTGATCACTGTGAGAACCCTTTGGGCCAGAGAGAAATTTTGAGGCACCTCAATGTCTTGATCCGCAAACTGCCTTATTGAAAGTAAATATTTAAGTTCTTTAATGCGGTTTCCATAATCCCTGGCTCTCTCGGCCTGCACAGGGGAAATACGGCAAACATCTTTTTCCATGTTATAAATAGGCTTCTGTGCCTTATTTTCTTTTCTTTTTCCTCTTGTGAGGAGCTTCTCTGTCGCTTGGAAGCGGGAGGTGGCATATCCACCTTTTTAACAGGGGAATGACTGGGAGTATGCATAGGTGTGCTGGAGGGTTTATGTTTAACAGGGGAAGGAGTGGGTGTGTTGAGGGGTGTATAGAATGATCTATGCTTGTAAGGGCTGGGATCTCTACTGAGGGGAAGCGATTTGGAAGGAGTTATCTGGGGAGAAGGTCGTTTCTTAGGAGAAGGGATGGACCGGGTAGTGGACGTGGAAGGAGATGCATTTTGGGGTTGCGAATCTAATTTTCTCTTAAGCTCCTTAATTTTTTCCGTTTTTTCAAATCCGGGGTCGTACTTCTTTTGCTTGTCCTTGAAAGATACTTGAGAGGCCGGGGTATTGCCCTTACTGTTGCCAGAGGGAGTGGGGCTGTTAGTGCCTTTCGTCCTTGGGGATTCAGGGGACTGAGGACCCGCTGTCTGGCGCTTCCCTCTGGCCTTACCAGCAACTAGCCATTCCCCCTCCCCCTTCTCCGCAACTGCACTAGCAGTGGGCGAAGGCTCTTTGGAGAATGTGGTCTTTTGACCAACCGGAGGATTTTCCCTACCGGTCCCAGAAGCTGGCATGCCCATTACAGGCGAGGCGGTAGGTAAAGACTCGGTCAGAGGGGGATTCTGGTCAACTGGAGATTGAACTCCAGAGGCCTTCTTCTCTGGGCAGGAAGAGGAAAGGTGACCAGACTTTCCACACTTCCAGCATACCGGTTTACGGCCAGTCACAATGACCGGTAATTTCAATTTCCCTACTACCAGACAGTTGGGGATGGAGAAGAAGGCTTGTTTATTTAAACGGATATCGAAACTCCACCCCTCGCTCAGAATATCGCAAGATGCAGCCAGAATTTCACCGAACTGGGACAGGAAGGCCCCGAGAACCTGAGGAGGGTCCTCATATATTGAAACGCTGGTCCTTCTTCGGCCTAGGTACTCTGTTCTCAGGATCAGATCTTTAGTGATCAAGTCCCTGCTCGAAGCTGCCACGCAATCTTCCGGCGTGGGTAACAATACGTCCCACATGAAAAAGCCGGCTCCTTTCCCAACTCTGAGGGGCTTGAACCCCAAGGACTCCAGCGATTTTATCACTGTGTCTTTCGTCGATCGACAAATTTCAACTGCAGTAGCTTTACATGCTAAACAAATACGGGCTCTTTTTTAGCGGGGACAAGGCAAGTCGCGACCAGTTGTGCTCGTCCCAGGTTCTGTCTCATGTTCGCCACACTTAGTTACTGACAATATTTACTGTGCAAAATACACAATTACAGCACAAGGCCAAAAATGGGGAGGGGTTGAGGCTGGTCTTCACTAACTATCCTATACCTAGCTAATCCAATTCATGACCCATTCACTCATTACAATTTATCCATTCACCATAAGAACTTGTCAATCACCAATCAATCCTCCATGCACCATAATACCACATCCTCTCTAGGGGGACCTACAAAACATGCCCCATACCATAAAAATTTAATGATGATAAATATTATACATAAAATTCTAATAATGAAGAATGAGAGGGGAGGGAGATGAACCCAATAATAAATTAAATATCAACACAAATCAAATTAAACAAAACTGATGTTAGTAGGGCCCATCCACCCCTCAAAAATGAGAGGCCACTGTATTCTGCCCATCAGGACAAAATCAAGAATCTCTCTCGCTAAGGGAGTGAAAAAAGGATAAAAAATTATACAGCCATAGGGAAAATATAAAGCTGACCGAGTCAAGATAAAAGGGGCCAAAAACAAACTGGGGAGGTTAGAAATCTCAACCTGGATCATAGCCAAAAATGTGGCCAGGGACAAGCCAGGAACAACACTTACTCACATAAACTAGGTACACAAAAGTTTGTCTAACCTAACCAAGGGGAGGGCTCCACAGGAAACTACCCCCTCTTTGACGTAGGCTTGACCTAAAGAGAAAATCAAGGCTAGCCCTGTTCAAATGAACCAAGCTCGCCTCAGTCACCCACCTTTTGCTGAAGACTGTCGAATGCAAGCGTTTTCTATCAGTTCTAATCTTCATCTTCAGCTGGTGCTCAAAGAATCGGATCAGATCCTGATGAGAAAGATGGATACCCCGCAAGACTTCCTCCTGTCGCGTCATCCAAATCACCATTCGAGCCGTGGCCAGCAGCGTCAGAAACACCATCCATTTCACCCCAGAATACGGGTGCGACACATTGTCACATGCATATGCGCGATCAATGGGCACAAGCTTTTCGAGAGTGAAACGAGCCGTCAACTCACTGACATGGTCCCATAAGGGGAATACCAGGGGACAATGGTAGAAGGTGTGTGAAGCCGTTTCCTCTAAACCAAGCCCACACCATTTACAGTCTGGCAATTCTGCCAAGCCCCATATAAAGGCCTTGTCATTGAGAGGTAGCTGATTCTGAGCCAATCGCCAGGTAAGCTAAAACTCAGGGTTGCTGAGATAATCCTCCAAGTCAAGCTCTTCATGTAGGGAATCCTTTGTGACCCCCTCCACTAGAAGACGATAGAAGACCTTCCTAGGCCGAGAAAAGTCACTGGACCTAGAAACAGCCAACAAGGCTGATGGACACTCGCGAAGGAAATTCAATTGATCCCGGGGTTTACAATGGTGCTCAACCCATGAGATGGGGGGACTGATAGTAAGGAAAGGGAACACGTCCCTAACAATCCCCACTATAATCAAATCTCCCATCAATGCATAGCTGAGGAAAGCCAACCTTGAGGTACGTTTGTGGCTCTCCAAGTGTGGCATTCCCAGCCCCCCATGACACAGATGTTGTGCACAGACTCGTCTGTTGACCTGATTCCCACATCCCCTCCATAAAATGGAGGATAGTGAGCGCTCGAGCAGCTTCCTATGGTCATCACAGAGAGGAAGTACGGATAATCGATAAAAGACAAGAGGGAAAATGTAAGTGGCACACGCCTCCGCCCTGCCCTTCATGGACAACCTCTGTCGACGCCAAGTCTGACCGGCTGCGTCGACCTTTGCTCGTACTTCAGACCAATTTTTCTCCTAATGGATGTCGGGTCCAAACCACACTCCAAAAATGCAAACAGGTCTGTCCATCCAACTGAAGGGCCCCGGAAGATCGACCTCCAAGACTTAGTTACTGACTGCCTGAATTCAGGTGAAGCGATCCTATTTATTGATTTTTGGGGTTTTAAATTGGCTCCAGATAGTAGAGCAGGAAAACAGATTTGTTGCAACTTGCTACATTTTTGGGGTTTTTTTAACCAATGAGAGGTCAAGTTTGGAAAAGTGAAGTAATGATTGGTTAAAGTTGGTTTTGGAGAAAAGTGCATTTTTCTGAAGGGGTGAGTAACAAATATGGAGGATTCCATTAAGATGATCATGTCTTTCCTTCCCCTTTTTCCAAACAATAACATCTCTTTCCTTCCCTTTCCATTTACGTCATCAACTCTGATAAATACAGGTACGGTAAAATTGAAGTGTTTGTCTATATTTTAACTATTTAATATTGAATTTATTTATTTATTTCATAGATTTAATGATTTTCATTAATTTTATGGATAAACTTGTGCAGAAAGTACTATTGTTAAAGTTTAAATATGCAATCATCTTAGGACCAGGAATGGATTAATCCATTTTACATTGATTCCTATTGGAAAAATAGTTTTGGTTTACAAACGGGTTTCAGGAACAAATTAGATTTGTGAACCAAGGTTCCACTGTATTGTAATTACAAACCTTCTTTATATGCCGTGTCTCCTCAGCATTCACTGACATATAGGGAAACAAATGTGAAATTCTGAGAAATGTTAAATGAAAATTTAATTTTATTTGTTAGTTTTAATGATCTATCTCTTGATACGTAGCACCAAAATTACAATACTTGACAACATAATAATACAGAAAAGATTGCCCAACAATGCTTCAATCTTCAGTACAGAAGCCACAGCCATACATCTGGCTTTAGATATTATAATTCATTATCTGTTCTCACAGCTTTGAAGAATAAAAACATGAAAAAACCTTTAATTAAAAATTTATTAAATAGGTTTGACTCCATTTATAAGGAAAGAGATACAGTAATAGTTTTACGTTGAATACTGAGCCATATTGGCAAACAAGGAAATGGGAAAGCGGAAAAAAATGGCCAAGGAATCTCTGAACATGGCTCCCTCTAAAGTAATGGTGCCTCACACTGACTTCAGACCCTGCAAGTTCCAGAAAGATAAAGAGAGAGGAGGTGGTTCTAGCGAGACTCTGTATTGGTCACACATACTACATAACCCACCAACATCTCCTAAAAAACGAGGTACCTCCAACGTGTGTCCCAGGCCAAGAATCTTATACAGTCAGTGTCTCATTTTTCATTATATTATATATATTGTCATTGTTGTTACCACATGGTAGGACTGAAGGGTTCAGAGGATGGATAGCTCTGGGTTTCTTTGGCTTCTCTTTGCCTCTTCTATTTGTCTTCTGTAGTTTTCAAAGGCTGTTTTTTCATGTACTGCTCTTCTCCAAATTATACCAAACTCAGCATGAAAATAACAAAATGTGAGAATATATGAACTATATATATATATATATATATATATATATATATATATATATACAGCGTGTCCCAAAATAATGTATACACTCTTTAAATATTAATAGTTAATAATACATTTTCATATGGATGAAAATATGCAAAGCAGATGGATTGGAAGAAGAGGGACAGTTGAATACCCACTTAGATCACAAGATTTGACACACTTGGATTTCTTTTGTGGGGGTTTCTAAAAGACAAAGTTTACACCAGGAAACCTGAAACAATAGCTAAAATGAGAGTAGCAATTGAAGAAGAATGTGCTCAAATACCAGAGGAAATTATACTGGACGTTTGTAGGTCTATTTCTTCAAGATATGAAAAGTGTATTGAACAGAACGGCAACCAGTTAGAGCACTTGATATGAACTCATTATTATATGAACATTCTGCTATTGTCCCAAGTAGCTTTTATTTTATTAAAGTTAATTTTCTATGTTTTTTGTATATTTTACTCTCAAACTCTTTAAATGTGTATTCTTTCTCTTGTATTAATCTTATTTACAAGTCAAAAGACATAAATTGAATAAGTTATAACAATTCAAAGAGTGTATACATTATTTTGGGACACCTTATATATATATATATATATATATATATATATATATATATATATATATATATATATATATGTGTGTGTACAGAAATTTCCAAGATAGAATTCAATGTCCAGGACAGAGTAAGAATATAATATAAAAGACTCAAACACTAATATTCTATGGTTATAATTTATTACATTCAAATCGTCATCATGATTCAATTCAGGTCTGATGAACTGGATCGTGATTATGATTCCAGTGTAATAAATTATAACCATGGAATATTAGTGTTTGAGTCTTTTATATATATATATATATATATATATATATATATATATATATAAATTATGTCAAACTTAGCATAAAAATAATCGAAAATGTGAAAATATGCACTCAATCACTGAAACCTCCAGATGAGTGGACTGAGCAATTACAAAAAAGTTTCTCTATGAAACTACTCCAGAATTGAGGAACTGAATATGACATCTCTCAGCTAAGTAACAAATTTTATTTATATTAATCCTATATATACACATAGATAGATATTTATGCATGTGTATGTATATATATATATATATATATATATATATATATATATACAGGGTGTATCAAAAATACTTTTACAAACATTGGGGATGGGTTCCTCACACCAAAGCATAAACAAATGTCCATATCTGAAAATGTGCAAATCCTTCATTTTTGAATTATTAAGTTTAAAGAAAGCTAACAGTAAATGGTGCTGTGTTGCCATATAGACTAGGTTACATTTGTCATTCATGTACATTTGTGGCTAGTCTGCCTTCAGTGTTTAATGTGTGTAGTCGTGAGTTAACTGAGAAGTGTTCCATTTAACAATGGCAGGATATTCATATTGTGAGCAAGCAGATGTGATTTTTACATATGACTGTGGGAATGGTAATGGACGTGAGGCTATATGGCTGTGCCAGATTGTGTTTTCAGATCAAAGGCAGCTGAGACATACAACATCACATTTTACCTTGTTTTGGTGTCATGAACCAGCACCCAAAGTTTGTAAAAGTATTTTTGATACACCATGTATACACATATACACAATACACATGCACTTACTGATTTTAACCAAGAATTTTATTACATTTTTGCAATTTGCATCTAAACAGTCAAATTTATAAAGGAACTGTCTAAAGTTCATCAGGTCACTCCATGTAGTCAATATCACGAATGTTAATTTTATCAGAGAAAACTTATGATTAATTTCATCTTAGCTGTCTTTTTAGAAACATTGTAATTTTAATTTAATTTAATTTAAGTGTACATATATAGAATACAAGTGATATGTGCGCAATTTTTTTTTTTTTTTATAATATTTAAATTAAAAAATAATAATTAGTCAGTTTGGGGTCACAGAACTTGACAGTGCCTGTGGGTAAGGATATTAAAATTTTAAACATATTTTAAAATGCCTTCCCCTATGGTGTCATGTTATGTGACCTCTAATGAACAATTTTCTTTTTCATTTGCTTTTTATTTCTCTATTGCAACTGATTGCATTAAAATTCCTGATAATGATTAATGACAGCCAAAAGTAGTTGAACAAAATCATTATGAACTTTGGGCACGTTCTTCATAAATCTAATCTACTCTTTGATCTGTGACTGCTTACATATGTATAAAACTGGAAAAATGTAGTAAAAAAATTAGACTGATCTTGTCGGGAGAATTCAGTAAACATATTTCAATTCTTGCTGCTTAAATATATGTGATATAATGGAATATGCTTACACCTGTGTTCCCCCTCACTGGAATATGATTGGTTGGTGTCTGTCATAAATACAGACGAACGTGTAGGAAACTCAGAGCCTTAGTCTGAGAGCTAAGTCTATAAAGATGCCCATTGGACTACGCCATTGATCTACACTTCTTACCTGCAACTACGATGCATACCAGTCGATTACTGCTACCGTATTCTACTTGGTTATAGGAGCCAAAACCACTCAGCTACTTCATTCAAATATATCCCTTTTTGGGACATATCAACATGTCATATATATTTGTGTGCGTGTGTGTAATAAAGAGTACTCTTTGCAAAAAAAAAAATAATTGACAGTTTTTGGGGGATAACACTTTTAAGGTATTTAAAATGCTCAATGTCAAGAAATAAAAACTCAAATAAAATTATCTATTCAACTTATCTTTCTTCACTCAGAGTTTGGAAGATATGGTCTCTCAGGGGCTTGATAGTCAAAATCTTTTTACTCTTAAAAATAGAAACATTTTTTAAAAATAACAAACACCTGCCAAATAGAGACCATAACAATGAAATACAGAGTTGGAAAAAAAAAGTTGATCATCTAACTAACTAACTAACTAACTATATATATATATATATATATATATATATACCAAGTATATGATTGGTGCATACGGAATGAATTCCAATAACCAACAATTACTATTCTTAAAAGAGTACTCAATACAAAGTAGAACAGATATAATTATTTATTTAAAAAAATTTTTTAACATAAATATGTTATAAAATCACTACAAAAATAGCCATTTTGTTTCAACATCCCTGTTGGTTGATTAATTTGAAACTTTTAAAACCATTTATTTTACATTCAACATCATCACTTGATAAGACACCGGGGTGTTGAAACAAAATAGCTATTTTTGTAGAGATTTTATAACATATTTATGTTATAAATTTTTAAAAATAAATAATTATATATATATATATATATATAAATATATATATATATATATATATATATACATATATATATATATACATATATATACATATATACATATATATATATATATATATATATATTGGTCGTGACCTGGCATCTTGGCTTCAGTCACTTTCTTACTGCCATAATTATAGCTTCCCTGGGCATTTTCTATAAATACTTACATGATTATTGTTCTGATGAAAAGTCTTCTATGGTACTTAGACTTTATGTATTTAAGTATACTACAAGATTGGAGGTAAGGTACCATCATTTTACAGTTCAAATGGCTCGATGTAACTGTAAGTTCTATGCTGACAGTTTCTTCTGTTACATTTTTTTCTTGTGAAACCCTCTTGCAGCTTCTTGCTTCCCATTTAAATTTGATCTTCAGTAATTTAAATGCAATGTCAGTTGTTATCTTCTATCATCTTGATTTCTGTTCTTTTATTGTTCTTGATCCTTAATAATGGTTTCTTTTTCTTATACTTATATTCTTTCACACTCAATAACCCACTGCAACTTAGTGGCTTTATTGCCTTGCTTGGGGGTGACATGATTATATATATATATATATATATATATAATTTTTAGTTTCTCTCTCTCTCTCTCTCTCTCTTTCTCTCTCTCTCTATATATATATTAATATATTTACTTCAAATATTATCATAATGGATACTTGATATTTAAAATAGACACTCCACTTTTATTTATTAAACAGTGTATATCACATGCATTGGCTGGCCTGCACATTTGAGAAATCTTAGTAATGATAAATAGACTATTTGACTTCTTTGAAAAGGGAAAATATAACCATGCTTGCTTCATCCATCTCCATGGCCGAGTGGTAAAGCACACTGGATCAATCAGTGGTTTCCCCTGCAAAAATAGCTCAATCCAAGCTGGGGAACACATTTTTCTTATTTTTAGTACTTCTCAGTTATTGCTGACCCTGTTTTCACTGAGTCCAAGTACACACTGCCCAGTACAGGGATTGAACTTAAAATTACTATGTCACTGAATTCACAAACTAATGCTTTAATCCACTAAGCTACTGTCCCTTAAGAAACAGTGCAAACAATGACAGAGCAGTACTAAAATTAAGAATTAGACAAAATATCCCAAAATATAGGCAGTGGAATGAGAACAGTCTATTTCTTAGATAAAATAAAGGGTTCTGTTTGAAAATCCCTGTAGGGGATATACACTTGATGAAGGCTGGAGGTCATAATGGCTGAAACATTGTGATGACAACAACAAAGATGAGGACAATGTAAATAGTGTAAGTAATGATAACTCCTCTTCCCAGAAATTTAGGCAGAAATTTTCAGTTTTCACTTTTATTTTTGGATTATTAGACAAGACCAAAATATCTCCCACATACACACACACACGCACACATGCACAGAGACACAGAACTTGCAGGCTTCACCTGCTTGTTATTGCTTCACAAGGTAAGATATATTCACTACACAAAATCTTTGAAACAAAAATATTAAATGTACATTTCATTCATAAATTCGCTTAATATAGTTAATAAGTAGGGAATATATAATACAGATAGCAAACTTTTAGTGTGTACATTAAGATAAATTAATTTGTAACATGTTTATTTATCATCTCTCAGTTGTGTGTCTGTCTTTGGGCAGAGTGTACTCAAGGGTGGCTCTGTCAAAGGACAGAGTTGCAACTGAGATAATTATAGTGAGAGGTGCCCAGCCCTGGGGAACAGAAAACATTATTAAGAGTTAGGAAGGATAGAAAATTGTGCAGAGCCATGATTGCTTACATCCTGAAGAGACACAGGTGCACAAAGAAGTGTCCAGAGATTGTTGTCATTTTTTTTTAAGCATTCAACTCTAAGCAAGGCGGGAAGCCACTAGCACGCAAGGTGTTACAGAGTGTTGGAGCAAGAGCAAATAGGAGTGATAGAGGAAAGGATGAAGACAAGGTTAGGGGATAGATCAAGGCATCTGTAGATGTTGATTGACATTACATTTAAATAGTTGGAGATTATAGCTATCAGGAAAACCAGAAATGGAGAGGGAGTTCCATTGGTGAGAAGTGCGAGACATGAAGCTATTGGAGTAGAAGAGACAGCTACATTTAACAGTTTCAACAGTGAAAGGGTGAGAGCGAGATACCAGCCTAGTTGGACGCTTAAATTCATGAAGTCTGGGAACAAGCAAAAGCAGCTCATCGGAGCAGTTACCCTGAAAGTATTTGTAAAAAAGACAGAGGGAGGCAACGGCACATCTGTGAGAGAGCGGCTGCAGACGAGATGCCAGATCAGTTCCAATTACATTGCATATCAGTCTTTGGATTTTATCAAGGACCTTGAGACAAATAGAAGGGGATCCAGACCATATATGGCAGCAATACTCCATGCAAGGGTGAATGGTTGATTTGTAGATTTGAAGGGTCAATTCCAGGGAGAAAATTTCCTGGCACGGCACAGGGAGCCATCTTTCCTAGTGGTGGATGAAGTTATTGACAGCCTGAGGCTGCACCCTCTCATTGCACTAGAGAGAGGGATCAGTGCTTGCACCAAAGCCAGTGCAACCAATGGCTGCAGGGATTTGGGAATTTTTGTTCTTAGCCTGAGTGTACATGCTCAGGCTCCCCACATTAAACTGACCTTGTGTCACAATGTGACTCTGTGTTGGGGTTGAGTAAATACCAAATTACTATAAAGTAGAGCTGGGGCTTTTTAATTTCGGAATATGTTTTTACAGGTGGGTATTTATATGCATGCCTATGCATGTCCATGCATGCACACATACATACATACAACACACACACACACTTATATATATAAATATAATTAATACAAATTTAAAATTTGTCACTTATCTGATTGATGTTACCTTTGGCATCCCGGTTCTGGAGTTTTGTAGCCAGAACCTCACAATTTTTGAATTTTTGTAAAATAATTGATTTCCTGTATCATATATATATATATATATATATATATATATATATATATATATATATATATATATAATTAATGAAAAGGTTTTTTTGATTAACTTCTGTTTACTTCAAAGTTTCATGGTTACAGAGATGCAACCACTCTTCAGAACATTAATAATAATTTTTTTTTTTTTTTCCTCACCAGTAGCACAATTAACTCTGAGTTGCACAGTGCAACCTTCAGGTGCTGATTGGAAACTAACCATTATATAATTTAAATTTTGATATATATACATGACAATAATGATATTGGTGCAGTCTATATTAATTACATTTGTATCATGATTATAATTACTCAGATGTGTATATTTGTATTTGAATTATAATTACATTTTTGTTATTGAAAGAATATCAATGTATTTTTTGTATGTTTATATGTGCATATAGCATTTATTTATTTTTTTATTTACCGTATTTGACAGCATATAAGATGCACTTTTTTTTAATTAAAAATATCTTTTAAAATTAAATTCATCTGCTACCTGGCGACTCCTATTAGCTTAGACTTTAGAGTAACTTTTATATACCTATTGTCATTATTTAAAAGGCTATTATGCAGATTAAAAATGTTATCAGTAATAATATTCATTATATTAATTTCATCACATTAATATTGGTACTTTGTTTCACTAAAGTTATATGCAATAAATTCAAATTATATATTTGTAAAATATATTTGTTTCATTAATATTTTTCATGCAATAACTTCTGGTTGCATTGGTATAAATACAATCAGAATTTTTATATCCTAATTATTCCACCAAGACATTTACAAGATGCAGGTTGTACAGATCATATAAAGGAAAATTTTTGACTGAATTTTAATGGTAACTGTACTGTTTTGTTTAATAGTAATAACTGCTTCATTTTTATTTTGTTTTCTTACCTTTGGATATAATAAAGTTTTTATAGGCTCATGTTCTTTATTTCCTATTATTTTTATTTTAATTGTAATCATGGTGTGTTTAACCAAAATAATACCTCATAAATATAGCCTAGGCTGTAATATTCACTAATAATTTTACTAATTACTTATTTTTTTGTGATTTGCCCTGCGGAAATTGGGGTGCGTCATATACACCTGTGAGTGTTATATGCCATCAAATATAGCAATTTTTTTCTTATTTATTTACATTTATTTTCAATATGCGATATTATATATTTATATCTATGTAATTATAAAGAAGTAATGGATTTTTTATTTAATAAACTGACAAATTTTATCACTTCAACATTATTTTTAGTGGATACCCGTGTGGTATAATATATTTCCTTTATTAATGAATTTGTACTGAACACATATATTCAAGAGAACTCTGCTGATATGCAGAGTTCATTAAAGCTTACTGCTAAGCAAATTCGTATTGTCTGAGACAATTCTATTACAATTTAATGAACTCTCATTGTTAACCATTTTGATAATGGCTAATATACTCAGTCCAGAGAAACTTACTATTGACTCCAACATGGCTAACGCTGAACTGAAATATTGTCACCGGAGAATAACTTTCATGATCTTCTTGAGTACAAACTGCAATGAAAGTTCTAATAAGCTACACTATGTCCATGTTTCATCACAAGTTATCAACTACCATCAGACTCCATTGATGGATTTTATCAAGCCTTAATAAAACTAAGTAAGCACTGTTCATTTTTCTTCAGTATCAACAGAACAATATCAAGTTGAATTGATAGATGTCTTCATAAATGGGCTATGGTCCACAGATATCCGACAAAGAATATTCAAAAAGAGCACCTTAATGTTACAGTAGACCTATGACCAAACAAGAGTACTCAGTTTAGCAGAACAAAATACTAAAAGCTATGATACAGTTGCAGTAACATCAGAGACCTCTCCACCTATTTTGCATCATATGAAACATTAAGCTCCCTGAAAATATCAGCCTTAACTAAATGCACATATTTTTTCAGTGGGGTCAAAAGACATGCAAGGTAACTAAAAGGGACAAATGTTATACATGGGGAAATCAGGGACATTGGTCTAAAGTTTGTAAAAGTAAAAAAAGGGGGCACAAAACGGTATCTTGTTCAGCACCATTTAATACACTTGGTTGCTTAACAAAGAAACCAAAGCTAACAGATAAGCACTAAAGAAGAGAAAACTTCCTTATCACTAGCACTGTGAAAGTAAATTTATGGAAAGATTACCCATGCTTAAACAAAGTGGCGATGGCTAGCTCATCTCTTTCCATAAAAATACTTTGATACTGTTTAGTTGATTTACAAGTAAAAGGTACTTTATACCAAGGATTAAGATGTCTATTAATGAAAGATCTATGCTGTGACCTAATATTAGGACACAACTTCTTACACCAACATTCATTAGTAGAAATACCCTTTTTTAGAAGCTCTAAACCAAGGGTTGGCAACCTATGGCCCGCGGGCCGGATCTGGCCTGCGAAGGCATTTTGACCAGCCCGCGAGCCTGATTACCAATGACTCTATTTTTAACATGAGAGACGAGGCTTTCAAATTAGACTATCTGCCAGTTATCTTTCATGAGACTTATTTTACCAAGTTGCGTTGCCTACGTTTAATGTCAAATAATGGATACATATTTGTTATGACCCTTGGCTATATTAAAAGATAACAGAAGTGAAAGGAACGATAAAGTGAAAGAGGCCAGGGAGGAACTGACATGCAAAGTAGCAGAAATCTAAAGACAGTTAAACATACGTGCATTATACATACATGCCTCATGAATGTGTGGATGATACCGTATGTGTACGTACGTAAGTGTATATGTTTGCAACTATTTGTACTCGTATGTATGGGTAGATGTGCTTCGTTTTTTTTTTAACAATTTTCAATAACAGTTTCAAACCTACACATCATAATTTCATCCATTTCACTTCGGTTGATTTTTTTCACTTTGAAGTATTTTGACCTTCCTTAAGGAAAAGTAATTCTTGTTAGGTGTTTTTTTAAATTTAGATTTTCTTTTGTTTTTCTGATTTATCAATGTTTTTTTTCATTATGGTTTTAAATGTTTAGGTTGACAGGGGGGCTCTGCATATGTAATTTTCCTTAATTTTTCATTAATGACCTTTTTCCAGCCCGCAACCCGTCATTATAACACGATCTGGCCTGTGGGGTCGAATGAGTTGCCAACCCCTGCCCAATGTTTAAAGTTTGTGGTCTAGCAGCTATGAGAATGCCAGATCTCTTCAACAATTTAACACCGGATTGTAAACTGGTAGTTACTAAATCTAGATGACACATGGAGGAGGATAAATTATCCAAAGCGAAGTTACTCATATATTCAAGGAAGATATAATTGAACAGCCATTTGCCATGCAGAGCTCAAGCCTTCATAGTCTCCTCTGAGAACAAAAGAAGTGAATCGACAATTTCCGAACTATAAACTGGTTTACTTCACTGAACGCCTACCCTCTGCCAAGAATAGATGATATGATAGAGAAAATAGCCCAAAACTGCCTATTTAGAACTTAAAAGTGCCAACCATCACATAGCTATAAGGTCAAGTGATAAACCCCATACAGCCTTTGAGGCCAGTGACAGACTTTATCAGTTTCGCAGAATACAATTTGGCATGACTAACACGGTAGCTAGTTTTCAATGATTGATAGAACAGAAAATATCAAAAGAGAACTTGCAAGGTACCTATGCTTTTCGATAATGTAACTATTTGTGGGAAAAATCAAGTGGAATATGACAGAATTCTTAAATTATTCATGGCAGCTACTAAAATGTACAAGCTTACATTTAACCAAGACAAATGTTATTTTAGACAAAAAATATAAAATTACTTGGGTATGTAATATGTAAAAACAATAAAAAACCCAATCCAGAACATCTGAATCCTTAACTCAGTCTACCAGACCCAAAAGATTTACCTGCTCTGCACTATGCATTAGGAATATTTGCACACTATGCCCATTGGATATCGTCTTTTTCAGACAAAATCCATCCTCTAACAACAGTATCAAACTTCCCATTATCAGCAGAGAAAGCATTTAATGAGATAAATTGAAAGAAGCCATTACTACACCCAATCATACACTACCTCTGGTAGTAGAGACAGATGCCTCAGAATGCACCATAGCTGCCTTTTTAAGATAGTTTGGGAGGCCCGTGGCCTTTTTCTTCAGAACCCAGTCTAAAGTGAAACATAGGCATTATGCAATAGAGAAAGAAACCTATGTTTATTGTTGAATCACTGAGAAAATGGTGGCATTATTTGATCGGGTGATATTTTAAACTGTTTAAGGACCAAAAATCAGTTTTGTTCAGGTTTAACCTGAAAAGACAAGTAAAATTAAAAATGAGATGATAGCCAGATGGAGGATGGAACTCTCGTATTACTTGTTTGATGTAATATACCACCTCAGTAAAGAAAACGCAGCTGTGGACACCCTCTCTCATGTAGCTCAGCTACTTTCAAAGAAGAGTTAAAGAAACTATGTAGAAACTTGTATCAACCAGGTGTTACACGCATGGTCTATATGATGAAGATCAAAAATCTTCCCTACTCAGTAGAGAATCTGAAAGAAATTACCAAATCATGTAAGACTTGTACTCAAAATAAACCGAGGTTCTACCATCCTAAAACCAGCAAAATCATAAAAGCTACACAACTGTCTGAAAGAATTGCACTGGATTTTAACGGACTGCTTCTGTCAAAAACTTCTAATAAATATATGCTGACAATAATTGACAAATATTCATAGTTTCCTTTCATGACACCTGCTGTATCTTCTACAAAGGTCATACAAGCATTTTGCTCAGTTTTTGCTCTCTTTGGGCTACACACATATATTCATTCAGACAGAAGGGCGTCATTTATGTCCAAACGTGTATGGTAATTCTTACAAGACAAAAAGTAGCCATAAGTAGAACAACCCCATATAACCCTCATGGTAATGGCCAGTATGAGAGGTACAATGGAATAATTTAGAAAATGGTTTAATTAGCAGCTGATGATAAAAGGATAGCTTAAGAGAATTGAGAACAATTACTCTCAGAGGCCTTACATGCAATTAGACCATTGTTATGTGCAGCCACTAATACATCACCTCATGGACAATTCCTTCTGTTTTCTATAAGAAGTCTGACTGGAGTGTCAAATACCATCTTGGTTCTTGAAAATGGGATTAACATTACTAAAAAGACACACACGACTGGATAAGAACAAACCACTTCTAGATGCCAGCACCCAGTATGCACGTGTCTGTTACTCTGATGGACAAGAAGACACAGTCTCACTAAGGGACTTAAATCCAACAGGGGATGAATCAGGACCCAAAAGCCTAAGCAAGGGTTGTCCTCAGGATACTTCAACTGACTATGAAGAAATGGAAATATGGTCACCTTTTGAAAATTTAAAAGGAACACTTGAGCTCTGGTCCCTCAAGTGGTGATGAACAGATTTCACAAAAGAGAGCTTACCCACCTACCAGTACTTTAGTAGATGAGCAAGCCACTCGTAGATGTTTATGAAAATCTAGTTCTAATGTAAAATAGGAATAACCTTATATGAACTAATAAGACACATGTAACTGGTGGATCAAGTGGAGCTTCTAGACACCAACCCCCAGTATGCACATGTCGATTAATCTGATGGATAGGAATACATATTCTCACTAAGGGACTTGAATTTAGCAGGGGATGAATCAGGACCCACATGCCTAAGCAAGGGCTGTCCTCAGGATACTTCAATTGACGATGAAGAAATGGAAATATGGTCACCTTTTGAAAATTTAAAAGGAACACTTGAGCTCTGGTCCCTCAAGTGGTGATGAACAGATTTCACGAAAGAGAGCTTACCCACCTACCAGTACTTTAGAAGATGACCAAGCCACTTGTAGAATTTAAATCAAGTTTTAGCAAGAAAGCGGAATAACCTCATCATGCTTCTAGCAATCCATCACAGTTTTATAAACAGCAAAGGATGTTTGCTTGATTCAAGGACTTCTTCCCTCTGCAAGAATAAGGCAGAGAATGTAGTATGTCAATTTCCCCCATTAATGGATCTGTACTGAACACACATATTCAAGAGATCTCTGCTGATATGCAGAATTCTTTAAAGCTCAAATAAGTCAAGCAGTCCGCTGCCTGGTTCTGCTTGTTAACCTCTCTACCTTCAGGCAAAGAGCAGAGTCTTATCTGGGTAGGTAGACAGCCACCCAATGCTATTATTACAGGGTCTAGCAGAAATTTTGCCAATGCCTATGGGCTCAGATCACCCACATTAAAAAAGAGGCCTTGTGCCACATCACGCTTTGTGCCACATCACGCCTTGTATATTGAGTAAAAGTACCATAGGGGGAAGTTCATCAGAACAATTATCATGAAAGTATTTATAGAAAAGGCACAGGGAAGCTACATTATGGTGGTCGGAAAGTGGTTGAAGATAGAATGAAATGTTCATTTATATTTTCTATACTCTAAAATTCACAGGATTACATTCATTTGTCTTTGGAATAGTTAATTGCTTGTCATTACCCATGTTGTATAGTGCCCCTCCTAAAAAGCCATGTGCAGACAAATGCAAACTCCATTGGACAATCAGCCTAATGAGCCACATCACAAAACTTATCCTCCAAATTCTGATGAATATGGCTCATATCAGAATTAATTCAGAAATAAGACAAGAACAGAGCAGTTTCATTAAAGATACTGGAACAAGGAATGTAATATTTATACTCAGATTGACATCAGTAAGAGCAATACAAATGCATAAGGATATATACCTATGTTTTATAGATTATGCAAAAGCTTTTGATAAAGTATTACAGGAAGAGCTGCTTGAACTACAACATAATTTTGAATTATTTGAGGGAGGGTATTAATATAATCTAGAACATATACTGTAAGCAAATCATCTGCATATGGATATAAAATAAATTCAGTAAATATGCAAAAATAGAAAGAGCATAAAACAATCTTTTCACTGGATTTATTCAATCTTTACAGTGAGGTACTCCTGAGAGAATTAGAAGTCATACCAGGATTTATTATTGGCATCCATAATCTTAACAACATAAAATATGTAGATGATACAGTGTTGATAGCAGATATAGAAAGGAAACAACAGGAACTCCTGAAAAGGAAGTAAAAGAAAGTGAGAAAAAAAGGACTAAGCATCAAAATTAAAAGAAGGCAGAATGTATGGTTGTCAGCAAAAAGAGCAGCCTGAGAGGCAAACTATGAATTGGAAATGTCAAGCAAGTACACAAATTTAAATATCAACTTTGTGTTTTAACAGAAGCCAGAAAATATGATATAAAAATCTGAAGAGCATATTGTAGTAGCAAAAAGAAACATACCAGAAGAAAGTTAAGCAAAGAAACAAGAAAATTTCCTTAGAAACAGAGAAAAGAGTACTGTTGTAATATCAGCCTCCTTCATGGCGGTGAAAGCCAGACATTCTCCTCAAAGATGAAGAGGTGACTTGAAGCAACAGAAGTGTTGATTCTACAGAAGAATGCTGAGAATACTATGGACTGAACATGTGAGCATTGATGAAGTTTTAAAGAAAATGGAAACAAAAAGGACACTTATACTTTCAATGAAAATTGAAATTTCTAAAGTACATAATGAAGAAAGAAGGCTGAGAAAATTTGATACTCACAAGACATACTGAAAGCAAGAGGAACTGAGGAAAGCAGTGAATTATAACCTACCAGAACAAGGACTAGGAGCAATAGCAAAATGATAAACTTTATTCAGAGCTACAAAAGACAGGAAGTTGTGAAGGGCCACAGTCGCCTATGTCTTGAAGAGACATGAGACACAGAAGAAAGATCAGAAAAGAGTTCATTTGTATATTTCCAATAAAAAAGTACTATGAAAATGAGAAAAAATACTTTTAGGGGGAAAAAATTCTTCAGAGAAATTGCTCTTTCAAACTATGCCAATATTGTTCTTGTCTAGAGATTAAAAGAAAAATCATAATTTTACAGCCAAACTATTATGAAAAGTATTTATTACGATGATGGATAAATCCATATTGCAAAAATGAGGCTGACTCCCACCTCTGTCCATGAAAAAAGAAAAGATCTATCATGTTAAAATCCTGGCTTCATATGCATATCATATTTGAAAGCTTTACATAAAAGGTTTTTCTTGGGAATGAACAAACCCAATGGAAAATTTCCCATGATTGGAGGAAATGTTTATAGTATGAAGTTCTATGTATATGAGTTCTGATCAAAAAGTATCAGGGTTGGTGTTATAAAAAGAAAACTACAATACATATTAATTCAGCATTTAATCTCCTTTGAAGTACTCCCATTCTGAAGCCACACATTTTTTCCAGTATCATTTTCATTGTTGGAAGCCTTCTTAGAACTACTTTTTGGGGGATAGAGAGCAGCTGCCTTGTCACATTCTCTTGAAATCTTGTTCTTTTCAAGTGGAATTTGATTTTTGGAAAGAGGAAAATGTTGCAAGGGGTGAGATCTGGGGAATATGGTGGTTGTCAGATCTGGGGAATACTGGTCTCAGCCAATAAACTGCTGCACAAACCATGGTCACTGATGGAAACTCTGTGGCATGTCTAAACGACCACAATCTACACACTTTCCTTCCAAGCACTGGTATAAACAACAGAAGTGAGCCAGAATGTTATAACTTAGTGTTTATGCATGACAGAGTTCAAAGTCAACCTGTGCCAAACAATTTCACTCTGTGTACTTCAGCTCCATTTACCATATCAACAGTCCCAATACTTTTTGATTGTATATAAGTTGGCTCCAAAAACCATTTACCTTAAATGAGGTATCTTTTGAATAAAGCTTAATAATAAAATGTTGAGATAAAAAGCACAATAATAAAAAAAAGAGTAAAGCTCGTAATAAAAGAGTAATTGAGAAAAATTTCAAAAGAATTCATCACTTGTGTATCCTGGATTTTAGAAATGCATAAATGTTTGAATGGTTTCTCCAAATCCAACACACTTTGGTACTCCAAAGTGTATGTAAAAGAATTTTTTCTTATTCTTGCAAAGAATGTACAAATAAAGGAAATGGAACAACTAGTATACACTATACCAAATTTTATGATACAAGTCAATGCTTTCAAAATAAAATTGGTATTAACCAACTAATATTTGCAAAAATGTCTGGGATATATTTACATGAGCAATACATCATGAGTTTCAGTTTATAATAATTTCTATTTTTGTGAAAAATATTTATAACTTTCTACTGTCTGGATTCTAAAGTAGTTTGCTTCCCAGAGATGCTTTTTGCTTGAACATGGTTTTCCATTCTTATATATATCTCTTAATGATAAACTACAAGTTTTCTGCTGGATTAATATTTAGTGGTCAATCCATTTATTTTGTGTCTCTGAAACCTTTTGGATAAGTGGGGCAATAGTCAGCTTTGCCAGATTTCAAAATGCTCTTTACTTTAACTAACCAACATGAGAAAGGAAACTGGCAATCACATTTTTCCCTTAAAGATAACTGTATAAGTTGCAAAATTTGTCATAAGCTTGGAGGTAACAGGACTATACTATGTCAGATTTTATGATGCAAGTCAATGCTTTCAAAATAAAATTGATATTAACCAACCAATATTTGCTAAAATGTTTGGGATATATTTACATGAACAAGATATGTGTTTCAGTTTATATTTATTTGTTAAAAATATTGATAACTTACTGGGGATGTTGAGTTTTATTATAGATAATTCAATCCAACAGTTTTGATCTATAGAAACATACAGGTTGTGATGGGTAAATTATCGATATTTAAAATTTTCAGTTTTATACATCTGCATTGTTTGTTTTTGATTTTGTTGATTGCACAGTATAGTAGGATCAGTTGGGCACTGTCTGAGAAAAAGAGTACTATAATGAAATTTAACTCTGCCAGAAATTTTGAAACAGCATGCTGCATTGAATGACATTCACACTGAAATCTCCAGTCCAAACATTTCTGAGTGTTTAGGTGTCAATCTGAGGACAGTGCAAACAATTAAGAAAGAGTTTGATGAGTTTAATGGTGATTACAAAGGTATGGCAGCTCAAAAAACTCTCTCTGATCATTCTGATAAGAAAAGAACTCTGAATTTGTTGGTGTGGGCCTCAGACTCAACACGGAGGCCTACATCAAGTGCCTTGAGGAGGTAGTGTTGTCTTGCATCAAGAGGGTGGCTGCTGGAACACCATATGTCCAGCAACCATACCACGCAAGCAGGAGAACCCAGTCGTAGCTGACAGAAAATTTCTGCAATCACATCACCTCTTACATCTGGCCACCTAACTCCCCAGACTGAAACCCACTTGATTATTATGTGTGGGGTGCATTTGAGCAAGAGACCAACAAAACTCCTTGTAACACCAAAGATGAACTGAAGACAAGGATTATGGCAGCATTCACCAACTTAAACAAGGAGACCATCCAGAATAGATGCAGGAGATTCCAAAGTTGTCTGGAGGCCATGGTTGAAATCAATTGCGATTTTATTATTTTAAATTTACTCTTTACTATTTCAAGATAATTTTGTGTAATTTTGGTAAATATATCTGTTAAAATGAGATGTCAATGTTATTTTCATTTTTGTATAATTTAAATGACAATTTATCCATTGTACCCTGTATATTTGATAACACAACATCCCGTATACTTGAATTAATTAATATTTTATATGTTGATATGGACTTCTTGACATTCTATAACTATTATCAGTTCTTTATACATTGATTTTGTTAACCTTCTACTGTGTAGATTTTAATGTTACTTGTTCCTGTCGTCTTCTCAGTTATATTGCTTGACTATTTCAATGAAGAACCCAATGATGAGCCCATCTAGTCCATCCAATGTAGCTCTACATTCATCACTAAAAATTACTGCTGAGAGATCAGTTTTTATGTACTTATTTCTTCAGCCAACTTATACGTTTCTTTTTGTGATGTTTACTTAAAGATGGTAGTTTGGATGCTTTTATGTTTTTAGTCAATTTTCTTAATATCCTCTTGATACTTATCATTCTTACTCATTTTTGTGTCACTTGTCTGTTTTCTCCACTGAAAGAGTAACTTTTTAGCATTATCAGATGCAGGGATTGAACCACATATATATATATATATTAACCACTGTCCTTATCCATTAGGCCATTTGTATTTTAGATAATTCAGTAGTACCATTTTGAAGCCTTAACCCTAAAGTCTTTTAACAGATGGTAGAATTTATGAGTGCTCTTACTTAGGTTTTTGTGTGGATCTGGCATAATAACAAATGGTAGAATTTATGAGTGCTCTTAATTAGGAGTTGTGTGATAATAGCAGATGATAGAATTTATGAGTGCTCTTACTTAAGTGTTGTGTGGACCTGGCATAATAACAGATGATAGAATTTATGAGTGCTCTTAGGTGTGTTAAACTGGCATAATAATAGATGGTAGAATTTATGAGTGCTCTTACTTCGGTGTTGCATGGACCTGGCATAATAATAGATGGTAGAATTTATGAGTGCTCTTTGGTGTGTGGACCTGGCATAATACGCCAGTGGAGATAATTGAAGAAAATGCTTGAGGTGTGAGATGAGCAGGAATTTTCAATAAAACTTTGGTCTTGCAGTTCTGTTTCTTCAGTACCAGGTAATTGCTTGGAATCTTATTGTCATGGTTTCCTCATCACTAGCATTAAAGAGTGCCACAGAACACACCTATAGAGGTCACATGTCATAGATGACAGGCTATTATCCATAAAATAAAAATGCATTACTAATAATTTTACTATAAAATAAAAAAACCTTGCAAATAATTTTCTGTAGAAATACATTGTAAATGATTTTGCTCAAGAAACAATGAAAATCAGGAAGAAAGGGATTGTCATTGGTCAAAAATTTATGTAAACATGACTGGCAGAATCTTCTTTTACATGCTGTGTCCTTTTAGGATGTAGGCGATCATAGCTCTCTACAGCTTCCTACCATATGTAGCTCAAAGCAACATGTCCCCTTTTATTATCTATCCTAGTCTATACTCTATCAATCATTTACATAAACTTGTTAGCTATATTATTTGCAGTTTCCTTCTCTTCCTCTTGTTTTCAATATATCCTGTGAGTATCAAATTCTGCAACCCCTCTTTCCTCATTACGTGTCCTGGAAATTTCAATGATCTCTTTCTGATTATAAGTACAGGTATCCATTTTGTTTCCATTTTTATTAAAATTTCTTGGTTGCACAAATGTTTCCCCTATGATATTCTAATCATTATTTTATAGAATGATACTTCTGTTGCCTCAAGCCTCCTCTTCATCTGTGCAGAAACTATCCACCATTCACTGCCATATATGATGATTTATAGTCTGTCTATATTTCTGAGATGAGGTATTATGTACAGTATTTACATTATTCGGGCTATTGTCCTCATCTTTGTTGCCATATTTATTACAACGTTGCGGCCATTCAGATTCTGTCTATATTTCTGAGATGAGGTATTATGTACAGTATTTACATTATTCGGGCTATTGTCCTCATCTTTGTTGCCATATTTATTACAACGTTGCGGCCATTCAGATTCTGTCTATATTTCTGAGATGAGGTATTATGTACAGTATTTACATTATTCGGGCTATTGTCCTCATCTTTGTTGCCATATTTATTACAACGTTGCGGCCATTCAGATTCTGTCTATATTTCTGAGATGAGGTATTATGTACAGTATTTACATTATTCGGGCTATTGTCCTCATCTTTGTCGCCATATTTATTACAACGTTGCGGCCATTCAGATTCTGTCTATATTTCTGAGATGAGGTATTATGTACAGTATTTACATTATTCGGGCTATTGTCCTCATCTTTGTCGCCATATTTATTACAACGTTTCGGCCATTCAGATTCTGTCTATATTTCTGAGATGAGGTATTATGTACAGTATTTACATTATTCGGGCTATTGTCCTCATCTTTGTCGCCATATTTATTACAACGTTGCGGCCATTCAGATTCTGTCTATATTTCTGAGATGAGGTATTATGTACAGTATTTACATTATTCGGGCTATTGTCCTCATCTTTGTCGCCATATTTATTACAACGTTGCGGCCATTCAGATTCTGTCTATATTTCTGAGATGAGGTATTATGTACAGTATTTACATTATTCGGGCTATTGTCCTCATCTTTGTCGCCATATTTATCACAACGTTTCGGCCATTGTACGCTCCGGCCTTCAATACCCGGTTAAAGCAGTGGAGAACTTTCAGAGGGTAAATTAGCAGGGGGATAACTGATAACCGACATCCATCAAACATGGCACGTGGAACTAGAACAGTCTACCCCAGTGATCGAAATAAAGGGTTCAGTTCGAAATTCCAACCACCTGAAGAAGGCCGGAGCATACAACGGCCGAAACGTTGTGATAAATATGGCGACAAAGATGAGGACAATAGTCCGAATAATGTAAATACTGTATGATGATTTATATTGCATAGCAGTTCAGTACTCTTTTCTTTGTTTTTCAGGAAATTCTCCTGTTTCTTTATACTTTGCTTAGATTTTGGAGGCCTTCTTTTGCTATTGCAGTGTGCCTTCAGATATCTTCATCATATTGTCTGTAAGTTTGTTACAACACTAACCTGATGTCTTCAATTTAAACGTCACACTTATTGGCAAAAGTGATCAAATGAATGTTCCTTCAACCATAAACCAGGTTCTGGATGGCTTCCTAGTACAGGCACTCAACAAAGATTAATGCATTTTAAGATCTGCAGAAGATTCTGCTACCATTCCTGCAACAAAAAACGTATACACTGCTCCACCAGAATAATACCTGCCTGCACAATAACTTTACTACTCCTTACTGTCATGCAAGGTGTTCAACAACATTCTTGGCTGGCATGATTACCAGACCTGTTTCCTACTGAACATGTATGGGTATGATGGGATAATGACTGACTCATTCAGTAAAGGAGGATATATTATATAACTAACAGTATAACCCGTCTTTGACTGAGTCTTTAATCACTGGGAATTTTTGCCGTTCAGTTAGAGCAGTTTAAGTTTAAAGTCAGCCCCCCAAAAAATCAATAGTAGTAACAACAATTGGGTGCAACTGAGGCACATCCTCAAGCGGGGTGGAGGTGGGAGGTTAACAATTTGAAGTGGGGTGCTGAAAATGGCCGTTTTTTGCATTCTCAATCTTGCAAGGAAGGAACCTTTTCAATGGGCCATCATAATAATAATATATGATAATTTTCATTTATAATACAAGTTTTTTTTATAATTCTAATAATTTTTTGCATTAGATTTCAATTGTCTAAATTGATTGTATGCTGTTTTTTTACGGCATTAAATTTTGCCTTTGATTTTTGTGGATTGTAAAAAAATCAGTTTTTCAATTTTTCATCTTCAAGGTTGTAATTTTTTTCCAGTCAATTTGGACTCAAAACTAGCACTGAAGAATTACCTATCAAACAAAAAAAAAATTCATTGAAATCAGATGAAAACTATGGAAACACATAAATTCACAAAATTATCTATAGATCATCATAGAATCAGACTAAAAGTTATTTTTTTCTTGTAATTTATTCAAAAATTATAAATGGATACATGTTCTGTAACAAACAAAAGAGCCTCTTATTAAATGATACTTTTCTATTAATTGCAAATAATTCTTCAATTTTAAGACTGAAATTAAATATACTTTATATATATAATTAGAAGTATTACCTGTCTTCGACTGAGTGTTTCATTACTGAAAATTTTTGCCGTTCAATTGGAGCAGTTTAAGTTTAAAGTCAGTCCCCCCTCAAATCAATAATAGTAACAACAATTGGGTGCAACTGAGGCACATGCCCAAATGGGGAGTTAACATTTTGAATGGTGGGGTGGCCCTGAAAAGGCAACTGTATAATAATAGATAATATTATTGTAATAACTTAATGTATTTGTTTTTATTAAAGTTTTTATGAAAGATATATATCCAAAAACAGATAGTAAATAGTAAAACGTTGCTGAAAGTTATAATGGACAGGAAGTAGTGGAGAGCCATTGTCACCAACATTTTGGACTTAAAACTGGCACGGAAGAATTATCTATCAAACAAAAAAAAATCATCAAAATCAGATGAAAACGGTGGAAATGCATAAACAACATCCGATTACACACACACACACGCGCACAGACATATACACACATTTTATTACAGATATATGGTCTGAGTATTGTTTTACATACCTTATTTTGGAAGCTGCACACATATTTGTTTTATGATCATTTACTGTAGTCCAGCTATATTTTCTGTATGTTGGAACTGATGATGATGATGATGGTGATGAGCTATATTACCTGATATGTCCCAAAAAGGGATATATTTGAGCGAAGTAGCTAAGTGGTTTTGGCTACTGTAACCAAGTAGTACACGGTAGCAGTAATCGACTGGTACTTGTAGTCGCAGGTAATAGGTGTAGACCAATAGGATAGCCAATGGTGTAGTCCAATGGGCGTCGTCATAGACTTAAACTCTGTCGTACCTACACGTCCATCTGTATTTATGATGGACACCAGCCAATCATATTCCAGTGAGGGGGAACTCAGGTGTATGCATATTCCATTATATCATTACCTTTATATTTAATCATGAGCAAATTGAAACATATTCATGATTATGTATTTTCCATCGGTGGATATTAATATGAGACATCATAAATTTTACTATAGTGACTAATAAGAATGTCCAGTCATTACCAAGGTTTTCATGGTTTGAAGTTACATCTCTTAATTACATGTGGAATTTTTGGAGAGAACATTGAACCATACTCTGTATGCCACAAAACCATTGTATATGTCTTTAGAGGATCAACTAGAAGAATGAATAGTGCTTTGTAGTGTTCTGTGATGAGAGCAAGTTCTGCCTTCATACAAGTGATAGTCATTTTTATGTATCATGTAAATAATGAATCATAACATCTAGAGTGTATTCATGTCCAAAACACAAGCCAAAACCCTTGCCTCATAATTTGAGATGCTCTAAGTTATATCTCTTACTTACATATCGAATTTTTGGAGAGAACATTAAACCAGTATACTCAGAATATTGTTCAACTGCTGCTGTTGCCATTCCTGCAACAGGAAGTTGATATACTTTTTCATCAAGATAATTCCTGCCGTGCTACACACACTATGCATGATGTTAGACAACTTCTCTGGTCAGCATATTCACCTGACCTCTCCTATATTGAACATGTATAGAACGATGACTGACTCATTCAGTTAAATCACAATTCTTGCTGTATTGAATCAAGAGGTGCAAGAGGCAAGGAATTATATATCAGTTGGTATTTGCTATCTCAGTGATAGTATGCATGTGACAGTACAAGCTTGTGTTAACACCCAAAGAGGATAGATAATGTATTAATATGAGGTCTTATTGTTTTGGAACCTGTGCATGTACTGATTTGTTTTATGATCATTTTCCATCAGTGAATATTAATACAAGATTATCAATTTTACAATAGCAATAGCAGCATGACCCGGCGTTGCCCATGCTTGATTCAAAAATCGTATGACTAATACAGCAATCACTATCACTTGACTTAAAATATTTTTTGCCCTTCGTTGCCTTTAAAGGAGCGCCCTTTGCCGTGCTGATGTTGCTACATGCCTTACTTCTTGCCTATTTCACACTGCAAATTTTTTCTAAGCTCTATACTAGACATTAAATCTGTTATGAAAAAAGAACTAAACAAAATGAACACAAAACGATCAGCTTTAAAAAAGGACTCGTAACTGGAAAAACTGAATGAAAAAAGAATGTTAACAACAAATACTTTTTCACACCCAACACAGTTCTGCAGAATCAGAATCAACGTTGAGTTTAAGCAAGTAAATGAGCCAATTGGAGTAAAGTGCCATGCAGATTTAAATTTTTCCCACTTGTGATGAATGCATCTATCGATTTTTTTTGCATGCTAGAATGCTAGTTAACATTCATGTCAGTTAGCTGTTGGCTCTCACGCTGACCAATAGAATCTTCCTGCCTATTCATGGCAGCCAGCTATAGACTCTCACTCTGGCCAGTACAAAATGGCTGTAAGCTACATGAAAACTGCTGTAGAAGCATGAAAAAATTGATTATTTCCACTATCGATGGCAGTTGGGAAATGCAACATTGGTCTTTGCTTTTTTGCTAACTTGGAGCATGTGCATGTAAATTTTGGTGCAAATCTGTCAAAAATTGTGGCTGTGCATTTGTTACACACACACACACACACTGCCTTTTATAGATAGAGATAAGAATAACTAATTGTTACCATAGTTTTCTTTGCAGAAAATCTGTTATTTCTATCTATAAAAGGCAGGATGTGTGTGTGTGTGTTTGTGTGTAACAAATGCATGGCCGCAATTTTCAACGGATTTGCACCAAAATTTACATGTACATGCTCCAAGTTAGCGGGAAAGCAAAGACCAACGTTGCATTTCTCAACTCCCATCGATAGTGGAAATAATCGATTTTTTCATGCTTCTACAGCAGTTTTCATGTAGCTTACGGCCATTTTGTACTGGCCAGAGTAAGAGTCTATAGCTGACTGACATGAATGTTAACTAGCATGCTAGCATGCAAAAAAATCAATAGCTGCATTCATCACAAGTGGGAAAAATTTAAATCTGCATGGCACTTTATTCCAATTGGCTCATTCGCTTGCTTAAACTCAACGTTGATTCTGATTCCGCAGAACTGGGTTGGGTGTGAAAAAGTATTTGTTGTTAACATTCTTTTTTCATTCGGTTTTTCCAGTTAAGAGTCCTTTTTTAAAGCTGATCGTTTTGTGTTCATTTTGTTTAGTTTTTTTTTCGTAACAGATTTAATGTTTAGTACAGAGCTTAGAAAAAATTTGCAGTGTGAGATAGGCAAGAAGTAAGGCATGTAGCAACATCAGCACGGCAAAGGGCACTCCTTTAAAGGCAAGGAAGGGCAAAAATATTTTAAGTCAAGTGATAGCGATTGCTGTATGAGCCGTACGATTTTTTAATCAAGCACAGGCAACGCCAGGCCATACTGCTAGTATTCAGTATGTGTGACATTGTAACAAGTTTATTTCTGTATGCAGGTAAGAGTACAGGCCTGTGTTAACACTCAAAGAGGATAGACATTATTACAAGAAAATTATAAATGTTACAATAGTGACTAATAAGAATAATCAACTGTTACTGTATAATTGTAAAAACACTTTATTCTATTGGTGAAGTTGAATTAAAAAGAATAAAAACTTGTAATTCCAACGGATAATTTATTGTTAAAACAGATATTTCGGGAATCTTTTGCATTACTTGATCACTCTTGAGAAATAAATGTTTCATTTATTTCTCAAGAGTGATCAAGTATTGCAAAAGCTTTCTGAAATATATCGGTTGAGAAGGGCACCTTGAGGTGGTGTAATGGTTAGCAAGCTTGTCTCACTAGAACAATTACGAATGAGTAGTGACTTTGATCCTCACTGGGTGACCCTTACTTTTGGCCTTGTGCAACATCCAAGCTATGCTTGGAAAATCACTATCTGTTGAGAAATAAATGAAACATTTATTTCTCAAGAGTGATCAAGTATTGCAAAAGCTTCCCGAAATATATCTGTTTTAACAATAAATTATCCGTTGGAATTACAAGTTTTTATTCTTTTTAAATTGTTATCATAGTTTAAATTAAATTTCCCTTCGTAGAAAATCTTTTATAATCAGTATTCCCAACTTTCTAATAAACTTATCTTTGTATGCTTGTGTTAACACCCAAAGAGGATAGACATTATTACAAGAACATTATAAATGTTACTATAGTGACTAATAAGAATGACTAATCATTGGAGAAGTTTGAAATAAATTTTCATTTGCTAGAAAATTTATTATAAGTGGCATCCTCAACTTTGTAACAAAGATGCAACTGAGAGTACAGGGATGCTTTTACACCCAAAGAGGATAGACCGTGTATTAATATGGGGTCTGAGTATTGTTGATACACCCTTATTTTGGAACTTGTTCACTTATTTGTCTGTACATGTGATCATTTACTGTATTTCATCTGTATTAGTTGAGTGTTGAATTTTTAATTTTATTAAAATATATATTCAGGGTGTTACAATTTTATTATCAGTCAGTATGCCTGTGTGTGCGTGTGTGTGTGTAATCTCTTGCTAACTTTCAGGAGATGTTTTTTCAATCAAGTAGAATTATTTCTCCTCACAAGGCTGATAACACTCACTCATTAATCTTCAATCCTCAGATTTTTTTTCCCCACTCTTTCATATATACCTGACTTATCTCCTTGCCTGCCTTGTAATACAGCATTAACCATTGCTTATCTGTTTAGTGCTTTCTTGTTCATCTGAAGCAAAGGATGAGGTGTCAGCTTAACATAAAGAAGTAAATGATTTTAAGCCTCAAACTTGAGAGAGAATATTAAAAAGAAAAAAAAAGAGACTTGCTTGTAAAAAGGGCTTCTCTTTAGTATTTCTGTATTTGGGTAGCAATCTCTCTGTAATACATGTTTCATTAAAAATGACTGATTGATTTCTTTCTTATGGCTTATCAACCTTTTGTGGTTTAGTTAAAGCCCAGACATATTTTATATTGTTGAAAGTAACTGAAGAGTCTTGTCATTTTGGCAAAAAAGTGTGACTTATTTATACAAATCATAAGACAAGGGAGGTAATTAGATTGTCTTACCACATTCTCTCTGGCTTTGTTTCCTCCTAGTCTGACACAAAATTATCCCAGTAACTGGGTTTCTTGACAATTTTCTGGGGACGTCTCAGTGGCAGCTGATCTGGGCTTTCAGGTGTTACGGGAACAGTCAGCCAGAAGTATTTTGTCTCATTGTCTTTGCCTCTCTTTGAAAGCTGATTGTCAGAGTCTCATTTTGAGGGAGCTATTCTGGTGTCGATCTCTGAATTGTTACTATCGAACCCTTGTTCTTTAGGAAAATCCAATGGTATTTTGTCATCATTACTATCAAGAATGACAGATATTGCTTCCAGGGAAAGCTGCTCCTCCCTCTGGTCTGATAACTCACTGGCAGGGGCCAAATCTCTGAGGGAAATGTTTGATTGTCTCCTATTGGGGTGCTCGATGCAAGCATAGAGTGGGTTTGCCTTGAGCAGTTCCACCTTACTCACAGGAGAATCATACTTGCTTTGTTGAACATAGTTTTTAAGTGAAAGTATACCTGGCTGTGAGAGCCAAGAAGGGAGGGAGATCCCAGCCAAACTTTACTTTGGAAATTTTAAAATCCTTTTGTGAGGTGTTCTTGTATACAATAGTGTTCTTATAGCATACAGAGCCTAAGTTATTATGTCTTCCCAATGGCTAATTGGAAGGTTTTGGGTTTTGAGTGCTAACTGTACAGTCTTCCATATTATGCCATTGTATCACTCACACTGTCCATTCCCTTTAGGGTTGTATGAAGTAGTCTGGCTTATGGCCACTCTTTGTATCAATAGGAATTTTCTTAGTTGATTGAGCATAAAAAAGGTCCCATGATCTGTATGAATATAAGCTTGCACTCTGAATATTGAGAACAGTAAGCAAAGACAGTGTATGACTGCTGTTGTGCTTATATCTGGACAGGGAAAGGCAAAAAGTGATCATGAGTACTTGTCAACGATAGTAGATATTTAATTCAGGATTTAGATGGTAGAGGGCTCTTAAAGTCCATGCTCAGCCTCTCAAATGGCTGTATAGCTTTTATTAGGGTTCACAATTTGGGTTTGTAGAACCTTGTTTTAATTTGCAGATCTGACAACTGTTTGTTGTTTCCCATCCTTAACAGAAATGGGTAAATTCTGGCTTTGAACGACATACATCATCCTCATGATGCCTGGATGACAGAGTTCATTATGAACTTTTTGTAGATCTTTGGTGCTCTTTATTTATGCACACACCCTTGACAGCATGTCTGCCATTACATTTTCCTTTCCCAACTGATAGAAAACATCAAAGAAAAACAAGAAAGCTCTACCCTCCATCTTAATATCTTTTCAATTTTTTTTATTGTGTTTGATGTCTTGGGATTAAACATAAAAGAGACTGACTTTTGGTCAGTAATTAATTTAAAGCAGTGACCAATTAAGAAATTGTAATCTTTCTGTAACAAAATTACTGAAGTCTTTGTCCTCTCCATCTTCTTCTCATACTTGTAGTCTTCTTCTTCTGCTCAGTCTTACACTGCAGTCAACACTGAAACGAAAAACGCGTGTGACTTTCGCACAACTGGACAACTCTGCTTTACCCTCACAAACTTTCAGCTTTTATGCCGGTGAGGCATACACTTATGCAAATGAATATGGGCCTTGCACCCAGTCTGGTTGCACACGCCACTGCCATTTTTGTGTCCGCCTCGTCAAACATTCACTCATACATTTGTTACCATTTTTTTAACACCTCAACTATAGCATAAGCCTCCTTTTCAACAGTTGAATGTCTGTTCTCAGATTCTGACAATGTTCTGGAGAAGAACGCTACAGGGCACCCGGATTGCCTTAATGCAGCAGCTATGGCATGGACAAAAGCACCAGTCTCTATTTCTAGGGGAATGTCAGAATTCACCAAAGTGATGGCTGAGTTGGCAATATCTCCTTGTAACCCCTCAAAGACTTTAACGGCAGAAAAAAGGCAAAGGAAATCTGGTAATTTTCATAAGTGTGTATATTTCTTCAGAAAAGTAGGGGTATCCACTGAGAATAATGAGCAAATATACACATGGTTCATTGCAAAGTGTCTATCATGTTGGGAATAAGTAGTTTTTGCAGTTCAGGGTCCAGCTTCATGATTCAAGTAGTCTGATGGTTGTTTACCCATAAGAACTCTTGTCATGTTTGAGTGTAAGATTATATTTCTTGACAGCTACCAAACATTGTTTTAGCTTGTGATTGTAGTTGGCCCAGTCATGGCCACACACTGTCACATTATCTATGTAGGCAAAGGTGCCTTGTAATTTTTTAAAATTATTTTATCAAGAACCTTCTGCAAACTGGAAACCCTGTTAGCGTCCCCAAACTAAATCTGTCAGAACTGATAAAGTTGCCATAGGCTTCAAAAGCCATACAAGGCTTATCTTTATGGTTTATAGCTACTTAGTAATAAGCACTCCTTAGGCTCAATGTGCTAAATATTCTGTATTTGGCGATCTCATTCATCTTGTCAATATGGGGTATAGGGTATGCATCCAGGAGGGTGTACCTATTTTTAGTATGGAAGTAGTCTATGATCATCTTTTTTTATTATTATCAGAAGATGTTATTAATACTTGTGTCCTCCATGATGATCTACTTTCTTTGATTATTCCTTCTCTAAACATTCTTGTTATTTATGCTTGTATAAATGGTTTGTCTTCAAGAGAATACTTTCAAGATTTGGCAGCTGTTTACAGTTTTTGGTTAAGTTTTCAAAAAGAGAGGGGTATTGTATATTTATTGTGTCCAAGCCACAGATGTTCAATGCTGGTTTAGGGCCTCCAGAAGGGAGATTAATACTAGAATGCAGCACAAATTTTGCATCACAAAAATTTGGTGTTAGTGTAGTTTGATTTAACTCTAGGCCAGCCAAAATATATCTTCTAACCTGCAAAGCATTTGTCCTATTCACATGATAATTACAATGTACGATTTTAATCTGTTTCTTTTTGCTAATAAAACAACTCTGACACTCTTGTGTCAACTAGAGCATTCACTTCTACCCAGTTTATTTCTATTGTTAAAAAACATATAGGGTTTGTAGTTGATATGATAGTAGTCACAACACGAGCATTCGAACCAGGTGAAAAAAACTTGATCGACAAAACTTAGAGAAATGTCCCTTCTTCCCACACTTGTGGTATTTAGTTTCCCTAGCTTGGCAATATGACCGGGGGTGTGATTTGAAACTACAAAAATAACATTTTTGTCTGGCTATAGCACTAACAGTGTAGGCAGTGACTTCCAGAGAGAGGAGATTTTGAACTGGCGGAGGGTGAGGGCAGAAATGAGGAAGTCTGTAATAGAGGACTGCCTTTTTTTTCACTTTTTGGGTCGTCTGAACTGGTGGACTAGAAGGAGTGTGAGTAAGTGCAGCCTTTGAAACACTTGTTTGTGGGTATGAAAAAGATTGCTTTTCTGCCATCTCCAAGATAAAGTACCTGCTCATGAGCAGGAGCTAAATCTAGTTCTTTATTTTCCAGCAATCTTTGACAAATTAGTTTGATTCAAATAAAGGAGTCTCTGATAAATTCATCCTTGCCGGATCTGCTGTCATCTCTTGAAAGTCGTCGTCTTGACTTAAGATTTTCAAGTGCTGAAAATCCTGTTCTAAACCTTTTTTCAGGGGATTGGCGGGTAGTTGCTAATACATGCCAGGCAAGGATTGTGTTTTGTCTCTTCACAAAAATTCCATCTAAAATGTCCATGGCACTCTGGATAAGTTTTACAGTGAGAAATACTGGTATATACAGAAATTGAAATGTGGTGTATTAGCAGGTTAAGTCTATCTGCATCAGTAATAGGGGTAGATGAACTGTTTTCCAGTGCAAGCAAGAATCCTTTGAATAATTGTTTTCAATACTGCCAGGCATCAAAACAGTCTGGCTTAAAGTATTTGCCCATAATTATCTTCAATAAATTGTAATGAGAATTCTGAGTCTAGTTCGACTTAATGTGCCTTTATTGAAAGTAACTGAAGAGTCTTGCCATTTTGGCTAAGACGGTGTGACTTATTATTACAAATCATGAGACAGGGGAGGTAATCTGGTTGTCTCACCACAGGCTTTACTGTTAATTCTGCTAAGTTTTTATTGCATTTTTCTTTTATACAAACTAGAGATTTCTTTTTGGACCTAGTGTGTGTAGAAAATGTCCAAATGATTTTGCATTCTGAGTGTTTTCAGCTATTCTATGAGCCATTTTCAAAGGTTATGATTGTGGTAATGTAAATGGTGTCTAAGTTTCTGAGAGGTAGATTTTTAATTCTCAAATACAGCCAAAGAATTATGGCCATGTTCATAGTTGATGTTGTAGTGGGTTTTTTTCTCTAGTATTGTAGATGATATTAAATCCATGTCATTTAACAAAAATCTGATTTAATCTAAATCAAATTTATAAAATTTAAGTAATTCTTTGAGATTTAAAAATAAATGCCATATCCCTTCATGATGTAACCGATCATGGCACTCCACATATACATTTCTTTTATTAACTTTGAATTACCATGTGTTATTAGGAAAGATAATGGAGCAATTTCCTGGTGTCTTCTCCATAGTTTTGACTTTCAGAGTATTATCTTCACTTCGACTGTTTGCCATCTGAGGCTAGAGAGCCTAGTCTAGCTTTCTCTTTAATTCAGAGCTAAAAGGAAAAATGGATTCATGAGGTTGGAAGATGAATTTGGTTTACCAATTCCACTCTTTGTGTAAATATGTATTACAATACCTGCACGTCCCTTTCTGACATTGAATATTTTCAAATTTTTTTCAAATTTAATTTAGCCTCAATTGTATTTGATACAGACATGCATAAAACAGGTGGAAATAATGTTATTTCTTAAATAAATATCCTCTTACAAAATATGGAATCTAATATAAAAATTGTGAAAACAATAATCTAATTCTGTCATGAGCAACATATTTACATTTCACCTTTGGCTGAGAAAATAATAACAGAAACATGTGTTTATTCCTGTTCTGCTTCCTGAAAGCCGACACAAAACACCTCTGCTGGGTTGTGCTTGGCCAATAATGAAAATGTAAGCATAAATAGAAATTGTGAAACGTAGAGATGAAACACATCTATTGAGTTGTACTTGGCCAATAATGATAATGTAAGCATCAATAGAAATTGTCAATTGTAGAGACAAAACACCTATACTGGGTTGTGCTTGGCTAAGAATGAAAATTTAAAAATAAATAAAAATTATCAATTGCAGTGATGAAAGACCTCTACTGAGTTGTGTTGGCCAATAAAGATAATATAAGCATCAATAAAAATCGTAAATTGCAGAGAAAAAGCAACTTTACAGAGTTGTGCTTGGACAAGAACGAAAATGTCAGCAGAAACATAAAATGTCAACTGCAGAGACGATACACCTCTATTGAGTTGTGCTTTGGCAAGAATGAAAATATCAGAATAAAACAGAAATTGTCAATCACGGACATAAAACTCCTCTTCTGTGTTGATCTTGGCCAAGAACGAAAATGTCAGCAGAAACAGAAATTATCAATCACGGACATGAAACACCTCCTCTGTGTTGATCTTGGCCAAGAACGAAAATGTCAGCAGAAACAGAAATTGTCAATCACGGACATGAAATTCCTCTTCTGTGTTGGTCTTGGCCAAGAACGAAAATGTCAGCAGAACCAAAAATTGTCAATCACGGACATGAAACACCTCTTCTGTGTTGATCTTGGCCAAGAACGAAAATGTCAGCAGAAACAGAAATTGTCAATCACGGACATGAAATTCCTCTTCTGTGTTGGTCTTGGCCAAGAACGAAAATGTCAGCAGACACAGAAATTGTCAATCGCGGACATGAAATTCCTCTTCTGTGTTTATCTTGGCCAAGAACGAAAATCTCAGCAGAAACAGAAATTGTCAATCACGGACATGAAACTCCTCTTGTATGTTGATCTTGGCCAAGAACGAAAATGTCAGCAGAAACAGCAATTGTCAATCACGGACATGAAAGTCCTCTTCTGTGTTTATCTTGGCCAAGAATGAAAATGTCAGCAGAAACAGGAATTGTCAATCACGGACATGAAACACCTCTTCTGTGTTGATCTTGGCCAAGAACGAAAATGTCAGCAGAAACAGCAATTGTCAATCACGGACATGAAAGTCCTCTTCTGTGTTTATCTTGGCCAAGAATGAAAATGTCAGCAGAAACAGGAATTGTCAATCACGGACATGAAACACCTCTTCTGTGTTGATCTTGGCCAAGAACGAAAATGTCAGAAAAAACAGAAAATGTCATTCACGGACATGAAAATTATCTTCTATGTCGATCTTGGCCAAGAACGAAAATGTCAACAGAAACAGAAATTGTCAATCACGGACATGAAATTCCTCTTCTGTGGTGATCTTGGCCAGGAACGAAAATGTCAGCAGAAATTGTCAATAACGGACATGAAAATTATCTTCTGTGTTGATCTTGGCCAAGAACGAAAATGTCAGCAGAAACAGAAATTGTCAATCACGGACATGAAAGTCCTCTTCTGTGGTGATCTTGGCCAAGAACGAAAATGTCAGCAGAAACAGAAATTGTCAATCACGGACATGAAACTCCTCTTCTGTGTTTATCTTGGCCAAGAATGAAAATGTCAGCAGAAACAGGAATTGTCAATCACGGACATGAAACACCTCTTCTGTGTTGATCTTGGCCAAGAACGAAAATGTCAGCAGAAACAGAAATTGTCAATCACGGACATGAAACACCTCTTCTGTGTTGATCTTGGCCAAGAACGAAAATGTCAGCAGAAACAGAAATTGTCATTCACGGACATGAAAATTATCTTCTATGTTGATCTTGGCCAAGAACGAAAATGTCAGCAGACACAGAAATTGTCAATCACGGACATGAAAGTCCTCTTCTGTGGTGATCTTGGCCAAGAACGAAAATGTCAGCAGAAACAGAAATTGTCAATCACGGACATGAAACTCCTCTTCTATGTTGATCTTGGCCAAGAACGAAAATGTCAGCAGAAACAGAAATTGTCAATCACGGACATGAAATTCCTCTTCTGTGTTTATCTTGGCCAAGAACGAAAATCTCAGCAGAAACAGAAATTGTCAATCACGGACATGAAACTCCTCTTGTATGTTGATCTTGGCCAAGAACGAAAATGTCAGCAGAAACAGCAATTGTCAATCACGGACATGAAAGTCCTCTTCTGTGTTTATCTTGGCCAAGAATGAAAATGTCAGCAGAAACAGGAATTGTCAATCACGGACATGAAACACCTCTTCTGTGTTGATCTTGGCCAAGAACGAAAATGTCAGAAAAAACAGAAATTGTCATTCACGGACATGAAAATTATCTTCTATGTCGATCTTGGCCAAGAACGAAAATGTCAACAGAAACAGAAATTGTCAATCACGGGCATGAAATTCCTCTTCTGTGATGATCTTGGCCAGGAACGAAAATGTCAGCAGAAACAGAAATTGTCAATAACGGACATGAAAATTATCTTCTGTGTTGATCTTGGCCAAGAACGAAAATGTCAGCAGAAACAGAAATTGTCAATCACGGACATGAAAGTCCTCTTCTGTGGTGATCTTGGCCAAGAACGAAAATGTCAGCAGAAACAGAAATTGTCAATCACGGACATGAAACTCCTCTTCTGTGTTTATCTTGGCCAAGAATGAAAATGTCAGCAGAAACAGGAATTGTCAATCACGGACATGAAACACCTCTTCTGTGTTGATCTTGGCCAAGAACGAAAATGTCAGCAGAAACAGAAATTGTCAATCACGGACATGAAACACCTCTTCTGTGTTGATCTTGGCCAAGAACGAAAATGTCAGCAGAAACAGAAATTGTCATACACGGACATGAAAATTATCTTCTATGTTGATCTTGGCCAAGAACGAAAATGTCAGCAGAAACAGAAATTGTCAATCACGGACATGAAAATTATCTTCTATGTTGATCTTGGCCAAGAACGAAAATGTCAGCAGACACAGAAATTGTCAATGACGGACATGAAAGTCCTCTTCTCTTCTGTGTTTATCTTGGCCAAGAATGAAAATGTCAGCAGAAACAGAAATTGTCAATCACGGACATGAAAGTCCTCTTCTGTGGTGATCTTGGCCAAGAACGAAAATGTCAGCAGAAACAGAAATTGTCAATCACGGACATGAAACTCCTCTTCTGTGTTGATCTTGGCCAGGAACGAAAATGTCAGCAGAAACAGAAATTGTCAATCACGGACATGAAAGTCCTCTTCTGTGTTTATCTTGGACAAGAATGAAAATGTCAGCAGAAACAGGAATTGTCAATCACGGACATGAAAGTCCTCCTCTGTGGTGATCTTGGCCAAGAACGAAAATGTCAGCAGACACAGAAATTGTCAATCACGGACATGAAAGTCCTCTTCTGTGTTGATCTTGGCCAAGAACGAAAATGTCAGAAAAAACAGAAAATGTCATTCACGGACATGAAAATTATCTTCTATGTCGATCTTGGCCAAGAAAGAAAATGTCAACAGAAACAGAAATTGTCAATCACGGACATGAAATTCCTCTTCTGTGATGATCTTGGCCAGGAACGAAAATGTCAGCAGAAATTGTCAATAGCGGACATGAAAATTATCTTCTGTGTTGATCTTGGCCAAGAACGAAAATGTCAGCAGAAACAGAAATTGTCAATCACGGACATGAAAGTCCTCTTCTGTGGTGATCTTGGCCAAGAACGAAAATGTCAGCAGAAACAGAAATTGTCAATCACGGACATGAAAGTCCTCTTCTGTGTTTATCTTGGCCAAGAATGAAAATGTCAGCAGAAACAGGAATTGTCAATCACGGACATGAAAGTCCTCTTCTGTGGTGATCTTGGCCAAGAACGAAAATGTCAGCAGACACAGAAATTGTCAATCACGGACATGAAACACCTCTTCTGTGTTGATCTTGGCCAAGAACGAAAATGTCAGCAGAAACAGAAATTGTCAATCACGGACATAAAATTCCTCTTCTGTGTTGGTCTTGGCCAAGAACGAAAATGTCAGCAGAACCAAAAATTGTCAATCACGGACATGAAACACCTCTTCTGTGTTGATCTTGGCCAAGAACGAAAATGTCAGCAGAAACAGAAATTGTCAATCACGGACATGAAACTCCTCTTCTATGTTGATCTTGGCCAAGAACGAAAATGTCAGCAGACACAGAAATTGTCAATCACGGACATAAAATTCCTCTTCTGTGTTTATCTTGGCCAAGAACGAAAATCTCAGCAGAAACAGAAATTGTCAATCACGGACATGAAACTCTTCTTGTATGTTGATCTTGGCCAAGAACGAAAATGTCAGCAGAAACAGCAATTGTCAATCACGGACATGAAAGTCCTCTTCTGTGTTTATCTTGGCCAAGAATGAAAATGTCAGCAGAAACAGGAATTGTCAATCACGGACATGAAACACCTCTTCTGTGTTGATCTTGGCCAAGAACGAAAATGTCAGAAAAAACAGAAATTGTCATTCACGGACATGAAAATTATCTTCTATGTCGATCTTGGCCAAGAACGAAAATGTCAACAGAAACAGAAATTGTCAATCACGGGCATGAAATTCCTCTTCTGTGATGATCTTGGCCAGGAACGAAAATGTCAGCAGAAACAGAAATTGTCAATAACGGACATGAAAATTATCTTCTGTGTTGATCTTGGCCAAGAACGAAAATGTCAGCAGAAACAGAAATTGTCAATCACGGACATGAAAGTCCTCTTCTGTGGTGATCTTGGCCAAGAACGAAAATGTCAGCAGAAACAGAAATTGTCAATCACGGACATGAAACTCCTCTTCTGTGTTTATCTTGGCCAAGAATGAAAATGTCAGCAGAAACAGGAATTGTCAATCACGGACATGAAACACCTCTTCTGTGTTGATCTTGGCCAAGAACGAAAATGTCAGCAGAAACAGAAATTGTCAATCACGGACATGAAACACCTCTTCTGTGTTGATCTTGGCCAAGAACGAAAATGTCAGCAGAAACAGAAATTGTCATACACGGACATGAAAATTATCTTCTATGTTGATCTTGGCCAAGAACGAAAATGTCAGCAGAAACAGAAATTGTCAATCACGGACATGAAAATTATCTTCTATGTTGATCTTGGCCAAGAACGAAAATGTCAGCAGACACAGAAATTGTCAATGACGGACATGAAAGTCCTCTTCTCTTCTGTGTTTATCTTGGCCAAGAATGAAAATGTCAGCAGAAACAGAAATTGTCAATCACGGACATGAAAGTCCTCTTCTGTGGTGATCTTGGCCAAGAACGAAAATGTCAGCAGAAACAGAAATTGTCAATCACGGACATGAAACTCCTCTTCTGTGTTGATCTTGGCCAGGAACGAAAATGTCAGCAGAAACAGAAATTGTCAATCACGGACATGAAAGTCCTCTTCTGTGTTTATCTTGGACAAGAATGAAAATGTCAGCAGAAACAGGAATTGTCAATCACGGACATGAAAGTCCTCCTCTGTGGTGATCTTGGCCAAGAACGAAAATGTCAGCAGACACAGAAATTGTCAATCACGGACATGAAAGTCCTCTTCTGTGTTGATCTTGGCCAAGAACGAAAATGTCAGAAAAAACAGAAAATGTCATTCACGGACATGAAAATTATCTTCTATGTCGATCTTGGCCAAGAACGAAAATGTCAACAGAAACAGAAATTGTCAATCACGGACATGAAATTCCTCTTCTGTGATGATCTTGGCCAGGAACGAAAATGTCAGCAGAAATTGTCAATAGCGGACATGAAAATTATCTTCTGTGTTGATCTTGGCCAAGAACGAAAATGTCAGCAGAAACAGAAATTGTCAATCACGGACATGAAAGTCCTCTTCTGTGGTGATCTTGGCCAAGAACGAAAATGTCAGCAGAAACAGAAATTGTCAATCACGGACATGAAAGTCCTCTTCTGTGTTTATCTTGGCCAAGAATGAAAATGTCAGCAGAAACAGGAATTGTCAATCACGGACATGAAAGTCCTCTTCTGTGGTGATCTTGGCCAAGAACGAAAATGTCAGCAGACACAGAAATTGTCAATCACGGACATGAAACACCTCTTCTGTGTTGATCTTGGCCAAGAACGAAAATGTCAGCAGAAACAGAAATTGTCAATCACGGACATAAAATTCCTCTTCTGTGTTGGTCTTGGCCAAGAACGAAAATGTCAGCAGAACCAAAAATTGTCAATCACGGACATGAAACACCTCTTCTGTGTTGATCTTGGCCAAGAACGAAAATGTCAGCAGAAACAGAAATTGTCAATCACGGACATGAAACTCCTCTTCTATGTTGATCTTGGCCAAGAACGAAAATGTCAGCAGACACAGAAATTGTCAATCACGGACATAAAATTCCTCTTCTGTGTTTATCTTGGCCAAGAACGAAAATCTCAGCAGAAACAGAAATTGTCAATCACGGACATGAAACTCTTCTTGTATGTTGATCTTGGCCAAGAACGAAAATGTCAGCAGAAACAGCAATTGTCAATCACGGACATGAAAGTCCTCTTCTGTGTTTATCTTGGCCAAGAATGAAAATGTCAGCAGAAACAGGAATTGTCAATCACGGACATGAAACACCTCTTCTGTGTTGATCTTGGCCAAGAACGAAAATGTCAGAAAAAACAGAAATTGTCATTCACGGACATGAAAATTATCTTCTATGTCGATCTTGGCCAAGAACGAAAATGTCAACAGAAACAGAAATTGTCAATCACGGACATGAAATTCCTCTTCTGTGATGATCTTGGCCAGGAACGAAAATGTCAGCAGAAACAGAAATTGTCAATAACGGACATGAAAATTATCTTCTGTGTTGGTCTTGGCCAAGAACGAAAATGTCAGCAGAACCAAAAATTGTCATTCACGGACATGAAACACCTCTTCTGTGTTGATCTTGGCCAAGAACGAAAATGTCAGCAGAAACAGAAATTGTCAATCACGGACATGAAACTCCTCTTCTATGTTGATCTTGGCCAAGAACGAAAATGTCAGCAGACACAGAAATTGTCGATCACGGACATAAAATTCCTCTTCTGTGTTTATCTTGGCCAAGAACGAAAATCTCAGCAGAAACAGAAATTGTCAATCACGGACATGAAACTCTTCTTGTATGTTGATCTTGGCCGAGAACGAAAATGTCAGCACAAACAGCAATTGTCAATCACGGACATGAAAGTCCTCTTCTGTGTTTATCTTGGCCAAGAATGAAAATGTCATCAGAAACAGGAATTGTCAATCACGGACATGAAACACCTCTTCTGTGTTGATCTTGGCCAAGAACGAAAATGTCAGAAAAAACAGAAATTGTCATTCACGGACATGAAAATTATCTTCTATGTCGATCTTGGCCAAAAACGAAAATGTCAACAGAAACAGAAATTGTCAATCACGGACATGAAATTCCTCTTCTGTGATGATCTTGGCCAGGAACGAAAATGTCAGCAGAAACAGAAATTGTCAATAACGGACATGAAAATTATCTTCTGTGTTGATCTTGGCCAAGAACGAAAATGTCAGCAGAAACAGAAATTGTCAATCACGGACATGAAAGTCCTCTTCTGTGGTGATCTTGGCCAAGAACGAAAATGTCAGCAGAAACAGAAATTGTCAATCACGGACATGAAACTCCTCTTCTGTGTTTATCTTGGCCAAGAATGAAAATGTCAGCAGAAACAGGAATTGTCAATCACGGACATGAAACACCTCTTCTGTGTTGATCTTGGCCAAGAACGAAAATGTCAGCAGAAACAGTAATTGTCATACACGGACATGAAAATTATCTTCTATGTTGATCTTGGCCAAGAACGAAAATGTCAGCAGAAACAGAAATTGTCAATCACGGACATGAAAATTATCTTCTATGTTGATCTTGGCCAAGAACGAAAATGTCAGCAGACACAGAAATTGTCAATCACGGACATGAAAGTCCTCTTCTGTGTTTATCTTGGCCAAGAATGAAAATGTCAGCAGAAACAGAAATTGTCAATCACGGACATGAAAGTCCTCTTCTGTGGTGATCTTGGCCAAGAACGAAAATGTCAGCAGAAACAGAAATTGTCAATCACGGACATGAAAGTCCTCTTCTGTGGTGATCTTGGCCAAGAACGAAAATGTCAGCAGAAACAGAAATTGTCAATCACGGACATGAAAGTCCTCTTCTGTGTTTATCTTGGACAAGAATGAAAATGTCAGCAGAAACAGGAATTGTCATACACGGACATGAAAGTCCTCTTCTGTGGTGATCTTGGCCAAGAACGAAAATGTCAGCAGACACAGAAATTGTCAATCACGGACATGAAAGTCCTCTTCTGTGTTGATCTTGGCCAAGAACGAAAATGTCAGAAAAAACAGAAAATGTCATTTACGGACATGAAAATTATCTTCTATGTCGATCTTGGCCAAGAACGAAAATGTCAACAGAAACAGAAATTGTCAATCACGGACTTGAAATTCCTCTTCTGTGATGATCTTGGCCAGGAACGAAAATGTCAGCAGAAATTGTCAATAACGGACATGAAAATTATCTTCTGTGTTGATCTTGGCCAAGAACGAAAATGTCAGCAGAAACAGAAATTGTCAATCACGGACATGAAAGTCCTCTTCTGTGGTGATCTTGGCCAAGAACGAAAATGTCAGCAGAAACAGAAATTGTCAATCACGGACATGAAACTCCTCTTCTGTGTTTATCTTGGCCAAGAATGAAAATGTCAGCAGAAACAGGAATTGTCAATCACGGACATGAAACACCTCTTCTGTGTTGATCTTGGCCAAGAACGAAAATGTCAGCAGAAACAGAAATTGTCAATCACGGACATGAAACACCTCTTCTGTGTTGATCTTGGCCAAGAACGAAAATGTCAGCAGAAACAGAAATTGTCATTCACGGACATGAAAATTATCTTCTATGTTGATCTTGGCCAAGAACGAAAATGTCAGCAGACACAGAAATTGTCAATCACGGACATGAAAGTCCTCTTCTGTGGTGATCTTGGCCAAGAACGAAAATGTCAGCAGAAACAGAAATTGTCAATCACGGACATGAAAGTCCTCTTCTGTGTTTATCTTGGCCAAGAATGAAAATGTCAGCAGAAACAGGAATTGTCAATCACGGACATGAAAGTCCTCTTCTGTGGTGATCATGGCCAAGAACGAAAATGTCAGCAGACACAGAAATTGTCAATCACGGACATGAAATTCCTCTTCTGTGTTGGTCTTGGCCAAGAACGAAAATGTCAGCAGAACCAAAAATTGTCAATCACGGACATGAAACACCTCTTCTGTGTTGATCTTGGCCAAGAACGAAAATGTCAGCAGAAACAGAAATTGTCAATCACGGACATGAAACTCCTCTTCTATGTTGATCTTGGCCAAGAGCGAAAATGTCAGCAGACACAGAAATTGTCAATCACGGACATGAAATTCCTCTTCTGTGTTTATCTTGGCCAAGAACGAAAATCTCAGCAGAAACAGAAATTGTCAATCACGGACATGAAACTCCTCTTGTATGTTGATCTTGGCCAAGAACGAAAATGTCAGCAGAAACAGCAATTGTCAATCACGGACATGAAAGTCCTCTTCTGTGTTTATCTTGGCCAAGAATGAAAATGTCAGCAGAAAAAGGAATTGTCAATCACGGACATGAAACACCTCTTCTGTGTTGATCTTGGCCAAGAACGAAAATGTCAGAAAAAACAGAAATTGTCATTCACGGACATGAAAATTATCTTCTATGTCGATCTTGGCCAAGAACGAAAATGTCAACAGAAACAGAAATTGTCAATCACGGACATGAAATTCCTCTTCTGTGATGATCTTGGCCAGGAACGAAAATGTCAGCAGAAACAGAAATTGTCAATAACGGACATGAAAATTATCTTCTGTGTTGATCTTGGCCAAGAACGAAAATGTCAGCAGAAACAGAAATTGTCAATCACGGACATGAAAGTCCTATTCTGTGGTGATCTTGGCCAAGAACGAAAATGTCAGCAGAAACAGAAATTGTCAATCACGGACATGAAAGTCCTCTTCTGTGGTGATCTTGGCCAAGAACGAAAATGTCAGCAGAAACAGAAATTGTCAATCACGGACATGAAACTCCTCTTCTGTGTTTATCTTGGCCAAGAATGAAAATGTCAGCAGAAACAGGAATTGTCAATCACGGACATGAAACACCTCTTCTGTGTTGATCTTGGCCAAGAACGAAAATGTCAGCAGAAACAGAAATTGTCAATCACGGACATGAAACACCTCTTCTGTGTTGATCTTGGCCAAGAACGAAAATGTCAGCAGAAACAGAAATTGTCATTCACGGACATGAAAATTATCTTCTATGTTGATCTTGGCCAAGAACGAAAATGTCAGCAGACACAGAAATTGTCAATCACGGACATGAAAGTCCTCTTCTGTGGTGATCTTGGCCAAGAACGAAAATGTCAGCAGAAACAGAAATTGTCAATCACGGACATGAAAGTCCTCTTCTGTGTTTATCTTGGCCAAGAATGAAAATGTCAGCAGAAACAGGAATTGTCAATCACGGACATGAAAGTCCTCTTCTGTGGTGATCATGGCCAAGAACGAAAATGTCAGCAGACACAGAAATTGTCAATCACGGACATGAAATTCCTCTTCTGTGTTGGTCTTGGCCAAGAACGAAAATGTCAGCAGAAACAGAAATTGTCAATCACGGACATGAAACACCTCTTCTGTGTTGATCTTGGCCAAGAACGAAAATGTCAGCAGAAACAGAAATTGTCAATCACGGACATGAAACTCCTCTTCTATGTTGATCTTGGCCAAGAGCGAAAATGTCAGCAGACACAGAAATTGTCAATCACGGACATGAAATTCCTCTTCTGTGTTTATCTTGGCCAAGAACGAAAATCTCAGCAGAAACAGAAATTGTCAATCACGGACATGAAACTCCTCTTGTATGTTGATCTTGGCCAAGAACGAAAATGTCAGCAGAAACAGCAATTGTCAATCACGGACATGAAAGTCCTCTTCTGTGTTTATCTTGGCCAAGAATGAAAATGTCAGCAGAAAAAGGAATTGTCAATCACGGACATGAAACACCTCTTCTGTGTTGATCTTGGCCAAGAACGAAAATGTCAGAAAAAACAGAAATTGTCATTCACGGACATGAAAATTATCTTCTATGTCGATCTTGGCCAAGAACGAAAATGTCAACAGAAACAGAAATTGTCAATCACGGACATGAAATTCCTCTTCTGTGATGATCTTGGCCAGGAACGAAAATGTCAGCAGAAACAGAAATTGTCAATAACGGACATGAAAATTATCTTCTGTGTTGATCTTGGCCAAGAACGAAAATGTCAGCAGAAACAGAAATTGTCAATCACGGACATGAAAGTCCTATTCTGTGGTGATCTTGGCCAAGAACGAAAATGTCAGCAGAAACAGAAATTGTCAATCACGGACATGAAACTCCTCTTCTGTGTTTATCTTGGCCAAGAATGAAAATGTCAGCAGAAACAGGAATTGTCAATCACGGACATGAAACACCTCTTCTGTGTTGATCTTGGCCAAGAACGAAAATGTCAGCAGAAACAGAAAATGTCATTCACGGACATGAAAATTATCTTCTATGTTGATCTTGGCCAAGAACGAAAATGTCAGCAGAAACAGCAATTGTCAATCACGGACATGAAAGTCCTCTTCTGTGTTTATCTTGGCCAAGAATGAAAATGTCAGCGGAAAAAGGAATTGTCAATCACGGACATGAAACACCTCTTCTGTGTTGATCTTGGCCAAGAACGAAAATGTCAGAAAAAACAGAAATTGTCATTCACGGACATGAAAATTATCTTCTATGTCGATCTTGGCCAAGAACGAAAATGTCAACAGAAACAGAAATTGTCAATCACGGACATGAAATTCCTCTTCTGTGATGATCTTGGCCAGGAACGAAAATGTCAGCAGAAACAGAAATTGTCAATAACGGACATGAAAATTATCTTCTGTGTTGATCTTGGCCAAGAACGAAAATGTCAGCAGAAACAGAAATTGTCAATCACGGACATGAAAGTCCTATTCTGTGGTGATCTTGGCCAAGAATGAAAATGTCAGCAGAAACAGGAATTGTCAATCACGGACATGAAACACCTCTTCTGTGTTGATCTTGGCCAAGAACGAAAATGTCAGCAGAAACAGAAATTGTCAATCACGGACATGAAACACCTCTTCTGTGTTGATCTTGGCCAAGAACGAAAATGTCAGCAGAAACAGAAATTGTCATACACGGACATGAAAATTATCTTCTATGTTGATCTTGGCCAAGAACGAAAATGTCAGCAGAAACAGAAATTGTCAATCACGGACATGAAAATTATCTTCTATGTTGATCTTGGCCAAGAACGAAAATGTCAGCAGACACAGAAATTGTCAATCACGGACATGAAAGTCCTCTTCTGTGTTTATCTTGGCCAAGAATGAAAATGTCAGCAGAAACAGAAATTGTCAATCACGGACATGAAAGTCCTCTTCTGTGGTGATCTTGGCCAAGAACGAAAATGTCAGCAGAAACAGAAATTGTCAATCACGGACATGAAACTCCTCTTCTGTGTTGATCTTGGCCAGGAACGAAAATGTCAGCAGAAACAGAAATTGTCAATCACGGACATGAAAGTCGTCTTCTGTGTTTATCTTGGACAAGAATGAAAATGTCAGCAGAAACAGGAATTGTCAATCACGGACATGAAAGTCCTCTTCTGTGGTGATCTTGGCCAAGAACGAAAATGTCAGCAGACACAGAAATTGTCAATCACGGACATGAAAGTCCTCTTCTGTGTTTATCTTGGCCAAGAATGAAAATGTCAGCAGAAACAGAAATTGTCAATCACGGACATGAAAGTCCTCTTCTGTGGTGATCTTGGCCAAGAACGAAAATGTCAGCAGAAACAGAAATTGTTAATCACGGACATGAAAGTCCTCTTCTGTGTTTATCTTGGCCAAGAATGAAAATGTCAGCAGAAACAGGAATTGTCAATCACGGACATGAAACACCTCTTCTGTGTTGATCTTGGCCAAGAACGAAAATGTCAGCAGAAACAGAAATTGTCAATCACGGACATGAAACACCTCTTCTGTGTTGATCTTGGCCAAGAACGAAAATGTCAGCAGAAACAGAAATTATCAATCACGGACATGAAAATTATCTTCTATGTTGATCTTGGCCAAGAACGAAAATGTCAGCAGACACAGAAATTGTCAATCACGGACATGAAATTGCTCTTCTGTGTTGATCTTGGCCAAGAACGAAAATGTCAGCAGACACAGAAATTGTCAATCACGGACATAAAACTCCTCTTTTGTGTTGTGCTTGGCCAAGAACGAAAATGTAAGCATAAAAAGAAATTGTCAATTGCAGAGATGAAACACCTCTACTTTGTGCTTGGCCAAGAACGTAAATCTCAGCAGAAACAGAAATTGTCAATCACGGACATGAAACTCCTCTTCTGTGTTTATCTTGGCCAAGAACGAAAATGTCAGTAGAAACAGAAATTGTCAATCACGGACATGAAACTCCTCTTCTCTGTTTATCTTGGCCAAGAACGAAAATGTCAACAGAAACAGAAATTGTCAATCATGAACATGAAATTCCTCTTCTGTGTTGTGCTTGGCCAAGAACCAAAATGTCAGCAGAAACAGAAATTGTCAATCACGGACAAGAAAATTATCTTCTGTGTTTATCTTGACCTAGACCGAAAATGTCAGCAGAAACAGAAATTGTCAATCACGGACATGAAATTCCTCTTCTGTGTTGTGCTTGGCCAAGAACGAAAATGTCAGCAGAAACAGAAATTGTCAATCACGGACATGAAAATCCTCTTCTGTGTTGGTCTTGGCCAAGAACGAAAATGTCAGCAGAACCAAAAATTGTCAATCACGGACATGAAACACCTCTTCTGTGGTGATCTTGGCCAAGAACGAAAATGTCAACAGAAACAGAAATTGTCAATCACGGACATGAAACTCCTCTTCTCTGTTTATCTTGGCCAAGAACGAAAATGTCAACAGAAACAGAAATTGTCAATCATGGACATGAAATTCCTCTTCTGTGTTGTGCTTGGCCAAGAACGAAAATGTCAGCAGAAACAGAAATTGTCAATCACGGACATGAAATTCCTCTTGCATGTTGATCTTGGCCAAGAACGAAAATGTCAGCAGAAACAGAAATTGTCAATTACGGACAGGAAACTCCTGTTCTCTGTTTATCTTGGCCAAGAACGAAAATGTCAGCAGAAACAGAAATTCTCAATCACGGACATGAAATACCTCTTCTGTGGTGATCTTGGCCAAGAACGAAAATGTCAACAGAAACAGAAATTGTCAATCACGGACATGAAACTCTTCTTCTCTGTTTATCTTGGCCAAGAACGAAAATGTCAACAGAAACAGAAATTGTCAATCATGGACATGAAATTCCTCTTCTGTGTTGTGCTTGGCCAAGAACGAAAATGTCAGCAGAAACAGAAATTGTCAATCACGGACATGAAACACCTCTTCTGTGGTGATCTTGGCCAAGAACGAAAATGTCAACAGAAACAGAAATTGTCAATCACGGACAAGAAAATTATCTTCTCTGTTTATCTTGGCCAAGAACGAAAATGTCAACAGAAACAGAAATTGTCAACCATGGACATGAAATTCCTCTTCTGTGTTGTGCTTGGCCAAGAACGAAAATGTCAGCAGAAACAGAAATTGTCAATCACGGACATGAAACACCTCTTCTGTGGGGATCTTGGCCAAGAACGAAAATGTCAGCAGAAACAGAAATTGTCATACACGGACATGAAAATTATCTTCTATGTTGATCTTGGCCAAGAACGAAAATGTCAGCAGAAACAGAAATTGTCAATCACGGACATGAAAATTATCTTCTATGTTGATCTTGGCCAAGAACGAAAATGTCAGCAGACACAGAAATTGTCAATCACGGACATGAAAGTCCTCTTCTGTGTTTATCTTGGCCAAGAATGAAAATGTCAGCAGAAACAGAAATTGTCAATCACGGACATGAAAGTCCTCTTCTGTGGTGATCTTGGCCAAGAACGAAAATGTCAGCAGAAACAGAAATTGTCAATCACGGACATGAAACTCCTCTTCTGTGTTGATCTTGGCCAGGAACGAAAATGTCAGCAGAAACAGAAATTGTCAATCACGGACATGAAAGTCGTCTTCTGTGTTTATCTTGGACAAGAATGAAAATGTCAGCAGAAACAGGAATTGTCAATCACGGACATGAAAGTCCTCTTCTGTGGTGATCTTGGCCAAGAACGAAAATGTCAGCAGACACAGAAATTGTCAATCACGGACATGAAAGTCCTCTTCTGTGTTTATCTTGGCCAAGAATGAAAATGTCAGCAGAAACAGAAATTGTCAATCACGGACATGAAAGTCCTCTTCTGTGGTGATCTTGGCCAAGAACGAAAATGTCAGCAGAAACAGAAATTGTTAATCACGGACATGAAAGTCCTCTTCTGTGTTTATCTTGGCCAAGAATGAAAATGTCAGCAGAAACAGGAATTGTCAATCACGGACATGAAACACCTCTTCTGTGTTGATCTTGGCCAAGAACGAAAATGTCAGCAGAAACAGAAATTGTCAATCACGGACATGAAACACCTCTTCTGTGTTGATCTTGGCCAAGAACGAAAATGTCAGCAGAAACAGAAATTATCAATCACGGACATGAAAATTATCTTCTATGTTGATCTTGGCCAAGAACGAAAATGTCAGCAGACACAGAAATTGTCAATCACGGACATGAAATTGCTCTTCTGTGTTGATCTTGGCCAAGAACGAAAATGTCAGCAGACACAGAAATTGTCAATCACGGACATAAAACTCCTCTTTTGTGTTGTGCTTGGCCAAGAACGAAAATGTAAGCATAAAAAGAAATTGTCAATTGCAGAGATGAAACACCTCTACTTTGTGCTTGGCCAAGAACGTAAATCTCAGCAGAAACAGAAATTGTCAATCACGGACATGAAACTCCTCTTCTGTGTTTATCTTGGCCAAGAACGAAAATGTCAGTAGAAACAGAAATTGTCAATCACGGACATGAAACTCCTCTTCTCTGTTTATCTTGGCCAAGAACGAAAATGTCAACAGAAACAGAAATTGTCAATCATGAACATGAAATTCCTCTTCTGTGTTGTGCTTGGCCAAGAACCAAAATGTCAGCAGAAACAGAAATTGTCAATCACGGACAAGAAAATTATCTTCTGTGTTTATCTTGACCTAGACCGAAAATGTCAGCAGAAACAGAAATTGTCAATCACGGACATGAAATTCCTCTTCTGTGTTGTGCTTGGCCAAGAACGAAAATGTCAGCAGAAACAGAAATTGTCAATCACGGACATGAAAATCCTCTTCTGTGTTGGTCTTGGCCAAGAACGAAAATGTCAGCAGAACCAAAAATTGTCAATCACGGACATGAAACACCTCTTCTGTGGTGATCTTGGCCAAGAACGAAAATGTCAACAGAAACAGAAATTGTCAATCACGGACATGAAACTCCTCTTCTCTGTTTATCTTGGCCAAGAACGAAAATGTCAACAGAAACAGAAATTGTCAATCATGGACATGAAATTCCTCTTCTGTGTTGTGCTTGGCCAAGAACGAAAATGTCAGCAGAAACAGAAATTGTCAATCACGGACATGAAATTCCTCTTGCATGTTGATCTTGGCCAAGAACGAAAATGTCAGCAGAAACAGAAATTGTCAATTACGGACAGGAAACTCCTGTTCTCTGTTTATCTTGGCCAAGAACGAAAATGTCAGCAGAAACAGAAATTCTCAATCACGGACATGAAATACCTCTTCTGTGGTGATCTTGGCCAAGAACGAAAATGTCAACAGAAACAGAAATTGTCAATCACGGACATGAAACTCTTCTTCTCTGTTTATCTTGGCCAAGAACGAAAATGTCAACAGAAACAGAAATTGTCAATCATGGACATGAAATTCCTCTTCTGTGTTGTGCTTGGCCAAGAACGAAAATGTCAGCAGAAACAGAAATTGTCAATCACGGACATGAAACACCTCTTCTGTGGTGATCTTGGCCAAGAACGAAAATGTCAACAGAAACAGAAATTGTCAATCACGGACAAGAAAATTATCTTCTCTGTTTATCTTGGCCAAGAACGAAAATGTCAACAGAAACAGAAATTGTCAACCATGGACATGAAATTCCTCTTCTGTGTTGTGCTTGGCCAAGAACGAAAATGTCAGCAGAAACAGAAATTGTCAATCACGGACATGAAACACCTCTTCTGTGGGGATCTTGGCCAAGAACGAAAATGTCAACAGAAACAGAAATTGTCAATCACGGACATGAAACTCCTCTTCTCTGTTTATCTTGGCCAAGAACGAAAATGTCAACAGAAACAGAAATTGTCAATCATGGACATGAAATTCCTCTTCTGTGTTGTGCTTGGCCAAGAACGAAAATGTCAGCAGAAACAGAAATTGTCAATCACGGAGAAGAAAATTATCTTCTGTGTTTATCTTGGCCAAGAACGAAAATGTCAGCAGAAACAGAAATTGTCCATCACGGACATGAAATTCCTCTTCTGTGTTGTGCTTGGCCAAGAACGAAAATGTCAGCAGAAACAGAAATTGTCAATCACGGACATGAAATTCCTCTTGTATGTTGATCTTGGCCAAGAACGAAAATCTCAGCAGAAACAGAAATTGTCAATTACGGACATGAAACTCCTGTTCTCTGTTTATCTTGGCCAAGAACGAAAATGTCAGCAGAAACAGAAATTCTCAATCACGGACATGAAATTCCTCTTCTGTGTTGTGCTTGGCCAAGAACGAAAATGTCAGCAGAAACAGAAATTATCAATCACGGACATGAAACTCATCTTGTATGTTGATCTTGGCCAAGAATGAAAATGTCAGCAGAAACAGGAATTGTCAATCACGGACATGAAACACCTCTTCTGTGTTTATCTTGGCCAAGAACGAAAATGTCAGCAGAAACAGAAATTGTCAATCACGGACATGAAACTCCTCTTCTGTGTTGATCTTGGCCAAGAACGAAAATGTCAGCAGAAAGAGAAATTGTCAATCACGGACATGAAAATCCTCTTCTGTGTTGATCTTGGCCAAGAATGAAAATGTCAGCAAAAACAGAAATTGTCAATCACCGACATGAAATTTCTCTTCTGTGTTGATCTTGGCCACAAACGAAAATGTCAGCAGAAACAGAAATTGTCAATCACGGACATGAAATTCCTCTTGTATGTTGATCTTGGCCAAGAACGAAAATCTCAGCAGAAACAGAAATTGTCAATTACGGACATGAAACTCCTGTTCTCTGTTTATCTTGGCCAAGAACGAAAATGTCAGCAGAAACAGAAATTCTCAATCACGGACATGAAATTCCTCTTCTGTTTTGTGCTTGGCCAAGAACGAAAATGTCAGCAGAAACAGAAATTGTCAATCACGGACATGAAATTCCTCTTGTATGTTGATCTTGGCCAAGAACGAAAATGTCAGCAGAAACAGAAATTATCAATCACGGACATGAAACTCCTCTTGTATGTTGATCTTGGCCAAGAATGAAAATGTCAGCAGAAACAGGAATTGTCAATCACGGACATGAAAATCCTCTTCTGTGTTGGTCTTGGCCAAGAACGAAAATGTCAGCAGAACCAAAAATTGTCAATCACGGACATGAAACACCTCTTCTGTGGTGATCTTGGCCAAGAACGAAAATGTCAACAGAAACAGAAATTGTCAATCACGGACATGAAACTCCTCTTCTCTGTTTATCTTGGCCAAGAACGAAAATGTCAACAGAAACAGAAATTGTCAATCATGGACATGAAATTCCTCTTCTGTGTTGTGCTTGGCCAAGAACGAAAATGTCAGCAGAAACAGAAATTTTCAATCACGGACAAGAAAATTATCTTCTGTGTTTATCTTGGCCAAGAACGAAAATGTCAGCAGAAACAGAAATTGTCAATCACGGACATGAAATTCCTCTTGTATGTTGATCTTGGCCAAGAACGAAAATGTCAGCAGAAACAGAAATTGTCAATTACGGACATGAAACTCCTGTTCTCTGTTTATCTTGGCCAAGAACGAAAATGTCAGCAGAAACAGAAATTGTCAATCACGGACATGAAACACCTCTTCTGTGGTGATCTTGGCCAAGAACGAAAATGTCAACAGAAACGGAAATTGTCAATCACGGACATGAAACTCCTCTTCTCTGTTTATCTTGGCCAAGAACGAAAATGTCAACAGAAACAGAAATTGTCAATCATGGACATGAAATTCCTCTTCTGTGTTGTGCTTGGCCGAGAACGAAAATGTCAGCAGAAACAGAAATTGTCAATCACGGACATGAAACACCTCTTCTGTGGTGATCTTGGCCAAGAACGAAAATGTCAACAGAAACAGAAATTGTCAATCACGGACAAGAAAATTATCTTCTCTGTTTATCTTGGCCAAGAACGAAAATGTCAACAGAAACAGAAATTGTCAATCATGGACATGAAATTCCTCTTCTGTGTTGTGCTTGGCCAAGAACGAAAATGTCAGCAGAAACAGAAATTGTCAATCACGGACAAGAAAATTATCTTCTGTGTTTATCTTGGCCAAGAACGAAAATGTCAGCAGAAACAGAAATTGTCAATCACGGACATGAAATTCCTCTTCTGTGTTGTGCTTGGCCAAGAACGAAAATGTCAGTAGAAACAGAAATTGTCAATCACGGACATGAAATTCCTCTTGTATGTTGATCTTGGCCAAGAACGAAAATCTCAGCAGAAACAGAAATTGTCAATTACGGACATGAAACTCCTGTTCTCTGTTTATCTTGGCCAAGAACGAAAATGTCAGCAGAAACAGAAATTATCAATCACGGACATGAAACTCCTCTTGTATGTTGATCTTGGCCAAGAATGAAAATGTCAGCAGAAACAGGAATTGTCAATCACGGACATGAAACACCTCTTCTGTGTTTATCTTGGCCAAGAACGAAAATGTCAGCAGAAACAGAAATTGTCAATCACGGACATGAAACTCCTCTTCTGTGTTGATCTTGGCCAAGAACGAAAATGTCAGCAGAAAGAGAAATTGTCAATCACGGACATGAAAATCCTCTTCTGTGTTGATCTTGGCCAAGAATGAAAATGTCAGCAAAAACAGAAATTGTCAATCACCGACATGAAATTTCTCTTCTGTGTTGATCTTGGCCACAAACGAAAATGTCAGCAGAAACAGAAATTGTCAATCACGGACATGAAATTCCTCTTGTATGTTGATCTTGGCCAAGAACGAAAATCTCAGCAGAAACAGAAATTGTCAATTACGGACATGAAACTCCTGTTCTCTGTTTATCTTGGCCAAGAACGAAAATGTCAGCAGAAACAGAAATTCTCAATCACGGACATGAAATTCCTCTTCTGTGTTGTGCTTGGCCAAGAACGAAAATGTCAGCAGAAACAGAAATTGTCAATTACGGACATGAAACTCCTGTTCTCTGTTTATCTTGGCCAAGAACGAAAATGTCAGCAGAAACAGAAATTCTCAATCACGGACATGAAACACCTCTTCTGTGGTGATCTTGGCCAAGAACGAAAATGTCAACAGAAACAGAAATTGTCAATCACGGACATGAAACTCCTCTTCTCTGTTTATCTTGGCCAAGAACGAAAATGTCAACAGAAACAGAAATTGTCAATCATGGACATGAAATTCCTCTTCTGTGTTGTGCTTGGCCGAGAACGAAAATGTCAGCAGAAACAGAAATTGTCAATCACGGACATGAAACACCTCTTCTGTGGTGATCTTGGCCAAGAACGAAAATGTCAACAGAAACAGAAATTGTCAATCACGGACAAGAAAATTATCTTCTCTGTTTATCTTGGCCAAGAACGAAAATGTCAACAGAAACAGAAATTGTCAACCATGGACATGAAATTCCTCTTCTGTGTTGTGCTTGGCCAAGAACGAAAATGTCAGCAGTAACAGAAATTGTCAATCACGGACATGAAACTCCTCTTCTATGTTGATCTTGGCCAAGAACGAAAATGTCAGCAGACACAGAAATTGTCAATCACGGACATGAAATTCCTCTTCTGTGTTTATCTTGGCCAAGAACGAAAATCTCAGCAGAAACAGAAATTGTCAATCACGGACATGAAACTCCTCTTGTATGTTGATCTTGGCCAAGAACGAAAATGTCAGCAGAAACAGAAATTGTCAATCACGGACATGAAAGTCCTCTTCTGTGGTGATCTTGGCCAAGAACGAAAATGTCAGCAGAAACAGAAATTGTCAATCACGGACATGAAACTCCTCTTCTGTGTTTATCTTGGCCAAGAATGAAAATGTCAGCAGAAACAGGAATTGTCAATCACGGACATGAAACACCTCTTCTGTGTTGATCTTGGCCAAGAACGAAAATGTCAGCAGAAACAGAAATTGTCAATCACGGACATGAAACACCTCTTCTGTGTTGATCTTGGCCAAGAACGAAAATGTCAGCAGAAACAGAAATTGTCATACACGGACATGAAAATTATCTTCTATGTTGATCTTGGCCAAGAACGAAAATGTCAGCAGAAACAGAAATTGTCAATCACGGACATGAAAATTATCTTCTATGTTGATCTTGGCCAAGAACGAAAATGTCAGCAGACACAGAAATTGTCAATCACGGACATGAAATTCCTCTTCTGTGTTTATCTTGGCCAAGAATGAAAATGTCAGCAGAAACAGAAATTGTCAATCACGGACATGAAAGTCCTCTTCTTTGGTGATCTTGGCCAAGAACGAAAATGTCAGCAGAAACAGAAATTGTCAATCACGGACATGAAACTCCTCTTCTGTGTTGATCTTGGCCAGGAACGAAAATGTCAGCAGAAACAGAAATTGTCAATCACGGACATGAAAGTCGTCTTCTGTGTTTATCTTGGACAAGAATGAAAATGTCAGCAGAAACAGGAATTGTCAATCACGGACATGAAAGTCCTCTTCTGTGGTGATCTTGGCCAAGAACGAAAATGTCAGCAGACACAGAAATTGTCAATCACGGACATGAAAGTCCTCTTCTGTGTTTATCTTGGCCAAGAATGAAAATGTCAGCAGAAACAGAAATTGTCAATCACGGACATGAAAGTCCTCTTCTGTGGTGATCTTGGCCAAGAACGAAAATGTCAGCAGAAACAGAAATTGTCAATCACGGACATGAAAGTCCTCTTCTGTGTTTATCTTGGCCAAGAATGAAAATGTCAGCAGAAACAGGAATTGTCAATCACGGACATGAAACACCTCTTCTGTGTTGATCTTGGCCAAGAACGAAAATGTCAGCAGAAACAGAAATTGTCAATCACGGACATGAAACACCTCTTCTGTGTTGATCTTGGCCAAGAACGAAAATGTCAGCAGAAACAGAAATTGTCAATCACGGACATGAAAATTATCTTCTATGTTGATCTTGGCCAAGAACGAAAATGTCAGCAGACACAGAAATTGTCAATCACGGACATGAAATTCCTCTTCTGTGTTGATCTTGGCCAAGAACGAAAATGTCAGCAGACACAGAAATTGTCAATCACGGACATAAAACTCCCCTTCTGTGTTGTGCTTGGCCAAGAACGAAAATGTAAGCATAAAAAGAAATTGTCAATTGCAGAGATGAAACACCTCTACTTTGTGCTTGGCCAAGAACGTAAATCTCAGCAGAAACAGAAATTGTCAATCACGGACATGAAACTCCTCTTCTGTGTTTATCTTGGCCAAGAACGAAAATGTCAGTAGAAACAGAAATTGTCAATCACGGACATGAAACTCCTCTTCTCTGTTTATCTTGGCCAAGAACGAAAATGTCAACAGAAACAGAAATTGTCAATCATGAACATGAAATTCCTCTTCTGTGTTGTGCTTGGCCAAGAACCAAAATGTCAGCAGAAACAGAAATTGTCAATCACGGACAAGAAAATTATCTTCTGTGTTGGTCTTGGCCAAGAACGAAAATGTCAGCAGAAACAGAAATTGTCAATCACGGACATGAAATTCCTCTTCTGTGTTGTGCTTGGCCAAGAACGAAAATGTCAGCAGAAACAGAAATTGTCAATCACGGACATGAAACACCTCTTCTGTGGGGATCTTGGCCAAGAACGAAAATGTCAACAGAAACAGAAATTGTCAATCACGGACATGAAACTCCTCTTCTCTGTTTATCTTGGCCAAGAACGAAAATGTCAACAGAAACAGAAATTGTCAATCATGGACATGAAATTCGTCTTCTGTGTTGTGCTTGGCCAAGAACGAAAATGTCAGCAGAAACAGAAATTGTCAATCACGGACAAGAAAATTATCTTCTGTGTTTATCTTGGCCAAGAACGAAAATGTCAGCAGAAACAGAAATTGTCAATCACGGACATGAAATTCCTCTTCTGTGTTGTGCTTGGCCAAGAACGAAAATGTCAGCAGAAACAGAAATTGTCAATCACGGACATGAAATTCCTCTTGTATGTTGATCTTGGCCAAGAACGAAAATCTCAGCAGAAACAGAAATTGTCAATTACGGACATGAACCTCCTGTTCTCTGTTTATCTTGGCCAAGAACGAAAATGTCAGCAGAAACAGAAATTCTCAATCACGGACATGAAATTCCTCTTCTGTGTTGTGCTTGGCCAAGAACGAAAATGTCAGCAGAAACAGAAATTGTCAATCACGGACATGAAATTCCTCTTGTATGTTGATCTTGGCCAAGAACGAAAATGTCAGCAGAAACAGAAATTATCAATCACGGACATGAAACTCCTCTTGTATGTTGATCTTGGCCAAGAATGAAAATGCCAGCAGAAACAGGAATTGTCAATCACGGACATGAAATTCCTCTTCTGTGTTGTGCTTGGCCAAGAACGAAAATGTCAGCAGAAACAGAAATTGTCAATCACGGACATGAAACTCCTCTTCTGTGTTTATCTTGGCCAAGAACGAAAATGTCAGCAGAAACAGAAATTGTCAATCACGGACATGAAACTCCTCTTCTGTGTTGATCTTGGCCAAGAACGAAAATGTCAGCAGAAAGAGAAATTGTCAATCACGGACATGAAAATCCTCTTCTGTGTTGATCTTGGCCAAGAATGAAAATGTCAGCAAAAACAGAAATTGTCAATCACCGACATGAAATTTCTCTTCTGTGTTGATCTTGGTCACAAACGAAAATGTCAGCAGAAACAGAAATTGTCAATCACGGACATGAAATTCCTCTTGTATGTTGATCTTGGCCAAGAACGAAAATCTCAGCAGAAACAGAAATTTTCAATTACGGACATGAAACTCCTGTTCTCTGTTTATCTTGGCCAAGAACGAAAATGTCAGCAGAAACAGAAATTCTCAATCACGGACATGAAATTCCTCTTCTGTGTTGTGCTTGGCCAAGAACGAAAATGTCAGCAGAAACAGAAATTGTCAATCACGGACATGAAATTCCTCTTGTATGTTGATCTTGGCCAAGAACGAAAATGTCAGCAGAAACAGAAATTATCAATCACGGACATGAAACTCCTCTTGTATGTTGATCTTGGCCAAGAATGAAAATGTCAGCAGAAACAGGAATTGTCAATCACGGACATGAAAATCCTCTTCTGTGTTGGTCTTGGCCAAGAACGAAAATGTCAGCAGAACCAAAAATTGTCAATCACGGACATGAAACACCTCTTCTGTGGTGATCTTGGCCAAGAACGAAAATGTCAACAGAAACAGAAATTGTCAATCACGGACATGAAACTCCTCTTCTCTGTTTATCTTGGCCAAGAACGAAAATGTCAACAGAAACAGAAATTGTCAATCATGGACATGAAATTCCTCTTCTGTGTTGTGCTTGGCCAAGAACGAGAATGTCAGCAGAAACAGAAATTGTCAATCACGGACAAGAAAATTATCTTCTCTGTTTATCTTGGCCAAGAACGAAAATGTCAGCAGAAACAGAAATTGTCAATCACGGACATGAAATTCCTCTTCTGTGTTGTGCTTGGCCAAGAACGAAAATGTCAGCAGAAACAGAAATTGTCAATCACGGACATGAAATTCCTCTTGTATGTTGATCTTGGCCAAGAACGAAAATGTCAGCAGAAACAGAAATTGTCAATTACGGACATGAATCTCCTGTTCTCTGTTTATCTTGGCCAAGAACGAAAATGTCAGCAGAAACAGAAATTGTCAATCACGGACATGAAACACCTCTTCTGTAGGGATCTTGGCCAAGAACGAAAATGTCAACAGAAACAGAAATTGTCAATCACGGACATGAAACTCCTCTTCTCTGTTTATCTTGGCCAAGAAGGAAAATGTCAACAGAAACAGAAATTGTCAATCATGGACATGAAATTCCTCTTCTGTGTTGTGCTTGGCCAAGAACGAAAATGTCAGCAGAAACAGAAATTGTCAATCACGGACATGAAACACCTCTTCTGTTGTGATCTTGGCCAAGAACGAAAATGTCAACAGAAACAGAAATTGTCAATCACGGACAAGAAAATTATCTTCTCTGTTTATCTTGGCCAAGAACGAAAATGTCAACAGAAACAGAAATTGTCAATCATGGACATGAAATTCCTCTTCTGTGTTGTGCTTGGCCAAGAACCAAAATGTCAGCAGAAACAGAAATTGTCAATCACGGACAAGAAAATTATCTTCTGTGTTTATCTTGGCCAAGAACGAAAATGTCAGCAGAAACAGAAATTGTCAATCACGGACATGAAATTCCTCTTCTGTGTTGTGCTTGGCCAAGAACGAAAATGTCAGCAGAAACAGAAATTGTCAATCACGGACATGAAATTCCTCGTGTATGTTGATCTTGGCCAAGAACGAAAATCTCAGCAGAAACAGAAATTGTCAATTACGGACATGAAACTCCTGTTCTCTGTTTATCTTGGCCAAGAACGAAAATGTCAGCAGAAACAGAAATTCTCAATCACGGACATGAAATTCCTCTTCTGTGTTGTGCTTGGCCAAGAACGAAAATGTCAGCAGAAACAGAAATTGTCAATCACGGACATGAAATTCCTCTTGTATGTTGATCTTGGCCAAGAACGAAAATGTCAGCAGAAACAGAAATTATCAATCACGGACATGAAACTCCTCTTGTATGTTGATCTTGGCCAAGAATGAAAATGTCAGCAGAAACAGGAATTGTCAATCACGGACATGAAATTCCTCTTCTGTGTTGTGCTTGGCCAAGAACGAAAATGTCAGCAGAAACAGAAATTATCAATCACGGACATGAAACTCCTCTTGTATGTTGATCTTGGCCAAGAATGAAAATGTCAGCAGAAACAGGAATTGTCAATCACGGACATGAAACACCTCTTCTGTGTTTATCTTGGCCAAGAACGAAAATGTCAGCAGAAACAGAAATTGTCAATCACGGACATGAAACTCCTCTTCTGTGTTGATCTTGGCCAAGAACGAAAATGTCAGCAGAAAGAGAAATTGTCAATCACGGACATGAAAATCCTCTTCTGTGTTGATCTTGGCCAAGAATGAAAATGTCAGCAAAAACAGAAATTGTCAATCACCGACATGAAATTTCTCTTCTGTGTTGATCTTGGCCACAAACGAAAATGTCAGCAGAAACAGAAATTGTCAATCACGGACATGAAATTCCTCTTGTATGTTGATCTTGGCCAAGAACGAAAATCTCAGCAGAAACAGAAATTGTCAATTACGGACATGAAACTCCTGTTCTCTGTTTATCTTGGCCAAGAACGAAAATGTCAGCAGAAACAGAAATTCTCAATCACGGACATGAAATTCCTCTTCTGTGTTGTGCTTGGCCAAGAACGAAAATGTCAGCAGAAACAGAAATTGTCAATCACGGACATGAAATTCCTCTTGTATGTTGATCTTGGCCAAGAACGAAAATGTCAGCAGAAACAGAAATTATCAATCACGGACATGAAACTCCTCTTGTATGTTGATCTTGGCCAAGAATGAAAATGTCAGCAGAAACAGGAATTGTCAATCACGGACATGAAAATCCTCTTCTGTGTTGGTCTTGGCCAAGAACGAAAATGTCAGCAGGACGAAAAATTGTCAATCACGGACATGAAACACCTCTTCTGTGGTGATCTTGGCCAAGAACGAAAATGTCAACAGAAACAGAAATTGTCAATCACGGACATGAAACTCCTCTTCTCTGTTTATCTTGGCCAAGAACGAAAATGTCAACAGAAACAGAAATTGTCAATCATGGACATGAAATTCCTCTTCTGTGTTGTGCTTGGCCAAGAACGAAAATGTCAGCAGAAACAGAAATTGTCAATCACGGACAAGAAAATTATCTTCTGTGTTTATCTTGGCCAAGAACGAAAATGTCAGCAGAAACAGAAATTGTCAATCACGGACATGAAATTCCTCTTCTGTGTTGTGCTTGGCCAAGAACGAAAATGTCAGCAGAAACAGAAATTGTCAATCACGGACATGAAACACCTCTTCTGTGGTGATCTTGGCCAAGAACGAAAATGTCAACAGAAACAGAAATTGTCAATCACGGACAAGAAAATTATCTTCTCTGTTTATCTTGGCCAAGAACGAAAATGTCAACAGAAACAGAAATTGTCAACCATGGACATGAAATTCCTCTTCTGTGTTGTGCTTGGCCAAGAACGAAAATGTCAGCAGAAACAGAAATTGTCAATCACGGACATGAAACACCTCTTCTGTGGGGATCTTGGCCAAGAACGAAAATGTCAACAGAAACAGAAATTGTCAATCACGGACATGAAACTCCTCTTCTCTGTTTATCTTGGCCAAGAAGGAAAATGTCAACAGAAACAGAAATTGTCAATCATGGACATGAAATTCCTCTTCTGTGTTGTGCTTGGCCAAGAACGAAAATGTCAGCAGAAACAGAAATTGTCAATCACGGACAAGAAAATTATCTTCTGTGTTTATCTTGGCCAAGAACGAAAATGTCAGCAGAAACAGAAATTGTCAATCACGGACATGAAATTCCTCTTCTGTGTTGTGCTTGGCCAAGAACGAAAATGTCAGCAGAAACAGAAATTGTCAATCACGGACATGAAATTCCTCTTGTATGTTGATCTTGGCCAAGAACGAAAATGTCAGCAGAAACAGAAATTATCAATCACGGACATGAAACTCCTCTTGTATGTTGATCTTGGCCAAGAATGAAAATGTCAGCAGAAACAGGAATTGTCAATCACGGACATGAAATTCCTCTTCTGTGTTGTGCTTGGCCAAGAACGAAAATGTCAGCAGAAACAGAAATTATCAATCACGGACATGAAACTCCTCTTGTATGTTGATCTTGGCCAAGAATGAAAATGTCAGCAGAAACAGGAATTGTCAATCACGGACATGAAACACCTCTTCTGTGTTTATCTTGGCCAAGAACGAAAATGTCAGCAGAAACAGAAATTGTCAATCACGGACATGAAACTCCTCTTCTGTGTTGATCTTGGCCAAGAACGAAAATGTCAGCAGAAAGAGAAATTGTCAATCACGGACATGAAAATCCTCTTCTGTGTTGATCTTGGCCAAGAATGAAAATGTCAGCAAAAACAGAAATTGTCAATCACCGACATGAAATTTCTCTTCTGTGTTGATCTTGGCCACAAACGAAAATGTCAGCAGAAACAGAAATTGTCAATCACGGACATGAAATTCCTCTTGTATGTTGATCTTGGCCAAGAACGAAAATCTCAGCAGAAACAGAAATTGTCAATTACGGACATGAAACTCCTGTTCTCTGTTTATCTTGGCCAAGAACGAAAATGTCAGCAGAAACAGAAATTCTCAATCACGGACATGAAATTCCTCTTCTGTGTTGTGCTTGGCCAAGAACGAAAATGTCAGCAGAAACAGAAATTGTCAATCACGGACATGAAACTCCTCTTGTATGTTGATCTTGGCCAAGAATGAAAATGTCAGCAGAAACAGGAATTGTCAATCACGGACATGAAAATCCTCTTCTGTGTTGGTCTTGGCCAAGAACGAAAATGTCAGCAGAACCAAAAATTGTCAATCACGGACATGAAACACCTCTTCTGTGGTGATCTTGGCCAAGAACGAAAATGTCAACAGAAACAGAAATTGTCAATCATGGACATGAAATTCCTCTTCTGTGTTGTGCTTGGCCAAGAACGAAAATGTCAGCAGAAACAGAAATTGTCAATCACGGACAAGAAAATTATCTTCTGTGTTTATCTTGGCCAAGAACGAAAATGTCAGCAGAAACAGAAATTGTCAATCACGGACATGAAATTCCTCTTCTGTGTTGTGCTTGGCCAAGAACGAAAATGTCAGCAGAAACAGAAATTGTCAATCACGGACATGAAACACCTCTTCTGTGGTGATCTTGGCCAAGAACGAAAATGTCAACAGAAACAGAAATTGTCAAACACGGACAAGAAAATTATCTTCTCTGTTTATCTTGGCCAAGAACGAAAATGTCAACAGAAACAGAAATTGTCAACCATGGACATGAAATTCCTCTTCTGTGTTGTGCTTGGCCAAGAACGAAAATGTCAGCAGAAACAGAAATTGTCAATCACGGACATGAAACACCTCTTCTGTGGGGATCTTGGCCAAGAACGAAAATGTCAACAGAAACAGAAATTGTCAATCACGGACATGAAACTCCTCTTCTCTGTTTATCTTGGCCAAGAAGGAAAATGTCAACAGAAACAGAAATTGTCAATCATGGACATGAAATTCCTCTTCTGTGTTGTGCTTGGCCAAGAACGAAAATGTCAGCAGAAACAGAAATTGTCAATCACGGACAAGAAAATTATCTTCTGTGTTTATCTTGGCCAAGAACGAAAATGTCAGCAGAAACAGAAATTGTCAATCACGGACATGAAATTCCTCTTCTGTGTTGTGCTTGGCCAAGAACGAAAATGTCAGCAGAAACAGAAATTGTCAATCACGGACATGAAATTCCTCTTGTATGTTGATCTTGGCCAAGAACGAAAATGTCAGCAGAAACAGAAATTATCAATCACGGACATGAAACTCCTCTTGTATGTTGATCTTGGCCAAGAATGAAAATGTCAGCAGAAACAGGAATTGTCAATCACGGACATGAAATTCCTCTTCTGTGTTGTGCTTGGCCAAGAACGAAAATGTCAGCAGAAACAGAAATTATCAATCACGGACATGAAACTCCTCTTGTATGTTGATCTTGGCCAAGAATGAAAATGTCAGCAGAAACAGGAATTGTCAATCACGGACATGAAACACCTCTTCTGTGTTTATCTTGGCCAAGAACGAAAATGTCAGCAGAAACAGAAATTGTCAATCACGGACATGAAACTCCTCTTCTGTGTTGATCTTGGCCAAGAACGAAAATGTCAGCAGAAAGAGAAATTGTCAATCACGGACATGAAAATCCTCTTCTGTGTTGATCTTGGCCAAGAATGAAAATGTCAGCAAAAACAGAAATTGTCAATCACCGACATGAAATTTCTCTTCTGTGTTGATCTTGGCCACAAACGAAAATGTCAGCAGAAACAGAAATTGTCAATCACGGACATGAAATTCCTCTTGTATGTTGATCTTGGCCAAGAACGAAAATCTCAGCAGAAACAGAAATTGTCAATTACGGACATGAAACTCCTGTTCTCTGTTTATCTTGGCCAAGAACGAAAATGTCAGCAGAAACAGAAATTCTCAATCACGGACATGAAATTCCTCTTCTGTGTTGTGCTTGGCCAAGAACGAAAATGTCAGCAGAAACAGAAATTGTCAATCACGGACATGAAACTCCTCTTGTATGTTGATCTTGGCCAAGAATGAAAATGTCAGCAGAAACAGGAATTGTCAATCACGGACATGAAAATCCTCTTCTGTGTTGGTCTTGGCCAAGAACGAAAATGTCAGCAGAACCAAAAATTGTCAATCACGGACATGAAACACCTCTTCTGTGGTGATCTTGGCCAAGAACGAAAATGTCAACAGAAACAGAAATTGTCAATCATGGACATGAAATTCCTCTTCTGTGTTGTGCTTGGCCAAGAACGAAAATGTCAGCAGAAACAGAAATTGTCAATCACGGACAAGAAAATTATCTTCTGTGTTTATCTTGGCCAAGAACGAAAATGTCAGCAGAAACAGAAATTGTCAATCACGGACATGAAATTCCTCTTCTGTGTTGTGCTTGGCCAAGAACGAAAATGTCAGCAGAAACAGAAATTGTCAATCACGGACATGAAATTCCTCTTGTATGTTGATCTTGGCCAAGAACGAAAATCTCAGCAGAAACAGAAATTGTCAATTACGGACATGAAACTCCTGTTCTCTGTTTATCTTGGCCAAGAACGAAAATGTCAGCAGAAACAGAAATTCTCAATCACGGACATGAAATTCCTCTTCTGTGTTGTGCTTGGCCAAGAACGAAAATGTCAGCAGAAACAGAAATTATCAATCACGGACATGAAACTCCTCTTGTATGTTGATCTTGGCCAAGAACGAAAATGTCAGCAGAAACAGAAATTATCAATCACGGACATGAAACACCTCTTCTGTGTTTATCTTGGCCAAGAACGAAAATGTCAGCAGAAACAGAAATTCTCAATCACGGACATGAAACTCCTCTTCTCTGTTGATCTTGGCCAAGAACGAAAATGTCAGCAGAAAGAGAAATTGTCAATCACGGACATGAAAATCCTCTTCTGTGTTGATCTTGGCCAAGAATGAAAATGTCAGCAAAAACAGAAATTGTCAATCACCGACATGAAATTTCTCTTCTGTGTTGATCTTGGCCACGAACGAAAATGTAAGCATAAACAGAAATTCTCAATGTTTAATCTTTGTGCAAAAAAATGATGGTTAAAAAAACAGTTTTTTCTTTAATACTAGTATTATTTCAACTACATACAATTCCTGGCTCTATTTTCAAAATCGGTGAACCAACTACAAAGCAATATTTATTATCTAACATTGGATGAAAATAAGTTTTTAATTCATAGTTTTATAATATTACCTATGAAGTATGAAACAAGAAAATTTAAATAAACATTATTCTTCTGGACATTTGCATTTTCTTCCTAAATAATTTTATATTTCTTTTATAATCGTGATCTAGAATCAAGGATACTTAATCAATAGAAATACAAGACTTGAAACTCCAGTAATTATAAATTATACCTACTTTCTACTTTTTTTTGAAAAAACTTTTAAATCTTTGCTAATTTTTCTAAAATGCCTGTAATATCTGCAAATAGATTATTTTTGTCAGGCAAGTGCTAACCAATGAAGAAATCTTAAACAAAGAGTGGACATTAAACACCTGTCTAATGTGATTGCTGAAGCTAGTGAATTGTTTTCTTTGGAATGGTTGGCAAAACACTGGTGAATTGCCAATCAATTCAAACTTTATAAAATGGTAAATAATAAAATAGATATTTCGTTATAGTTGGTTCACATATTATTTATAATTTAGTAAATTTTTCAAAATTTATGAATAATAAAAGTTTTTGAAATTTATTTCTTTATAAATTGTTTAATGCTCAAACATTCAATTGTATTAGTTTTAATACAATTCTATTAATTTACATGATGTTGTCAATGTTATATTCTACTGCAAATTAGATCTCTTTCTCATTCACTCTACATATTGGCCAGATGTGAGTGCCAAGAAAGCAAAACCCAAAATAAAAAAAAGTTATCTTCTGCACAGCGGCTCTCAGCATCACCTCCAGCCCATAAAATAAACACCTGCAAAAATCTAAAATACAACATAAAAGACACCAATCACGAACATTTCTGCCAAAGAAAAAAGATAAGTTCAAGAGCTATTAGATTTGCTTTTAAGAATGTTGCTTGTAACATGGAACACAGCCAACAGGTGGGCTCTCTCAATATCAACACTGTGACTTTGGTTAACCAAACACACAAATGGGCTTGAAACCCAACCTCCTTCAAACACCCACATCATGCCAACAGCCAGACATTCTGCTTGCATCTTCTGTGTCAGTAAAGTCAGATTTGTGGCTTCACTAATCAACTCCAGGCTTCTCACCACTGTAACCTTGGTCGATTGACCTGACAAATCCGTCAACCCCAGGCCTTACCAAGACTCTCCTTCAAATTTCAATCCTTATACATCTACTGTAATGGTAACTAAAGAACCATATATTAACAATTTTGTTATCTTTTCCCACTCACTGCTCACATCCTCTGTATGGCCAAAGTTAGATTTGCAGTTTCTCTAATCCACTCCGGGCCTCTCTCAACATCAACTGACCCAACAAATGCATCAACTCGAAGTCTGATGAACTCCACCCATTTTTGCCTCACTAATATAGAGAGATTCCACTCACATCCACTGTATCAGCAATACAAAAGGATTTTATATTTACAATTCTTGTCTTTTTTCTTTCACCTCACTGGTGGTAGTGTTGTTTTTTTTTTGTTCTCCTGTGTTACCATACACCTGCTTATAACAAATATAAATAAATTATTCTTGTAAATAAGCAATCTAATAAATAATTAAATACCATTTAATATTTTTGTTGTCAATTCTCAAGAACAAAGAAAATGTATAAATTCACTTTCATATGTTTAGGTTTTATTAAAATTGCTTTCTAAAATGATAAACATTGCTGAAGGAGAGAAGGAAGTTAACATTAAAATGGTATCATGGGAAAAAATGTCCTTGTGATGCTCTGTTTTTTGTGGACATGATAATTAAACATTGCTCAGAAATCTATTTAGCTATGTAAAATTTCAAGTATAACTAAAAATATATCCTTAAAAAGAGTAAAGACAAAAGGAAAACTATTCTTAGCTGATGCGTTTTGTACTTTACCAATGAAGGATTTTATTTTGAAACAAGTATTTATAAACAGAAGTAAAAATGTCATTAGATTTTAAAAAAATTTAAATTTAAGAGACACTCATAAATATACTTCAGGCTAACTGAAAGTCAATATATACTATGAAGGATGCTAAGTGATATAATTTAATGTTTAGATATAAAATCATTATATCCAAATGTTCCCATAAAGAAATACCTAAATTTACTAAAAACACATCTAATAAAATTAAAATTATCTCTTCCGACACATAAGATCATAAAAATGTACCAATTATTCACTAATTAATGTTTGTTCACCATTGATAACAAATTTTATAGACAAAAATTTGGTTTACCAATGGGTTCACCACTTATCCATAACTCTAATAGAAAGGTATAAAGAATAAACATTTACAAAAAGATAATAAAATTAATAACAACAGCAAAAGCAATGACAATAAACTAGGTTAAAGCAGACACATAATACTATCTACTATCCAAAACAATTAATCCAATCTTAACATCACAATAATTACAACCACATCCAAAACTATTACAGATATAATCAGAGACAAAAATATCCACAACAATAATAATTCCAGGGTAAGGGTTATATAAAATAAACTGTCACAACTGTTCCCTATAATAAATTGGGGAAACTTGCAAAAATTAAAAATAAAATGTATCTATGAACACAAAAGGGATCTTATGCACAACAATTCATCAAATGTATTAGTTATAGATAGAAAAGAATTCAACCACAACATTGGTCTAAAGAATGTCATACTTATTAAAAGAGAAAGTAACTTACTTAGATGGAAAATTCTTACCAAGATATAAATTTGTGCTCCAGTTTTTTCAAATATCTCTTTTCCTAAAATATATACCTCCATCCAATGCTAGCATACATGGTCATAAAATTTTTTAAAAATACAGTTAAATTCAAAAACTTTTGCTATTAAAATATATAATACATGAATGAATTTCTCAAACTTAAGAATTAAGATTCATCAGAAAATTCAAATAGGAAAATTGAAATTTTCAAGAGTATTTCTAGTTATAATCATTAAGTTAGATACAAGTGCTGAAAGCCGGCAATGTCTGGGCAAAAATTTACCCATCATGATGTTCACCCTGTACAAGGTCCAGGAGCCACTCGAGGTAGAGGGTTAAGGGGTAAGAGGTAGAATTTTAGTTGATATATAGGGAAGTTAATGGTTAACCTTGGACTTGAACAGGTTAAGATTGTACTGAACTGGGAAGCATTCTCTTGGGAGTCTGTTCCACAAAGCAGTAGTTTGTAAGAAGTTATGGAACTTACATCTCACAAATGGAATATGAAGGTGGTTTGCTACAATGAACATAGGATGGAGAGTCTTAGCTGTAAAGGTTTGGATTGGTGGAACTAAGGAATGTAGCTCAACAATTTGAGTCTATCAAGCTCAGACAGTGAATATGGCAAATTTGAAATTTTGAAAATGTCCACTGAGTTAAGTTATGATTCTATATGCAAGTAATTTACCATTTATCTTTTTTTGCAGTTTCTACACTGTAATTGTTTGATTTATTTTTATCTTAATTGATGCATATAAATATACATCACTCTAGATATATATATATATATATATATATATATATATATATATATATATATAAAAATTCAGTTAGAATTAAAAATCAAATCATCCTTGATAATGACTACAAGTATATCAGAAAGTGTTCAGATATTCCGAACATTTGGACAATTTCTATATAATTTATGTCTAGAAAAAAAAATTATAAGAACAAAAGAAAAACTAAATAAAAAAAACTTAACCACCATAACTTATCAGTTGTTTTTAATGAAACTTAAGTAAATGCTATATTTATAATAAACAGTATTGGTAACATTTGTGACGTCCCCCCGGTGTCACTGCACCAAATGTGATGTCTGCCTAGCCGTGTCCGTCATGCTATCCTGTCCTGTGACGACCAACTGGCTTGGTATTAGTCGCGGCACCAAATGTGACATTCTAACCTTTTGGTGATTCAGATGGGAATCTGGTTAGATTCGGTATCAGCCTTGTCGCTCCCAGCTCGCCTCCAATGTCTGGTTACCGAAGTAACTGTTTTGATTTCCAGTCTAACCTACCCACATTGTGATTTGATCTTAGGCAGACGAAATCAATCAGTTGCCGGGCCGTAATGCAAGCTGAGTTCGAACAAGGGCAACAACGCACAAGTATAAATAAAATAAAATAAAATAATAACTCGAAAAGTTCAAATGTGCTAAAAAAGGATAACAATATTTTATATATGGTTGCTGAATACAGGACTGCATCTTCTTCCCAACCCCCTATATGGATTCGTGACACTTTGTGTTTGTTAGGCGAGTCTTAACATCTTAAGTTGTTTGTTCTTTAAGAAACTGGTTATTGGTGTATCTTCAGGTGATATTCATAAAACTTGTTTTGGTGGTGTGAGTCTAAGTCTTTCTTCAAAAATAAGTTGTTCTTGGCTAGAAGTTGACTTCAGAATTACATGAATCTTAGTCAGCTTCTGCGAGGCGGGTCTTCAGAGCTCTCAACTCACTGCAACTGCTTGCCTGTCTGTCTCCAACCCCAACTACGAACTTCACTCAACTTAACTGGAACTCGAACTCAACTTAATTCGCTGCGACTCTGCTTATATGGATGCCGACCAAAACTGGGGTGGGCTTGTCGGGGTTTGAGGTTCCTTGATAATTCTAAACCCACAATCCACTTCTTTGTTTTCGGTCAGGAAAATTTTATTATTTTCCATTTTTGGAAGTCTTTCGTCTTCCGACCTCCTTCTGTTCTCATATTGGTATCTCACCTTGCCCTCAGAGGGTGTCAACGGATTTCCCCTCTCTCTCACAGTGGCATCTCACACCTATCCCTTCAGGGGGGCGCAACAGGCCTCCCCTCCTTCTTCACATGATTACCTCCACCTAACGCTCATGCCACCATTCAGCCAATGGCTGCTCAGCAGCATGGGTGTGGCCAGACTAGCCTCGGTTTAAAAAATCTTGCTCAAAGAAAAAAAAATTATCTTCCCTTTTTTTTCTTTTCTTTCTTTTCTTCGAGGAGACCTCACACCCTAGACTCTTATCTTAACCGAATCACCTGGAATTCGTCAATCAGATTTTCGCCAGCATCAAGTGGGTGGCCATTTGGACGTATTTGCATGCTTGGTGCCAATTACTGATCCGATAAAATAGTTTCGCTATCATAGCCTGCCCTGATGATAAACAGATGCTCCTCTCAATGATGTTCTGCATATAGACAAAGGCTTAACCTTTCCGTCATGGTGGTCAGCGGACACTTTTGTTTTTCTCGGACAGTTCGTGCTTAATTAATTTTTATTTTTATCTCTTTAGAATTCTGCGGGAGGTAACTTGTCCAACTTGAAAATTCCCTTTACCATTGCCATGGGCAGATTGGACATATCTTACTCTCCGCCCTGTAATATAAATCAGATTAAATTCTGTGTTTTACTTTCTCAACAATGGAAATAAAAATCTTACCACTTTTCCTTGTCAGAAAAATAACACCGCTTAGTGTCCTTTTCATGATGGCTTCTTATCACCTAAATTTAATTCTTGCCTTTCTTTTTTTCTTCTTTCTTTCTAGCGACGTAAATAGTGTCACACATTTACCAGCCTGAAATTTCTTGGACATTCAGGGCGATTAATGGAACTTGTATAAAAAAAGGAATTGCTACCCAAATACACAATTATTATATATATATATATATATATATATATATATATATATGGAATACAATCCATATATATATATATATATATATATGGATTGTATAATTGGATTAACATAATCATTTTATACAGTATTATTTCTATTCAGCTGGATTTAATGAATTTATGTAACAGCAGGTTCCTTTGGGTGACTGGCATATCTACAGTGTGAATAGATTTCTTCATAGAAATTACCCACCTATGTACTGTTTTCCCTTCAAGACATGGGAGATCACGGCTCTCCATAACTTCCTATTCCATATAGCTCTTAGTAACATTTGTCTTTTTATCATCAAGCTGGTCAGGGTCAGTGACCTGCTCTCTCCCTTCGCCTTTTTGCCTCCTGTATATCTTGTGGGTGTCAAATTCTTCAAGCCTTCCTTTCTCATTATGTGTCCAAGAAATTTTAGTCAAAATTATAGACTGAAAATAAAGCTCTTGTTGAAATCTAAACTTGCATCTGTTTTGCCTCAGCTAGCCTATTTTATGATGATAGTTACTCTAGCCAGATGAGCTACAAGAGTCTTACAACAAACAGGCCATTTGTTTTTTGTGTTTCTTTAAAATTATTTTATCATAGTCAAGGCAATAATTCCTCTAAGACCCAAAGTGTTACTGGAAGTGAAAGAGAATGAGAACACTTTAGTGAGGAGAAAGGACAATAAAATAACAAGATTCAGGAAGACAGAAGGTTGGGATTGACATTACATTTACATTTTTGAAGATTGTTGTTATGGTAATTTACCCAAGCACATATGGACTCTCCCAGCTATAAATAGGAGCAGGTACTGCCTTTTGGAGGATGAAGTTTCCAGCAGTCAACTCTGGCAGTTGGACTGAACATTCTTGCTGTAACACTCTTGTTTGTATATGTAAGTATTACTGTTTTCAATATATTTGTTTAAGTCAATATCTCTCTTTGTGTCTTTACTTCTGGCTATAACAAGGTTCTAACAAGGCCACAACAAATGTAAATGGCAGGGAAGTAAGAAACCAGAAGAATTAGAATAGAACTTATGGTTATATCTAGCTAATTCAATAGTAAAATGATGAGAACCATTAGCCAATCTAGTAGTTCACTTAAATTGATGCAGTCAAGATACCAAAGAAGAGAGCTCATTAGAACAACCACAATAAAAATACTTATAGAAAGGCAGAGTGAAGTCTTGTCATAGCAGTGGGAAAGTGACTGAAGTCAAAGATGCCAGGTCAGGACCAGTAACATTACAGACCCTTCTTTGGATTTTGTTGAGAATCTCAAGATCATCAAAATAAAGATAGTAACAATATTCAATGCATGGATTTATTTATGTCTAAGATTGTTTCTGGCAATAAAAATTTGTTTAGTATGACACAATGAACTAAATTTCCTAGCAGCTGACCTAGCAATTGATTCAATATCATATCTCTATATTAGAGCACTTTTTTTTTAAGTGAGGTTCACACTGTACAAGACCCAAGGGCCACTCAAGGTTGCAGGTTACAGAGTAAGAGGGTAAAGTTTATGTGGATAGGAGGGGGAGATAGACTTGAACAAGTTAAGATTGTACTGGTTGGGAAAACATCCTCTTGGAAGTCGGTTTCACAGAGCAGTGGTTCACAGAAAGAAACTGTTTGAGTAGAACTTACTTCTCACCAATGGAATACAGATGGAATGATGGTGATTTGTTACAATATAAGTGGTATGGCGGGTCCTAGCCATGAAGGTTAGAATTGGGGTAATTAAAGAAGCTAGTTTGTTTGAGCACTCCATGAAAGTTTTGATGATGTGCATCACTTAGCAATCTTGTCTCACTAGGTCAATTACAACTGAGTAGTGAGTTTGATCCTCACTGTGTGCTCCTTAATCTTAATCTTGACTAATCTCTGCTTAGTAAATCACTATATGTCCACTTCATGTTAGTAGAAAATGTGAGACGAAGAAGATGCAATGAGTTTCTCTCTTAGATGTTTGCATCAGCCATGATAATGGAAGGCAAAAAAGGTTCTCTTTGGTGATTAAAAGAAAGCAGTTTTGTTTTGGAGGTGATAAAATTTACAATTAATTCCTATCCCCAGTTAACAACTGATTGGTAATCATTTTCAAGAGCAGCTGCATTTTAGTTATTGGACTTACTATTAAGACAGAAGCAAATAGTTATACCAACAGTGTTATGGATTATTGCTCACCAGTGGCATCATTCATAATGTGTTGAAATCATATTTTTGTTATATCATTTTTGTACATCTTTAGCTAGTCATACAAGCAGACAGCTTTACTCAGAAATGAATAACTGGTCCTTTTCTATCTGTGTATATTTCTGAGATGTGTTGAGATTACTTGCATTATTTACATTACTTGAACTGTTATTTCTCATCTTCATTGCCATATTCACACTGTTTTGGCCGTTGTATGCTCTGGCCTTCTTCAGGTGAATTGAAATTCGAACCGAACACTTTATTTCGTCCACTGGGGTAGATTTTTCTAATTCCACATGTCATGCCTATTCCGAATATCTCAGTTATTTCCCTTTAACTCAGCTCTCCAAGTTTTGATTCACTACTGCTGTGGCCTGGTAGAGAGCTCACAAATCTTTGGGTCTCGCCACTGGATCTAACCAATGCCTTTATCCACTGGGCCATGTTTTGTTGAGATCTTTTCCTGTGTAAATACAATATATTTCCACATAAGGCAACTATTAACAATGACAAAAAGGTAACCTTGAATCCTCTGGTGTATCGGCACTGGTAAGTAAGCTAGTATCCTTGCGCCATGGATTACAGTATGCTAACAAGTGCCTCAGTATGGTAATATTGATGTAAATATTTTTAGTTGAAACAATCCACTTTCTAATGCTGTACTACAGTCATAAATTTAATAAAACTATTTTTACTTCTTGATTTCACATTGAAATGCAACATTTAAGAGATGATTACACAGCAATTTGCAAAAGTTCTGGTGAGTGACATAAGTAACAAGTAACATAAACAAATCTTTCATTCTTGATTGGTAGAGCGCTATGGGTGTGTTTCCACCAATCTTTACTTTATACAATAGTGTTAAATAACAACATTTAGTATAACATACAGTCTATATTTCTAATTCAAATTCATTATCATTGTGGTGTTAACAACATTTAGTATAATATACAATCTTTATTTTTCAATATCATACATTATACAGTATTTTTTTCTGTGTTAAGCAACAAAAAATTTAAGATTCCATAAAAACTTTATTTCTCATTACGGAATAAAAAACATAAACACTCACATAAATAATTAAAACCCTTCAAAATTACTATGATCATCACCATATGATATAAAGAGCCTATCATAAACATCATCATATGTATCCCAGTTGGTTGTCTTATACTACAGATATCAGACAAAATCACAATAATTTACCTAGATTTGGGGTTTTGTCTTATCTATAGGACACTTTATATGTGGTAATTTATGGTAACCAGTGGTAGCATCCTACTGGCTTATGCAAACTGATTCTTAAAATTATAAAAGCTTTGCAAACCAGTTGTTGGATTATTGGAAAATAATCTTATATATTAATGGCCAATATATAATAACTAAAAAATATAATTAACAGAATTGCTGTAAGTACTGTGGAGGTTGAAAGAGGGTTTTCTGTAATGGACATAATTTATTCTGATAAAAGAAATTGTCTTGAAGTTAAAAATGTGACAAATCTTCTAGTCATAAATTTGATAGGTCTTCCATTGTATCTTTGGGAGTGCAGCGATTCGGTTTGAATGTGGCTAAGAAGCCATAACACAGCTGATGACACTAGAGTCAAAAAGCATCATACTTCTGCCTCTATAGAACTGGATGGTATTTTTTATTGATGACTAATGAATAATATATAGTAAGCCAGTCTCATTTCAGCGGATGCCCCATAATCATGTCCTTGTGTCAGATTAAGCAAAACTTTGTCTATATCAATTAAGACACAAGCTAGTTTCAAAGACAATTACAACTGTAGTGAGTTGAATCCTCACTAGGTTCCCTACACTTTTAGCCTTGTATTAGACTAAGCTAAGTTCTACATAAGTGATATCTACCCAACTTCAGATTCAAATCTTTAATCAACTGCTTTGCATAAAAATTTTATTAAAGGCTGACCTGATGAAGACTTTAGAATAGATTTGCTGAAACACTGTGCTAATAATATAAGCATCAAAAGAATCAGTAAGTTTAAACAATACTTGAAATCATGCTCCATTCAATTTTTTTTTTAATTTAATACACTCCAAGCAAGGCAATAGAGCCACTAAGATACAAGTAGTTACTAGGTGTGGAAGAATTAGAAAACAAACATTACTAAGGAGCAAGAATAATAGAAGAATAATCAGGGAGGCAATATATAGGGACATACATTGCATTTAAATTTTTGAAGAATAAAGTTGCCTGGAAAGCATGGAACCAGAAGAGAGTTCCACAAGCAAGAAGTGCAAGAAAAAAGACTCAACTTGATGAAACATCATTGCCAGTCTAGTACTTAAATTCATAAAGTCTAGGTACTATAATGGAAAATTCATCAGAACAATTACCATGAAAATATTTATAGAAAAGACACAGGAAAAGTACATTACAACAGTGGAAAGTGACTGAAGCTGAGATGCTAGGTCAGGACCAATAATATTACTGACTCTTCTTTGGATTTTATAGAGAATCTCAAAATGTACAATATACGATGTGTAAATTATCGCCATTTTATATTTTTAATTTTGTGTATGTGTGTTGTTTGTTTTTGATTTTGTCAATGGCACAATATAATACTGTCAGTTGGGCAACTGTCTTTGAGAAAAGTGCACCATGACTTAATTCCCTCTACCAGAAATTTGGATATAGCATACTGTACTGCTTGTCATTCATGTTGGAAGCTCCAATACGGACCTTTCAGAGTGTTTGAGTGTCAATTTGAGGACAGTGCAGAGGATTCAGAAAGAGTTGGATGAGTCTAATAATTACTACGAAGGTGTTTGGAGTGATCTCTTGTGATGGCGCAGTTATGCCTCCATTCATCTTCCCACAGGGCCTCACAGACTGAACACAGAAACCTACATCAAGTGCCATGAGGAGGTAGTGCTGCCCTGTGTCAAGAGGGTGGCAGCTGGAAGACGCTATGGCTGGCAACAGGATTCTGCACCATGTCACACAAGCAGGAGAACCAAGTCATGGATGTCAGACAATTTCTGCAATCACATCACTCCTTACACCTGGCCAACTAACTCCCCAGACTGCAACCCCCTTGATTATTATGTGTGAGGTGCAGTTGAGCGAGAGTCCAACAAAACTCCTTGTAACACCAAAGATGAACTGAAGGCAAGGATTATGGCAGCATTCACCAACTTAAACAAGGAGACTGTCCAGAAGAGATGCAGGAACAATGGTGATTTTATTGAATAAATTTACTCTTCAGTATTTCAAGATATTTTTATGTAATTTTGGTAAATATATCTGTTAAAATGAGATGTCAGTGTTATTTTCATTTTTGCGTAATTAAGATGATAATTTATCCATCGCAACCTGTGTAGCATGTGCACCAGACCATATGTGGCAGCAATATTCTAAGCATGGATGAATGATAAAATATTTCTAAATTGTACTGTTTTGTGTGCTGTGGTATGCAGCAGCAATTATAAAACCTGTCTCTCATGTGATTATTAATTATAAGGTGCTCAATAATTATAGCCTTTTGTCAAAGAAAGTTGAATAAATACCTATTCTGGCAGTTTGTTTTTCCTGGAGTTACTGCTGGTATTAAAACAGAAGAGAAGGGAAAATCACATACAGTATGAACTCACTGAAGCATCTGTAAATATCAGCGTGTTTTTTTAAATCTACTAATTTTAGATTCGAATGTTATCAAGGTATCAGACAATTGTCTTAAGTGAGTTCTAAAGCAAAAAAAAATATCTTTCCAGAGTGTTTTTAAACCCAGCAGAAAAATTTGTTCGATTGATAGTCATTGTCAAATGGAATCTTGCCATTTTTACCTATGCTTCTGATGAGATTCCTAAAATAACAACTTCAGAGTTATGTCCCTTGAGGAAAAGCAAAAAAAAAAAAAAAATGAATCTTTTTTTCTTATACTGACTGAAAAGCTAATCACAGATGTAATGGAAATAGATTTTTCCAGATTCAAAAGATAGTAGAAAGCAATACCTACCCTGAACAGAATTAATAGTTTTTATCCTCAATGTCAACTTTTATTTATTTTCCAGTCTTATTTTCTATTTCAGGTCAACTGCTGACATCATATTCTTTTTCTTTTCTTTTTTCTTCCTTTCTTTCCCAGAAGAAATTGATGAATTTCTTCCTTTAATGAAAGTTTTTGATAACTAAAAATTGATTAGTCAAACAGTGTCTTCCTGTCTGTGGCACAGGAAATTGCTTTCTGTCAACATAACAATCTTGGTACTTTCTGCAATTCTGAGAAGAGTCATTATCATTCCAAGAGTTGTCTGGATTTTTAAAACTTTTTATAATCTTTGCTATGACCACATTTTGATGGATATATTCTACGGCCTTCCTCCAGGATTAAACCTATATGAAAAGATAGTGATAGGCTTTTCTTTTTTGTTTGTTTGTTTCAGATAATAACTGCCAATACAATAAGGTATAAAAAAATGACGGCAAATACATTGATTGGACAAATGCATTTTATCAATCTTTTCATGTACATTTGAAGAAGGCCGAAGAGTAAACCAGGCAATATACAGAGGTAGAAAAATAAAAATAAATAAATCAATAATTTAAACAAATCTTGGAATAAGATTCCTGAGGTTTTTATTGAAGAAATTCAAACTGATAAAGAATTCTATCAAAAGCTGGTCTGAATATAGTTCTCATTAAAGATTTAGAAACTGTTTAAATTCTTGAGAACAGCTATAAAACTGCTTGCAAGTTGACAATACATACACATATTCCCTTTATAACAATTAATCAATGGCAGGAAGCATTACAGAAAATTGTCAACGTAAGAGCTCTAAAAAAAAAAAAGAAAGGGACATAATACTCATGCCTTGATCCTCGCTAAAATAAAAATTGACTTGATTTGAGCCAGATGGAATAGAGAACACATCACGTGTTTGTTCAGCTAGAATAATTAACCAATCAGATGGTTCTATTTAGTTTTTAAGACCCCTAAGTCTGGGAGCCAGTAGTTAAACTAACAAATAAAACATCAGCTGGCAACCTGAAAAATCCGTCATAGGAAATTCACTCGCATTGAAAGAAAGAATTGGTGCAGTAATGTCATCAAACAAACCTTTGCTGACTGCGACTCGCAGCTCAAGATGCAGAGACACCAGTCATTAATTGACTGTCTTTCTTCCTAGCCATCTGAATGTATGTACATGACTTCTAGACCCTCTTTCTTTTTAGCCTTTACTATTTCACACACAGGTATATTTACAGAACCATTTTAACTGATGTAAAACCAAACTTAAAATTCTGCTTTCTCACATTTCTCAAGAGTCTGTTCATGCAGTTTCATAAATGCCTATTTGTGTATACTATTTATATTGTTCAGACTATCATCCTCATCTTTCTTGCCATATTTATCACAATGTTTCGGACGTTATACACTCCAGCCTTTTTCAGGTGGTCGGAATGTTGAACTGAAACCCTTATTTCACTCACTGGCGTAGACTGTTCTAATTCCACATGCCATGTCTAATGGATGTTAGTTATCAGTTATATTGTGATAAATATAGCAACAAAGATGAGGATGATAATCCAAACAATGTAAATAGTGTATATATTATCTCATCTCAGAAATATAGACAGATGCCTATTTGTCTATGACTTTTTTTTTTAACTTTTGATATATGAAAGTTTTACATTTCCCACATACACAACGTTGTTTTCTCATTCATTTTTAGAAAAGACATCTATGGAAAAATTAGCACATATGGCTGAAAATTATCATTTTAAAATCATCAAAATATAACCAATCCTCCAATCATAAAGATAACATGAAGAAATTACAATATGCATTATTTACACTATTTATACTTAGACTATTGTCCACATGTTTAATGTTATCACAATGTTTCAGTCGTTGTGCCCGCTGGCCTTCCTCAGGTGTTTATCAATCTGGATAACCAACAGGGAATTCTAAACTGTTTATTTAATCGACTGGCTGTAGAATGTTTTTGTTCCACTGTCTTGGGATATTGTCTATTAAATATTTTTATATAGTACTGCTCAATTATTGTTGGCCCATAACTACTGTATGCAATTATACACTACCCAACACAAGGGTTGAACTCACAAACCAATGTTTTAATCGACTAAGCCATTGTCCCATAGGACAATTTGCTGAAGTGAACTTGAAGTCTTAAACATCATCTGCATCCTGATTAGAGTTGCAACTGCTGCTGCTGCTGCAGTCTGTCATGTACATTATGCATATTCAACATTTTGGTCACTTAACTCTTATGTAATATTGGTCCTCTTATATGGCAGTATATGCTGGACAGTCACCTCACAGATGATGAGATGTGAGGCAATAAAAAAGTGGTTCAACAGAAGGAAGTTGAGTATACCATGGACCAAACATATGAGCAACAACACAGTTTTAGAGGAAATGGAAACAAAAAGGACACATACTTTGAATCAGAAAGATAGTTGGAAATTCTAGGGCACATAAAGAGGAAAGAGGGCTTGGAAAATTTGATACTCAAAGGACATACTGAAAGCAGGAGGGACAGAAGAAAGCTGTGTTTGACTTACCTAATGAGCTTGTGTAAATGGTTGGCAGAACATGGATATAGCCAAAAGTCAAACTTTACTAAGAACTATAAAGGACGGGAAATTTTGGAGAGCCATGATCATTCACATCCTGAAGGGATCATAGTTTACTTGAAAGGAAAAACCCAAGAAGAGAGTTCCACAAGTGAGATGTGCGAGAAAAGAAATTGTTAGCATAGAACTTATGGCTATATCTAGCCATTTCAACTGTAAAGTGACCTTGTCACCAATCTAGTAATGTGCTTAAATTCATAAAGTCTGGGTACCTTAGAAGAAAGTTCATCAGAACAATTACAATGAAAGAATTTATAGAAAAGGCACAGGGAAGCTACATGACAATGGTGGTAAAGTGACTTAAGACAAGATGCCAAGTCAGGCCAAATAACATTGCAGATTCTTTTTTGGATTTTATCAAAAATCTATAAATATAGGAGCACCAGACTATATGAGGCAGCAATATTCAAAACAAGGACAAATAATAGATTTATGAATATGTAAGATTATGATGGGAAAAATGATCTAGCATGACACAATGAGCCAACTTCTCTAGAAGCTGATCTAGCAATTGATTCAATATAATCTTTCCACTTCACATGTGTGGAGAAAACTGTTAGTCCAAGAAAGTACAATAAGCCACTCTTCTGGAGGTTAGCATCAGCCCTTTCGGAAGGTAAAATGGTCTCTGAAATTGTCATCTTTGATAATGGCTTAGATTGGATTTAAACATGTATCAATATGGTGATTTCCTTTCATCTTTCAATGATAATGTGATTAAGCTTATCAGACAATATGAAAGGAACTTACTTCAAATAAATAGACAAAACTTGTCTATATTATTTAATGAAACATGCATTAATAAAAAATTGCTGCTTAAATATACACAATATATATATATATATATATATATATATATATATATAATCCAAAGCAAACACTGATTCCTTTTTGAATATCTCTGAAAGATTATGTACAAACATTAGTATAAGTAATCGTGTACTTCACCTAAACATTTTTAAAATTGGTCAAATGTGGCTAAATTCTTGTTTTTGTCAGTTTTAACAGATCAAGATAAAAACCATTTTACGTCTTCATTTTTTAGTTTTATCTTAACCTAATTCATATTGAAAAAATATCCAGTTATTTTGTTCTTTGTTTGTTGTAAGATAATAAATCACAAAATACATGTCAATAAATTAATTACCTTGACTTAAATTTGTGATTTAAGCAATTTTTCATTCATTTTTTTAATTCAGTTGATGAAAGGTGATAAAGAAAATGAAATCATGTATTTATTCCCTTATATATTCAAACAGATATTAAATTATAAATATTAGATCAGGGTACTTTAAATGTATCTTCATCTGAGTAAATTGTATTCTACTTTTATTAAAACAGCATTTTCAAGATCAAAGTTGAGATCTTGAAGGTTCTGGTGGTATACAAGTGCATTGAGTGTAATTTTGTTGTAACTAATCTTTAAATGCTACTGCCATAATTAGTTTACTATCAAAATAGAGCAGCAGTATTTAAGTAACTTTGTGACTGTATTGGTTTTAGTTTCTATCTGAGTAAACCCAGATTTTTATTTCTAGAATTAAACCTTTTGTCACATGAAAGACAAAAGTCCTTATAAAACCACTTTCTAAGATTGATGGTTAAAGGTAACTTTTGAGTGAATGAGGTCTTAGCGAGGACTATTCTGCTTCAAACCTTGTGGACTGGTTGCAGAGAATCACGAAGAACTTTACCAAATAAAAGAAACTACATTGCATGAGGACTTTCAACAGCAGCAACAACTAAAATGGATAGCACATTTAACTTGAATAAAAGCATTATGGTATAAGATGCTGACGATCCACGTGAGTTCAAACGAAAGGTTAGGAAGAAAGCCCCCATCAGTACTGAAAAGAACACTAACAGTAGATCTTTGAAAGGTATGTTCCTAATAAATAGCTTTAATAGAAAGATTTGATAAATTTTAACTGAAAATAGCACTGACTGCATGGTTAATGAATGCCAAATGCTTCTTTATAAGCAACCAGATAATGTGCATTTTTGTCAGCAATAAACAAGAGCTGACAGGCCACACTTGGAAACCTTAATATAATCCAAAAGCATCTCTGAGCCCTTGTGGATTGCACATTATTCTCCCCCCTCCAAACTTCTCTCCCACAGGTGGGATGTGGCAAGCCTCTTTCTGCTCTATCGCTACTTCCACAGGAAGTGCTCGGATGCACTATATTCCCTGGTCTCACCAATGCAAAGTTTCATGGCAAGAACACACCATGCCACTTACATTGTAGTGAACCCCCCCCCCATTCACTCCGTATTCTATTGGTGAGAAGTAAGTTCCACTTGAACAGTTTCTTCCCATGAAACATTTCTCTGTGGAACTGACTCCCAAGATGATGTTTCCCCGATCACTACAAATTTAACCTGTTCAAGGCTAGGGTTAACTATAACCTTTCACTTCTATCCACACAAATTGCCTTTGAACACAACCCTCTACCTTGAGTGACCTCCAGGTCTTATAAAGGGTGAACCATACTGTAAAAAAAAATAATCCAGTGAAGATGACTCAAAGTTTCACACACATTACTTTTGACACACCTGAAACATTACCTACTGCCTAAATTTTCCACACTTTAGTTTTTGTCCCCCATTCCTAAGTGTTGACGAATGTCAAGGGAAGCATTTTTTTCTTCTTTTTTTTTTTAATCAGTGTCACCCAAGCAAAGCAATACAGCCACTAACATGCAAGGGGTTACAGGGTGTGGTGGAATTAGGAACAGAAACATTAGTAATGAGTAGAAAGAGCATTCAAGAAGACAGTAGATAGCAATTATTATTGCTTTTAAATTTTTGCAGATTAAAGTTGGTTAGAAAGCATGGAGCCGGGAGGGAGTTCCACAAGCGATAAGTGCAAGAAAAGAAACTATTAGCATAGAATTTACGGCTACATTTAGCTAGTTCAACTGTAAATTGATGCAATCTTGCCACCAGTTTAGTACTGCACTTAAAAATACATACAGTCTAGGTACCATAGTGAAGAGCTCATCCAAACAGTTATCATGAAAGTATTTATAAAAAAGGCACAAAGAGGCAAGATTACAGTGGTGGGCATGTGATTGAAGCTGAGCCACCAGATCAGGACCACTAATATTGCTGATTCTTGTTTGGATCTTATCAAGGAGCTCAAGGTAAATAGCAGGGGCACAGGACCATATATGTCAGCAATATTCTAAGTATGGATGAATGGTAGACTTATAGATATGCAAGATAGATTCAGCAGAGAAGAATTGTCTCACTTGACACAGTGAACCAATTTTCTTAGCTGCTGATCTCGCATTGGATTTGATATAGTCTTTCCTATTCATATCAGCTGAGAACATTAGCACAAGAAGGTACATTGAGTCACTTTCCTGGAGGATAGCATCAGCCATGCTGATGGAAGGCTGGAAGGGGGTCTCTCAGATGATTAATAGAGAAAAGTTTACTTTTGGAGGCGTTAAAATTGACAAGCTATCTTTTGCCATAGGTAATGACGGTCTTGAAGTTGTTTTGTACATGAGCTGCCATTTTGACCTTGTTGGACCAATCAGCCTTAGTATTGAGATGAAGAATTCCCTGACATTTTATACACACCTTCATATCGGTATCCATTTTGCCAAACATTCAGCTGCTATAGGTAACAAGACAAAAAAAAATTATAGATTATTGTTGGGAAAATTCCACTGCTACTGCCATACCACTAACATTTTCTGTTGACATTGTCAGCCAACATAATAAAATAGAAGTACCCTTTAGTTTAGTAAAAATAGAAGTACCCTTTAGTTTAGTAAAAATAGAAGTACCTTTTAGTTTAGTAAAAATAGAAGTACCCTTTAGTTTAGTAAAAATAGAAGTACCTTTAAGTTTAGTAAAAATAGAAGTACCCTTTAGTTTAGTAAAAATAGAAGTACCCTTTAGTTTAGTAAAAATAGAAGTACCCTTTAGTTTAGTAAAATAAAATGTAACCAGAAAAGATGCACTTATTTTAAGAAAGTGAACAAAGAAATATTTTTGTTATAATATACCAAGTAGGGATGGCAGTTGTATGAAGTCAGTATTACAATTGGCACTAGTCTATATATAAATAATGTCTACTCATAGACATAGGGTCAGTGTAAGGATCTTTGATACCCCCACCACAATTGAGTCAATGATAAGGGGCCTCCTACTCTATGTTATATCAATTTTCATGGGATAATCTTTATCTATAAAAGGCAGGATGTTTGTGTGTAACAAATGCACGGCCACAATTTTCGACAGATTTGCACTAAAATTTACATACTCATGCTCCAAGTTAGCGGAAAGGCCAAGACCAACTTTGCATTTCCCAACTCCCATCGCTAGTGGAAATAATCAATTTTTTCATGCTTCTACGGCAGTTTTCATGTAGTTCGCAGCCATTTTGTACTGGCCAGAGTGAGAGCCAATAGCTGGCTTCCACGAATAGGCAGGAAGATTCTATTGGCCAGTGTGAGAGCCAACAGCTGTCTGTCACGAATGTTAACTAGCATGCTAGCATGCAAAAAAAAATCGATAGCTGCATTCGTCACAAGTGGGAAAAATTTAAATCTGCATGGCACTTTACTCCAATTGGCTCATTCGCTTGCTTAAACTCAATGTTGATTCTGATTCCACAGAACTGGGTTGGGTGTGAAAAAGTATTTGTTGTTAACATTCTTTTTTCATTCGATTTTTCCAGTTACAAGTCCTTTTTTAAAGCTGATCGTTTTGTATTCATTTTTTTTAGTTCATTTTTCGTAACAGATTTAATGTTTAGTATAGAGCTTAGAAAAAATTCACATAGGCAAGAAGTAAGGCATGTAGCAACATCAGCATGGCAAAAATATTTTAAGTCAAGTGATAGCGATTGCTGTATGAGTCGTACGATTTTTGAATCAAGCATGGGAAATGCTGGGCCATACTGCTAGTATTCATATAAAATACATATTTTATTCTAACCTAATTATGTACAATAATGGATCATGAGCAATAAAGGTGAACATTCAACTTGAAAAATTGAAAATAAATACAATGTATCTAAGTACAGATTAAAAACATATCATAACAGATCGTAGCATCTTAAATGTTTTGCAGCAATTTTTAACATCAACTTGAGATTTTTCTTGTAAAAAAGTTGAAGAATTTTAACACATTCAGCCTTATGGATAAAAAGATGAGTGAATTTTATATCATGTTTTTTTTGAGACTTAGCATGAGCAAAACAAAATCTCAGATTTTAAGAAAAAAAAAACAAACCCAGATTGACATCAAAATCCGCAAAAACTTTTCATCCATTAATAGTCAATTGTGCTTAATTTAATTTGGAATGTATATAAATTCAAGTAAAAAAAAGCAAATGTTGATAAGATAGTTATGGTCACAAAGCACTGCCCCCCACCAATCAGGCGTGGCCCCCTCTCAGTGGTTGAGGGGTTTGGGAATATTATATATCTGCCCTGCATGCACATATGCTAATTAGTAGTATGACGAAACAACAACTACTATTACTTTGCTCCAAAGTAATTGCATATAGATGAAGTAAGCTATTTTATAGCTTCTCTCTTTGTAGACTTCAAGAATTTTAGAAATGTTGAAACCAAACTCAGATACACATTAAAAACTCTTCATTTCTGCAAGGAAATTTTTAACAATTCTGTGAGGTTGAAAGAATAATATATTTTTATGTTCTACAAGCAGGAAACTGTGGTATCCATCAGTCTTGAGAAACCTTGGATCTGTGCCCAAAGAGTTATGCTTCAGCTGCTGATGGTGGTTCAGCATCTGTTATGGCTGTACAGGCCTCAATTGCATCCAATGCATGGGAAGACGCTCTCCTCCAATATTGCCTTGTTTTCTTTCGATCAATCATCCTTCAACCAGCAACAAACCTTTGTTTCTTCTTTCCTTACTCCAGCTTGGTGTAAATTACATCTTCAGTGTGAGTGATTATTGGCAACATCTTTCTACTTCTCAATGTTCATGAAAAGAAATCTGAATTTAAACAATCTAAAACTGTTTTATTTTATTCTGATTGTTTCACTTATGTGATTTCAGAATTATCTATATATATAAAACAGAGGATATCTGTGTGTCTGTCTATCTGTGTGATACTTTTACAGTCAAGATCCATCCAACTGATTTTGACCAAACTTGGCACATACATTGTACAATACAAGAGAAAGGTTCTTAGCATAAAAAAATCAATAATTTTTTAAAAATCAATAATTGATAAAACCAATCAAAAATCAATAAACTCAACATTTTTCCTCTGATTTAATTTAAACTCAATATGTAGGTTACTTGCATCATAGCAAGCTCAACAATACTTCATTTTTATTTCTATGCCACTGTGTTTAGTGAAAAACCAAGAAAAATGAAAAATCAATTTCAACACAAATTTAAAACTAAAAACTGCCTCAATTTTCAAGCAATTTAATACAAACTTCACTCAATTGTAGCTAACAATATGTTAACAGTCATTTAACTTGATAAATGAGTCCACCTATATAGTGAAAACCCACGGAAATAGCAAAAAAATGGCGATTTTTACTGGTTTCTTTCTTATTTTTTATTGAACTTTCAACCAATTTTCATCAAACTTAACAATTGCTTTATAAATGTATCTTCTTTTACATCTCTGCTAGCACACTGACAAATTGAATTTCAAAAACTCCAAAATAATTTTGGTCTGAAGTGGGTCTTCATGTTGCCTGTTTTACCCCTTCATGTCCTTGGCTAACTTTGATTAAATAAATACAGACTACCTCTGTTATATCAGCAACTGCATTAATTCAAAATGTTTTTAATTAAAATACTTTAAAGTAATTGAAGATAGTCTCTGTTAAATCTAAACATGATGCAGTTTTTGCTCCATTCTAATTGAATGCTTTCTCTGATCAAATAGCAGAACATTTTATTCTGACATTTGAGATGTTAAACCAGGAATGCAATGGAATTTTGTTTTTGTTTAAAAAGTTACAGGTGAAGATGAGAAACTATTATCTGTTTTCTCCCTAATCATGAGGTAGCATTCAGTGTTGAATTTAGAGCTGGTCACTCACACTCTAAGATATACCAATGGCTGACAATCAAAAGTAGCCTTTGAAATGACTTAAGACCAACAAAACTTCTTATCATCCTAAGTTTGTCCAAAATATATATGCCCGCTTCTTACCTGAAGAGATCAGATAAATTTATTATAAAATGTCTATATATATGTATGTATGTATGTATGTATATATATATATATATATATATATATATATATATATATATATACATATATATACATATATATGTATACATATATATACATATATATATATATGTATGTATGTATGTATATATATATATATATTTGTCTAAACCTGTTGATGAGTGAACAATTGCAAAAGATTTTTTTACGAAATGACAAAGGTGAAATATTGAATATAACATCAATAAGCTAAGTGACAAATTTTATATTTGTATGAATCCTATATATATAATTTATTTGAAAATTATAACATAAACATGTTATAAAACCCTTCTTCCTCATTATGCGCAAATTTCAACCACCTCTTTCTGATATTATATATATCCTTTTTGTTTCCATTTTCTCTAAAACTTCATTATTGCTAACATGTCCGATCCATGGTATTCTTAAGAGGGCATGTAGAGTGGATCAGAAGGTCTCATTATAAAAATGGAAGACCAAAAAGGATATCACCATATCTACCCAGAAGCACTGGTTACAACATGAACAATATAAAAAAACCATCATCAAAGCACTGGGTGCGTTGTACATTTTCTTTCTTTTGTTTGATGCTTACGAATAAAATATATTCATATCCCAATTGAGTTTCATTGATCAGATTTTACTTTCTTCGTTTGTGAGGAGATTGTCTGGCATTCACTGACAAACAGGAGGACGGAAAAAACATAAATGTTCAGTATTCTTTTCTTTGTTTCTAACAAAATCTTTCTGTTTTTAAAAATTTTGCTTAGCCTTTTGAATGCATCCTTCGTTATCTCTATGTGACTTTAGATTTCCGTGTTGCACTCTGCACTCTATTATAATATTTCCAAGACATGTAAATTTTTGTACTTCTTTGAATTTGGTACCGCCAATTAGTAATTCACGTGTTAAGCTGTTCCTTCTACTGACAATTGATGTTTACTCCTTTCTTCTTACTTTTCTTTACTACCTTATGTAGGAGTTCTTGTAGTTTCCATTCTATATCTGCTAACACTGTGTAATCTGTATATGCTCAGTGGTTAAGATTGTGGCCATCAATAATAAATCCTGATAGAACAACTAATTCTTTCAGAATCGCCACACTGCATAGGTTGTGTAAGTCCAGTGAGAATATATATCCTTGTCTTACACCCCTTTCTATTTTTGTAGATTTACTAAATTCTGTTTCTCTCTGTATGCTGGCAGTTTGCTGTCAGCATAGTTTCTGGATTATTCTAATATTCTTCCCAAATATGTGAAGATTACCTAGCATCTCCATAAGTTTCTTTGACATATTTCTAATGTAATGTTTTTGTTGATGGAATAACTTATTGGTGGAATATAATAATGCAAATGTTTGTTATAATTATGTACATATAGAAAATATTAAAAATGTTGAAAATGCTGAAATTTTAAACTTTTAAATTTATATATATATATCTATATATATATATTGTCAGCCACAGACATGTTATTTCCTTGATTAACAACTCATCAGTGTGGCTAGATATCCAATTGTCTCAAACCGGGATCGAAACCTGACTGATTTGGTATCAGAAACTCTACTCCTAAGCCATTTGCACAGAGCAGGGATGAATGTGAATTTAGATGTATTTATTTTTAGAAAAAAATGCCAGTGACTGGAGAACTCAATTCATCTTAACAAAGAGTCTTGCATCAACAGTAACAATAGTCACTGTTTAAAAATTCACTTTTCTCCCCAAGAGCACAACCAAAATAATTTTGTGGGGGGAGCATCTATATACTGTCATCTACAGATAGACTGTTTCACTATTTCTCAGCTCATCAGTGTGGCTAGACATCTGATTGCCTCAAGCCGGGATTGAAAAATTATATATATATTAAAATATATCTGGGTATGTAGTCTACCCATTTTCCCTCATTTTCTCTATGCTTTTCTTCTTGTTTTTATCATTTCAAGTATCCAACATTGTATGTATATATATAGCTGGCCACTCATATTTGAGGATCCCTATTGCAGATGATCACTCAGGTGCATTTGTGTTTTTTCAACACCCACACAACGCACCTGTTGTGTATACTACAACTATACTGAGGAGACCTTAGTTCCAGTTTCTGGGAAAGAGCATGTTATTTAGCATCATCAACAATTTAAACAAGACCAGCATGCTCAAGCCCTCAGCCACAATGACTTGTGACTTCATGCTAGCACAGCTATCGACAGCCCCCAAGTGTTCTGTCTACCCAATTTCACTCCCAAGGCTTCGGTCAACCCGTGGTATGGTTTTCAGACACTTACCAAAGGTATCGCACACTGGGATTGACTCCTCCAGTGTGAAAAACATCTGGAAGTTTCCTTCCTGACCATGGTGAGATTCCAACCTGGGTCTCATGGTCAGAATGCGAACATTCTAACCACTCAGTCACATGCTCCATCAGTAATATAGAACCATTGTTCATCTCATGCAGAAGTTATGCAGCAATAAGCAGATTTTTACGACCACATTGGAATAGTAGCAGAAATTCCCAAAAATGTTGAAGTATTCTAAGAGCCTGTATGTAAATTTACTGTGGATCATCTAGCAATCAAAGTGTCTTTTATACATTTTTGCTTAAGTAAATTGCCTTCTGCCTTAATTAAAACAGATCTTGTTAAATAGAAAACACATAAAAAAAAAGTAAAACTTTAAGTCAAATGTTTAAAATTTCAGAATTTCCTGTAATATCATTAGCATTATATCTATGCATAATTATAACGAAAATTTGCATTCTCATAATCCCTCTCTCCTTACTACACATGTAATTCCATATACAAAAACATTGCATTTTATCTAATGAAGTCCTGAAGTACAAAACATGTCGCACAGAATTTTGCCTCGTAGTCATTAATTTACCTTGCATAAAAATTTATATTTTAATTTATATAAAATTTATATATCATGTTTCCTATTCATACCCAGAAATTTGTGGTACTAAGTAAAAAACTACTGCATACAAGTCCACTAAACACTAATGTGTACACAATGCCCACTGACTTGATTACGGCATCACTAGACTTTCATACAATTGCAATGAAATATAATAATACATTTTAATGAGAACTAAGACTTAATCTCTCATATGTGACATGTACAGCCCTAGGTCCTCATCTGAACATGGACATTACATTCTCATGTGCAATGTCTGAGAGACTGCCCTTGCTTCCATTTGGGTTAGCGCTTTTATATTTACCCATCAAACAGTTCTTCCCACATATCAGATGGATATCAGGCACAGATGAGTTTAATCATGTGGATCTGCACTTGTCTGGCAGATAAGGGGGTCATCTGTCAGATCAAACCTGCATCTGGCTTCTCTGAAGGACACTGAGTGCAAAGTCCATTTTGACATGATCTGGGGTGGGATACATCCTACATAATGTTCATGACTTTATTGCTTGTGAATAAAACTTTTTAATGTTGCTTTAATAAACACTTTGTAATCAGTTCAATTCTTATTATTGTGCTGATGCTTGCTTATCTCCCTTTAAACTTTGGTCTTTCTAGGTCTTCCACTGTTGTGGTTGTTTAGTACACACACACAAATATATATATATCTACATATATATATAGAGAGAGAGGGAGAGAAACTGGGCAGTTTTGGTTTCAGTCAGAGATAGTGAAATACTATTTGTTTTCCCTTGTTTTCAAACCCAACATACACATGCAATCACACACCATAGAATTTGTTGGCAAATGTCTTCTGTCTTGATGAGTTTTCTTAGCTTTGACCACATGAAATATAAATGACAAATATGTCTGGAGAGTGTTGGCAGGACAGACAGCAATAATATAGAACCATTGTTCATCTTATGCAGAAGTTATGTATAATACAGCAATAAGCAGATTTTTAGGACCAAGCCAGGAACTGAAATGAAGATAAATTTGAAAGTACAAGGAAAAAATAATTGGCTGATATATTCACTGCAAAACTGTCAACAAACTATGTAAATAAAGTTAGAATTCAGTTAGCTATGTGACTTACACAGAACATATCAAAACAGATGGTAGTTGAATTGAAGTTTAGTGAGAACATTAAAATCATAGTTGTTCAAATAGTTCATTAAACAATTGATAGTTGAACTGAAGATCAGAAACCATATCATCAAAATATAAGCAGAACTGAAGATTAGACAGCACACTAAAATAGAAGGTAGCTGAGTAGATGTTTAGAGAGCAGATCAAAATAAAAGTTAGTAGAGCTAAAGATCAGAGAACATATACAAAAGAGATGAGCAGAAAATGAGTGTCCACAGTGAAATATTAGGTTGGTGCAAAAATAATGACGTAATAATGTCGTTTTTGACGTTAAAAAATACGTCAAAAAACGACATTATTACGTCATTATTTTTGCACCAACCTAATAGTATTTGAGCTGACATTCAGAGAGTTCATTGCTTGTGGCCATATCATGTTGAAATACCATTTCTTTTATGATTACCAAAGTTAAGCAACATCAAATCAGGTCATTACCTAGATGGGTGACTGCTTGGGAATACCAGGTGCTGTAAGCTTGACTGTACAGGTGGTGTAATGGGTAACAGTTTAGAATTGGAAAATTGGAAAACTCAGAGATGAGTTCCAATTTCTGTTGGGTTTGTCATATTCATTTATATGAAAATACCCATAGGAAAAGTATGAATTCACTTCTTCACCAAGCTATGGGTTAATTAGTATGACTTGAATCAGTAGATCATTAATATTTTAAAAAAAATTCACAAAATCTAAAAATATTTTCTGGCTTTTAATAACCTGCAAAAGGATGATAAACAGTAAAAAAACAAATCCATCAATCAAAGAGTTCATTAAAACAGATGGTAGTTGAGCTGGAGATCAGACAACTTATCAAGGTAAAAGTGCAGCTGAAGATAAGATAACATATCAAAACAATAGTTTAGTTGAAGATCAAAGAACACCTTTAAAAAAGTTGAGAAAGTTCAGAGAGGTAAAAAGCAGATGGTAGCTGAGCTAAAGATCAGGCAGCATATTGAAATAATATTAATAGAGTGGAAAATCAGGTGACATATCAAAACTGAAAGTAGCTGAGCGGAAGTTCAGAGAGCACATCAAAACATTTTCCTTGCTGATTACCATCTTACATATCTGACATTTTTAACTTATCACCTCATTCTTTACCAGCAAAAAACTCGTATGACTCTCATGCTACATATGTACAAAAGACATGCATTATTTTAGAGGAAAAGCTGAAATTTAACAAACTACTGACTACATGTTTCAACATATCACTGTAGATAGTGAAATGTTAAATTACTAGTTTATACTAAAAAGACTAATTTTTAAAAATTTGATGTAGAAAATTGTTACGTAGTACAAAGAAGGAAGCAAGGATAGAATAACCTTTTCTTAAGGCTTTACTGAACTTAATTCACAGGAGTCAGTAATCAACAAAGGAAAGAATTCAGAATGAAAAGGAAGAAGAACGCAGCTTTTAAAGAGGAAAGGGAACGTGTGAAAAGTCACGTGGACAAGAAAGTTAGTTTCCTTTTTTTTTACGAAAATATAACAAAAATTAATGTTATGGTCATTTCATTTCAACTATTTACATTATTTAGGCCGTAGTCCTCACCATTGTTGCCATATTCATGACGTTTCAGCCATTATACACTCTGGCTTAAAATAATATAATATTTTCACTGGCTGATTTTTAGTTTATTTTTTTTAACCCTTTCTAAAATCATTCATGATCAACTGTCCTTTGTATTCAATGAATGCACAAGAAGGAAATTCATCTATGTCTGGCAGTTTGAATTGCATAATGGCTATGTCTCTGGCTTGTTGGTAACTAGCCAACCTCAATGCTTTCAGTGTTGCTACTCTAGAGCACCAAGCAGTGCACACCAAAGTCAGCTATTGCCAGTTGTTTACATCAATCTTCATTTCTTTCAGGTCCCTCTTAATGCAGTCTTTACAGCAGAGTCTTTGACTGCATCACCATTGCTTCCTGTGCATCAGTTCACCATACAGTGCAATTTTCTGACAATTGAGAATTGTCCAAACAATAAATATGCCCAATTCATCGTACTCTCACTGCTGCTAGCACAACTTCTACAATTGGCAGGTTTGCTCTGGGAAGGACTTCAGTGTGAGGGACATTGCCTTTCTATGAGTTATGCATGATGTAGAGCTTGATATACTTGCAGTATAGTAGTGCAGATTCCAGGGCATATTCAGATGTAAATCGCTCAATAGACATTGCAGTTGGTGACAAGCTTGATATCTCTCTAGTCCCACAGTCAGCTTCTTAGGTTGACAAAAGTGGCACTGGTTGCCTGGATTCATTTGTTGATTTTATTGCCGAGGGTGGTGATTGTGTTTCTGAAGTAAATAAAACCGTGAACAGAATTCACTATCTTACTCTCAGTCATTATTATCGGCTCCATATAGAGATCATTGAGAGAAAGTTGGTATAGGGTTTTGGTCTATTTCATATTAATCTTCAGGGTGAAAAATTTTGAACCTCTGTGGAAGCTTGTAAGGATTTCTTGCAAGTCAGCAGATGAATCAGAGACATGGAGCATAGTTTCAAAGCTAAATGTTGTAACCTAGGGAAGGTTACTGAACAGAATAATCAGACAAAGTAATGAACAATAATACTTAAGACAAGAACAACACATATAAGATTCACCAGCAGCACGTAGAAGTAGTAGTCAACTGCTAGAAGTGAAGTGAATTCCACAATGAATCTCCAATTGCATGATATATACCAACCACCCTATGCGATCAGATGTGGCACAAAGCCGAATTTAATGTGGGGTATTCAAAGGTCAGAGCCTTGTCTCAGGAACAAATACCTGACCACATTTTTTGCAGGATCTACGTCCAAAAATTCCTCGTAGATCCTGCATAAAATGTGGTCAGGTAGCTGTTCCCAAGACAAGACTCTGTCCTTCAACATAGCCTTGTCTGGGGATCCGCTCTGCCCAGAGACAGAGAGTTTGACCAGCACAGCTGGAGACAAATCTCCAACTGCAGACCAACATATAGTATTTACTAGTGTATTTATGTGAATGGAAACCTACCCATTATCATCTCTAGGTATGTTACAACATTAACTCAAATTTAACTTCAATTTCTTAACTCTCTAAACAAGTTAATTGTTTTGTATATGATATATCTGGTAGAATTATATTCAGGCTATTTGATAGAGGAATTTTTACTCATGCATATCTAGTTTTAGTTATTTCCATGGAAACCAAATGCTATAGAAATATATTGTAAATACTGTTGTATTATCAGCATATTCTTGTCTCTTGTACTTGGAAGAAAGCCAGTGCTGTCAAAGTCTAAGTCACCATTGGAACTAAATTCAACTATTTTTCCCCCCCACCCCACTTCAAAGCTATTATCAAAGTTAAGAATAGCTTACAAGGCCTCCTTATTATTCATAATATCCATGCCTGACTGTCATGATATTGAAATCTGATTATCTATTATTGAAAAATTACAAATAAATTGGTAATTTCAAAGGCTAATGCTGTGATATGAAACTGCCATGTTGCATGGACAGATTCAATAGCACATACCCCTCTGTGGCCAACTGAAATTTATTAGATCCATTTGTAAACAAACACAGGCATGTTTAGCCTGTCAGATTTCCATTTGGAAACATGCAAATTTGAAATGATTTTATAAATTATAGTTTACCTATGTTTTATAGATTATGCAAAAGGATTTGATAAAGAAACTCACCAAGAACTGTTAGATCTGATAGGTAACCTTGACATATTTTGGAAGCATATTAAAATAGTCCTGGACCTATACCAGTAGCAAACCACATGCATACAGATAGAAACTAAATTCATTAGAATTGTAATAAAAACTAAACATATGATGAAAGTGAATTTATACATTTTTTTTTTTGTTCTTGAGAATTTACAAAAAAATATAAACACTATTTATTTATTAAATTGTTTATTTACAAGAATGATTTTATATTTACAACATTCAAAAAACTAATACAATTGGAACTAATGCAATGCAATATTTATCATTTTACTAATTTATAAAGAAATAAATATGAAAACAATTTTTTATTCATAAATTTATAAACATTTACTAAATTATTAAAATATGTGAACCAACTATTAGGTTGGTGCAAAAATAATGTCGCTTTTTGACATTAAAAAATACGTCAAAAAACGACATTATTTTTGCACCAACCTAATATAAGGAAATCATAATTTAACATTTTATAAAGTTTGAATTAATTGGCAATTAGCTGATATTTTGCCAAGCATTCCAATAAACAATCTAATAAATAAATAGTGTTTAATGTTTTTGTTGTAAATTCTCAAGAACAAAGAAAATTTATAAATTCACTTTGATATATTTAAGTTTTATTACAATTCCGATCATCACTTTTTAAAACAATAAATATTGCCGAGGAGTGAAGGTAGTTAAAATAATAGCAGTGTCAATGGAAAAACTGTCATTTGAAAGTTTGTTTTTTTTGCAGACATAAAGAGTCCAAGTTTGCTTTCTTTTCTTTTCAGATAGAAAAGCACTCAAAAAGTTAAAAATCATAACACATAAACATTATACAAAGTATAAACAGAAAGAAAAAACATTAAAAGAGCATGATTAATTAATAGACAAATTAATAGACACAGAAATAGGATTTATTTGGGAATTTTTGAGACGAGCAATTATCCTTATTGTACAACTTTCTCTTCAGTTGAGTATACACATCTTTGTACAGAATTAATGGATTTTATTTTCTTAAATCCAAAATATTTTTATTACTTTAAACTTTAAATTTTTTGTAGATACCTGTATTCGAGGAGATGCTCTTTTTGTTTGAAGCAGTATTTATTTTGTCTACTAGCTTACATATTCGAGAAAACTTAATTAAATGTGACCTCTGGCAGTATTTGAACATGTCTCCCTCCTTTGCAGAAGAAACCATCTTCTAATCTGGCATGCTTGGAATGCTTGGCTCCAAAGAGCCTGACAATGAAGCAGGTCTCTATTTTGCCTTTAAAGCACATTCACTCAGTCAGATTTTTCTTGAAACACATATCTACTCAGTTTCTAAATTGAAATGTAAACAAAGCAATTTCTAAAGAATTAATGGGTTTTATAATCCTCGATCACTGCACTTCTATCATTATCAGTAGTAGACTTCTCTGCAAAATGTGATAATGATCTTTTGGTGGACAGTAACAACTGAGTTGCATGACCTGACCAACAAACTCACTGAAAGAGCGCTGGCACATATGGAATGGAATTCAACACAGAGAAATCCAAAGTAATGGTAAATACCACAAGTAACGCCAGTGCCAGCATTACGATGGATGGCGAACCACTGGAGGAAGTGTCTTGCTTCCAATACTTGGGAGCAATCCTATCAAAAGATGTCATCTGCAATGCAGAAATCTGCACATGGATTATCATAGCCACAGAAATACCTTTTAATACAGGGAGTTTGTCATTTAAAAAAGAAGGAAAGTTGGGATTCCTGCTAAAATCAAGTTGTTTAGGACTATAACCATAGACATGTGAAGTGTATTTTTGGCACTTATGGCCTATGCAAGTGTTACATCAAAACTACAACTTGTATCTTCAATAGTTTTCTTCACCATTTCTCCCAGTATTCCATTGTGCTGTTAATTCGACCCATTGCTCAATGGACTTTCAGAGGCAATAGTGCATACAACAATATTCAGGTTCTGGGCCATGTCCTTAAATGATTGGTTATTGAACTCTCTGCCATTGTCAGTGAGGATAGATCCTGGAGTGCCAAAATATGCTATCCAGTGCATGAATATAGCACTAAGAATGTCAGAACTTTCCTTACTAGGAATCCTGAATCCAACACTATATTTTGTACAATGATCAATTAAATGTAATATTTTTTCTATTAATTTCTTTTATGTCTATGGCAATGCTTTCATTAAAATATGATCCTAATGAGAACCCAACAATGGGCCTGTTGTCTTTTTGTATCCAATCCATATTTCACATGAATTAGGAAGTTCTTGTCAAATTTTTATGAATTCAGGGCCTTTTATTCTTGCATTCTTAACTAGATCACACATCATTTTACAACTTGTATGGTTGAAATGTCTATGTAACTTTGTTGCAATTCTAATTTTTTCTGATTCATTTTTGCTAGTAGTTTCTTTAATGAAAAGTATCTGATGAATAGACCTACCTTGATCCAGTGAAGATCTCGTAATAGGGATGTGATTGTGACCAGACGAGGTACACCACAGCAGAACTTTTTTTCTAAGCATTGTGACACTGTCATTTTCAAAATTGAGACATGTTTTGGCTCTTTTCATGGCATCTTTGCTTAATAAAAGTGGAAAGTCTGAGTCCACAACATCGGTAACAATACCTGATGCCAATGCCACCCCAATGACACGTGGTAGAGTAACTGTGAACAGGTGACCTTTAGTTTCTTTCCGTCAATGAACTTGTGATTTCTCAGTCCTTCTCAAACATTTATTCTTTTTTGTTATTGGACAGGAATGATTTCCAGAAAACACTCATAGTGACCAAAGTACCACTATCTAGAACTGCTAAAGCAAGTGTCTCACCCAATAATGTTTGACCGTTGCCTTTCTTCTTTTGCTGATGTTTACTACAGATATGTAGTCACTCTTTTGACTCATATCCTGCTTATTACTGGTACTATCAGCACATTGAAAATTATAACTCCAGTGGAATTTGCAGCCACATGTGAAGCATTTGGTGGTATTGACTTCAGGTTCAAATGAGCCTGAATTTTTGTCAGAAGATACTGGAATTTTTCCATTCCATTATCAGCTTGTAATGTGATAATGTCCAGTTCCAAAATGGCCTCATTGGCTTTTTACTTCCAGAGATAAAAATACTATGGATACACAGTGAGGTTTGTTGATGTAGTTTCCCAAACTTGCATTTCTTTTTTCCAAGTGTTGTATTTATCTGTGTTTAAAATAGGTGAAGAAATAAATTTGGAAGCAATTGTGTTGATCAATGTTTTCTGCTACCAATTTAAATTCAAATTGAAAGAACTTGAACATGTAATGGAAAGAGAATGTTTTATTTAGACTCCTTCATTCAAAACATGTGTACCCTATCTAAAATGGCTGCTCAGCCCATCTCAAGTAAGCTGCTCCTTTTTCTGTTAAAGTATTGCCAAGGGGAGTAACTCGTCAAAAATAACAAGAACCTTGCTTGACTGGGAAGCTCTTCAAAGCTGAATGGTCAAAGCATTTAATTGCCAGTTTCTTGCTTCAATGCAATCTTCAGACTATTTCAGGAATGTGAGTGGCTACATAAATAAAGGGCAGAACTGCCCAACAAACAGAATTGACAAAATTCACAATAAACAATAACAAGAATAAGAAAAGTACAAGGCAAAAATAATACAAAGCAAGACAAAAATATATACAAGGCAAAGCAATGATAATATGGAAAAAAAGTTCTTAATCTAAGAAGTGGTGTTGACACGAAAAAGTGAATTCAGATAAAATAAATGTAACATTCTAACTTCAAGACAAGACAGATGGGGATTGAATCAGTTGACACTGACAAGTGGCTTATCTTATTAGCTAGAAAGAAATCCCAGGATGCATTTGTGTGGTTCTGCCTATAAA
>OZ010582.1:100004397-100501897 GCA_963932145.1 Acanthosepion lycidas | reverse complement strand
TAATACTACGCAGATATTTTTTCTTTATATACCTATTTTAGTTCTATTCTATCAGTAGCACTTCTGACAATAATGTATTTCAATAGTAAAATCATAGAGAATGATTTATCTTTTTCTTTTGAATAGTGTCATCAAAAAATTAATTTTATAATTTTCATATTTTGGATCAGACAATGCATATATTAGGTTGGTGCAAAAATAATGACGTAATAATGTTGTTTTTTGACGTATTTTTAACGTCAAAAAACGACATTATTACGTCATTGTTTTTGCACCGACCTAATATATATATATATATATATATATATATATATATATATATAGTACAGGTAATAAATCTATTGGTATATAATGCAAGTGGATCCTAATAATAGAAAATATTAAAACTGATTCACAAAAAGAGCTAAATGTATTTATTATAACAGAGCATATAAATTAGATAATAGAGAAATACAAAATTACCTCATGAGTATAGACTATTTCAACTAGCGTCAATGTGCTAGCATTTTTTTTATTCCATTTGAGTCAAAAAATGCATTTTCAACACCATTTGAATCTAAAAATGCGAGTACATTTACACTAGTTGAAATAGTCTTTACTCATGAGGTAATTTTGTATTTCTCTATTATGTAATATATATATATATATATATATATATATATATATATATATATATATATATGTGTGTGTGTGTGTGTGTGTGTGTGTGATTCATAGACAGTACTGTTTCGCTGTATCACATCTCCTCAGTGTGACTAGACAACTGAAAGCCTGGATCAAAACCCAACCGATTTGGTGCCAGTCAGATCTTCTACGACTGAGCTATTTTCACTTGACAGAATTAGTCACCCAAATCTACCGTATTGTTTTTACAAACAAACAAATGCCAAGCAGCCATAGGGTTATGCATACACATACACAAACATATATATACAGACATCTACAAACAAATATATATATATATATATATATATATACACAAACACACACATGTTGCACCCTGTATATACATTTATATACAGAGTGTGATAGATAAATTGACATCTAAATTATGCAAAAATGAAAATAAAAATTGACATCTTATTTTAACAGATATATTTACCAAAATTACACAAAATTATCTTGAAATACTAAAGAGTAAATTTATTTAATAAAATTGCCAATGGCTTCAGCCAGAGCTTCCAGATAACTTTGGAATCTCCTGCAACACTTCTGGATGGTCTCCTTGTTTAAGTTGGTGAATGCTGCCATAATCCTTGCATTCAGTTCATCTTTGGTGTTACAAGTTTTGTTGGACCCTTGCACAACTGTGCCCCATACATAATAATAAAGAAGGTTGCAGTCTGGGGAGTTAGGTGACCAGATGTTAGGGGTGATGTGGTTGCAGAAATTGCCTGACAGCCATGACTTGGATCTCCTGCTTGTGTGGCATGGTGCAGTGTCCTGTTGCCAGACATAGGGTCTTTCAGCAACCACCCTCTTGACCCAGGGCAGCACTACCAACTCAAGGCACTTGATATAGGCCTCTATGTTGAGTCTGAAGCACTCACCAATAAATTGAGGAGTTCTTTTCTTATCAAAAGTATTAAAGTGAGTTTTCGTAGCTGCTATACCTTCATAATCACAAACAGACTCATCCAACTCTTTCCAAATCCTCTTCACTGTCTTCAGATTGATACTCAAACTAGCTGAAATGTTCATATTGGAGCTTCTGGCATGAATGCCAAACAGAACTGCATGCCATTTTCAAAATTTCTTGCAGAGTGAATTGCATCATGGTACTCTTTTTCTCATACATGGTGCCCAACTGACCCTACCATATCATGCAGTGAACAAAATCAAAAACAAACAATGCACCTACACAAAATTAAAAATATAAAATGGTGCCAATTTACCCATTGCATCCAGTATATATATACAGGAATCCCTTGATTAGTGTGGCTAACATGTACATCGATAACTAAAAAAATATCAATATTCAATTACTATGGTTAAAAGAAAACTTTTAACAAACCAATCGAGTATTATATATGAACTAATCAAATTTTGGTATACAAATATTTTAGTGCACTAATTGAAGATGCATTAATCGAATGCATATTAAACAATGGATAAAAGTATATATATATATATATGTGTGTGTGTGTGTATGTGCATACATCTGTCTGTATCAAAGCAACTCATCTGACTGCAACAGATGTCCCTACATAACTGCTTGTAACAAGTGCAAGCATGTCCTCAATAAAGTGAACTTAGTGTTTACTGAATGCCAACATATAGCATCTCACAAGTTTATGTTCAGGTTCCCCAGTTTATAGACACAGCTCTGCAAGAGTGTGATGGACAAACAGCAAATCCTCAATCCCACCTCTATTCAATCAATTTGAAGTCATGACATCTACAACAGACAAGGTGGAATGCTTTGCTTGGAAATTCTCTTCCAACTCAACACTTGATTCATCTGGAGCACCCACACCTGATTTACCCACTAGAACTGGGCTATACTGAGTGATATGTACATAACACTGTCACTGGTCTCGGATTAGACTTCCATAAGACAAGTGGAGGTGACAGGATACCAACCATTGTCCTAAAGAAATTTACTCCCAAGCTGGCTCCAGTTGTTTTCAAACTCTACAATCACTGTCTTTCTGCTTCCTGTTTTCCAGCTTGTTAGAAGTCCTCTTCTGTAGTTCCTGTTCTTAAGACCTCTAGAGAACCTTTTGTCCCTCTAACTATCATCTTATTAGTCTCCTACCACTTTTCAGCAAAGTATTCAAGGATTTAATCAATGTTGAAATGGTTAAACATCTTACCTACTCTCTGGATTCCATTTTGCTCAGTCTACTGCTGACGTGAATATGGCCATCACTGAATATGTATATCAAACTCTTAATAATAACAGTAAAGCTCAAGCTGTGGCTCTAGATATCTCAAAGGCATTTGACAGAGTTTGGCATACTGGTTTCTACATAAGCTTCAGGGCTATTGTATTGCTGGACAATAGTTTCTTTTAATCCACTCATTCCTATCAAATTGTGAAATGAAGGTCATACTGAATGGGCTCACATCCAGTTCCTTTCATACAAATGCAGATGTCCCTCAAGGCTCTATACTGGATCCTATGCTGTTTCAGATTTTCATCAATGATCTTCCTGATGTCATCAATTCTCAAGTAGGCACTTATGCAGATGGCACTACCATTTACTCCTTTCTCAAAAGCAATTCTTTCAGAACTGACAAAGTTAACCTGGCTGCTGTTTTTGAAAAGGACCTCCAATCAGTGGTTAACTGGGCCAAGAAATGGCTTGTAAATTTTAATGCCTCCAAAATTTAAACTGCTCTCATTTAACCACCATAATGAACTTCCTGGCTTGCCCTCAGTATGGCTGATGCTCAACTCCAGGAGAATGACTTATTGCACCTTCTTGGCTTCATCTTTTCAACAGACTTGAAGTGGAACAACTACATTGAATCAATAGCTACATCTACTGCAAGGAAAGTTGGTTCATTGTGTCATGTCAGAAGTTTTCCTTGTCAGAGTCCATCTTAAGCATTTACAAATCTACTATTTGTCAATATATTGAATACTGTTGCTATATCTGATCTGATGACCCTGCTGTTCATCTTGAGGTTCTTGACAAAATCCAAAGAAGAATCCGAAATGTAATTGATTCTGATTTGGTGTCTTGACTTTAGTCACTTTCTCACAGACATAATGTGGCTTCCCTTTGTCTTTTCTACAAATATTTTCATGGCAACTGATCTGACAAGCTTTTTTCCCCCTGGTGACCTGACTGGATGAATTTAAGCGTGCTACTAGATTGGTATCAAGGTCTCACACATTTACTGTTCAAATCGTTAAATGTAACTGCCACTTCCACTCCAACAGTTTCTTTCTTCACACTTCCTACCTGCGGAACTCCCTTCTTCTCACTTGCTTCCCTAATAACTAAATGCAATGTCAGTCACCATATTCTGTTGACTTGAACCCCATTCATCTTTTATCCTTTTCTCAATCCCCATTATACCCAGTCTCTGTAACCCCTTGCTTACTAGTGACACTCCCACCTTGCTTCAGGTGAAATGATTAATATATATACATACATATATATGTGCATATGTTCATATATATATATATATATTTTGAAAATTTAAAATTCCCAACATCTCTCATTCATGCACATATGTAGTCACATCAATGTTAACAAGTTCAGTCCAATGAAGGTCTAAGGGACAAAATGTGTCATTAAAATTTTCCAATTTATATTTTTCTAAATACACATACTAAAAAAAAAACATACACACACACAATACACAAAAATGGAGATAGGCTTACAAAGATACAGAGGTCATAAAAACATACAGGGGTCATTAAAAGATAAGAAAAAAGACCTCCTTCCTTTGCCCTTTCTCTGACCAATCCTAATTGTTTTATTACACTTTAAGCAGAGGGACATTTTCTATACTAATTCAAGAAGATTTTATATTTACTACTACACACAGAAGACAATGGCTAAACATAGGAAAACATAAAGAAAAAAATTAATACCTTTAAATAATATGTGGAAATAACCATTCTTCACCTAATGGTGGTCACATGAAACCAATATAGCAAAAAATATGGAAAATAAAGTATTATATATATTTAAAAAATTAAATAAATAAATCCACATTATAATCAAAAACATTTGTGGCTTCTCTTTTCTCTTTAAAATATAACCTTTCTCTTATTGGAACAACATTAATATCTCCCTTATATATATATATATATATATAGGAGGCACGGGGGAGTAATGGATATCGACTTGGATTGAGGAATCGGAGAGCCGAGTTCGAATTCCAGTCGAATCCATTGCATTCACTTACGTGCTAATACCCTTGGGAAAGGTATGAATCCTCTTCCTCTGCCTCCAGCTATGGGTAAAATAGCAGGACAGACTGGGTTCTATAGCCTTGGATGGCAACTGGTCTAGGAGAAGGACAACTCTGAATTCAAAACCTGCGGAAGGTCGTTTGGGAACCTTGTGGCATTCGGTGCACCAGGTCTCTGTATTTGTCCCTCCAAAAAGTGTGTATGGTTCTGCACGAGGCCTTCACCACTATAATGAAATCTCATGTGCCGGTGTCGGGCTGTCGGTTTCCTGGAAACTGATCTGCTTGACCCTCATACATCGAATCTCGACGGGAGAGTCGATTATATGCATACATTTTTATATACATATATATGATGATATAACTTTAAGGTATGTTATATTTATAGGTTAATGTGCTCATTATCATGGATAGAGTGTATGTATATATAAAAGTGTACATTGAAGTCAATACCCAGTGATGACAGTCTGTTTCATGATTATATGCAATCATCAGGTCTGGAAAAAGTGAAAAAGAGTGGAAAAGTTTTTGTGTAATGCATTTTGTCCCTTTGGACTGCATTGGACAAGGTTTGTTAAATGCTTTCTTCTATTTCATATGTAAATTCTATTGTATGTTCAACTTGAACATACAACAGAATTTACATATGAAATAGAAGAAAACAATACTAGATGTCATGCTACACTGAAAATCAACAAATAAAAATGATCTCATAAATTTCTATTCTCATCATAACAACAAAATAAAATCCAAAATAATATCAGTGTCTACTTAAGAACATTCAGAATTTGCAGCCCTCAATATTTTCACAAAGAGGTGAAATACATTGAAAATACTTTCAAGACCCTCCAATACCTAAGTATTTCATATTCAATTTAAAGGAAAAGGCTTATAACATATTCCAAAATAGAAAAACAGCCCCTTCTGATAAACTTAACAAATCAAAAAAATATTTTTTTTTACCCACTAACTCTATCACAACTACAACCAAAAAGAATTGATTTAAACTGAACATAAAATATGTCATGACTAGATCTAAAACAATAAAAGACTTAATCAGTACAAAACAAAACAACAAGCCAAAACTTGAAGGAGGAATTTACTCTATCACCTATCATCAAGAATATATTGGAGAAACCTCAAGAATTTTAAATAAAACATTATATGAACACAAAAGAGACATTTTAAAAAACAACACGCAAAATGCATTAGTTGTTCAAAGTAATAAGACTGGCCACAATTTTGACATAAAAAATGCTATACTAATTAAAAGAGAAATAATTAACTAAGACAAAAATATTTAGAAAGTATTTTAATTGCTAGTTCATCCACAGTAAATTTGCACCCAGGTTCCTATAACATTTCAACTTCCTGTGCAGATCTTCTATGAATCTAAAAGATATTGCCTATATTATATACTCAAGAAACATTATGAAAAAAACCAAAGGCCAAAATAACAAAATCAACCTAAAAATATCAAAAAATTCTTTTTCAAAAGTATTTTGAAAATTTTAAATTTCCGACATCTCTCTTTCATGCACATGTGTAGTCACATCAATGTTAACAAGTTCAGTCCAATGAAGGTCTAAGGGACAATCTAATCTGATGAAGAGGGGGCCTCAGTCCAATGAAGGTCTAAGGGACAATCTAATCTGATGAAGGGGGGGGGCCTCAGTCCAATGAAGGTCTAAGGGACAATCTAACCTGATGAAGGGGGGGACCTCAGTCCAATGAAGGTCTAAGGGACAATCTAATCTGATGAAGGGGGGGCCTTAGTCCAATGAAGGTCTAAGGGACAATCTAATCTGATGAAGGTGGGGGGGCCTCAGTCCAATGAAGGTCTAAAGGACAATCTAATCTGATGAGAGGGGGGGCCTCAGTCCAATGAAGGTCTAACGGACAATCTAATCTGATGAAGGTGGGGGGCCTCAGTCCAATGAAGGTCTAAGGGACAATCTAATCTGATGAAGGGGGAGCCTCAGTCCAATGAAGGTCTAAGGGACAATCTAATCTGATGAAGGGGGGGGGCTCAGTTCAATGAAGGTCTAAGGGACAATCTAATCTGATGAAGGGGGGGGCCTCAGTCCAATGAAGGTCTAAGGGACAATCTAATCTGATGAAGGGGGGGGGGCTCAGTTCAATGAAGGTCTAAGGGACAATCTAATCTGATGAAGGGGGGGGTCCTCAGTCCAATGAAGGTCTAAGGGACAATCTAATCTGATGAAGGGGGGGCCTAACAGACAAAAAATGTGTCACATGAAAAATTTTACCACTTTGTCATGCATCTTTCCTCAAATATTTTTCTTGATATATAAAAATTTATATATTGCTATCCCATATATATATATATATATATATATATATATATATAATAATAACAATAATAGCTGGCCACTCATATTTGAGGATACCTATCTATTAGGGTGGCTAGCCAATACCTATTACAGACTCTTGCTCATTTGTGTTTGTTCAACATCCAGAGAGCCAACCTGTGGTTCATACTGCAATTATATTGAGCAGACCTTAGTTACAGTTTCTGGTAGAGAGTGTGTTATCTAGAATGATCAACCACCTGAACAACACCAGCACACTAAAACCCTTTGTCATGATGACTAACGACCTCGTGCTAGCACAGCTATCAACGACCCGATGTGTTCCATTTTCCCCAAATTACACTCTTAAGGCTTGGGTCAACCCATGGTATGGTTTTCTGGCACTTTCCAAGGATTTCGCATACTGGGATCATCCCCACTCCAGACTGAAAACATCAGAAAGTTTCCTTTTTGGCAAATCACCTATGGTTAGATTCAAACCTGGGTTTTAAGGTCAGAAAGCGAATGTTCTAAACACTCGGCCACACACCCATACATACATACATGCATATATATATATATATATACATATGGTGGACCTTACTGTCATATTCTATGTATGAGGGTCAAGCAGCTCAATTCCTAGGAACTGACAGCCCAGACATCAGTACATATGAATGTGATTATAGTGGTGAAGACTTTGTGCAGAACTAAACACACTTTTTGAAGGGCCGAATACAGAGACCTGGTGCACTACATGCCACAAGGTCCCCAAATGACCCACTGCAGGTTTTGAATTCAGAGTTTTCTTTCTCCTAGACCATTTGCCATCCAAAGTTATAGAACCCAGTTTAGCATGTAAGTGAATGTAATGGATTCGACTGGAATTCAAATTCAGCTTTCTGATTCTTCAATCAGAGGCACTATCCATTACTCCACCATGCCTCCTATATATATATATATATATATATATATATATATATGATGATCTGCCACATCTTCACAGATGATGGCTGCCTAATCACATTCACTCTCCACCTTGCACCTCTCTTGTGCATGACCATGAAGGTGACTTCCCAGGCCAGTTGTGGACTTGCATGACTTGTTACACAAGTGACAGATGAACAATGTGCATGCCAAATACCTTGATGGATTGACACCGCTGTGCCTGATTCTTCTGCACCACCATGTGCCTTTTTAGTCCAGAGCTGGTTTTGCATATCTTGCCACACAGCATGCAGGCTGCGACACTGTGTCTGGGGAATGTCATGGTGATTTTTTTCTTTATATGACTTCACATGGTTCACCCAGCCAGTCTTTGAAAGAAGTATGCGCTGACAAAAGTCACAAGCTCAGCCCTTGATATCCTTGTTGAGTCCATGGTTATCACCCATTTGAAGTTGCTGCTTCAGCCATTTGTCTCCCAGATAACATTCTCCAAAAAGTTGACACCTGTCTCTTATGTGACCTCTGATACAAACACACACACACACACATATATATATATATATATATATATATATATATATATATAAAATACTAAATTACAATAACTAAAATCTTTTTCATTTTTAAATATTAAAATAAAATATTACAAAAGTTACCCACCTTGCATAGCTAAAAAATTTTTCAATTCTAATTTGGAACACTGTAAATGAACAGTGAAAAAATATTTTGAATTTACAAAGCTACTATATACACATCCACAGATATTTTAACCCCCTGAAGATGGTCTCAGAAGAGACTGAAAGTACTTGGGGAAAATAAAAATTATTTAAAAGAATATTTTGGAATTTTTCTTAATCAATTTTCTACAGTCACCAAGAAATTAATTCTTGAAAGGATTAAAACTAAAATAAATATACATAATACATCAAAATATATGAATATGAATATATATACATTTGTAGACAGAATTATTCACACTACTTCCATAATTACAAATAAAGCTGTAATGCCTCAAATTTTCATTGAAACTTCATGTGCATTTTTGCACAAATTATGAAATAATGGATTTGTTCGAATGTGCAGTGATGCCCAAAAACACAATTTTTATTTTAATGTCAAACAATAATACGAAAATCATCGAAAACACATTTAACAGAGGACAAAATTATTGGCTCTCTTGCATCAATAATGTAACCTTTATTCTTGATTATTACCTTTAATCATTTTTCATAGTTCCTTACAAGATCACTAGACACACAGATAGGTATTTTGCTCCATCCTTCCTTGGCAATTTCTTCTAGTTCCTCCAAATTTGAAAAACTTTTACGTTTTTTCTTCAAATATGCCCATCAATTTTCAATGGGGTTTAGGATAGGACATTTTTTGCGTGGTACACCAATAACTTAATTTTTCTGTCGTCAAAATATTTTGTAACAATTCATACCATGTGTTTCAGGTCATTGACATGTTGCAACATCCTGTGATACCCCAAAGACAGTTTTCATGCACTTTGCTTGATATTATTTTTAAGATTAGCCAAATACTGCTCTTTATCCATGATACCCTGTAATCTCACTAGTTCACCTGGTCCAGAAGCAGGAAAACATCCCCAGAGCAGAATGCTCCCAACACTGTGCTTAATTGTAGGGAGGGTAGTTTTTGGTTTGTCAGCTTCATTCAGTTTCCTCCAAACATAAAAATAATTCATGTGACCAAATAAATTTAGTTTCATCCGATCATAAAACAGAATTCCAATATTTACTTCCATGTTCTAGATGGCTTCTAGCATCAGCTAATCTGCATTTTAGGTGTTTAACCTTAAATAAGGAAGTTTTCTTTGGGCGACAAGCTTGAAGTCTTGCTTGATGAAAGCATCTTGTGACTGTCTTCATCAATATATTCAAGCCTGATGTCTTTATATCATTGACAATGTCCTTTGCCATTAAGTGAGGATTCATAAAGACAATTTTCTTTTTCATTCTCTCAGAAATTAACCATTTTCTGTCAGTCCTTAATTTATTCTCAACACAATGAGTCTTGTACTTCTTGATAATTCTATGAATTGTCAACCTCAGAACATTTAACAGTGTTGTATATCCATCACCTTTTTTGTATGCATTAACTATTTTGATTCAGAGCCTCTTGTCAAATTCAGCTGTCTTTACCATGGTTGCAGAACAAATGAGTTATCATGGTATATTATAGAATAAGTTCAATACTATTTCATTTGCAAAGGATGTTTGTATTAAATGTTAAATTAAGAAAAAAAAGATTACAATCGTTATAGAGTAATGTTATTTCTTAATTTCCATATTATTATGAAGTGAAGGAGATCTGCTCTTATCCATAACAAAGAACAGTAGATTAAGAACAACTCTGTTGATCAATTCAATATTTCCATGGGATTGTTAGACTCTGCTGAGTCTTCTGACCTTGTTGGTTTATTTATCTGATATAATCTTAGTGTCTACCAAGATATCTACATTGATAATATAGGGTTGTATAGAGATGATGGCTTTATGGTGGTGAAAAGTTTTTTTCATGAAGAATAAAAGTGACTAAATAAGTCCCTGACAGTTGCAACAATTAACTAATTTGAAAGAACACTCTAAGCAAAACACCATAGTGAAAGCAGCAACACCCATCTCCTTGGACATCATTTGAAAAAATATTAAAACCTATACAATAGTTTAAAATAGCGTTACAGTAATCTTTCAGTTAATCAGCACACAAGGGCAACTGGCATGATGCAATTATCCTCTCCTCCATTTCATTTTCTCTCTAACAGCATCCATCTTCCTGGATGTCGCTTGAAAAAATATGAACGTATCATGTCTGACAATTCCATGAGTCTCTTAACTAAGACTTTGGTAATTCTTCCCTCTAATAATACTTTGCATGATTAAATATTGTTCCAAACTTTGCTTGACATTTATTATTGATTCAGTGCAAAAATCGATAGACTGTAGAAGAATTCTAATTGGTTCTCACACCATTCCTCTTGTTATTTCAGATGTTCATCTCTATTCCTCTTCCATTGAAAACAAAATTCCTTTTTTCCTTTTGCTTCTGGTCATCTGAAAGTGATTTCAAAGTTTTCATGATGCAATACGTTTTCTTATTTTTTTCATCTATCTTGTTAAAAATTCACAAACAATTCAAAATTTGAGAGGTTAAGCAAAAATCATAATGGTAATATTATGTGTTTCCTTATAAAAAAAAAACATTCGGCATTCGTTGTACGAGCAGCCAGTACTATTCAAGTTACTCTTTTCTTAAGTCCCTGGCCATTGGGCTGAGATCAAAGTGTAGTATCTGTTCTCCTCATCTCTAATGATAATGTTAGCTGTTTCCTTATATGGAAACATTCAACATTCATTGTCTTAGCAGCAAGTGCTACTTGAGTTATGCTTATATCATTCACTAGACATCTGGCTGGGATCAAAGTGTAGTATCTGTCCTCCTCATCTCTAATGGTAATGTTAGCTGTTTCTTTATATGTGGCCATCTGTCTCTCTAGATAGCTCAGTTCTCATCTATCTGTCTAGCTAACCATCTATCTAAGGGCTTATCTATCTCAGGGCTCATCTATCTGTCGATCTCAGCATCTATCTATCTGAGCACTCATCTATCTATCTATCTATCTATCTATCTATCTCAGGGTGAGAGAGATAGGTATATATTTTTGATAACTGTCACAAGTTGGTGTGTGAACTCAAGTATAAATTTTCAGGGTAGCTAAGCAGGCGGGCAATTACAACACATATCCCCCTTTATTATTTTGTATCTGACCCAAGCTAAGATTAGCAAATATTAGGTTGTCCCAAAAATTCGTAACCACTTGCGAAAAATTGAATTTTGATGCAACACAATCCAGCACAATCGAGACAAGTGATGGGTTCAGAAAGGGCAAGAGACACTGTCGGTTCCAAAACAAGATCGATTCGGCAAGAAAGTCATGTTGTGCGTTTGGTGGAACTTTGAAGGAATCGTGCATTTTGAGTTGGTTCCGAATGGTCGTGCCATCAGTGCCGAACTTTACTGTCAGCAACTGGAGCGGGTCTACGAAAAGTTGAAGCAAAAGTACCTGGCTTGTTTGAAGAGCTGGATGGCGTTGAGGTTCTGCCACACCCAGCCTACAGTCCTGACTGTGCTCCATCAGATTACGGCCTTTTCTGCTCAATGCAACACTTTCTGAAGGGCTGCTGATTCGACTCGTTTGATGAAGTCGAGGAAGCGTGTCAAGAATTCTTTGATTCGAAGCCGGCTGAATGGTACTTTCACCAGATCCGAAAGCTTGCAGATCGATGGCAGAAAGTCTTGGAAAATGATGGTCTTTATTTTGAGGAATAATTTTTGTTGTTTTTGTTATTACTTGGCGAGTAAAATTTCAATTTTTTGCAAGTGTTTACAAACTTTTGGGACAACCTAATATCTACAACTTTTGAATATCATGTAGCCAACCATGTTAACAAGCCAGTCTCACAAACTATTACTACTGTTAGTCAATCCTCTTTGGATACCCCAAACTTGTACACTTGTGCCAAAATAAGCAAAACTTGCTAAATAGCTGAAGTCTACCTATTGGCTGAGATAGTTGCATCTTCTCTACTAGCACCAGAGGTCAGTGTTTGAAGCCAAAAGAAAAGCAAAATTTTGAAGGTTGATTTTTGAAAGAGACAGCCAAGTCCTCTCCGGACTTTGGCATCAATCTTTCTCCCTTTATGTCTCTCTTCTAGTTTTGTACCATACTAATCCAAACTTATTAAATATGATATTCCAACTTCCCATTTAGCCTTACGCCAGACTATGCTAACTTTCTAAGGCTGGAGGTGCACAAATGTCTCTGCAAGTTTCACATGTACAGTTCAGAAGCAGCTGAATGCACTTGTAAGTATATAACACTCAGTGATTGCATCTTACCAGTTCACGCAGGTTCACGTGAAATTATTCAAAAAATTATAAGAGCTTAGTGAACTGGTTGTTGGATTCTTGGAATATGCAAGAAGCTGTAGTTCTCTGGAAAGATGCTGAAGAGAAGTTGCTTAAATTTTGTAAAGAATTTTGCTAGGAGTTCTCTGTTAATGATTTCTGTGATTGTGTTGAAAACATAACGAGAAATTGACATAAACATGTTTTATTCAAAACTATGCAAAGAACTAAAAATATAATTAATACCATTGTTGTAAGTTCTACAGAAGCTGAAATAGTATTTTCTGTGATGAACATAATCTATTCTGACAAAAGAAACTGTCTTGAATTTAAAATTGCAGCAAATCTTCTAGTCATAAATTTGATATGTCATGCATTTGGGACTACACTGATTCAGTTTAAATGTGGCTAACAAATCATAACACATCTGATGACACTAGCATCAAAAAGCATCATACTTCTGAACAGAAATATGATGAGAACAGAATTTCAATCTGGAAATATCTTCATACATAAATGTTTTCTATTAAATTATCTAAAGGGTTTAATTCATTTTGATACTATACTCATTTGTTTCTATTCTCAGATTGAAAAGAAAATAAGCAGAAAAGGTTCTTAAAGATTATCTGCCTTTATAGAACCAGTTCCTGAAAATTTGGGATGCCATTGTTGGTAACACTGTATTTCTGTACACAGCCATAAAACCAGTGTAAACAGTTTTAACCATCTTTATGCTTTATCATTAGGAGCTTCTCTTTTATACACTGGTCACACTGGTCTCTGAAATTTATTGGTGTTTGAGCCCTAGAGACAATTCTCTATTTCACTTGTGGGGTGAAGCCGTTCTCCAATAAATTCCAATAGTATTTTGATAGTGCTGTTTGGTGTCTTTTAGATTCATTTGTGAAGGACTGGCAATGGTTGTAAAAACACTGTTTACAATTTCCTGCAGATATTCTTATATATATCTTTTTTTGTTTTATATTTTTCTTGGGGGAAATTGTAGCTTTGTATATCACGTTTTCTGACATGCATATATATATATATATATATATATATATATATATATATATATATATAACATATATTTGGGCAGCAACCTTTCTTTTAAACATCTTTTGCTAAATATGACAGACAAGAAAAAATTAATTCATTTTTTTTCATTTAGTCTCTTCAGCATTCTTACATTTTACCGTTTAGTGAGTAAAAAATTCTCCAAATTGTCCATTGTTCCAAGTGCTTTTGGCCACTTCTTTAACCCTGTATATTAAACATCTCACTCCCACTATCAACCTCACCTTATTTAACAATGGGAATGTTGTATGGAAAGTTTTAAAAAAATTAGAAAGATACTCACTTGAATTCCAGCTGCACCCTAGACGTGAAGGCTTAGAATAAAAGATCCTACTAGTAGTCGAAACAAGACAAAAAAATAACATCTTAAACATTCCAGACATGAAGAGAAATTAATAACACCTGAAAAAAAAAACCCTTGAAAATGGCTAAAGAAGTGGCCAAAAGCACCCGAGACAATGGATAGTTTGGATAATTTTTACACTTCCTTATTCCAACCAAACAGAAAAATGTAAGAACACTGGAAAGAACAAAATAAAAACATAATTAAAATTTCCTTGTTTTGGATTGATATTCCATCTCTGTTCTAATTTTTTTTTAACTTGAAATTGCTACTCCGGCTTATTAAGCAATTTTGATCTGGTTAATTTGAGGTAGGTTCTTTAATGCTTTTTATTTTTCTATCTCCTTTGTGGATTAAATTAAGTTTATTTGTTTTTGTTGTTTCTATAGATTCCTTATAATGAGTCAGAGTTTCTGCCATTTAAAATCTATAAAATCTTTCCTTTAAAACATTTTTTTTCAGGAAAATAGTTTTCTCAAGTCCATTAGCTGTTGTCACTCTTCCCAGTATTTATGGGGGGCTTGCTTCCTAACCTTTTGTTTGAAGTCGTGTGGAGTGCTGACAGCTTCATTATGCCAATATTCTTTCTTCAAGTTACATGTGCTGTTCATTTTTGTTGCTGTTACTGTTGAATGTCCTCAAACGATGTGATTTCTGTCATTTGGTAAAATTCTTTGCTTGTGATTCCATAGCACAAGTTGACAAGGTTTGAAGAAGGATGATCTACAGGCTTCATTTGTAACCATTTATCTGAGAAAGCAGAATGTATACAGCAGACAGTTTAAATATTTCTGAACTGGTTTGGCACCATGCATGACATCCATATGAAACTATCATTCTGACAAGGTTCTTTAAGAACAAGACCTGACTTTAATGTTTGTTTTTTGCAGCATTTCAAGCATTGGGCAAATGCCAGAGATTGCTGCAAACCCAAAACATTATATATATATATAAATATATATATATATATATATAAATATATATATATATATGAAACCAAAACATTATATATATATATATATATATATATATATGAAACCAAAACATTATATATATATATATATATATATATATATATATATATATATATATATATGAAACCAAAACATTATATATATATATATACAGTAGCATCCAAAACTAAGGGACAAAATTTTAAAACCTAATATTTGTTAGAAATAACAAATGTGAAAAGCTGAAATTTTGACAACTGGTAGTCGTTATCATCCATAATAACATACTAAAATTTGAATCATTTGCAAAGGATAGAAAAAGAATTATAACAATTATTTTTTTATTTTCAAATTTGGAACGTCCAAAAGTAAGGGACAAAATTGAGAAAAACAATGTAAACAGCAAAAAAACAATAAAAATACATGTACAATCAATATTTAGTAAATGAGCCCTTGCTCTCAATGACAGTTGCACATCTTCGACTACAAGAACGAATCAGTTCTTGACAATCCTCGATACTAATTTTAGACCATTCTTCTTGAAGCTTCACCCACAAATCCTCCGTGTTAGTGGGATTTCTTTCCATAACTTTCACTCCTAAGGTCTTCCAAAGATTTTCTATTGAATTTAAGTCAGGACTTTGCTGTGGCCAATCCATAATTTCCAAATCTTGCTCGCTAAGGTAACTCATTACCACCTTTGCCTTGTGACATGGGGCATTATCTTGCATAAAGGTAGCCCTATCGAAACCTGAATTCTGTATGATTGGCACAACATGATCTTGAACAATGTTTTTATAGATCTGCACGTTTACACGAGTTTGTAACCGGACAAGAGGCATTGTACCTTGGCTAGAAAACATTCCAAATACCATGACGCTTCCGCCCCCAAACTTGACAGTTTTCTTAGTACACTTTGCACTTAATCTTTCACCAATACGTCTCTTTACATTGCTTTTTCCATCATTTCCAAATAAATTAAACTTGCTTTCATCACTGAAAAATACTTTTGCCCAATTTTCATATGTCCAAATTACATACCTGTTTGCAAACTCTAATCTCTTCTTCTTCGAACTAACAAGTGGTTTCTTCCCTGGGGTTCGATTAAACAGCCCTATTTCTTGCAGTCGTCTACAAACAGTCTGTCTTGACACATTAACACATGAGGTACTATTCATAACCCTTTTAATTTCTGTGCAAGACTTAAAACGGTCCTTTAATGACATACGCTGCATTATTCGATCTTCTCTTGCCGAAGTTTTGTGGGGTCTGCCGGTTTTAAAAGCACTAACTATTTTGCCAGTATCATTGTAGGATTTAACAACCCTGCCTACAACACTCTTGGAACGTTTCACTTTCTCTAAAATCTCTCTAATGGTGTGCTTTTCCTTGTGTAGCTTCACAATAGCTCGTCTCACAGAGTAATCAAGTTTTTGGCGTTTCGCCATGGTGCCGGCTGATGCAACGTTTACAAATGACTAAGTAAGACTTATTCTTTAGAGGAAATCAAAAAATTTGAATATAGCATACTGTTTACATTGTTTTTCTCAATTTTGTCCCTTACTTTTGGACGATCCTATTTTGAAAATAAATAAATAATTGTTATAATTCTTTTTCTATCCTTTGCAAATGATTCAAATTTTAGTATGTTATTATGGATGATAACGACTACCAGTTGTCAAAATTTCAGCTTTTTGTTATTTCTAACAAATATTAGGTTTTAAAATTTTGTCCCTTAGTTTTGGACGCTACTGTATATATATAATATGCTCACTTGATAAACCAAAACATTATATATATGTATATATATATATATATATATATATATATGAAACCAAAACATTATATATATATATACTAGCAGCATGGTCTGGCATTGCCCATGCTTGATTCAAAAATTGTATGACTCATACAGCAATTGCTATCACTTGACTTAAAATATTTTTGCCCTTTCTTGCTTTTAAAGGAGTGCCCTTTGCCATGCTGATGTTGCTACATACCTTACTTCTTGCCTATCTCACACTGCAAATTTTTTCTAAGCTCTATACTAAACAGTAAATTTGTTACAAAAAAAGAACTAAACAAAATGAACACAAAATGATCAGCTTTAAAAAAGGACTCGTAACTGGAAAAACTGAATGAAAAAAGAATGTTAACAACAAATACTTTTTCACACCCAACCCAGTTCTGCGGAACCAGAATCAACGTTGAGTTTAAGCAAGTGAATGAGCCAATTGGAGTAAAGTGCCATGCAGATTTAAATTTTTCCCATTTGTGACGAATGCAGCTATTGATTTTTTTGCATGCTAGCATGCTAGTTAACATTCATGTCAGTCATCTGTTGGCTATCATGCTGGCCAATAGAATCTTCCTGCCTATTGATGGCAGCCAGCTATTGGCTCTCACTCTGGCCAGTACAAAATGGCTGCAATCTACATGAAAACTGCCGTAGAAGCATGAAAAAATTGTTTATTTCCACTATCGATGGGAGTTGGGAAATGCAAAGTTGATCTTGGCCTTCCCGCTAACTTGGAGTATGTGCATGTAAATTTTGGTGCAAATCCATCAAAAATTGAGGCTGTGCATTCGTTACAAACACACACACACATCCTGCCTTTTATAGATAGAGATATATATGTTTTGGTTTTGCATCGCATATTATCATACATTTTTCCTCCAATACTCTACTTGATATATAAAAATTATATTATCTTACATATATACATAAGATAACAATATATACATTTTTATATATCAGGAACAATTTTAGGGTGAAGATGTATGATGAAATGGAAAACAATTTTGTGTGACACATTTTCGTCCTTTCATCAGGCACCAACATAAGCCAATTTAGTCCAGTAAAGTCCTAAAGGATAAAATATGACACACAAAAAAAACTTTTTACCACCTTGTCATATATCTATCTATCTATATATATATATATATATATTGTTATCCACAGACAAACTGTTTTGCTGTTTCACAGCTCATCAGTGTGGCTAGACATCCGATTACCTAAAGCTGATTTGGTATCAGTCAGAGACCCTACCCCTAAGCCATTGGCGCACAGCTGGGATGAAGGCCAATTTAGATGTATTTATTTTTAGATAAACATGGTAGTTACTGGAGAACTCTATTCATCTTAACGAAGAATGAGAGAGTGAGTTAATCTTTTTAATATCCTGAAGTTTATTTCTATTACTTTTAAAATATTATGGCTCTAGTGGAAATTAGTTCCTATTGTTTATTGATGGAAATATTGGAGAATCTACAAAATTGTGATAAAAACAACAAGGATAAGGATAATTTTTGAAATAATGACTTTACTTCAGTTTAGATCTTCATAAAATGAAGAAAACCAAATAAAGAAAAAATTCTCAAAAAGCTAATGATAAAAACAACAATGATAAGGATAACAGTCTGAATAATTCATAGACAATAATTAATTTCAGAACATCAGGCAATAAGGAAGGCCAAAGAACATATCTGCTGCAACTTTGTACTGGAAACAGCAAAGTTTATGATACTTGTCAAAAATAACTTATAGATTTAAACTACTTCAATTCAGGACATATCTGTCAAAATCTGATGGCAAAAACAGATTTTTCCATATAATTTCCAAATAATAGAAAAATAAAAATATTCAACTTCCAACTACAGCCAATGGAGAATTACAGAGAACAAATCAACTAAAATATTATCACAGAAACAACAAAGATGAGGATACTAGTTTGAATAATTCAAGGAATAATGAAAATATTTAAAAACTATGAAAAAAGCCAAAGAATATATTGGCTAAAGCATTTCAGACATTTGCCAAATACTGAAATTCTTTTCATCTTTTTTTCTTGTTTGTGTTTCTTCTTATTTTTTTATTTGATTAATAATTTGTATGCAATCTGTGTGCCTCTCATTTTGAATTTCCAAATTGAATTTCCTTCTATCTTTCAATTTCATTAAAAATGTCTTCCTTCTCAAAATATCGGCCTTCTTTCAAATGTTGCTGTAACCATTCCAAGTCTTAATAAAAAATATTTTCAAAAATAAGAGTGGAAATCACCTGGACAATAACAAGGCCATATTTGGCACTGAGAATAAACTTCATGTTGGTGTTTTTATCATTTATGTTTGAAATATTGAAAAAGCTGATGCAACAAATCAAATTTTCATCTGTGTTTGAATGCAGGGCCAGTGGATCAGTCTTGTACCCAAGAATGTATGATATGGGGTCCCCCATTCTACTAGATCTCAATTATGATAAGGTAGTATTCATATAAAATACAAAATTCATTGTAACCTAATTATGTACAATAATGGATCACATGCAATATGGGTGAACAATTCAGCGAGAAAATTGAGAATAAATACAAGATAGCTAAATAATTCGAGACATGTTATAATAGATCATTCCATTTTAAATAAATCAACAATGTTTTGCACTGATTTTTAACATCAACTTGAGATTTTTATTGTTAAAAAGTTTAATAATTTTAACATGTTCAACATTATTGATAAAAACAATGAATTTTTTATCGTTTTTTTTTTTTTTTTTTAGACTTACCATGATTAATATAAATTTAATTCATATTGATAATTATATTGACCTTTTCTTTTTCTCCTTGTTATGGAGTAAATTACCCTCCTGGTAACACAAATGAATTAGGCAAGACGCCTTAAATAAAGAACTCCAACTAAGTCAGGGAAGTTCGTTGGAGTCAGGCAAGTAATCATGGCAAGTAGCTTAAGCAAGACATAATATTATAACAGTGAGGAGTGAGTTATAACACTTTTCAATGTAAATATCTTTGTGACAAACATGATGAAAAGAAATATGAGTGAACCAGCAAAAAAAAAATACCTACTCCACTCAAACTTTCTTTCTCCAATATTCATGGTATCTATTCCAACCCCTGCAGCACAGAATCTTTTCTCTTGGAATGGTCACTAGATATCCTTGCACTTTGTGAAACCAATTTAAATTCTTCCATTGCTACCCATGAATTCTCTGTTCCAAGCTATCTTCCCCTTTGCCAAAAAGATTCCAGCATTCACCTGCATGGCCTTGGTGTTTACATCCAGAATAATCTTCGGATAACAAGAGAATTGTCTCTCAAGTTTCTAGACAACACTTTCATATGCTTTTGTCTTTCATCATTACACTCTGTTAGTTATCTCATTTCTCTTTATTATTCCCCATCTTCTCAGGACTGCAGTATGCTAGACGTAATCTCTGACAGTATAGAAGTGGAACTCTCTCTCCATCAATCTGCAAACATCTTTGTCTTCAGTTATTTTTATGTGGACCACAACATATGGCTTAAACATCAAGGTATTGATGTTGTCAGTATCCAGACATTAAATTTTTACATTACTCAATAACTTACTCAAATTTTGAATTTGCATACTTGTCTCCCTAGCCAAACCGAGCAACAGGTTTCTGTACTTGATTTATTTTTTACCTCCTCTCCTCACTCTAAATGCAACACTGTCATCATTGAAACTCAAATCACTTTGGAGTATCTATTGATATTGAATTCCAATCATCTATTAAACAGGAACCTCCTATTCATAATACATCTTTCCATTACCAGCATCCTGATTGGGACTCACTCTGTGATTTTAATAATGACACAGCTTGGACTGACATCTTTAACATTCAAACCAAAAATTGTGCTACTGAGGTTTCCTCTAAGGTCAAAGCTGACATGGATGCTTTCATTTCTTCTCAGAAATACCAGATGAAACCTCAATCTTTTCCATGGTTCACACCAGCAGGCTCTGCTGTTATAGCCCACAGGAACCACTATTTTCAGCTATACCAGCATGACAGCTCACATTACAACAGGTACCATGTAACTCTCGGGATTACTGATGGCTTTGTAACAGGGTATTAAATAAATGTAAGGTCTCTATTCCTCCTCTCTTCAATCATTTTGAGGTGTCAACATCTTCTGCTGATAAAACTAAATGCTTCATCCATAAACTCTTCTTAAACTCTACTCTTGACTCATCTGGAGTACCTTTGCCTAACTTCCCACTTAGAACTGAGTCCCTGTTGAGTGATATGCCTATAACCCCTTGTATGGTTTTTGCTATCATCTGCAACCTGGATCCCCACAAAGCATGTGGATCTGATTGTATTCTGTAATAGACATTAAGAAGTGTGCTCTTGAATTGGCTCCTGATCTCTCTAAACTGTATAATAAATACCTCACAACTTCTTACTTTCCTGCATGCTGGGAGTCCTCATCTGTCTGACACTAGCTATTGGCCTATTAGCCTTCTACCTCTTTTGGGAAATTTGCCCTAATCAATGTTGAGTTGGTTAGGGATCCCACATCGCAAAAACATTTTCAGACAAGCAATATGGCTCTCATTTAATTGTGGAATGTGTCTATCAAGCTCTAAATAAGAATGATGTAGCCTGGGATGTAGCTTTGGACACCTCAAATACTTTTGACGGGGTTTGACATACGGGTCTTTTCCACATGTTTTTCTGGACAAATCTTTGAATAGATCCAGTCTTTCCTATCAAATCAGGAAATAAAAGTTATCTTGAATGGCCACTAGTCTAGATCATTTTGTATTAATGCAGGTGTAACCTGGGGTTACATCTTTGGCCCTACTTTGTTTTTAATCTTCATTAATGGCCTTCCCGGTGATATCAGCTCTCAACTTGGTATTGAGATTGATGACACAACCATTTACTCTTGTCTTGATAGTAAATCTGATCAGTTAAATATGGCTAAATTAGTAGGTGATGTCCAAAACAACCTTCAGTCTATTGTCAACTGGGGTAAAACATGGCTTGTTAATTTTAATGCCCCCAAAATTAAACTGTTTTCCATTAATCATCTGAGAAACCCCTCTTTACATTTTATCAGCATCAGGAAAGTGACTTGTTGTGCCTTCTTGGACTAATGTTCTCAGTTGACATGAAGTGGAAAAACTGTAGTGAATCCATTGCTAGGTCTGCTGATAAGAAAGTTGGTTCAGTGTGTCGTATCATACATATCTATAAGTATACCATTCCTCCATGCTTAGAATATTGCTACTACATATGGTTCAGTGCTCCTGCTATTTACCTAGAGCTCCTTGGTAAACTCCAAAGAAAAATCAGCCATATTATTGGTCCTGATCTGGTAGCTCAGCTTCAGTCACTTTCCCACTGCTTTAAGTTTTTTTTCTCTTTGTCTTTTCTATAAATACTTTCATGGTATGTATGGATGAGCTCTTTGCTATGATACGTAGACTTTTTGAATTTAAGTGCAGTACTAGACTGGCAATGAGGTCTCATCAATTTAAAGTTGAGTTGGCTAGATGTAATTGTAAATTCTATGCTAACAGTTTTTTTCCTTGTACTTCTTGCTTGTGCAATTCTTTTCTGGTTCCATGCTTTCGAGCCAATTTTCATCTTCAAAAATTTAAATGCAATGTCAATTGCTATATACTGTCCTCCTGATTCCTCTGCTTTTGTTCTTGCTCCTTAGTAATGTTTCTGTTTCTAATTGTTCTACACCCAGTAACCCCTTGTGTCTCAGTAGCTTTACTTCCTTGCTTGGGGTGAATTCAGTTAATAAAGAAAATGTGGCAGTGAATCCAGGACAATCTCCTCACAGCAGAAGAAGAGACTTCAGGCAACAGAAATGCGGCTCTACAAAAGGATGTTGAGAATACCATGACCTGAACATATGAGCAACAAAAATAGGGAAAATAGAAACAAAAAGGACACTTATACGTAGAAAAACAATATCCCATCTACCAGAATAAATTATTATTTCAGTATTTTACATGTTAATATAGACAGACTCCTAGATATTTCACAACCTTTAACAGTCTTCCAACAACTGATTTTGTTAACTTTCCTTCTCATTCAACTTAAGTTACTCACTGTGTACGTGTTGTTTGTGTCAAATTTTCCAAGCCTTTTTTCTCATTATGTGTCCTAGATATTTCAACTCTTTCTCATTCTAAGCACAAGTGTCTGTTTTGTTTCTATTTTCCTTAAAATTTCCTCATTGCTCACATATTCAATCCATGATATTCTTCAGTCAAAATAAAGGGTGTTCCAATAACTTGAACTGATTTTAAATGTGAATTAATTTTAAGCATCTAATGATTTTTTTTCTTTTTCTTTCAGATTTAACAACTTAAGTCTTTATCAATTTTAACCATGGAAAGATTAACAATCAAAAAATGTGTTATTGAAGCCTATTACAAAAATGGATGTTCAAACAGAAATGCATTTTGTGCACTTTGCAATTTTTTTGATCGACATAATCGACTAACCGAGAGTGCAATTGAATATAATGTAAAGTTGTTGTGGAGAGGTTCAATTCCTGTGTGCGATGATGAATAGAGATGTCTGGATTTTCGGCCACATTCTCGTGCACTGCAGCAATGTTTTCAGCTGAACGGTCTAAATAAGCATGCAGTGGTATTTTCACATCTGCCACCAACCCCATTTGTTTGAATTTACAAACAATTTTTCCAATTGCACTCTTGAAACTTTAACACGTTTGATTGTTAATTTTTCCATGGTTGAAACTGCCAAAGACTTCAGTTGTTAAATCTGAAAGAAAAAGAAAAAAAAAATCATTAGACGCTTAAACTTAATTCACATTTAAAATTCATCCAAGTTATTGGAATACCCTTTATAACTTATTACTATCTACATAATAGTGGATAGGAGATAAACACTGCCTTCTTCTTCTTTGGGCCGTATCTATTCAGAACATTGATGATCATGGTTCTTCATAATTGCATGTACTTTGTAACTCTTAATAAATTATGTCCTTTTTTATTTCTCCTAAGTCTTGTACCACCATCCATTTACTCAACCTTGCTAGGTAGGTTATGCTTTGTTTTCCTCTATCTCTTTTGCCTTTAATATGTCTTGTGAGTATCAGGTTTACCAAGCCCTCTTTCCTTATTATGTACCCTAGAAATTTCAACTATCTCTTCCTGATGTTAAGTATAAGTTTCCTTTTTATTTTCATTTCCTCTAAAACTTCCTCATTGCTTACATGCTCAGTCCATAGTATTCCCGCTAGGCCAATTTCCAATGATTTTTAGTTTGTATTACCTGGTGCAGAGAAACACAAAATTCACAAACCAATGCTTTAATCTAGGGTTCAGTTCCAAATTTTCTGAAGCTTACACAGATCAACAGACATTTGAAGAATTGTGGAGAGTACAATAGGGAAATATGTGGTAACAAAAACAAAGATGAGGATATTAGTCAGAATGTAAATAATATAAACAAAGATAACTTCTTGTTCCAGAACTTCAGAGATAAATTATTACAAGATTTGCACAATTAAATGAATCCATTCTTTGTGTTCTTATATTGTTATTACAATGTCTTGACCAGGTGTATAATCCATAAGGAAAGACAGAAAACAAAACTCTTTTGTGACAGAACAAAATGATGAGCAGGGAACAGTTATTAATATGGCAACTAATTCAGCTCATTCCCAGAATATGAGTCAAACAAATCATACCACATATAGATATTCCTATAACATCAGTGACTCTAATATATCCACAGAACTGCTCTTGAATTCCTTTACTTGGAGGCACTTTGCATATTGAAATCTTTTTCTGGTTAAAGGTTTAGTACTTTTAAATGTATCTGTAGGTATGTTTGACATCCACTCTTTGTTGAAGGATTCATACCTTTTATGTCATTGTTGGTACCTGAGATACTCTTTCTCTATAAAAGGAATTGTACTTATTTCTAAGTTAGACACCTTTCTTTGTCAAAGAGTCTATATATAGTTATGTATCTGTTGGTATGTAAGATACCTTTCTTTGTACAAGAGTCTGCATGTATTTATCTACCTGTTGATCTGTGAGATACCTTTCCTTTATAGAAGCATCTGTACATACTTATGTACCTGTTGGTCCATTAGATAGCTTTCTTTATAGAAGAGTCTGTACATACTTATGTACCTGTTGGTATGTTAAACAATCTGTTTCTGGTGAAGTGTTTGTACATTTTTATACTCCTGGTGATATGTTAGATATCCTTTTGTTTTTTCTGAAGAATTCATACATTTTTATGTACACTTTTGGAAGTTATAGAAGAATTTGTAGATTATATATATCACTGTTGATATGTTGGATAGTCTTTCTTTTTTGCATGCTTCAAACTTTTTCAACTTTCTATCGATATGTTAGATATCCTTTTTCTTCAGGGTCTATACTTTCTATATACTGGTAAGTATATTATATACAATTTTGTTTTGTTTTGTTGAAGGGTTCATACCTTTGTCTCTTACCTCTTGTTTTGTTGGCCACCAGTTTTGTTTAAAGCTTAATTTTTTATGTACCTGTTGGCATATTAGACAGCCTTTCTTTTTTTTAAAAATTTCATACTTGTTTTTATGCCTGTTAACATTTCAACTTGTCCATATCCAGCTCAACACAATGACCTCAGTGCTAATGGCTGCCAGTCTAAAACAAGAACCAGTTTAAATGAATAACATAAAATATGTGCAATAACAAAAAACAGTTAAGTTCAGGATCTTGGTATAAATCTTTGTTGAAGGGTCTCAGTTTGTATGTTCATCACCCGATCTTTGTTGAAGGGTCCATAAATTTTTATATAATTGTTGTTATGTTAGCCTTTCTTTGTAAAAGGATTTGTACTTTTTTATGCACCTGTGAGCACAGGACCCCATTTTCTTTATTGAAGGGTTCTTCATTTTTTTTCGACTTGTTTCTGTTATGCTTCTTGGCTTTGTTGAAGGCCAATGTACATTTTTATGAACTTCTTCTTCTGCTAGATATTCTTTCTTTGTGAAATGTGTCAGACATTTTATGGATCTTTTGGTACATTAGACACCATTTCTTTGTTTAAGGGGTCATACTTCTTTTTATGCATCTGTATTATAGATAGGTATTTTTTGAAAGATTCATACATTTTTATGCAATTGTTGTGACATTAGATAACTTGTCATTCTTGAAGGATTCATAATTCTCATGTACCTGTAATTTGTTTAACAATTAATCATTTTTAAATGTCTATTAGTATATTAGACACCTGACTTTGTTGAAGGGTTAATACTTTTATATATATATATATATATATATATATATATATATATATAGGTCATTGTGTTGAGCTGGATATGGACAAGTTGAAATGTTAACAGGCATAAAAACAAGTATGAAGACTTTAAAAAAAAAGAAAGGCTGTCTAATATGCCATATATATAGATATATATATATATATATACATATATATATATATATATATATATATATATATGGCATATTTCGGATAAAGAAAAACATTAAAATTCCCTTCCTTTCTGCCATGCGAAAATGGCCAAAGGGTAAGGTATCTGACAGATGTCAAATCACTCAAGTTTTGATCCCGGCTTGAAGACATTGTACATCTAGCCACAATGAGGAGCTTTGATACTGCGAAACAGTCTGTTTGTGGATGTATATATATATATATATATATATATATATATATATATATATATATATGTATGTATGTATGTTGGTATAGCATTTCTTTTTTTAAAGTCTTCATATTTTTTTATGTATTGTAACATTTCAACTTGCCCATATCCAGCCAAACACAACGACCTCAGTATTAATGGCTGCCAGTCTAAAATATGATAATGAGAACCAAATGTTGTCACTTCTTAACGTATCCATATTATAATTTAACAGCCCAAAAATCTCTCAGCTAAAATGTGTTGTCATAAAAGTCGAGTACAAAGTAATCACTTGATCTTTGTTATTTTATAACAACATTTTGGCTGCATACTCTTCACCCTTCCTTGGGTGCCTGTTAAAAAAACTTCATACAAGAACTAGTTTAAACTGTTAACGTAATATATGAGCAATAATGAAAATTGTTAATTTCAGGATCTTAGTGTATATAATTTTACAGAGTTGGTTAATATTAATATTGCATTATGTATGGAAAAGTCATGGTGGAGTAATGGATAGCAGCTTGGTTTGAGGAACTGGAGAGCTGAGTTCAAATTCTAGTTGAATCCATTACATTCACTTATGTGCTAATACCCTTGGGAAAGGTATGAATCCTTTTCTTCTTCTCCCACCAGCTGTGGGTAAATAGTAGTACAGACCAATTTCTATAGCCTTGGATGCCAACTGGTCTACCACAGAAAAAAATGGCAACTTACTGCAGGGAGAAAATCTGTATCGTCAGTCATGTATCGAAAGATACATGATCATCTAAGCATGTATCATGCATGACACATAACTAAGTGCAATTCACTTACATGCTAAGACCCTTGGTAAAGGTATGAATACACTTCTTCTTCCCACCAGCTGTGGGTAAATAGCAGGACAAACCAGGTTCTATGGCCTTGGATGGCAACTGGTCAACTGCAGAAAGAAATGCCTCTTCAGTCATGTATCGATAGATACATGATTGCCTAAGCATGTATTACATATGGCACATAACTGAGTAAGGAAGAAGGACATTTAATCCAATGTCTATAAGGCAGCTGTCATGATATACACACAAGCGATCATCTTTTAATAAACTTAATTAAAGCTAAACGCTTCTCATGCCACCTAACGACAAATACTGAAAGAACTTTTTGGTCATTCTATTACATTTTTGTGTTGTCAAGTCCGCTGTGATTGGTAAGTATCAAACAGATATGTCTTTTTCAGAGGGGTAGGTATCCAAAGGTATGAATTCTCTTCATCTCCTTCCTGCTATGGGTAAATAGCAGGACAGACTGTGTTCTATAGCCTTGGATAGCAACTGGTCTACTTCAGAAAGAAATGGCAACCTACTGTGGGAAAAGAATATGTCTCGTCAGTCATATATCGAAAGATACATGATCGCCTAAGTGTGTATCATGCATGGTACATAACTGACTGATTATGTATGGGGTAGGCAGTAAGAATAATAATCACTACTCAATAGTAGTAATCAACCCGACTAACTTCATTAACTATAAACATATTAGTAGAACTGTTACTCTATCATTAACAATACAGCAAGTGACAAAAGCAAAAGACAATGGTAGAAGCAGACAGATGAATACACTGCCTAACATGGGCAATTCTGGTTGATTAATTGCTAAGAATATCATGGACCGAGCATGTGAGCAATGATGAAGTCTTAGAGAACTGTTACTCTATCATTAACAATACAGCAAGTGACAAAAGCAAAAGACAATGGTAGAAGCAGACAGATGAATACACTGCCTAACATGGGCAATTCTGGTTGATTAATTGCTAAGAATATCATGGACCGAGCATGTGAGCAATGATGAGGTCTTAGAGAACTGTTACTCTATCATTAACAATACAGCAAGTGACAAACGCAAAAGACAATGGTAGAAGCAGACAGATGAATACACTGCCTAACATGGGCAATTCTGGTTGATTAATTGCTAAGAATATCATGGACCGAGCATGTGAGCAATGATGAGGTCTTAGAGAGGTTACAAACAAAGAAAGGCTTATACTTAATATAAGAAAGGGGGAGCTGGGACACATAATGAGGAAAGAGGGTCTAAAGAATCTGATACCCACAGGTCAAATAGAGGGAAAGAGAAGCAAGGGAAAGCAGTGCATGACATACCTGATGAACTTGAGCAGGTGGATGACAGAGTGTAGTCTGGGCGAGGAAGCTGAGGGAAAGAGCTTGCTGAGAGCTGCAAGAGATAGAAGGAGGTGGAGAGCCATGATCACTTACGTCCTGAAAGGACATGGCACATAAAAAGAAAAGAAGTAAAACCAACTGTATTTGTATCCATGTACCTGTTTGCACTTCTCCCCCAAAGTTGGTTTCAGTTGGTCAATGTATGGCTATTTTAAAGGGTGTGATGGATGAATGAAAGGCACATAATGAGGAAAGGTGGCTTGGAAAATTTAACACTCACAGGATATGTTGAAGGCTAGATGGACAGAAGAAAGCAGAGAATAACCTACTTAACAAGCTTGTGTAAATAGTTGGATGATTTCCTCAAAGATAAAGAAGAGATTCGAGGTGATGAAGATGTGGTTCTACAGAAGGATGCTACGGATATCAAGGACTCCGAGCATGTGAGTAACGATGAGGTCTTAGAGAGGTTGGAAACAATGAGAAGGCTTATACTAAACATCAGAAAAAGGCAGCTGAAGTTTCTGGAGGAAGGAGGGTCTGGAGAATCTGATACTCACAGGTCAAATAGAGGGAAAGAGAGACAAGAGAAAATGGCGCATGACATACCTGATGAACTTGAGCAGGTGGATGACAGAATGTAGTCTGGGGGAGGAAGCAGAGAGAAGAAGCTTGCTGAGAGCTGCAAGAGATAGAGGGAGGTGGAGAGCCATGAATGCCTATGCCCTGAAAAGACATGGCACATAAAAAGAAAGAATTGGGTTATGGTTAAATTAGCTGTTTCCATACAGCAAACATTTGAAATTTATTGACTGAAAAGTCAGCATTATTATCAGTTTACATTTATGAAATATTTCTTCTAAGACAGTTTTTCAGGAAATTAAACTTCTCAAGTCTACTGTTATTGATCTTTCTAGTACTGATAGGAGTTTCTTTCCTAAGCTTTTGTTTAAGGTCGTGTGGAAAGTCAATATCTTGATTATATCATTATTTTCCCTTCAACTGCTATCCATTTCATTTAGAAGTTTTCAAGAGATATGGCTTCTGCTATTTGGTAATGTTATGGTCATTCTGTTGCACTAGTCTATAAGATTTGATGAAGGCAAGGCATAACTTCTTTCATTCATTCATTCATTTGAAGCTGTTTTTAATCATTCATCTGAGGAAATGGTTGTATACAGCTGAAAATATAATCAATCCTCACCAAGAATCTCGTCTTCAGACACTTTCTAAGTGACATGACACGGCTTCCCTCTGTCTTTTCTACAAATATTTTCATGGCAACTGCTATGACAATCTTTTTTCCCTGATGTCCTAACTATGTGAATTTAAGCATGCTACTAGATTGGCATCTAGATCTCACCCTTTTACTGTTGAAATTAATTAACTATAAATGCCACTTTTACTTCGAAAGTTTCTTTTCTCACACTTCCCACCTGTGGAACTCCTTTCCATTTATTTGCTACCCTGATAATTACAATCTTCAAAAATTTAAATGCAATGTCAATCACCATCTTTTGTCTTCTTGAAACCTATTTATCTTTTGTTCATTCTTCAATCATCCCTATACACAGTCTTCTCTTTCACTTGTTTCCTTGTAACCCTTTTGCTTCCCAGTGGCATTCCTGCCTTGCTTGGGGTAAAATGATTAAAAAAAATAGTTTAGACTGAATGTGTTGGACACCATGCATGACGTTTATATGAGAGTCTAGATCAGACAAGAGGGCATGATTCAAGTTCTTAGGTTAATGTTTTCATTTTGTAGCATCTTGTGGTGTTTGACAAAACTACTTTTGCACAGCTGATGTTCAATTTCTTTACCTCCTATGAGGTATAGTACATGAAAGGTGAACGCCAACCTTAAGTCACATCTAAAGTTAACTGTTCTGAATTTTTACAGTTTGATCAAAAAGATGAAGCATGCTTCAAATATTGTGAGAAAAAACGAACAAAAACTCATTAAAACTTAGAATAAAGTTTGTGAAAAATCACAATTGTTAGTCAAATATTAATTGAAATTATGCTTTGTAGTTACTGTTAGATTGTTTTAAAAATGTATAAACAAATACAGTTTTAGAGCATCATTTCTTTTTTTTTGTGAGTAAAGTTCACCCAATATAAAGCACAAGAGCCAGTCAAGGTAGAGCATTACAGAATGAGGAGTATTGTAAGAGGAAGAAGTAAGGAGGGAAATTTATGAGAATAGGGTAGATAGATAAAGATTAACTCTGGACTTGAAGATGTTGTAGTTTTCAGAGAAGTGTCCATGCAAAAGTCTGTTCCATAAAATAGGAGAAGATGATTTTGGAGTGGAATATCTTTCGTATTAAAGAAATATTTGTGAATGAGGGTGATTCAAGTCTGTGGATGTGGTACAGCAAGTCTTGAATTCAAGAGTCCAAGCTGGTGGCACTGAAGAACAAAGCTTGTTGGAACATTTGTCATGGAAATAGTGTGATGTGTCTGTGGAAAAGAGGCTGTCAGGTGGAAAATAAGTCATCGTCCCCAAGGCCACATAAATGGTTTTGAACTCTATCAAGGCTGGAGAGTGAGGATTAAGCAGTTCCAGTTTAAATATGGTCAGATCTGACTCATGTAAAGATTGATCATGGCAGAAGGAGTCAGGTACATTCTGGGAGCTGTACAAGCAGCTGACCATTTAAAACTGTCTGAAAAGTAAGGTTCTGACCAAACACTGTTTCATAGTATTACTTATTTATCATGAGAACATTCTATCATTTCTAAGAAAAATAACTAACAGGAGGCAGATAGAAATTTATGCATTTTTTCAATCTTATATTTTTGGAATCTGCCAATTTTGAATTGATGCTGAGACAAAGAACATTAATTACCTTTTGATGAGATAATAATCTGAAAATTTTTTTTTTTTTTTTTGTGATTAGATATTCTTTTAAAAAAAAGCTTAAATTACAAGCAAGAACCCAAGAGAATCATAGATGGTTTAAGAAGCACTTGGCTGGGAACATTTTAAGAAAATTACAAGCAAGAACTTAAACTAAGTCACCAACATTCTTAAAAAATTTGTAACCAAAGATTATGAAAAATATTTTAGAAGTCGATGAAGTTTAATAATTCAAAGGTATAAAACAACACGAATTGTTATTTCGAAATATTTTAGACGAAGTCTTTTTTTACTTATCATTTTATTACTAGTTTTGATTTTTGATGGAATGAATATGCATACATCTGGGTTCCCTCTCACAGTAATATGATTGGCTGGTGTCAGCTATAAATACAGACTGATGTGGACGTATAGGCACTGCGCCTATTGTCTATGCCTATTGCCTACCACTACGACGAGGACCAGTCCATTACGGTTACCTGATAGATTGTCCTACCTGGTTACAGTAGTCCAAAAACACTTTGCTACTTCGAACAAATATATCCCTTTCCAGGACATATCAAATTTATTGCTTTTTATCTCAATATTCTGGATTAATATTTTGTTCGTCATTATTACTATTATTATTATTATTATTATTATTATTATTTTATTGCTAGATTTATCCATCTTATTATTGTTGCTTTTTATCATAATATTCAGTCTTGATACACATTATTAGTTTTATTCCATTTGAAAAAGTTTTAGAGAACATGGAAACAAAAAGGATACAAATACCTGACATCAGAAAAACAGCTGAAATTTTCTGATGGTAGAACAGGAGAGATAGCAAAAAGACAAAATTTCACTAAGAGCTACAATGGATAGGAAATTGTGGAGAGCCATGATTGCCAACATCTTGAACAGACACCTCACATAGAAGAAGAAAAAATTTCTGACTACTGTGCTTAGCTTATTTTAGCCTGTAAGTGTAAGTAAAGACTGAACTCACTACAGTAGTAATTTTGGTTTTTGTATTATTTTTTATTATTGTTCAATTAGACTTACTTTCTTTATGTGGAGAACTGTAGCTAAATATTTCATTTCTGCTTGTTAGCAGATTTCCCCTATCTCCAGGTGAAAAAATATTAGGATATTTTTTTTTTCCTTATTAAGTTTTGTCTAAGTAAAACTGACAGTACAAAACCAAGCAGATGTTTCTTTTTTTTTATTTGTTAATGTTTAACTCAAAATCCTTCATAGTTCTTTATTATTTTTTTAAACCATATTTTATTGTATTGCTTTCATTTGGACTAATTTCCTTTTCTATTGTTGGTTTCTTCTAATTTTATTTATTTTCACTGAAAAATGCCAAAGAGGAGGGTTTTTTTTTTTTGGAAAATGACAATTTAAATAACAGTATTTTCATTGTTTGTGTAAGTTTTCTATTTTATTTTATTCAATTTCCATTGATGATTTTTATGCTTTTTTTTCCCAAGCATTATTTCTCTCTTTCCCCCCCCCCAAACTTTATTTCTCGGCAAAATGCAAACATACTACCATGTCTCACTGTCGAGAGATTTTTCCTCGTGGGATTTGCATATTTTTTTTTTTTTTTATCTTTTTGGCTGAAAATGGAAGTTTCATTTTTACAGATATTATTTCAGACTCAATTATCCATTTTGTTTGGTGTGATTTTTTTTTCTTCTGTTTCTTATATCAGATATTTTTGTATTTTTGTGTAAATGGTGAGAAAGAGAGAGAATGAGATAGACTGATTCTGTGTGCATACCTATAAGCTCACTGAACATCAAAGCAGGTGTGTGTACAAATATATGTGCGTAAAAATGGAAATTATGCAGCATGGATTACTGACAGTGTGACTATAAGAATAAAAGAAAAATGTTTCTGTATTTAACAAATTGTATCAAATCTTGAAGATAAAGTGGTAAACTTTTTAACTTCATGTATTAGGTTGGTGCAAAAATAATGACGTAATAATGTCGTTTTTTGACGTTAAAAAATACGTCAAAAAACGACATTATTACGTCATTATTTTTGCACCAACCTAATAAATAAAGACTAGAATGGCAGATTCTATTCAAATATTTACAGAGATTTAATGTGTAAAGGTGTTAATACTTACTCACTGTACCTTCTAACATTCTCTCCTGACATGAAGTGGGAAGATTATATTGAATCCATTGCTAGGTCTGCTGCTAAGAAAGTTGGTTCACTGTGTCAGGCTAGACAATCATTTTCTCCTGAATCTATCTCCCATATTTATAAGTCTACCATTCATCCACACCTTGAATATTACAGCCACATATGGTCTGGTGTCCCTGCAATATATTCAGAAATTCTTGATAAAATCCAAAGAAGATCCCACAAGTTTATTGGTCCTGACTTGGCATCTTGACATTAGTAATTTCCCCATTACTATAATGTTGCTGTGCCGTTTCTACAAATACTTTCATGGTAATTGTTCAGATGAACTTTTTGCTATTGTGACGAAGATTTTATAAATGTAAGCACAGTACTAGATTGGTAAAAAGGTTTAATAAATTTATAATTGAATTGCCTGGATGCAACCATATTATTCTATGCTAACAGTTTCTTCTTTCATATTTGTCACTTGTGGAACTCTTTTCTGATTTCAGGCATTCCACCCAGGTTTGATTTTCAAAAACTTGAATGCAATGTAAATTGTTATCTACTGGTTTCTTGATTCCTCTTCTTTTATTGTTCTCATTCCTTAATAATATATCACTTTTTCTTATCATTTCACAGACAGTGACCTCCTTGAGTCTTAGTGGCTTTACTGCCTTGCTTAGGGGGAAATGATTAATATATATAACGTTTGGACAGTTTTTACACACTTCATGTCCAGAAAAGAAAAAAAAACTTGTACAAATCGAAGATAAGTTGAATAAAATGCTTAATCCCAATACCTTGTGAGTCATCTTTAATAAAACTTGTGTGTGTGTGTGTGTATATATATATATATATATATATATATATATACATACATACAGGGTGTATTAAAAATATTTTTACAAATTTTGTGGCTTGCATCAAATAAAGGTGTTGTTGTCTGTTTGGTGGGATTGCAGAGGGGATAATTCCCTTTGAGCTTCTTCCAGTTGGTGAAACAATAACAGTAAAGAAGTATTGTGACCACCAATCTCAATGAAGATGTTCAAGAAAAATGTCTGATTTTGGCAAATCGAAAAGATGTGATTTTCCACAGAAAACAACGCAATGTTTCAAAACAGACCTTGCAGAAGCATAAAGACTTGAAACTGATAACCCTCCAGCACCCCCCTATATTTCTCCTGGCTTGGCTCCTTTTCATTTTCAACTGTTCCAGTCTTTACCAAAGAATTTAAATGATATAAAATTTTATTTTCTAAAGTTAGTCGAAAGCTACTGCACAATCTTCTTTTAACAAAAAACAGGATGTTTCTATGAAAATGGCATCAACAAGCTTTTGTTGATAGTTGTAAAACAGTTGTCAAAATCAATGTTCCTGACTTATAAATGTTTTTGTGAGTTTTTTGTGATTACGTATAATTTTGTTCTAATCAGCTACAAACTTTTGCAGTGATCTAATATATATATATATATATATATAGGGAGAGAGAGAGAGAGAGAGAGAGAATTTGTCTGACGATCGCAAAAGCGTGAAACCCAGGGTCACAAACTCACATCTATCCAACCAAATATGTTAGCTCTATCTCTGATATTGAGCACTTTCTAATAAGTACCGCGCATATAATATATAAATAATTATATATATATATATATATATATATATATATATATATATATATATATTTATTTATTTATATTTATATACACACACTTTTCACACACATATATATATATATATATATATATATATAGGATGCAATGGATAAATTGTCCTCTAAATTACATAAAAAGGAAAATAACACTGCACTGACATCTCATTTTAACAGATATAGTTGCCAAAATTATACAAAAATATCTTGAAATACTAAAGGGGAAATTTATTCAATAAAATCGACATTGGATTCAACTGCAGCCTACAGATGTCTTTGAATGACTCCTGCATCACTTCTGGATGGTCTCCTTATTTAAGTTGGTGAATGCTACCATAATCCTTGCCTTCAGTTCATCTTTGGTGTTACAAGGAGTTTTGTTGGTCTCTCACTCATTTGTGCCCTACACATAATAATAAAGTGGGGTGCAGTCTGGGGAGTTTGGTGGCAAGATGTAATGGCTGATATGGTTGCAGAAATTGTCTGACAGCCATGACTGGGATATTCTGCTTGAGTCAGAGGCCTTGTGGGAAGATGAATGGAGGTATAACATCACCATCACTAGTGATCTCACCAAACACCTTCGTAATCACCACTGGACTCATCCAACTCTTTCAAAACCTCTGCACTGTCCTCAAACTGACACCTAAACACATTGAAATGCTTGTATTTGCATACATATAGATATGAATATACATATGTATACATATATATATATAGGCATACTTATACTTACACACACACACACACACACACATATATATATATATATATATATATATATATATATATATATATATATATATATATATTATAAATTGATTTATTTAAAATATGTTTTTTCGCTACACAGTTCTAACCATGTTTCAAAAATGGAAGCTAAAAGCTATGAATTTAATTTTGTAATTAAATTAAAGACGTTAGTTCCATTTCATCCTCAAGCGAATTTTGGAGTAACTTTTTAAAATTACTGGCTTTTAAAGACACAGCTAAAATCATAATTCACGTTTCCAAGGTTACAGATAAATCTACTTCAACTAGACAAGGGGTGTCTGGGTGTTCATTATGTCTGTAATTTGATGTATCCGTTATTAGTTACGTTTTGGTAGGGGGTAGGGATGTATTTTTCAATGAAATCTGACATCCGCTGAATGCATTTCGTCTGGATTTTTTAAAAAAATTTATTGTTAACGGCAAAAATTCTTACGGCATTTTTTCTATTTTTCTATTTAAAGATTTTTTTTTGGGGGGGGGGTAGGTTAGAATACGTTTTATTTAACTACGATTTGAAATATTTTAATTTTTAATATACTATATTTTTTAAGAACAATTAAATGTATTAGAATCCCTTATAGTATGTAGAATTATTTTTACATCAAGTATAAGTATGTATATAAAAATAGAAAAAATGCCGTAAGAATTTTTGCCGTTAATAAATTTAAAAAAAAAATCCAGACGAAATGCATTCAACGGATGTCAGATTTCATTGAAAAATACATCCCTGCCCCTTACCAAAACGTAACTAATAACGGATACATCAAATTACAGACATAATGAACACCCAGACACCCCTTGTCTACTTGAAGTAGATTTATCTGTAACCTTGGAAACGTGAATTATGATTTTAGCTGTGTATTTAAAACCCAGTAATTTTAAAAAGTTACTCCAAAATTCGCTTGAGGTTGAAATGAAACTAATGTCTTTAATTTAATTACAAAATTAAATTCATAGCTTTTAGCTTCCATTTTTGAACATGGTTAGAACTGTGTAGCGAAAGAGACCATATTTTAAATAAATCAATTTATAATATTAATGCTCTGTAAATTTACATTGAGCACTATTTTGTAAAAATAAAAATATCTATAAAAACAGCGGATTATATATCTTACTGTTCTTTCTTTTTATTTATATATATATATATATATATATATATATATATATATATATATATGGCTGTCACCTCATCTTTGATTATGACCATCGCAAGATATCATTGTAAGTTGTGTTTTAAATGGATGTGGCTCTTTCAACCAGAGAAACTTTTAAAACCAAATGCACAAATTTGGCAGACATGAGAAACATACATTTTGTTGGCATTACATTTATTTTTATGACTGCATATTTTTCAGCCCACCAGCTGACTTTCATACTTTTCTCCAAAAGTGACATGAATTCTCAGTACCTAATGCCATTTTGCTCTGGTATGATGACTTTACATAAGACTCACTTTTCCTGCTTTGCTTACCACAAACTTCAAAAATGAGGTCATGTTCTGGAAGTTCTTCATCAAGTCCTTTTTAGACATTTCTTTTCAGCTTTTCTTTTGAAATCTGAGAACTCTCAAAAGCAACCTTTCCATTATGAATTTTCTTCTGCCATTAATTTCATTAATTCCTTAGGAACCGCTTTGTTTATATATATATATATATATATATATATATATATATATATATGAGTGGTTATCATTGCAAAAAATTTCAGCCAAGCCTGTTGTATCCACTTCACTCTTATGTACTTGGGAAAGGCATGAATCAATCCTTTCTCTCTCCAGCTATAGGTAAAATTGCTGGCAAACTAGGCTTTATAGTCCAACAAGCTTCTATTTTCCCTTTTAAGGAATACATGCAATTATAAAAGAATTAATGGATTTATTCTTAATTCAACATTTTCATTACTTCAAACCTTAAAAATAAATCTATTAATTCATTAGAAATTAGAAGTGTATATACCTTAAAAGGGAAAACTGAGCTTTGCTGAGTTATGTGGCTCTCTGTTGCTGAACAGTTTTAAATCTTGATCATTCAAATAGTGGTTTGTTTTTTTCTAAAGCAACTCACCCCAAGCAAGGTGGGAGTGCCACTAGCACACACGGGGTAACAGAGGATTGGGAACAAGAGTAAAGGGATGTGTTTGAGGAAAGGATACAGAGAAGGACGGGGAATAAGATCAGGGTGTCAGATGTTGATTGACATTACACTTGCATATTTGAAGATTATAGTCATTGGGGAAGCAAGTAAGGGGAAGAGAGTTCCACAGACAGGAAGTGTGGGAGAAGAAGCTGTTTGAATTGAAGACTCGGTTACATTTAACTGTTTTGACAGTGAAAGGGTGGGACTAAAATGACAGCTTGCTAGCTTGCTTAAATTCATGCAATCCAGGAACCAGCAAAAGTAGCTCTTCAAAACAGTTGCCATGAAAATACTTGTAGAAGAGACAGAGGGAAGACATGGCACATCTGTGGGATAGTGATTGTAAACTAGATGCCAGATCAGTACCAATCATATTGCATATTCATCTCTGGATTTTGTTGAGAACTTTGAGACTTATAACAGGAGCACCAGACCATATATGACAGCAAGACGGATGGTTGATTTATAGATTTGAAGGATGGACTCAGACAAGAAAAACTTTCTGGCATGACACAGGGACCATTGATTTAATGTATTTATTTCATGTCAGTGGACAGCATGAGACCAAGCTGGAATAATGAGGTACTCACGTGGAGTTGGCATCAGCCATCCTGATGGGAGTCAGGGAGGATTCTCTGTGGTGGGCAAAGGAGAGCAGTTTTGTTTTGGAGGCATTAAAGTTTACAAGCCATTTCCTGCCCCAGTCAACCACAGAGTGGGGGTCATTTTCGAGATCAGCAGCCAAGTTAGTTTTGTCAACGATACCAGATTTACTATTGAGGCAGGAGTAAATAATACTGTCATCCACATTGATGACATCGAGAAGGTCATTGATGAAGATCAGCAGCAGTGTAGGGCTCAAGATAGAGTCTTAGAGAACACCAGCATTCATGATAAAGGAGCCAGAGGAGAAACTGTTCAGGATGACCTTTATTTTATGGTTTGACAGGAATGATTGTATTGTCAAATAATCATCCTTTAATACCGCTTCCCTGAAGGTTACGAAGAAGGCCAGCATACCAAACCCTATCAAACACTTTAGAGACATCTAGAGCCATGGCACAGCTTCATTATTATTGAGTGCTTGGTATATGAATTCAGTTATGGCTGCAAGCATGTCAGCAGTAGATCAGGCAAAGTGGAAACCATATTGCTTGTTGGAGAGCAGATTATGTGAAGTAAGGTGCTTAACCACTTTGGTGTTGATTAAAGCCTCAAAGACTTTACTGAAGAGTGGAAGGAAACTGATACGATGGTAGTCAGATGGGTTAGAAGGTTCACCAGAGTTCTTAAAGACAGGGACAACAGATGAGGACTTCCGACAGGCTGGAAAGCAAGAATTGGTGAGACAGTAGTTGTAAAGTTTAGAAAGGACAAGAGCCAATTCAGGAGCACATCTCTTCAGGACAATGGCCAGTATCCCATCCCCACCACTAGCCTTATGGGAGTCTAATTTAGCGATTATATCCAATAACATTGTTGGGGTTATATGCATCTCACCTCAGTTCTAGGGGGAAAATCAGGTGTGGTTATAACAGATGGGTCTTGCGTTGAATTGGATAAGAATTTCTGAGCAAAGCATTCAGCTTTATCAGCTGAGGAGGTCAATTCGTTGAATAAAGTGGGTATTGTGGGTTTGCTGTTGTTCAGCATGCTTTTGCAGAGCTACCAATAATCTTTTGAACCAAATCTGCAAGACAGAATACGTTGTTTCATTCTTTCAGCAAAGAGTAACTTTGCTTCTTTGAGAACATGCTTGCATGCATTATGGGCAGTGACAAAGAAACGTCTGTTGCAATCAGACATGTCGCTATGGTACAGACGGAAGTAGTGATTCCTGTGGGCAACAGTTATTGAGGAAACAGTTGAGAACCAAGAAGATCAACGCGATTTCACTTTATATTTTTTTGCAGGGATGAAAGCCTCAATTCCAGCTTTTACCCAGTGTGAGACCTCAGACACACAATTTTTGGACAGGGAGGTAAAAAACAGCATTTCAGGGGATATCACGAAGAAAATCTCAGAATGAGTTCCAATCTGCTCATTGATAATAAAAAGAGGTTCTGTTGGTAGGAGATTCTTTACTGAGGGAGGAGTAGAAAGAGATATTAACAGACACAACAGCATGAGCAGAGTTGCCAAGAAATATAATGCCAACAAAATGTACGTTTCTCATGTCAGCCAAATTTGTGCATTTGGTTTTAAAAGTTTCTCTGGTTGAAAGAGCCACATCGATGGCATGACAAAACTCAAGGATGGGCGGTAAAACAGAGATCAAGAAGGAAGCCTTACCGTCATGATTACCAGAGAAAGGTGTAGGAAAGTCAACCATTTCTGTGAGAGATTGAGAGATTGAAAAGTTAAGTGTTTGTATGCCAGAAAGGTCAGTTACAGAGCATTTGAGCTGTTTGGTATGGTGAGCATTGAAGTCACCAAACACAAATATATTTGTAGATGGATGTAGAGAGATAGTCTTGTCTATATTATCACAAATGCAATCAAGTACACCTCAGTCTTGGGAGGATGGAGAGTGATAGAGAAAGAAGAGATAGCTTATAGATTTGAGGAGAGATAGATAGAGACACATGTATGAATGGTCTGAAGATGAGAGAGAGAGTTCCCTAACCAGTGGGAGATGGTCTCATGTGTTTCTCCTACAATGGGTGCAACAATTTCAAACCATGTCAGAAAGGAGGCATGGTGGAGTAATAGATAGCAGCTTGGATTGAGGTATTGCAGAGCCAAGTTTGATTTTCAGTTGAATCCATTACATTAACTTATGTGCTAATACCCTTGGGAAAGATATGAATCCTCTTCTTCTCTCCCACCAGCTATGGGTAAATAGCAGGAAAAGACCAGGTCCTATAGACTTGAATTGCAACTGGTCTACTGCAGAAAGAAATAGCAATCTACTGCCCAAAAAAATCTGCCTCGTCACTCATGTATCGATTGGTTGGTTGGTTGGGTTTTATGGCATATCAACCACTGTGGGTCATTTAATGCCAAATCAAGGCATATATATATATATATATATATATATATATAATGTCATCCACAGACAGACTGTTTCGCTGTATCACAGCTCATCAGTGCGGCTAGACATCCGGTTGCCTCTAGCTAGGATCGAAACCCGACTGAATTGGTATCAGGCGGATATTCTACCACTAAGCTGTCGGCGCACGGTCGGGACGAAGGTGGATTTTTAGCGTATTTTTTTGGAAACACGCCCAGTGACCGACAGTGACTCAATTCGGATTGCGAAGAGTCTCGCTATATAGCTATATATATATATATATATATAGCTATATATATATATATACATATACATATATACACATAGATACACATATACCTATACATATATTAAATATAAAGTACTATTAAACATATAGCTGGCAACATTATTTTTTCCAAAAAACGTATAGCTGGCAACATCATTCTTTCAAAAACATACAGCTGGCAACATTGTTGTTTCAAAAACGCATAGCTGGCAACATTGTTTCAAAAATGTATAGCTGACAACATCACCGTTTCAAAAACGCATACCTGGCAACATTATTGTTTCAAAAACGCATACCTGGCAACATTATTGTTTCAAAAACGTATAGCTGGCAATATTATTTTTCCCAAAAAACGTATAGCTGGCAATATTATTGTTTCAAAAATGTATAGCTGGCAACATTATTTTTCTAAAAAACGTATAGCTGGCAATATTATTGTAGTTTATTGCCATACCCAGGACGCGGATGTAGTTTACTGTCATACCCAGGACGTGGGTAAAATCTGGAAAAACTAGGAGTTCACTATTTGCCCATATCTGGGACCCGATCAGGTGCTACCACCCCCCTGCCATGTATCGAAAGATACATGATCACCAAAGTGTGTATCACACATGGCACATAACTAACTGACTGAATGAGTGCACAAGCTGATGTAATACACAGTTTAAAATAAAATTGAGGTGTCTCTTTCAAACATGGATATCCATTAAAAATTACATTTGAAGTTTTTATATATATATATATATATATATATATATATATAATATTGAGCATGTGTGTGTGCATGAGAGAGATAGGTGGGAGCAGAATATCAACATTATGCGATGCCTAATTGTCTCAACCACAATGCTGATTCGGACAAGGCTATAACTCTATCTGCATACATTTAAATTGTTATGTTTTGTATATTAGGATAATATTTCTCTCTTTCAAAGCCATTTAAAAAAAAAATCACAATTATTCTTTGTTTTATCCTTAACCACGTATAGTTGGATTAATCACACATTCATAAGTATCCCCATGGGCTTTGGTACAGCATGGATATAGATTATGATAATGCATTTGAATTAGGTTTCCAAGAAATATTTCCATCTCAAAAAATAAAGAAAGAAAGAAATTGTCTACAAAGGAAAGTCAAAAGAATGAAAGGAATTATCATCTCCAAGACCTGAAGAACTTTTTTTACCATTTTAGAAATCACAGGTTAATAAAAGTCATAATGTTTATAGAATGATTTAGAGAAAAAAATTTAATAAAAAATGAAGCAATATTTGAATTTTATCCAATTTTCTTTAAAATGTCAAACTGCACATAAAGAAAACTTTCAAAAGTGGGTGGCTGGGAGAAAACAGAAAATAAATATTAATTTAAAGAGAATCTGAAAGGTTTAAATTTTTGATGATTTAAATATTTACTATAAACTAGCAGCATGGCCCGGCATTGCCCGTACTTGGTTAAAAAATCATACGGCTCATACAGCAATCGCTATCACTTGACTTAAAATATTTTTGCCCTTCCTTGCTTTTAAAGGAGTGCCCTTTGCTGTGCTGATGTTACTACATGCCTTACTTCTTGCCTATCTCACACTGCAAATTTTTTTAACTAAACAGTAAATCTGTTACGAAAAAAGAACTAAGCAAAATGAACACAAAATGATCAGCTTTAAAAAGGGACTCGTAACTGGAAAAACCGAATGAAAAAAGAATGTTAACAACAAATACATTTTCACACCGATCCCAGTTCTGCGGAATCAGAATCAACGTTGAATGAGCCAATTGGAGTCAAGTGCCATGCAGATTTAAATTTTTCCCATTTGTGACAAATGCAGCTATTGATTTTTTTTGCATGCTAGTATGCTAGTTAACATTCGTGTCAGTCAGCTGTTTGCTCTCACGCTGGCCAATAGAATCTTCCTGCTTATTCGTGGCAGCCAGCTATAGGCTCTCACTCTGGCCAGTAGAAAATGGCCGCAAACTACATGAAAACTGCCGTAGAAGCAAGAAAAAAATCGATTATTTCCACTATTGATGGGAGTTGGGAAATGCAAAGTCGGTCTTGGCCTTGCCACTAACTTGGAGCATGTGCATGTAAATTTTGGTGCAAATCCGTCAAAAATTGCGCTTGTGCATTTGTTACACACACACACACACACATCCTGCCTTTTATAGATAATTATTCTATTGTAATGAGTATCTCCATCTTAGTTGTTTATGTCCCAGTTATTTGTAGAGCTTTTTTCATCGTCTATATTCTTTTATCATATCTTCTCTATACTGATCTGACAATTTCTCTCTTTGAATTTCTTATATAGAGAATTAAGATTTGCATGTATTAATCTATTCAGACTAATATCCTCATCCTTTTTGTTTTAATTCCTCTTGGTGGTCGGTGGAGTTTTTCAACTAACTTCAATAAATATTTTGGTCAGTTCTGTAGACGAGATAGTTGCATATTTTCAGCTAGTCAAAAGAGTTCCACAAGCAAGAAGTGTGAGAAAAGGAACTGTTAGCATAGAACTTACAGTTACATCTAGCAAATTCAACTGTAAATTGATGAGATCTAGTTGCCAATGTAGTATTACACTTAAATTTATAAAGTCTAGGTACCATAATGAATAGCTCATCCGAACAAGCACCATGAAAGTCTTTATAGAAAAGGCACAAAGAAGCAATTTTACAGCAATGAGAAAGTGACTGAAGCTGAGATACCAGATCAGGGCCAATAACATTACAGATTCATCTTTAGATTTTATCAAAAATCTCTTTGGTTGAAATTTATAAAATCTTTCTCTTAAAACGATTTTTCAGGAATATATGTTTCTCAAGTCCAGTAGCTGTTATAGCTCTTTCCAGTATTGGCGGGGGGCTTCTTTCCTAGCCTTTGGTTTGGTTTGGTTTGTTTTTATGGCATATCAAACTCAATGTATTATTTAATGCTGATAACATTTTTATTGCTAGCAATGTTTTTTTGTTTTTTTCAAATAGGTGTTGCTGGTAATGTTTTTTTCTTCAAAAATCTATTGCAGGTAATATTTTTCCAAAATATGTATAACTTGTAATATTTTTCCAAAGAAATGTATTGCTGGTAATATTTTTTCCAAAGAAATGTATTGCTGGTAATATTTTTTCCAAAAATGTATTGCTGGTAATATTTTGTTTGTAATAATTTTCCTTTAAAAAATATATTGCTGGTAATAATTTTTCCTTCAAAAAAGCATTTCTGGTAATAATTTTTCCTACAAAAATGTATTGCTGATAATAATTTTTACTTCAAAACTATATTGCTGGTAATAACTTTTTCTTCAAAAATGTATGGCTGGTATTAATCCCTATTTTTACACCTCCACAATGATTTTGACTCCTGTTTAGGGACTGACTATTTGCCCATAGCTGGGACCCTAACAGGTGCTTCCACCCTGTGTCAGGGTGGGCCTGGGAACACCAGCAATTAAGAAGTGGTTCCACGCTACTCAAAATCTCCTGATCAGAGACCTTGCTGTCAGAAGTAGCTTAATGTCTTACTCACGAAGCGGATGTAGTTTATTGTCATACCCAGGATGAGCCTTTTTGTTTGAAATAATGTGGAAAGTCAAAATCAACATTAAGGGGCATCTAAAAATGCATGCACCAGTTATCAAGGAAGAAATAAACTATAGAACTATCACACGATTACATTGAAAACTGTTTAACCAATGTTGAAGGCTCCATTTGATAAAACAACCCCAAACTACAGTGATATTTTAAACTGATGTTATGAAAAAAAACAAGAAAATATCTTTGAAAGTGCATGGAAAATACATTTTGAAATATTTGCCTCATAGCAAATATGAAATCAGTTTTACATGATATTCTTTTTTTTTTTTAATTAATTCTAGCTTTCTGTCTTGATGGTTATTCACACAGAAATGAAATTGGTATGCTGAGTTCAAATTCCAGTCAGTTCTGTTTAATTCACTGTGTTAATGCCCTTAGAAAAGGCATGAATCCTTTTCCCTTCATCTATGGGATAAATAGCAGGTTAGACTGGGACAAATCAGGAGACTGAGGAGGTTCAGGAGTGTCAACAAATCTGGAAATGAGGCAGTCACAGAAGAGAGGGTGAAGAACCTAAATAAGACATTCGTTATCATACCTGAAACACTTTTTCTCCCCTATAGATCTGTAAATCTTTTCATTTTGTCAATAGAAAATGGAACCAAAGAATTTAATGTGTCTTGAGTAATAGATGACCGCAAGTATGTTTTTATAAACTTTAATTTTGGAAGATCCCAAACACATGACATGGCAGCATGATGGCGCCTTTGCCCTTGATGGTGCCCTGAGTTGAAGCAGGCCTTAGTGAGTAAGCAACAAGGAAGTCTTTAAAGAAAATGGTAACAAATAGAACACTTATACTCAGAATCATGAAGAGACAGCTGAAATTCCTTGGACATATAATGAGGAAGGAAGGACTGGAAAATTTAACACTCACAGGATGTATTGAGATCAAGAGAGATAGGGGAAGGCAGTGAGTCACCTAACTGATGAAATTTTGCAAATTGATAGGTGGGAGCCTTAGCAAATGTAGAAAAAACAGCTACGGGCCACAAGGGATAGGAAGTTGTGGAGAGTCATGATTGCTCACATTCTGAAGAGATGTGGCACATAAAAGAAGAAGAGAAAACATGTTGATGCAGCTGAACTCTTGATATTACTGTTGTAACCCAAGGACTTACTGTACTTCATTTAAAATTAAAACCATAAAATTTTATTGTTTGATTTTAAATATGCAATTTTATTGTTTGATTTTAAATATGCAATAGTATTGTTTTGTTTTAAATACACAATTTTATTTCACTTATTTTCTGTAATGTGACCTATAGACTTTTCTGTATATTAGACATATATAAAAGTTTTAGAAGCTAATGTTTTGAAAAATGAAAAAGCAGAGAAAAATTAATTTTTTCTGATTTATTTGGTAAATTAATGGCAGTAATGATTTAAGACAAATGATGCCAATCAGATCAATAGCATTATGATAGATTGAGCCCAAGAGCAACAATTTTGTCTATTGTCTAGATCCCCACCAAAATGGTATGAGACTGATGCCACATCTGTGTCTCTGTCCTCTAACACCTGGGAGGAGTGTCATGTATTTGATCTTACTGGGAAACTAAACTTGAGGGATTTGCTGTATAAATGAAAACAGCAAAGAAATATTTAATTACATTGATAAGTCTATAGCCTAATAATAATTAAAGCATTTATTTTACACAAACATTTCCAGCTCGAAATTATCTTCTTTATTTCTTGTTATTGCACTTAATCTAATGATTACAGAGATCAAACATTATCCAGTGAAAATTTCAGATCTAAATTCAGCCAAGAACTGTGTCAGGTATTACATTCATACAAAAATTTCTTTCAGTATTTTCTTGAAAACTAGGGACTTAATAATGCTTTGTAATGCAACAGTTCATGGTGTGGAAAGTAGAAATTGATACCCGAGTTCAATTTCTAGCCTGGTTATGTTCACTTTCAACATCTTTTTTACTTTTTTATCTATGTGCCATGTCCTCTCAAGAAGTGGACGATCATAGCTGTCCACAACTTCCTGCTCTTTGGAACTCTTAGTAAAGTTTTTTCACTCTCTCTCATATTCCCTGTTCTGACAATGATTTACACAATCTTGTTAGGTAGTTTATGCATTTTCCTCTGTCCCTCTTGCTTTCAATATGTCCTGTCAGTGTCATATTTTCTAAGCCTTCTTTCCTCATTATGTGCCCTAGAAATTTCAACTATCTGTTTCTGATTCCAAGTATAAGTATCCCTTTAGTTTTCATTTTCTCTAAAATTTCATTGTTGCTCACATGTTCAATTCATGGTATTCTCAGCATCCTTCTGTAGAACCAAATTTCTGTTGCCTCAAGTTTTTTCTTCATCTGTGAGCATTTGCAGTCATATAAATTTTGGAAAGGCATGAATCCAGGTCCCCACCCTAGATGTGGGTTAAATAGCAGGGGAGACTGTGTTCTCTAACTTTTATTATAGGAAATAAGCACTACTTCCAACAATTATATACCCACATACATACCATATTAAAAAAAAATGCCCAAAATTTACTTTCTACCGAATAACAGATAATATTACCACATGAAATATTTGACTTATCAGAAAAAAATAAAACCCTATTTTTCTCAAGTTTATTTTTGGGGAAAATGTCTTATAAAAACTCACAGATTCCGACTTTCAGCGAGTAGAGATGTGACCGTCTTCAAAACGAGCACAAGTGAAGACGTGGCTACATAAGTTTTTTCTTTGCCCCTAGCAGGTGCAGAAAGAAACATGTGTCCATGACCTCAAACAAATCCAGTACAACAACAACAGCAGATTGAGCAGTCAGTGAATCTTCACTGACGATCATGTATCGGTGACTTCAAATGAACCATCTGCAACAGCGACAACAATAATAAAGACAAAGGCTGTCAGTGAATCTTCCCTCATTAACGATAAAAGACTTTTTTCAATCACAGCCATTTTTTTCTGTGTACCAAGTACCAACTATTTAAAAGTATTTTCTAACCTATGTTTTATGTACTAACTACCCAAGGACTTTCTCAATTAAAGACTATTTTTTACTCCGTTTTTTTTAACTATTTTGAATTCATGTAGATATGTTTGCAAATACTAAATACAAATGATTTACTTAACAGGCATGCCCATGTTTTCTTTATTTTTGTTTTATTATTTTTCGGAATTTATTGTTTATTTTTTATTTTTTTATTTTGTTTGGAAAACCATAGAAGGCAATGGGAAATTACTCCTCTATCTTTCCTAAGAAGTCATGAAAAAAAAAAAGGCTATAAAGAAAAGGAATCTGAGAAGGGCCATAAATCACATACGTTTAGAAGGTAAAGGACGTACAAAAAAAACAATATATAAAAGAATACAGTTGTCATGATGTAGTAATTTCGACAGAATTTTGCTCACAAAATGAAAGCCTTATTTCAAATTTATAATCAATATTAAAAAAAAAAATGAAAGAGAAAACCGACAAATTCGGGTAAAATACTTTTCTTTTTTTCTTTTCAGTCTAATTTGTAAAATCACATTTTCACCGTATTAAAATATTCAAAAAACAAGGAAGAAAGAAAAGGAAAAGTAAATGATACTAAACTAAAAAACAAAAACAAAAAAAAAACATTATATTTCTTGGCCGCAACATATGTGTCGACTTTCAGCAGACAATGACTTTTACTACCACTACTACGACGACTGTGCTACTGTTCTCTGTGAAAGATTTTGTACTCAGTAGAATGAATATTTATAGCAACCAACAGCCATCAGAACTTGATTATTGTTATGATTTTTTTTTTTTGTTTTTCGTTCACTTCTTCCTTTCTTTCGTACGTTCGCATCCATTTGTTTTCCTCTACTTCTAAAAATCTCACTGTGAAATCGAAATCTCCGTTGTTACTCCTATGAACATTAACTTAATGTTGATTTCTATGTTAGAAATCATTCTGGCTTTTAGAATGTCTTTCATTGATCAATGTTAATTTCCACTGAAAAGTTTTGCGAACGTGACTCACTCCCAACTACGCGAACATTTTTTTTTCTTTTCTTTTTTCAAAAAAGAAACAACCAAAACACAAGACATAGGCTATGTGATTTAAAATCAATCATTGAATTTTTTTTTTTTTTTAATAGATACCTTTTTTTTTTACTCGAGCAGGTGAATTTGCGCCTGTGAAGAACTTCGCTTAAACATCAAGACTTGTTTGTTGTGTTATCAGCTTGTATTTATTTATTATCCTCATCTTTGCCGCTTTCAGATGACTACTGGAAGGAACCCACCCAGTAATTAAAGTTTAGTAACTGGAGATCCAATCTTCAGGTAACACATCCCCATTGAAGTAACAAGGACAGGAGTATGTTTTGATACCTGTGACAATAGCAGATGAAAGAAAAAACATAAAAATTAATTCAAGGGAAAACATTTTATTTTTTATAGTAGAAAAATATTGTTACTGATGCATGACAAGAGGAATACGGGGTCACATGATCAGGTCATCATCAGCCATTTTAATAAAGAGTCTATTATTTTGAAGTTAAGGGTTTTCGCTTGAAGTTGAGAAAGCATTGTGTGCTGATGAACAAAAACTGAAAATGTTGAATTGATTGAGAAAATAGACGAATAAAAGAGTCAAATAAAATGAGATTTTTATTCTACTGAGAACATTTTTGCATAGAGAAAATTTTGAGGATAATTCTTGAAAGAAATTGCAAATTTTTCTTAAGAGTCTCTGTAAAGAATGAAGGAAAAGCTGAATTCACTCTTCAAGTGAGTGAAAGAGTGAGGTGTATTGTCTTGTGCTGTGTACATTTATTGTGCAGAACACTAATTTTAGGGTCCTACTCCAATATCTTGGCCCAAAAGGAAAAAGAGCGAGCTTCTCCACATTCACAGCATGTGTGGAGTTAGTCCCATTTACTTTCCTAAAAAACATGCCATTAGGGGACGCTCTCTAAGCCTATAAATAGACAGTAACATTTTCTGTCATTCTCAAATTCAAAATTAAGTTGAATTGAGGTGCTTAGTCCTGTTTCATCTTCAAGTGAAATTTTATTTATTTTTAAGAAGACAGTGCTCCATACAGAAGTAGAAGTTAAAATTTCACTTGAAGATGAAACGGGACTAAACACCTCAATTGAACTTAATTTTAATAATTATTTGGATGGTTTTGGCTCTCGTTTTTGAAATATGAGAACTCTTGTGTAGCGAAGGAATCATATTTTTAAATATTTTTTATATATGGTTTTGTTGTTTCTTTGTTCCTTTCTTACCTGAACTCACATTCCAAGTCCACTATTATTTGTGGGGAGTAAATATACCAGGAGACACATGTTTTTCAAACTTAAACACAACCCACAATACACATGCACAGTATTTTTTTTCCACACATAACCAAAAGCTAAAAAGGGGTTGCTGTTACTGATAGAGTCATCAGCTTATGCATGTTTATCAAAAGGTTTTAATGTCTGCTACAAGTCTTTGGGCCTTTTTGAGGATGACTTTCTATTTGATTCTGTATTGGGCATGATAGATTTGTGATATTAAGTTGATGCACTCGCTAGTGTAATAAAGAGTGTAACAATTTGTATTGAACAATTTTGTTGTTGTCATCTGTTGTTGAGTAGAATGAACATTTTCAGAATAAAGAGGTTCAACAATTGGAAAATTTTGTACATACCCTACAGTTCAAAAGTTTAGAGAAACACCTGGTAACTTTTTAAATTGGTCCCAAAAGTAGCTTTTTTGTCCATTAAATAAGAGAAAATTATTATACATGGTTAAAAAAGAGATACATGATTTTTTATTAGAAATTTTATTATGACAAAAAGAAAAAAATTTTGCTCTTGTCAAAATATCCTTGATTACTGTAGCACATATTTTTGAAATTCATTGAAACCATTTCTCAAAGTAAAGGGTGTTCCAATAACTTGGACTGATTTTAAATGTGAAATTAGTTTAAGCATCTAATGATTTTTTTCTTTTTCTTTTAGATTTGGCGAACATTTGGGCAATATTATATTTCACACATAATTGCCATGACTTAAATAACATGATCCAATAGAGAAATAAATAAATTTTCATTAATAATACTGATTTATTTACTGCTGACTTTGATCCCTCTTAATGAAACACCCTTATATATAATCCATCTTAATGAAACACCCTATATAAGTTTGATAATTGATACCATTTTTTTCAGTGACTCTAAGTTCATCTCATGCTAATTCTGAGGGTAGCTACAAACTTTTGATCCTTAGTGTATATAAAAGAAAACATAATTCAAGAAAAGAGAAAATATTCTTGTGTGTATACATTTGAAAAGAAGAAAAACAAAAAAAAACATTTATTGACTTTTAAAAAATGTGTGTGTAATGCACCATGTTGCTGGTTGAAATTAAGATGTCCAGCCAGGGGAAGAAATCTACCTTAGTGGAGTGAAGACCTGTTGTTTTTGTGACCACATTCTAGAGGGAAAAAGAGGAAGAGGGTTCATTGTCCTGTCCCTCTATAGTCCTGAACAGTGCCATCTAGCAAGTATATCAGATTGCACATTTATAAATCTACCATTTATCCATGCATTGAATATTGCTGCAACATCTGGTTTGTGCTTCTGTTATGTATTTAAAGATTCTTGATAAAATCCAAAGAAGAATCTGCAATGTTATTGGTCTTTTCTATAAATATTTTGATCGTAATTGTCCTGATGAGTACCTTTGGTATCTAGGCTTTATGAATTTAAGCACAGGACTAGATTGGAGGCAAGATCTCATCATTTTAGAGTTGAATTGGATTGAGGTAACTGTAAGTTCTATGCTAACAGTTTCTTCTCTGATATTTCTTGCTTGTAGAACTCTCTTTTGGCTACTTGCTTTCTAGTCAACTTTGACCTTCAAAAATTTAAATGCAATGTCAGTTGTTGCCTTCTGTCAACTTAATTCCTTTTCTTTTATTGTTCTCTTTCTTTAATGATGTTTCTTTTTCTTATATTCTCTCACACTTAATAACAACATTGCATCTTAGTGACTTTACTGCCTTATTTGGGGTGAAACGATTAAAAAAAATGTTGGTAGACAAAGTGGAGTAACCCCCACATGAGAAAGCTGATCTTGTTGACCATTTGCTAATGTAATGAATACAGTCTTCTCTTCCCTAGATGCACAAATACTGTCCTTGTGAGATTAAGATTATGTTTGAGTATTTTTGAGACAAACAAAATGAGTATATTATATATATTATTCAAACAATTTATCTATTTATCACAACGTTTCGGCCATTGTGCACTCCGGCCTTCTTCAGGTGGTTGGAATGCCAAACTGAACCCTTTATTTCACTCACTTTCTAGTTCCACGTGCCATGTTTGATGGATGTCAGTATCAGTTATCTCCTGTTAATTTTCCCTCTGAAAGTTCTCTCCACTGCTTTAACCGGGTATTGAACTCACACTCATTGGGTCTTGTCACTGAATCTAACCAACGCCTTTATCCACTGTGCCATGTGTCCTTGAGGACATCTGAGTATGAATTTCTGGGTATTATAAACCTAATGTCTTCAGCAACCATTTTTACCAGTGCTCATATTGCAATTTTTCTGTTATCATTTTATGTTTTTACCAGAACTCTTATTGCAACTTTTGTTGTTATCATTGCTTTTCTCTGGCAATCCTTATTACTGGTTCCCATATTGTATTCATTTCTATGCTTGGTTGGCTCAGGAGATTTTTATGGCCTAGCATATGTGCTCATTCCTTAAGTTTATGAATTTTCCAATGGTGTTCCCTGTCTATGATCTCAACCTGATCCCACAGATGGCAGTGATCTCCCTTCTCTCTCAATATGTGGTCAGCCACGCCTGATTTTTCCACTTCACCTCGTGTTACAGCTTTCTGGTGTTCTTGAAGCCTCACCTTGAGGTGTCTCTTTTATATTCCTTTCCGCAGCTGCACAGGATAACGTACACACAGTCTTTTAGTCATGTTCTCCTCTATGGAGGGGTCTTACTCGGGAGAGATATCTGCAAATAAAGGGTTCAGTTCGACATTCCAACCACCTGAAGAAGGCCGGAATGTACAACGGCCAAAACGTTGTGATAAATATGGCAACAAAGATGAGGACAATAGTCTGAATAATGTAAATAATGTACATAATACCTCATCTCAGAAATATAGACATAGACATATATATATATATATATATACTCTGAATTTTTGAATATGTAGGTCTGATGAATTGGATCATGATTACGATTCCAATATAATAAATTATAACCATGGAATATTAGTGTTTGAGCCTTTTATATTATATTCTTACTCTGTCCTAGACATTGAATTCTACATGAATTCTATCCTCTTGGGAATTTATATATATATATATATATATATATATATATATATATTGACCACTAATATTATCTATATATATATATATATATTGTGTGTATTTAGGCAGCATTTTTTCATTCATACATGTTTCATTAAATAATATAGACAAGTGTTGTCTATTTATTTTATGTCAATTCTTTTCATATCGTCTGATAAACTTAATAACATTATCATTAAACGAAGAAAGAAAATCACAATATTGATCCATATTTTTTAATCCAATCTAAGCTTTCGGCTTACATAAGCCATTATCAAAGATGACAATTACTTTACAATATATTAAGCAATACATGGACAAGAATGTAATGATAATCTGTTTTTGTTCACATGGATGATTTCCAAGCAACGATAAACACGTGCATTTGAGACGCTGGAAGCAAAAATTGCATCACAGCTCATGTCATCACACATGACCAAGCGAGAGTGAATTCGAGAAGTATTAAGTATGGGAAGCCGTCGGTATAAACCAATGGCTTCTGTTACCAATTATAGACATTTAAGGATATTTGTGGAGATTTCATAGTTGATTTTGTTTAGGTTAGGTTTCAACTGTTTTATGTATATAGCTTCAAGAATTTTTAGTTTTTGTTTATTGTTTTCATGTTTAAGTATAATTGTGTTTTCGACAAGGATTTTATGGAATTGTGTATGCGGCCAGGCGTGTTATTTTAAATGCCTAAAAATGTTAGAGTTTTCATTCCAATGTCATGTCAAGCATCATGAAAGCGAGTTTGTGGTGTGACCAACATAAATATTATTTAATTCGTTGGAGATACAATCTCCCAAAGGGCACTTTAATTTGTAAACTATGTTGGTTTTCTGCAAATCACTAACCGGGGAGGGTGGGGAGAAGAATCATTAAAAAATAATGGATTAAAAAATATGTATCAATATTGTGATTTTCTTTCTTCGTTAAGCTTATCAGACGTTATGAAAAGAATTTACATAAAATAAATAAACACTTGTCTATATTATTTAATGAAACATGTATATATATATATATATATATATATATATATATATATATATTGGGCACCTCGAGGTGGTGTAATGGTTAGCAAGCTTGTCTTGCTTGAACAATTATGACTGAATAGTGAGTTTGATCCTCACTGGGTGCCCTATACTTATCAAACTCTTAGTTTTGTTCCATTTAAGACGTCTTAGTAAAGTCCTAAAGGTTTCTTGAAGAGATAGAATCAGGAATGAGGAGGTGATAAGATATGCAAATTCTAGAAACCTTAGCATAACCATGTCAGATTGGTGGATACAATTCACATATCCTATGATTACCTGACAGTCATCCAAGCCAATTGTTCTAAACTGGATACCTGAAGGCAGCAAATGACCAAGAGGTTGTCCTAAAATGACATGGTGTACTACAGTTAAAGAAGAACTTAGAAAAAAGAAACACAAACTGGTTCCAACCTTCATGGTTAGGGTTCGCTACGCTACACAGATTGTAGCAAACCACCCTCATTTCCTCTGTATTCCATTGGTGAGAAGTAAGTCCCTTTCCTCTTATGAACCACTACACTCTGGAGCCAATTCACAAGAGAATGTTTCCTGATCACTAAACCTGTTTGTTCAGTGGCATATCAACTATTTATAATTCCAAAATTTAATTTTCTTGGGAGCATTAGAAATTTTTACAAAAAAACTGCATTGCCAGTAATTTTTTTTTTTTTAAATGTATTGTTGGTAATTAAATTTCACAATGAAAATGTATTGTTGGTATTTTTACTATGAGAATGTATTTTTATACTTTCATAGTGTTTTGACCACAGTTTGGTGGTTAAATATTTGCCTATAGCTGGGACCCTAACTAGTGCTACACCTTAGGGTGAACCTGGGAACACCAGCAACTAAGAGGTAGTTCCACACTCCTCAAAACCTTCCAATCAGAGTCTTGCTGCCAGATTCAGTTTATCATCACACCTAGGATGTTCTTAACATATTAACTGTTATCTTCCCCACATATCTACATAAACTGTGCCCCTTACTCTGTAACCTTCTACCTTGAGTGTCTCCAGGTCTTGTACAGAATGAACCTCACTGTACAAAATAAAGGATATGTGACTTGCCCAAGGTTGATCTAAGTGGTGGAAAATTGTGGCTGTTTGCTGGAGTAACAAAGTAGCAATAGGTTGTGGTCAGTCAACACTAAATACCTGTTTGTCTTTATAAATCTACACCAAGTGACTCCATATAGCTCAAGAGAAAGAAAACCTAAGGAAAATGCTTCACGTTCAAAAGAGGCACTAACAATACATGGCAATTTTTTTTTAATCAATATGCTAATTCTTTCTTTTTTCCTTTTAAATGTGAATCATGATATTTATTAAAACCTATGAAATTTCTCTACATCAGACAAAAGTTTATTTCCATAAACATTTTAAATAATAAGAATATTTACTCAGGGAAGCTATCACCAGGTTTCAGCTAAATGTCCTTCTTCCTTACTAACTGATATAATGAAATGAAAGGTTCTGCAGGAAGTGTAATGGATAGCTGCTTGGAAGAAGAAAATCAGAGAGCTAAGTTAAAATTCCAATTGGGTATGTAAAATTCACATGCGTAAATACTCTTGGGAAAGGTATGAATCCATCTTCTCCTCTCAGCTATGGATTAAATAGTAGGACTAATATCTGGAAAAATCATTGCTATTCTTAAGAAAAAATGTTAATGCAATATTCACTTACAAAAATAATTATTCTTACAATCCAAAATATGTTACAGTTTTAAATAATCTACAAAGTGTTGATAAGCCATAAAAAAAACATTTGAAATATTAGCTTGTTTGGATAGAACTATTACAGTAATGAAGGCAGAATAAATTCTAACCAAACTTGAATTAATTTCTAAATAATATAATCTTAATGGAAATGATGAAGAATCACTGCAATATAAATCTTTCTATATGGCAGTAAATGTTAGACAATCTCTTCAGACTTGAGGCAATAGAAATGTGGTTCTACAAAAGGATGCTGAGAATATCATAGACTTAACATGTGAGCCATGACAAAGTTTTAGTGAAAATTGATAAGTTAGAAGCCATTGTTCAAGTGAAAGATAAATAACATGATCAGAATGAATGAAGTTTGCAATGAAAAGAAAAACGCTCAAAAATATGAAACCGTAAAAATCATGCAAGCAAGCAAAAAATATAGTTGAAGCAAATCAAAATTGATAAGAAGGCAAAACAATTCAGAAACTAGGCATCGGTGTTTGTATACAAAAACAAAGTCGACTGAGCAAACACAGTATGTCTGCCTAGTAATTAAGGCAGCTCTGGACAGAGTCATGTCAAAACACAACCTGTCCCATTTTATTGGCTAAGAAAAATATTCCAGCATGCATTCTGTGTCCTTCTTATTATAGGAGGGGGAGGGGTAAAACTTTTGCAATCATTTCCTCCCATATTGGGAAATCAACAAAAATGGAAACAAAAAAGACACTTATACTTAAGGAGATGGTTGAAATTTCTAGGACACAATAAGGAAAGAGGGCTTAGAAAATTTAAAACTCACAGGCAAGAGGAACAGAGGAAAGCAGCAAATAGCTTACTTAACAAGTGTCTGTAAATGATTGTTAGAACAGAGATTAGGAAAGGCAGTGAAAAGACAAAATTTATTAAGAGCTTTTTTTTTAAAGCATTTCACCCCAAGCAAGGCAGGAGTGCCACTAGCATGCAAGGAGTTACAGAGAGTGAGAGCAAGAGTAAAGAAGGATGTTTGAGGAAAGGATATAGAGATGGACGAAGATCATGGCATCAGAAGATGTCAATTGACATTACATTTGAATATTTGAAGATTATAGCTATCAGGAAAGCAAGTAGGAGGAAGGGAATTTCACTGGTGGGAAGTGCAAGAGAAGAAGCTGCTGGAGTAGAAGAGACAGTTACATTTAACTGTTTTGACAGTGAAAGGGTGGGACTGAGATGCCAACCTAGTAGCACGCTTAAATTCATGCAGATGGGGCACCAATGAAAGTAGCTCATCAGAGCAGTTGCTATGAAAATATTTTTAGAAAAGACAGAGGGAAGCCAGATCATGTCTGTGAGAGAGTGACTGTAAACAAAATGCCAGATCAGGACCTATAACATTGCATATCCATCTGTGAATTTTGTCAAGGACCTTGAGATGAACAGCGGGGGCACCAGATTATATATGGCAACAGTCTTCAATGCAAGGATGAAAGGTAGATTTGTAGATTTGAAGAATGGATTTAGGCAAGAAAAACCTTCTGGCATGACACAGAGAACTAACTTTCCTGGTGGTAGAAGACGCTATTGATTCAATGTAGCTATTCCACCTCAGGTCAGTGGAAAATGTGAGACCAAGAAGGTGCAGAGAGATGCTCTCATGGAGTTGAGCATCAGCCATGCTGATAGGAGGCAGGGAGGCTTCTCTGTGGTGAGTAAATGAGATCAGTTTCACTTTGGAGGCATTTCCTACCCCAGTCAACCACAGATTGGAGGTTCTTTTCAAGACCGGTGACTAGGTTATCTTTTTCACTGATGCCAGATTTATTATTGAGGCAGGAGTAAATAATAGTGTCATCTGCACTGATGTCTACTTGGGAACCGATGATATCAGGAAGGTTGTTGCTGAAGATCAGAAACAGTGTAGGACCCCGGATAGAGCCTTGGGAAACCCCAGTGTTTGTATGAAAGGAACTGGAGCAGAATTCATTAAGGATGACCTTCATTTCATGGTTTGACAGGAATGATTGTATTAAGTCAAATAATCGTCCTCTAATACCGTATCCCTGAAGTAGAAACAAAGTGGAAACCATATTGTTTGTCAGAGAGAAGATCATGGGATGTAAGGTGCTTAACCACCTTGGTATTAATTAAAGCCACAAAAACTTTGTTGAAGAACAGTATGAGGCTGGTAGGATGGTAGTCAGATGGAAATGGAGCTACAAAGGATAGGAAATTGTAGAGAGCCATGATTACCCACATCCTGAAGGGCACAGCATATTGAAGAAGAAAAGGCTAGTGTTAACCCAGACACCCATTGATCAGTGATTCTCAACCTTTTTAAGCAACAGCACACCTAGGAGTGAATGAAAATATCATGGCACACTTAGTAAACTTATTGATGGATATACATTGAAATGTTATGAAATAAAACCATAGATTTAAAAAAAAACACACACACACACAAATATAAACTTCTATGTTTCTATTAAACTATTTACACAACTTATTTAGTGTGAAACCATTTAAAGAACTGTACCAAGTTGTTTTATTTGCAAAGTTCAAAGTGATCTTATATTAACATAACTTCCGAGTATCTACATGTTACTTTTGACTCACCCTGTAGATTCTATAATATTACATGGAAATGCAAGAAATCTCAAATAGAATAATAATTGCATTTATATGAAGAAGCACAGCCTATCAGTAGGTATTGTAGGTGCCAACCGACAAAAACTTGAATTAGATTTGTTAAATTGGAATGGCTTGCATTCAGAGGAGTTAAATTTCTTTCAGTCATGTTTGTTCTATTGTTCTTAGAGAAAATATATTTATTCTTTTATTTTTTTTAATCATTTAGCCCCCCACCCCCACCCCAGGAAGGTGGGAGTGCCACTAGTACACAGGGGGTTTAAAGAGAGTGAAAAGACTGGGTAGAGGGGGGATTGAGGAAAGGATAATAGATGAACAGGATTCAAGTCAACTGAAGATGGCAGTTGACATTGCATTTAAATTGGTTTTCATGTCATTAATCTCAGAAGTTTTATTAATTCATCTGAAGTGATTAGCAAATAATCTCATTGGTGGCATTATATAATGATATGAGAAGGATTAACAAAACATACAATGACACACAAATGTACTAGGCTTAGAAATTGTTAAGAGATTATTAATGACTATTATTGCTGAACTATTACCAATCACAATGGATAGATGTTCCCTTAGAGATGCCCCATTCCTTGAGCATCTATTGGGACTTAAACTCAACCCAGATTGCAAATGGAATTCATACATACGATCAATCACAAAGATGCTGGAAAAATGGTTGGTTCCCTGTACCATTGCAGTAAGTAGCTGACTCCTGTTATACTCCTACCATCACAAGAACCAGATCAGGCCAAAAATAGAGTACTGTTGCCAGATATAGGCAGAAGTTTCCCAATCTTCCTTTTACAGTCTTGATAGTGTTCAAAAGCATCTATGTGTTCTTGTGGGTGACAAATTATTTTCCACCCTAGAACCCCTTTCTCACAGACAAAATGTTGCAAACCTCTAACTCCTCTATTATTATTTCCATGGTAAGTGTTCAGCTACATTCGTTAGTTCCACCAGTTCTAACATTCATGACTAAGACCCGTCATGCTATGCATGTTGTAACAAACTACCCTCATTGCCTTTGTATTCCATTGGTGAGACATAAGTTTCACTCAAGTAGTTTCTTCCTACAAACCACTACTTTATGGAACTCCCAAGTGGATGCTTCCCCAATCACTACAACCTTGTTCAAGTCTAGGGTTAACTGTTATAAACCCCCACATGTCCATATAAACATGTGTCTCTTACTCTGTAACCATCTGCCTTGAGTGGCTCCCGGCCTTGTACAGAGTAAACATTATTGTTAAAAAAAAAGAAAACTATCCTAAAACTTGAGCTCAATATATTAAATACTTTTATAAGGAGAAATAAAGAAATGCTTGTCTTCACAAAAGTTTATTGACAAATACAAGAGAAAGTAAAATAGAAACTTTTTGGATACATATCCGTATACTGTAGTTAATATTTAATGGCATATCCATTATTTGATATGACAGCTGTCAGATGGTTGGAATAATTTGAAGTAAGCTTCTTACAGAAAATAACACCAATTTTAACCCATTCTTGACAAATCACCTTAAATTCACTTAAATTTTGGAGATTGCTCTGATAAAATCGAAGTTTAAATCCCTTTTACAGTTTTCTTTTCATAGGATTTAGGTCAGGCAACTGATTAAACCAACTTTAAAACTCATCTTCTTCAGTTGCAATCCCTTTTTCATTTCCACTTCAGTATGCCTGAGATTGTTATCTTGTTAAATAATCCAACCTCTTGGTAGTTTGAAATTTCACAGATGGAAGTGGACTTACAGCCACATCATGTTCAAGCACTGGTTCCTGTATGATCAGCAAAGTTAAGCAATGGCAAGCTTGGTTAGTACCTCGATAGGTAATCACTTTGGAAGCTTGGATGTGTTGGTGGTGTAATGGATAATGGACAGCCGTGTTCCAATTCTTGTTGGGTTAATTATATTCACTTATATGCAAATACATTTGGCAAAGTTATGAATCCACCTCTTCTCCCCAACTATGAGTTAATTCTAAGGACTTGTGTCACTAAACCATTATTACATAAAAAAAATTCTTACAATCTAAAAATATTTTCTGGCTTTGAATGACCTGCAAAGGGTTGGGAAGCCATAGAAAATAAAAGAATCAATCAAAATATGGAAGCATGTTCTTTCCCAGTATTTCATGATACATAATACAATCCAATATTCATTTAACTGTATGTAGTATAACCATTCAATATGCATATGGGCAAGTGGTTGAGGGATTAGAATGTTTGCTTTCTGACCATAAGATCGAGGTTTCAATCTCACCATTGTCAGTTTGGCAGGAAACTGAATTTTGATGTTATTGGTCTGGGGAGGTGATCCAGCAGATAGCATCTTTGGAAAGTGATTGTAAAACAAACAACGGTTGACCCAAGTCTTGTGAGTGAAATTAAGTAGACAGAACTGTTCAGAGGTAAATGATGGTTGTGTTAACACACAGTCACAAGTTATTGTGACTGAAAGTTTGAGCGTACTGTCCTTGTTCAGACTGTTGACCAGATGATGCACTCTCTCCAAGACACTAAGTCTTGCTCAGCATAGCTGCCATACAAATCACAGGTGGGCCCTGTGGATGTTGAACAAACAGAAATGTGCCTGAGGAGGCATCAAAAACAGGAGTCAGCTGCCTTAACAAATAGTGTTCTCAGAAAGTAGCTGGCCAATACATATATTATACTCATACTTCTAGAAAAAAATTACCCACAAATCATGATACTTCCACCCCCAGCTTTAAGGGTTGGGATTATATTTTTGGTATCAGATGAAACAAATAAATAAATAAATTAATTAATTTTTTCAAACAGATCTTGAACATTTTACAACAAAGTGTTTGATTTAATTCTCAACAGAATGATTGTGTCAATGAATGAGAAAACCAAATTCTACCTAAAAATGTTGTATTCTTTGGGTTATTTTCTCCCAATAATATGTAATATCCCACATAACAAATTTAGTATAGGCAATAAGGAAATTGAACTGTGCAAGAGGTAGTTCCACCCAACTGGCAACGAAGGAGAAAACAAATCATAGTATGGAAAAGAACTTGTGTTCTCTGTGTTACCTGTCAAAGAAAATTAGAATTAAGATTGGGTCGACTTTAATAGCTCTTGAAATATGGTAACTGTTTGCACATACATACCATTCTAGGCCAATCATGACCTTTCTTACCCCATCAAGATAATGCTACCTTGGACCACAGATTCAATTGGCTTGTTGTGGGGGAAGAAGGTAGTTGCATGTTGGGAGTTGTGATGTGAATTTTTTATCCTTCTGATTTATATCTACTGCATTTTCTGATGTTGAACCAGCAAAACTGATCCTTAAGCCTTGGGATTACAACCCCTGAACCTTATTGCTATTTATCTCAATCATGAGGAGTAAAATGTAGATGAGCATTTGTTTTTCTGTGATCTTTTGAGGAATCCAAGAATGCAGTTCAACCTGCTGGAGTTTCCCAATCATATCCTTGCTCATGTCTGTGTCATTTAGTTTTTTAATCAATTCACCCCAGGCAAGATGATAATGCAACTAAGATGCAAGGGGCTACTGGAAGTGAATGAGAAGGAAAAGACTTAAGAAGGAACTGAAAACCCAATCATAGACAAGAAACAAGCAGTAAACCTCTACTCCTGTTCAAAAGGCTGAGGAGGAGAGTGAACTGGAAAACAAATGAACCTATCTACTTCTACTGAGAAGAAAAAAAAATAAATGAATAAATAGTAAATAGAGTTTAGGCAGAGACAGTAGAAGTATAGAGTTGAAATAGACTTTGGAAGGAACTGGAAACCCAATCCTAAACAGGAAACAAGAGGTAAACCTCTACTCCTGTTCAAAATCTGGAGAGCAGTGTGAACCGGATAGTTGTGTATCCTTCTGATATTCTTATTAGTGTGTCTATGGCATGTACGTTACTTTCTAACAAATGGACTAAACTACTTGTTCACTATACAAGGACTTTTTTTTACAGGGTAGATTGGTACTCAGGTATGTTCCTTCTATTTCTGAATGATGGCTTTAATTGTAATCGGTGGGCTTGCTGGAAATCATTTGAGATCTCATTCCATGATTATGATGGTCAATTATCACCTCATTAAATTCTCCTTTGTCTTTGTCATTGTGAAAGTCTTTGCACATGCCAGTCAAATCTTCATTGACCATTCAAAATATTGTGAGGTGTCAGTCACAGTACCTAATGTGCTCTGATTGGTCACTGAAAATTTTCAGATTAATCATTTAAATAGAAATCAATCCCAAACTGCAATTACTATCCTGCTCGTTTCATTTATATTTTTGGAATGTGTCCAAGCCTTTTGTGTATTACTTTTTATTGTATTTTCCAATAAATTCACATGTATGGAAACACTTATTTATTCTTTTAGACATTATTGTTGTAATTTTGGCTAATCCTCATTGCCAAAATGTTGTAACCTAGAGAAGGTTATTGAATAGAAGAATCAAACGAAGGTTGGTAATGAACGATAATACTTACAAGAACGACACATATAAGATTTGCCAGTGGTGTGTATAAGAAGTAGTCAACTGCTAAAAGTGAATCAAGTGAATTCCACAATGAATCTCCAACTGCAGACCAACATACAGTATTTACTATTGTATTTATGTGACTGGGGACATACCCATTATTGTCCATAGGTATGCTACAACAATTATATAACAAGTACTTATTATATTCTACTCATTTTTGGTTAGAACTAGGGTAGCAACAGTCAAAAATTGAGAATAGTACAAGTGATTTTGTTTTGATTTTGTAAATAAATATTTTGACCACAAAGCAAAAGTCCCTCCTAGGAAATACGATTTGCAGTGAATTAGAACATTTGCTTTCTGACCATAAAACCCAGGTTCAAATATCAACATAATCGATTTGTCAGGAAGGTGAATTAATTTTTGAAGTTAATTTCCTGGGCAGGTGATCTCAGCAGGTAGCATCTTTGGAAAGTGCCTTAAAAACAAACAACAGCTGACCAAACCATGTGAGTGGAATTAGGTAGACAGAACTGTTCAGTTGAGTAATAGGATTCGCAGTGAAATATGCCTCCCAGAAACTAAGCAAAGAAATAAAAGATAAGAAAATGTTACTAGAAACAAAGTGTAGTGTTGTGTTACTAAATCATGAGAAGTAGTATGCACTCAACTGCCTCATGAGTAATAGCTGTAGCTACTTATAGTCCTTGTGAATTCATATGTAAATGAGTCACCTCAAAAAGAATTCTCAAATACAATGTAATATATAATCTCTATATGGCAATGAATTTTGTACAGCTTTCCCACAGATAAAGAAGAGGCTCAAAGCAATGGAGATGTGTTTCTACCAATGACTGCTAAGAATACCATGGAAAAAATGCATGACTAATATGAATGGTTTAAGGAAAATAGGAACTATAATGATAGCTATAGTTACAATTAGGAAGAAACAAGTGAAATTTCCTAGATACATAATGAGGAAAAAAGGCTTGGAAAATTTAACATTCACAGGATATATAGAATGTAAGAGAAGCAGGGTGAAACAGTGAAAATCCTGCTCAATGAGTTTCAGTTAATGGATGGCAGAACTAGAACAAAAAGAAATAGTAAAGAGTAAAAAATTACATACAGCAACAAAAGATAAGAAATTGTGGAGAGCCATGATCGCCCACATCCTGAAAGCATATAGCACATAAAAGAAGAATATGCTCTGGTAATTTGAGAGGGAAACAGACTTCCTCAACCTCCAAATAGAATGAACTTCATTGTTAAAAGAAAGCAGTTCTTTGAGAAGATTTAAAAAAAAAAAAAAAAAAACAGTAAAAAAAATATCAGGGTCTCACCTAGGATCTAAAGAAACTCTTCAATATGAAGAACATGGTTTTAATCAGATGTAACTGGCAGAATAGGAATCCTTCCAAAACCTCTCAAGGCTCATTTGGGAGAGTTGGAGATTTGAGAAAGAGTTGAGACAGTTGACATTTGCCATATTGTCACCAGCTAGAGCTTTGCTGATTTGAAGAACCTTGTCAATTATTCCTTAATAACAACTTTCATACCTGTAAAGCAGTTCATGCAAAAAAGACTCTGAAAATAATCTACAGCTTAACAAGTAACTTTGGTTGTTTTGACTTGCTGAACAATTAAGGAAAGGCAGCAAACATTATGTTTGAGGAGGTCTCCACTTTAGCCCTCTGCTGTATACAGCAGCCTCTAAGCTTGAATAGCCTTATTCTTGATTACCATCAAGACTGGTTTTATTGTTGCAATAGCAGGACATGCCAATACAACTGTAGTATTGTTTGACAATCATAGCTGTATTTATTAAGACCTACAAAGGAGAAGAAATTGTTTGGTTTGGTTTATTTTGTTTTACAGCATATCAACCTCAATGGGTTATTTAATGCTGACAACTTTTTTTTTTTTTTGGTAATATTTTTGTTTTGTTGAAAATCTATTTCTGTTAATATTTTTTTTCCTCAAAAATGTATAGCTGGTAATATTATTTTTTCAAAAACGTATAACTGGTAATATTTTTTCAAAAACGCATTGCTGGTAATAGTTTTTTTCAAAAACATATTGCTGGTAATATTTTTTTTCTTCAAAAATTATTTCTAGTAATAGTTTTTTACAAAGTATTTCTGGTATTAAAACATATTTTTACACTTTTATAATGCCTTTTACCACAGTTTCTGGGTTAACTATTTGCCCATAGCTGGGACCCTAACAGGTGCTACCACCCTGCATCAGGATGTACATGGGAACATCAGCAGTTAAGAGGAGGTTCCACACTCCTCAAAACCTTCTGATCAGAGGCCTCGCTACTGGACGTAGTTTAACGTCTTACGCAGGATGCAGAAGAAATTGTGGAGAGCCATGATCACCAATGTCCTGTAGGGACATGGCACATAGAAGAAGATGCCTATAGAGCACTAATGGTTAAAATAGAAGAGATGGGAGGAGGAGGTGTCTGCAGTGAATGTATAAACTATCTTCTCTTAATACTTGTATACAAGGGTCAAGTCAACAACATATGACCTTTAATATGAAACTAAGCCTTAAATATACATAAAGTGAGTCTTTGAAAGCAATATAAGAACTTATAGTAAATTAACATTTCATAACCTAATAGAATACAAAATATGGTATAGGTAGTTATGTGTACACTACATTTTACTTTAAAAAAATTTATTGTGCAGACTGGAGGGATTTTCAAGGCCCCAGTCAGAAGAAAAAAAAAAAGCAAAGCTGTAAAACAGATACCCTTTGGTTGGCAGACCTCCCACAGTTGACGCAAAAAGAACCTGCTGATATTTTGCAAGATCCTCAAACCATCAGCAGATTTCTAATAGATGTGGAATCTCCTAATTTATCTGCAAAGTCCCACTATGATGATGATGATGATTTGATGGGTAGAATGTATTAAATAAATATGTTACACATTAATTCTTCTGAATTATTGCTGCCCACTGACTTTATCATTACTCTAACACTACTCTGCTTAAGCTGGGTCATTTTCTGTACAAACAGATATTTTATCAGATCTTGCTGATTGGCCTTACTTGGACACGAACAATTGGCTCTGAATGAATTGTATTCATTTGTTTTTTATTTGTCAAAAAGCTCAGGTAAAAACAATTCTAATGTAATCAAGAATTGTAGTCAATCTGGTGACAGGTAATCACTTGTTTAACTACATAATAAATGAGGTGTGCGGAAAATCTATCAGCATGAATAGTTTCCCAAGAGCACTATTTCAATGACCAAGCAGCAGGAGACTGATTTTTAGAAGAGGAGACAATCCAAGAACTTCACAGCACCTAATATATATATATATATATATATATATATATATATATATATATATATATATATATATATATACTGATAGAAATGTAATAAGAAGACTGAAAACATATGCACCTATAAGGGATAGACAAAAAAAAAAGTGTTTAATACAAAATTCAAAGTTGAATATGTAGAGCTAAGAAATTTAAAAAATGGTTAAAATGCATTATTCTTATTTGCTCTTGAAGTTACATGTGCTATCCATTTTAGCTGATGCAGCTGTTGAAAGTCCTCAAGTAATGAGGTTTTTGTTATTTAGTTCTTTGTTTGTGATTCTGTAATACCTGCTCACAAGGTCCAAAGAACGATGGTCCCTAGATAAGAGCTACAGGCTTAAAAAAAAAACATTGAAATGTCACATTCTGGTATATTTCAGTCCCAACTGAAATGAAATCACATGTCTGAAATGCTATAAACTTTCATTCCAATCCAATATATCTTCTATCTATAAGAGCAACAAATTAGAGAACTGGTATATTTTCACACAACCCAAGATCCAAGAGTCACTCAAGGTAGTGTGTAGCTAAATTAGGTTGTTGTTCAACTATGTGTAATGAGTTGGTCAGTCAACTTGACACCCCTAAAGCGAGTGGAGGTGGGCAGGTGCAGAAACTGTGATTGGTAACTGGCTTGTTGGTGTTTTGCATGGGTGTTATGGTGGAACACACCTATTCTATAGTTAATAGACTCTCCCACCTATAATAAGTAAGAGTAACGAGTGAGTCAGTGAGTGAGTCGAGGTCGGACGACAGTTAGTCGAATACTAAAGTATCAGCGACCACCACTAAATTATACCTATTATATCAAGTTCCTAACGTTTTGTACGTTGAACTTATTTTAGGACCGATTTAGTACAAATACAAGCCTCCACTGTGAAAATAACTCCACAACAATGGGTGAGTTACCAAGCTCTATGTAAAGGGCTGGAATGAGAAGGAGGGCAGTTTGTCTCAGAAGTGGAGACTGTGCCCATCGCTATGACAGTAGGAGAGAGAGAGACGAAATTTTTTCTTTTTTTTTTCTTTTGTGACACATTTCAACACAATATGTTTAAAATGAACTGAAAACCAAAAAAATTTGAACAGAACACAGGAAAGTTTAACCCTCTCCGACATGTAGAAATCAACTCAGATAATGTATATGCAGTATCCTAGGTAAAAAGTTTAGATATTACAGTATAGTTGGGATAGCCATGGGGTACAGACACCTTTGAGTTGAAGAAATGATTGTTACAGGTACAAATTGTTTTAAAAAAATGGAAAGAATTGTAGTTATTTGGAAGTTTAAAGTATAAAGGAATCTTCTACATTTAGGTTCAGGAGTAGAGTACCTTAGCTAAGGAGAGGAGTAAAAAACAGGATTAATGTAGATTCTTCTTTTTCTTTTTTCTGGACATATTTCTGGTAATTTTGCTGCTAATTTGGGGTTCTCTTCTCACTTAGGTAGACGCTATTTTGACTAACTAAATTACAACTTTGCTTTAATATCCAGTTTGTTAAATCTCTGTTCCTCTAGTCATAATTATATGACCACACCTAGTCTTCCACAGTCCTGAGTATGACAGTAAACTATATCCAGCAGTAAGGCCTCTAATTGGGAGATTGGAAGTTTTGAGGGGGCCTGGAACCACCCCTTAATTGCTCTTGTTCCTAGGTCCACCATGACCTGGGGTGGTAGCAACTGTTAGTGATCCTGCTATGGGCAAATAATGAACCCCGAAACAAAAACAAAACACTATGAAAGTATAAAATACATTTTTATAGTAAAAATATCAGCAACACATTTTTATATAAAAAAATGATCAAAAATACATTTTATCAGTGGTTGAAGGAATAAAATTGCATTTAAAATATTGAGTTTTTGACATTATATAACCGATAGAGGTTGATATGCCACTAAACAAAATCAACCAACTACCCAATCTAGTCTTCTGACAGATATTTCCTTAATATTGTAGTCTTACACTAATTCCATAGAAAATTGGGATAGAGAATTTCAGCTCATACCTAAGCAATTTTTATGACTTGCCCTTTCCCTAATGGGTTGTTTAGTCTTACCAAAAAAGCAGGCTTGTCTTGGTGTTTGGGCCCATTGCTCAGGCATGATGTTTCCGACTCAAGTAGTTCTGCTGCTTTGATTTCTTGACAACAGCCTCATTTAGTAACACTCAGCCTTGGGTGGCTCTTGAGCCTTGTATTGTGTGAAAAATAGTCAAAAAAAATAAATGGTGTACTAGAAATATTTGAATTCTTGACAGATATAAAATTAACAGACTCGGATGAGTTACATAAAGTAGACGTAAGAAAAAGAAAAAAAAATCTCTAAATCAAAGACATTTTAAGCTAACATTTTTTAACAGGAGCCATATGCCTCTTCTCCTGATGGTGTAAGTGTATTGGAAAGGGATCCATAGACTGAAAACTGTGAGAAGAGAAGTGCCACGGACAGTTGTATTGGGACAAAATAAGCAACAAGAAGCTTTTCTCTTAACATATTTGATAGAATTTGTAATTTCTCTACAGTCATTATCCAATTTGGAGTTCAATATCATAAAATCCACAGAAAATCCCTTCAAAATTTACTTTATTTATATAATGTAGGTTAGCATAGAAATAAATAAAATATGAAAACAAAAAAAAACACAACAAAACAACAAGACTTCAGCAGCAGCAGTAAGAAAAAAGATGTGGCAGCAAAGGGGGTCAAGCATGACAGCAGCAGGCAGGCCGTAAAAACATTAGGTTTAAGGCTGTTCCAAAGGACAATAGCTTATTAGATTACTGTTGTATAAGAGTAAGTGTCGTTGCTGACACTGTGGTTTAAAACTAGACTGCTGGTGAGTAACACGGGCAATTCCATTATTAAGTAGATCATGTGGTCATAAAGGAAGTGAATAAATAGGAAGTAGCATGATGATGATACACTCACTGTTCACTCTTCTTGTCTACCCACTATTGCTATATGTTCATTCTCTCTACTCTACGGATTACGATCCTCTTCTGATCATTATACTATTTGGCAATTACTACTTGAACAAGTATTACTAGTGTGAATATTATTGGAAGGTGTTACTACTAGTACTGATGTCTACAAAGTCTTGAATATAACGAGCAAGTGATAACAAGCTTTTATTTGACATAGCAAAAGTGAAATGTGAAGCCCTCCAGTATCATAAAAATTACAATGTTGGTTAATGAATTTGTTGATTGAGTAATTGTGTGTTCAATCATGGGCCTGGATTGTATAGACTTAGTCTCAGTGGAAACAGGGTGAACAGTCACTGACCAGTACTAAAAAGAAAATACAAGATATACTCGGACTTACACAGCAGATTAAATAAAGCTTTCAGTTCAAAATTCCCTGATGGGTACCTGGGTCAACAAGAACATGAAGAATGTCAGAGAACATAACAGCTGCAATATTTTGATAATAACAACAAAGATGAGGATATTAGTTTAAATGTAAATAAGAGGAAAATTGTTAGGTATTATTGTGAAATCTTCAGTCACATACCAGATTGTTTATTGAATGAGAATATCATTAGCTAGGAAATATAACTGTGATTTCTGTTTCATTTTCCATTCCTACTGGAAAATATATTTCTGTCATACAGATTGAGTTGCAATACATTTCTTCATTTAAATTATTTGCAATAGTTCTCTATAAAGTCATCTGTCTATATTTCTGACATGATGTAACAATTTACACTATTGACATTGTTTGAACTGTTTGAAATTTCAATGTATATCATCTGAAGAGGCCTGGGGTGTACAACAGCCAAAATGTTGTAAACATGGCAATTAAGATGAGCAAATAGTATAAAAAATCTGTATAGTCTACTAAAGTTAATTCACCTGCAATATTTTTCTGTCAACATGTCATTGGCATTACTTTGCTATAGTTAACTCATCAGCAATAGTTTTCTATAATTTTACCTGTATAGTTTTCTATAGTAAAGCCACTTGTAATACTTGTCTATTGATATGTCATTGGTATTATTTTTCTATAGTTAACTCATCAGCAATACTCTGTACAGTCATCTGTATAGTTTTTGTACTTAAGTCACCTGCAATACTATTCTATAAAGTCATCTGCATATTTTTCTATAGTGTAGTGACCTGCAATACTTTCTATAAAACCATCTGTATAGTTTTCTACAGTTAAGTCATCTGCAATACTATTTTATGAATATATTATTGGCATTAATTATCTAGTTAAGCTATCAACAATAATTTTCTATAAAGTCACCTATAAGTTTTTATTCATAAGATCTCCAGTTTGTCAGCTAGGATTTTAAATAAATTTAACACCTAATACATACATTTAAACCAATGGAAAATTTTGCTTATATATCACCTTTGAATATGATGTCATCATAATATATATATATATATATATATATATATATATATATATATATATAATAGTTTAAAAAAAAAATTAAGAAAAGCTCCATTAAATAATACTAATGTCATTGATAATTTTTCCTTGCATTTCAGGAAATTGTGTCCCATATGACACAATTTCAGGAAATTGTGTCCCCTATGACACGCAAATATTAAATTTGTCAGTTGGACAACAACTATCTGCCTATCTTGGAGGTTAACTTGGAATTTATCCAATCAAAGTGCTATTCATGTTCAGATGAACATAGTTTGCTAGGCATAGATATTTCCACATATATATGATAAGTAATTGTAAAAAAGAAGCCAAAGCAAGAAATGCATAAAATTATAATAATTATAAATTATTCTTGAATTTGGGAGCTGGGATTTTAAGTATATTTAATAATTAATCAATACATTTAACTCAGAGAAGAATTTTATTTCTCTGTCTCTTTGTGAGATTTTTTTTTATCATAAGTGGCAAATGCTAAATTTTAAATGGATTTAAAATTGAAAGATGAATAACAACCACAATGTTTCATTGATGTTAATAATTGCCAGAATTCTGGTTGAAAATGCTAGATCTACATTCCCTGGATTTAATCATATCCTTGAATAGCCTTGTCAGATTGAGACTTTCATATGGATACCATACATGGCGCCAAACCCATTCAGAAATATCTAAACTGTCAGCTGTATACAACCACTTTCTAAGATCAATGGTTTAAAAATGTATTTGAGCAAGTGAAGCCAGTATGTCTTGGTGAAGATCATCAATGGTTAAAAATGGCTTTGAGTATGTAAAGCCTGAGTGGTTTTAGCAAAGATCATTCTTATTTGAGCATTGTGGACTGGTGTTATAGAATCACAAACAAAGAACTTTACCATATAAAAGAAACCACATCACTTTGGGACTACCAACAGCAGCAATAGCTAAAGTGAACAGCTTGAAGAAAAAGTAATGACATAATCAAGATGGTGACATTCTACACTATTCAATTAAAAGGTTAGGAAGGAAAGAGCAATAGCAGCTACTGAACTTGAGAAGCCTATTTTTCTGAAAAATTGTTTTAAGAGAAAAATTTGAGACATTTTAACAGAAAGCAGTACAAGCTGAGTGGTCAATGAATGCCAAATGTTTTCTTGTGGGGAAATGGCTAATTTCATTGAAATAGAATATGGTACAAGGTAGAATTTTAAAGTGGGGATTTCATGTGTCACCTTTCATTTTATGCTGATACTCTATCTGGCTTTTTTGTCATAAATAACAGGGATACTGAACTTGATAATTGTCACTTCAGATTTCCACTCTACATATTCCATAAAAGTGATGTAATCTAGCATTGCTCCAGAAGTTGAACCTATAACTTTAAGAACTGAGCCACAAACTTCATATCAAATAAATTGTTTCATTCAATGGAGACACAGTGGAGTAATGGATTGACTGAAGAATTGGAGAGTTGAGGTTAAATTCTAGTCAAGTTCATTACATTTACTTACATGCTAATACCCTCAGGAAAGGGATGAATTCATCTCTTCTCCCTCCAGCTATGGGTAAATAGCAGGACTGACTGGATCCTATAGCCTTGGATGACAATGGGTCTAGGAGAAGGAAACACTCTGAATTCAAAACCATCCTGGAGAGGATTGGGCTCTGTCAGGCTATCTTGTCCTAGACACAACACTGCAACTTTTGTTTCAGTACATGCGGTACCCCCATGACCTTAAAGGGTTACAGGTCTTGTGATCGTGATTCAATGTTCCTTGAAGATTACTGGATGTGATGGACACATGAGGAAAGTCTGAGTATAGAATGGCCAAATTATGGAGATAAAACCAGCCAATATGGAAATACATATCTAAAATATACTTTGTTTAATAATCTCTTTATACACTTGACCACAGTCAAAATCATAGCCATAGTGAACTCCATGATCCTTTCGTTGGTTGCAGAGTTTATGGTACACCAGGGCTACACATAATTTTGAATTCAGTCTTGAAAATTCCTTCTCCCAGTTTACATGCCAGCCATGGCTAAAGTGCTCAATATGTCTTACTATTTAACCTGTAGCTGGTGGGGGAGAAGCAATGGATTCATACCTTTCCCAAGAGAATTTGTACAAAAATGAAGATAATGAACAAACTAGGCACACCAATTTCTCATTTTGAGCTGCCAAACATTATATCACCTGTATATCCAGGAGATATCTAAAACATTCAGGTCTTCAAGCATGTTTATCAGAGTTACATTTATATATTAGACATTTAAAATGTCAGACATTTGTTTTGTTTGTGCACAAAACAATCTGTCCTTTGAACAAAATATCTTTTTTATAATTACACATTTCAAGTTGTTGCTGTTGCTTCTTCAGTCAACTTCTAATTGCCTTACATCGAGATGGAGCAGAATAAATACATTTGCATGCTCTGGGACATCCTAATTGTCAGTTAGCATAGCAACAATACAAGTAAAAGGTGCAATGAAGCACTGAATAGAAATAACAAAGCATGTAGAAAGTGTAAAGAAAAAGACAGTTAATTATGAAGCAAGAAAGGAATTGAAGGCTGCCTCATGGCTGACAGAGTTGTTTTTCCTATTGGTAATGGTGAAATTTCCATACAGGTAACATTAAGCATTCACTGACCAACCAGTGAATGCCTAATAATGAAATAAAAGTAGAACTGAGAAGAGAAGCACATTTACTTAAATTTAACATGAAACCATTTAAAATGCTACTGAGAGTATCAAATGGTGGGTTGCCATCTTGTTCTGAGGATGATTGAAATGAAAAGTTGAGATATTAACTAGATTAAGCAGTCATTTTTGTTGAGTAAATATTGATAACTATTTTACTGAATCAAATGTCTGTTATATTTAGTAAATGGAAAAGTCATTGAATTGTATTTTTATTAAGATATATGAACAAGGTTATATGAACAATGTAACTTTGTTGCAGGTGTTAGTAATGTTGGTGTTTGAAATTGGGAATAACATGCTGTCTCCTGAAATATCAACAACAAAATGGCAGACTTGCAATGTGAGTCCACATAAAGAAATGATAAATAATGACAAGGACTAATATATATGCATAGGTTATATATATGACAAATGATAATGTATAAACAACAAAGGTATACAAGTGAAAAGACAAAGATGTGTGTGTCAAATAAATGTGAAAACGGTTTTGCTCAAAAGTATGTGTAGTGAGTGAATGTGTATACGTATGTATGTGTGTATGTATGTATTGCTCATTCAAAGGGAACATATTCTCTGCAAGAGGTTTACATGTTGATGATTAAGATCAGAAGAGAAATAAGATAAAAATTGTTGCAGAGTATTAATAGTCCTGAAAGTGTCTCCTAGTAGTGGTTTCAAAAATTAGGAGGAGGTAACGTGACAAATCCTCCTATATAGTAGTGAATGCTGGACCATTTCTGCACAAATGAAGAAGAAACTTGAGGCATTAAAAATGTGGTCCTACAGAAGGATGATGAGACTGCCATTGACTGAATATGTGAGCAATGACAAAGTTTTAGAGAAAATACAAACAAAAAGGACACTTAACCAGAGAATCAGAAAGAGGTGATTGAAATTTCTATGGCACATGAGGAAAGTGGGCTTGGAAAATTTAACACTCAGATGACAGTTTCAAGGCAAGAAGAACTGGGGTAAACAGTACATAAAATACATAATGAACTTTTGTAAATGAATGGTAGAACATAGTTTAGCAGGGATAACAAAAGAACAAAATTTACTAAGAGCTACAAAGGACAGGAAATTGTGGAGAGCCATGATTATCAAAGTTCCAAAGAGATATGGCATATAGTAGAAGAGCAACTGTCAAGTAAGGGAGTACAATAAAGCAGTAATAAGTTACAAAATATTATTAAAGTAAAGTGCAAAGAAGATGCTTATCTCATGTGAAGTTAGAAAGTCAACAGACTTCCAAACCAGTGTTATTGGAGATATCAAGCAATGTAACTATAATTATCAAATCAAATCAAGATAATGATAGACTTGTAGCAGATCTCCACACTGATCAAGCTCTAAAAATTCAATGGTGAAAAAAAATCGGCTTGTAACTTTCAATACCTCAAAATCCAAGCTTGTATCATTTCATCATAACATATTGTGCTTTTTTTAATCAATGATTTTTACTCTCATTGAGGCTAGGCTCCATGCTTTGAACATATATTGGATCTTAATTTAATTCCCGATCTCAACTGGGACTCATATAGGTACCTCCAAGAAATCGCTAAAAAAAGAGCATAGCTTGATGAAAACAAAATTTTATCATCTAAATGCGTATGTTATTATTAAGTGAAAGACCAAAGATTTTTTTAATTATTTTAAAAAATTTTTCCTTCTTTTTAGAACATTCTAAATTTTGATTAAAAAAAACTTGTTTCTCTTTGTACCAACCAGAACTAGTAAATAACATAGACAATTTTTAGCACGTTTTTTTGGTATGACACACATTCATTTGGAAAATCTTGCAAAAACACAGTATAAATAATTGTTGGATGTTAATGAAACTTTCAGGAACTATTCAGAGATGATCGAAATTTTTATAAATATGTTTTTTTTTTATTAAAGTCATGGCAGCAATATTTTTTAAATATTTATTACCCCCACCCCATAACTAATTTTATGAACATGCTAGAAATTCAATCGCATCGGGTTTAGTGATTACAATAGTTAAAGCACAAGGCTTTGAGGAATGCAAATCATGTCTTTTTTTTGTTTTTAATTGGACCCGCAGTACCTGAAAATCAGCTTTGAATTGTAACATACAAAACTCAATAAAACAAAGATATTATTTAATTTCAAATTTTAATGCTTTTATTTGCTTTTAATTGTTTTTATGAATATGGACAATATTTTCTGAAAGCAAAAAATTTTTTCAATGAAAAATGAATTTTTAATACAATTATTTGTTATTTACTTAATTATAATAGATTTTTTATTTAAGTTGTTAAAATATTATAAAATTAGGTAAAAGCCGCATCGGGTTTCCTAAGTCTTCTTATGAGATAGATCTTTTTTTAGCGCATTGTAAATTGTATCATTTTGACTAATCAGAAGATCCGCAGTAATTAAAAAATGTGATTTTGTGTTTATAATCGGGCTGTAATTATAAAGTACGGAAGATCAACCGGAATACAATTAAGTTGCATTATTTGAGTTAAGCATTGTTCTCTGCTGTTAAGGCCTTTACTTTTGTGAAACATGTGTGGAGAAGTTAATTTGATTTTTCAATTTCAACTGAGAAGGGTACCTACAAGTATCAGTATCATCTTATGAAATTTATATGATCTTATTTTTATATTAATCTCAGTTATGACATTTTTCCATAAATGAAATATCAAAATTAATAATAAAATGAATGCAAACACAAATTCATTACCTGTCAAGTGACGTGAAAGTTTATGACCTGCTTTGTTTTATTTTCAAATTACATCTTTTTGGCGCAGAAGCTAAGTTAAGCTTGGTTCAAAATATTTTAAATAAACATTATAATTTCTGATTTTCTTAAAATAAGTTTTGAAAAAATGATAATTGATATTTAAAAGAATTTCAAAGTGAGATTTCCAGCTTTTTTATAAAATGGAAAAAAAATGGTCAATTTTGCTGACTCAAAAAAAAAAACATGATTTTTAACAAAAAATTTTGGACGTGCTAGGAATGATTAAAAAATGGAAAAAAATACCCCCAAAATACTTTGATCTCTCCTCTTAATAATAACATCAACATTTAGACGATAAAATTTTGTTTCTGTCAAGTTTAGCGTCTTTTTCATCATGCTAATACTCTTTTTTTAGCGATTTCGTGGAGGTACCTATACTAGCAGTAGAGCCCGGTGTTGCCCGGGGATGTAACAGTAAGAGATAGATCAAGTATCGACCATCATAAAGACTGAAAAATAAAATTGACAAAGATGGTTGATGCTTTAAGGTTGTTGAACACGCATGTCTTAATTAGTTTTTTTTTTGTTTTTTTTTTATGAATTGGTCAAACCCAAACTCAAACAAAAACATTGTTTTCAATCGTTATGAGTCTATTGATTGAATAGAATTTTATTATAAACAATTGTCTTGTAAATGGAATTTTTAAAGCACTCTGAATATAAAAAATAAAGAAAAAAGTGTGCAAGACAATAAGAAACACTACCTGCCAAAAAAAAAGTGAAGTTTTGTTGAAATCAATTGAAAAATGTAGGAAATCTGATCCAATATATAAGCGAACACACACACACACACAAACAACCTGGGTTTTATAATAAGTATAACTTGATATAAGTTGTCCCCCTTTCATTCTCATGATGCCTCTTAATCGTGTTTTCAAATTGATTTTGTGCAAAAACAATTGTGTTTTTCCCATTTTTGGTGCTGTCAGAACCACCACAAGGTAATTTTATGTAGTCCTGTGAAGTTTTGTTGAAATCGGTTGAAAAATGTAGGAAATCCGATCCAATATATAAACGAACAGACACACACACACACACACAACCTGGGTTTTATAATAAGTATGATTATGTTGTCATGCATGAAATGATGCATGTTTTGGTTGGTTGTTGATCCTGTTGTCAAATGAAGTAACCTCCTTAGTATATGAGAAAAATCTTCATTTATTCCTGACTCTTCTTCTTTCCAGATAATTTTTCTTTCAATTTACTGTTACTCATAAGCGCAATGAAAATGATCACAATAAAACAATGTCAAGTAATCTTACTGTATGAGTATAAACTGGAAAAAAGAACCATTTTTGCATCGAATCATTGCATGCGATGAGAAATGGATACTCTTTGACAACAGTAAGAGAGTAGGCCAGTGTTTAGATGTAAGTGAATCACCTAAACAATATCCAAAAACTCCACTGCACGCTAAAAAGTTAATGGTTATTGTATGGTGGTCTTTCAAAGGGGTTATTCATTAATGCCTCAAGCAAAAACAATAACAGCAACCTTCTATTATGGAGAAATTGAGTTTATGCACAAAAAATTGAAAAAGAAACATCCTAGACTTGTGAATAAGGAAGGTCCAATTTCACTGCACATCAATGCACATTTCTCTTTATTTATTGACATGGACTCACATCTCAAATCTGCCATGTTTGTTGTGGGCATTTCAGGAGACCCACATGTTCATCTCTCAATGAATACACCACCCTGCAACAAGTTGGTGATAATTACTTTTCTTCTAATAACAACAAACACACAAGACTATTTGTGTACAGACTCAAATATACATTTACACACCTTTTCCAAACCAAGAGTCAGTGAAGAAAAATATCGACAAACTTCTCTTCCTACTCTACCATACCATGTAGCAAAGTGGTTAGAACCTTTGCATTCTGACCATGATATCCGGGTTCAAATCTCACCATTGTCGATTTGTCAGTAAGGAGATTTCCTGATGTTATTGGACTGGAGGGCTTGAAAGGGCCTGAAAACCATACCACAAGTTGACCCAAGTCTTGTGAGTGAAATTGGGTAGATGGAACCCTTGCATGCTGTCGATAGCTGTGCTAGCATGAAGTTACAAGTCATTGTGGCCGAGGGTTTTGTTCAAGTTGTTAATCATGCTAGATAACACACTCTTTCCCAGAAACTGACTAAGATTTGCTCAGCATAGTTGCAGATGGGCTCTGGGGGTGTTGAATAAACACAAATGCGCCTGAGCAAGTATCTGCAATAGGGATTGCCTAGCCACCCTAGTAGACAGGTATCCTTGAATACGAGTGACCAGTTATACCCTACCATTCATGGTGGACAATAAACTTACAGCAAAAACAATTTACACAGCTACAAAATTTGTGATTTGACCCTATGAAAGTGGAAAATCACAAATTTCAAATAGTACAACATAGCTGTGCAATGCATGATGTTCTCCAATTCAGCAGATAGATTTTTTTTTGCAACATGTGGCACCTGAAAAAAAATCACTAATTGTGTTTCAATTACTGCTACATTGGTCCATCAGTAGGCAACAATACACACTCTTCATACCTACTGCCTTTTTGCTTGACCTTTTCTTCTCTCAGGCACTATTACGCTCGACTTGACCTCAACTGGCAGACATCTCAAAAAATCTTTCTTTTTTAACAAAACAAAAATACAACTCCATTTCAACTTTAATCAACACTGTTTCTTCTGGGCTAATCCGATAAAGTGGGATATACCTCAAAAGGCAACTCACTGTCCTTTATTTTTACTTATCGACAATGCCACTCGAACAATACTTAGAATTTGCAAGTACGATATGTAGTCGACAATAATAACAAATTTTCTTAAAGTTTTCAAACATGCATTTGACACTCAGCTGAACTTTGTCACAACACTCCTATTAAATGTTACGTGCCAACAACATTTTCCGCATATGGCAAACAAACAAGGCGTTTCTCAAACCCTTCTAACAACAAGGAATTAATACAATGTCATGACAAAACCAATTCAATGTGGAGCATTGGAAAAAGATAAATTTTAGTAGCAACTGTTGAATAATTTACACTACCGACACATTTTTCCAAAGCGTTCTACATTTTGTCGAATCACGCATCTCAACAACATTTTTGAGCCCTTTTCTTTTCAGTTCACGAGGACAAAACCTACATGAACTCTACATATGGGCAGAAAAAATGTCTACCTACCTGGAGTGGAAGTATTGATGGGTTAAATCCTACTTATTTTGAAAACTGCTACTCAGGGGATGCTTTTAAGACTGTAAATACTCTGATAATTTTTATCATTCTTTTCTGATCTTATACGTCAATATGTAAACCTCTCGCAGAGAATGTGTTCCCTTTGGCTAAACACATGAGCAATATGTATGTACACACATTCACTCACTACACATACTTTGAACCAAAATGGTTTTCACGTTCATTTGACACACACAACTTTGTCTTTGTCACTTGTATACCTTTGTTGTTAATACATTATCATTTGTTCATGCATATATATTTTGGTTCTTGTTATTTCTTTACATTTATTTACATGGACTCGCATCCTGAATCTGCCATGTTTGTTGTGAACATTTCAGGAGACACACGTGTTTCTGAACACATCCATTGGCCCACAACAGACTAATATTACAGTTTCTTTATTTGACTGAATTATTCACGCCAGACTGATTGCTCAGATGATTTTTTTTTTTTTTTTGATAATTACTCTTGAATTTTATTTTTGGCTAACATGTTTGAGTTTGATCACACTAAGGCATGACTCCATCTCTCCCTGTGCTTTGTCCCATCACTCAAAAAAGACCTGGAATTTTCGCATATGATGTATCTTATACATTCAGCCAGTTGTGTGCCATGCGTGATACGTGCTTAGGCAATCATGTATCTTTCAATACATGATTGACAAGTCATATTTTTTTCCCACAGTAGGTTGCCATTTCTTTCTGCAGTAGACCAGTTGCCACTCAAGGCTATAGAACCAGGTCTGTCCTGCTATTTACCTATAGCTGGGGGAGAAGAAGAGGATTCATGCCTTTCGCAAGTGTATTATCACACAAGTGAATGTAATGGATTCAGCTGGAATTCGAACACGGCTCTCTGATTCCTCAATCTGAGCCACTATCCATTACTCCACTGTGCCTCCTTTGATATTACAGTTCTTTATTTGACTGAATTATTCAGGCCAGACTGATTGCTCAGATGATTTTTTTTTTTTATAATTACTCTTGAATTTTATTTTTGACTAACATGTTTGAGTTTGATCACACTAAGGCATGACTCCATCTCTCCCTGTGCTTTGTTCCATAACTCAACAAAGACCTGGAATTTTGGCATGTGATGTATCATATACATTCAGTCAGTTATGTGCCATGCGTGATACGTGCTTAGGCAATCACTCGTGCTTTGTCCCATCACTCAACAAAGACCTGGAATTTTAGCATGCCATGTATCATATACATTACTTCCGTTAATTAAAACTTTTTATGTAATTATTACCTCCCTTTGTACTCTGTTCAATATATATTTGTAACTTCCTTTGGTTTGGTCTTTTCATATTTAGTGTCAGCTTTGTTGCGGATCCCTTTACTTATTAAAGCCTTTGTGAAAATATTTTGTTCTTATAACTAATAGAAAAGAGCTGTTCAGTTTTTTCATGGATTTTACCTTGTGTTTGGTTAACACAGACTCATGATCATCTGTCACATGATACTAAGAGGAGACAGATTTTGCTGAGTAACTCCTATTGCCTGAGACATGTCATGAAAGACCAAAGTCCAGCATGGCACCAACCAACCAAATTAATGAGACTGGAATTTTATTAAATATCATGAATTTTAGCTTATCACCTCGTCAAACTTTTTTTTTTGTCCTCTAATCAACTGGATTCACAAAGAAAGTTTCAGAGTTAATTAAAAATGGATAATTAATTTTTTTTTATTTCAGTTTTGGTCAGGAAACTTTAAATGACTTCATCATTTGATCTCATCTAATGAGATTAATTAATTCAGACTTGTGGCTGAGGTAGTTATGTATTTCTTACCAGTATCATTTGTCAGTGTCCAATCCCAGATGGAAGCAAGTATTTTGAATGATAATTTTCAAGGAAACTAAGTCCTTACTACTTGAAACATTGGTATAATGTTATTTTTCAATTTGGCTAAATTGAGAGAAAGTGTAAATATGTTTTTATGACTTCAGAAACATGTCAGCACAACTTATATATATATATATATATATATATATATATATATATATATATATATAGTGGGGGAAAACAAATATTCATATAGATGCAAATTTTTAATTGTATTTACAACTAATGAATAAACATACTTTTCATATAATTAACTGTACACAGATGTATAATAACTAAATATACACAGAAAACAGAAAAAAATTTGGTTTAACAGAAATAAATCCCATTTATCCATTTTAATGGAAAAAGTATTTGTACAATACAAAAAAGAATACATAATCTTCATTTTATACTTCGTAGGATAGCCATTATACACTTCTACAGCAACCAACCTCTTCTTGGAGTTGTCAATTAATCATTTGCAAATTTTAGCTGGCATTTTGCTCCATTCTTCTTTGCATATGGTCTTCAGATCCAGGATGTTTGTTGGAGCTCTCAACTGGATTTGAATTTTCAAATAACACCAGAGATTCTTGATTGGGTTTAAATCTGGTGACTAACTTGGCCATTTCAGGATATTTACATTATTTTCAGAAAGCCATTTCTTCATATATTTTGCAGTGTGCTTGTTTTGAAGGGACAAATACAGAGACCTGATGCACTACATGCCACAAGGTCCTCAAATGACATTTTGCAGGTATTGAATTCAGAGTTGTCATCCACTGCTATAGAACCAAGTCTGCCCTGCTATTTACCCATAGTTGGGGGGAGAAGAAGAGGATTCATACCTTTCTCAAGGGTATTAGCATGTAAGTGAATGTAATGGATTTGAGTGGAGGAACTATCAATTACTCAACCATGCCTCATATATATATATATATATATATATTCATACATACATACATACATACATACATACACACATTCTTATATAACAAAATTATAAGCAATCTCTAGGGTTTATAAATTATTATCATATATATATATATATATATATATATATATATATATATATATATATATATACCTAATATGCATGAGTGGAGAGAGCACCATTGAATAACCTAAAGAGGAAAGATGTCAAGCGGAACTGGACAGAAAAATGTCAAAGTGCGTTCGAAGAAATCAAGAAAGTATTAACATCAGGTTCGTCACTAGCTCATTTTGACCCTAAACTAAAGGTCGTGGTTGCATCAGATGCAAGTGATTCAGGTATTGGCAGAGTTGATATTACACAAATATGATGAGGGAATAACAAAGCCAATAGTGCATGCTTCAAGATCGTTAATTGTGGCTGAAAGAAGACACAGCCAAATAGAGAAGGAAGCACTGGCCATCACATTTGTCATGAAAAAATTCCACAAATTCTTCCATGGTAGAGAATTTATTCTACAAACAGACCATCATCTTTTGTTGTCTATATATGGATCTAAAAAGGGTGTCCCCACACATACAGCGAATAGACTGTAGTGCTGGGGAATTATCCTATTAAATTACAATTACAAAATGGAATTTCTACCATCTAAGAAATTAAGTCATGCAGATAAATTGTCTTGACTAATACCAATATTCTGTGAACCACTTGAAGACAGTAATTGGAATGATAAGAGCTGAAAATGAAATTAACAATATGTTAAATAATACAGTTTGAGAGCTTCCCATTATATTAGAGGAAATATAAAATTAAGGCAGAAAAAGATGACTTCATAATGAGAATGAAGGAGAAATTAAGATCTAAAGGGGAAAAATAGTATGGAAAATAGTGCATTTTTGTCATGCAATGGTGTACTAATGTACACTGAAAGAGTGGTTATACTAACATTGTTACAAAGATGTATGTCGAAAGAATTTCATGGATGAAATCCTTAGTGAGATGTTATGCCTACTGGCCAAACATGGATAAGGATACAGAAAATTTGGTGACATTATGCAGAGGTTGCTCACTGGCAGTGAAATCACTGCTTATCAAAGTTCAACCTTGGCTGACAACCGTTATGCAATGGTCTAGAATATATATCGACTTCACAGGACCGATAAACATAGTGTGCTATCTAGTAGTAATCAATAGTTATACTAAAAGGCTGGAAGTACTAAAATGCAGGAGACCGATTACTACAGTAACGATAAATTTCTTACATGAAATTTTTGTGAGGTCCAGCATTCATGACTCTATTGTGTCAGATAGTGGGACACAATTCATGTCTAGTGAATTCAAATTCTTTTGCAAATCATTAGCGATTGAACATATCACAACTCACCCTTATCACCCTAGATCAAACAGACAAGCAGAATGGTTTGTCAACACGTTTAAAAGGGCACTAAAATATTGGAGGGAATCATACATATTTTCCCTGAATAACTGATATGCTAATATTATATTGTATTATTATTTGAATTTTCTTTAAGGAACTTTTCTCAAATATTATTAATTTCAATGTGTGTTAGTAAGCAGCGTGGATTGGAAATAAAGACAAAGCCACTAGTGAGACTTGAACTCATATCTCTTTCTTAAGGTGTATACTACACTACTCAATAATAATCAGGACCTCGAAGATTAAATGAAATTAATATGAAAGAAATACTGATTAAAAATTACTGATGCCATATAACTTATTTCTATCACAAGAATTTAATCCTAAAAGGATAATGATTATTTCACATCTTCTCCAGTGCAGAATAAAGTTAGAATGACAAAAAAGAAGAAAAACATAGGTAGAAGATTTAATGATTGAAAATCCTGTTAAAAGAGATTAAATAGATGTTCACTATTTAAGGCCAGATGAAAGAAAATGGAGTATAAAGATTACAGAATGTCATGCTTTCAAGAGAAAAGGGATTGCCTGTCAAGAAAAATTAGCATTTAAAATGCTGGCCTTTTACCAGAGCTCAAACACAGACCAATGACCACTAGCAATGCTTAACTTTTTCAACTGTGAAGTAAGCCTGACATTTACTAAGTTTAGACACAAGAACACAAATGGATTACATTTATTGAGAATCAAACCCATTATAGAAATAATAATTTGCAAGACTTGCTTAGTTTGGTTTGTTTTATGGCATCTCAACAATTTTTCAGCTATTTAATGCTAAATTCCATTGTACAATAGATTTATAGACATAGGTGGGATTTGCAAGAGAATAAAAAATGTAGACATAGGTGTGGTTTGCACAAGTGTCAAAAAGTTAGACATAAGTACAGTAAATAAATGGCCCAATTTTGGGAAGGGCATCTCTCTTCATTGGGATGCATATTCTTGGCTCCAAAAAATAGGCCATGCAAAACTTGCTTGCAAACCTCTACTCCATGGTGAAGTGTCCATAGTATAGGCTAGAATTAAATGACTGGTAGTTTTGAGCTGTATATTTTTGGATGTCATAATTCAGTTCAAACGAAACTTCATTAGTCAAAGTAATCACCATTAAAATTGATAAAATGTTGTCATTGATCTGCTTATGAATATATTCCACCACAATAAAAATAAGGACTACAAGAGGTGACAAACTAACAGAAGGTATTTTGAACATGGTTTGTATTAGTGTACAATGGCTAGTTTCTACATGCATCTAAAACCCAGAAAAGGTATTAATCATTTGAAGACAGGTTCAGTTTATAGCAAAACAATAGCAAAGTTTAAGCAGGCCCTTGATACCTAACTCCATCCTTTTTTGCCATGTTGTTTCTGTGGCATGGGTAATAGTATTTTTCTGCACCAAGAGATGTACCTTTGTGACGATAAATATTTGCACTTACCAGAGTTGAAGCGTCCAAGATATTTTGCTAGACAGTTTGTCATTTCGTCAACTGCATCCTTTTCTCTATCAAGTGTGGTCCAAGAAAAGTACATTCTCTGACATTTGTTGATTTTATTGACATGATTTGTCTAGTGGCAGTCTGCATGCTGATTGGTCGAGCTGGGGGACTCTGATTGAGAACGAGGCCAATGGCAATGATTGGTGTGTTGGCTTCATTTTTGGTCAATAAAAACGGTCTGGACATTGGCTGGCAGTGCGACTGGGACCGTAGTGGTGTGCACTGCTATAGAGGTTTGTATATAAGTTTATTTTTGTCTGGGAGCTGGACGCTAGCTTCAAACCTACCGCTAGAGTGAGCAGTGTAATTACCTGTGTCTACCGAAACGTGGGAAGAACACACTGAACTTCAACAACCTTTTGATTCACCAGTTCTGTTTCAATTCTTTGCAACTTGTGATGCATTGGTTTCAAATTCCAGTAAGAAGATTTTTCCATGACAACCAGTTTTCCAAGTGACTGCTTCGATTAGTCTCTAAAAATGTTTTAATGTATTATTCCTTTACTGTTTCAATTCCAGACAGGAGTATCTTTTGGGAGTAAAAATTTAGTTTTGATTAAACTGATGAAGGTCAAAGTTTGTCAATCCAAATAAAACCATATTTCTAATTATTATGCAGAAACCACTTCTCATCAATATCATATGAGGGGCAAAAAAAGAGGTATTTTTAAAGGGGCAAGAAATTTGAAGCAAGCACCAAATCATGCAAGCTACTGTTTGTCAGTCAATTCACGTGGTAACCATTTATGCATTTTCTTCACTTTGCAGGTTGTCTTCTGAATGTTGTGGCAAGAAGTTCTCCTCTGACCTCAGCAAGGTTTATTTTGGAGATCCAGATCACCAGAAATGAAATTTTGGAACTAATTACACATAGTCTACTCTCAAGCTAACTCACAACCCAAAACAATATAATGAATAATGGGATAATAATTTTGATAATATTCTAAAATTGTAATTATGAATTCTCTGGCCGTCTTCAGGTGATTTGAATTACAAACAGAACCTTCTATTTCATCCACTGGGGTAGATTGTTCTAGTTCCACATGCCATGCCTCTTCCAGATGTCTCAGTTATCTCCCTTTAATTCAATTATCAAAGTTTTTGTTCAACTCAGCTGTAGCCAGGTATTGAACTCGCAACTCTTTGGGTCAAGTCACTGGATTCAACCAACGCTTTTATCCACTGTGCCATGTGTCCTTGAGTATAAAACAACTGAAATGTTGTGAATATGGCAACAAAGATGAGGATAATAGTCCAAACAATGTAAATAGTGTAAATAATTACAATGCTTCATCTCAGAAATATAGACAGATATTCTAAATTTGTACTCAACATTTTTTATTATATTTTATATAGTTTTCAGTATTACACATTTGCCTTTTGGTGCATATAATATGGCAGAAATACTTATAATAATTCTTGAAAAATATATTTTAGAATATATTTCCATGCTCTCCGTTAATATTAAAAAGATACTAACATGATGATATTGTTTAAAGAATTTTGGAAAGTTTTAATTAGACAACATTAAACTTCCTGTTATATACTGTACCTATGAACACTAATGGGTATGTCCCAATCCTCATAAATACGTTGGACTCTATTTTAAGTGGGGGTAATTTGCTGTCTAAGTAGTCCACCACTAGCAGTGGTTTATCTAATTCGTGCTGCTGGCAAGTATTGTATTTTGTTGATGTTATAAAGATTACCATTTCATTTCAAACTTCCATTTTGGTTAGTCCTCATTCAGTAACCTCTTTCTGGGTTACAACACTGATAGTGTACATAGTTTTGGCAACACAATGGCCAACTCATAATGACCAATGAATTACAAGCTCCAAAAGAGGAGATTCAGAACTTTAAAATAATATATATGTCTATATATTTCTTATGTCTATAAATATTATATTTAGTGGATACAAATGTTTGATTATAGAGCATTTTTTCAAACAGAATATTTGACGTTTACTGGCCTGGGTTTTCAAGAATTTTTAATAAAGTGTTATACCATAGCTATGGACTATAATGGGTATGTCCCAATCCTCATAAATACAGGGGGAATATACTGTCTGGCGGATTCACCACTAGCAGTGGATTATTTACTACATACCACTGGCGAATCTTTTATATTGCTAATGTCATCAACATTAACATTTCATTTCCAAATTTTGTTTTGGTTATAGTCTTATTCAGTAACCTTTTCGAGGTTACAACATAAAGTAAATGTGTACTTTGGCAGGGTTTGAACCTGCATCACCCTTCTAAAGAGGAAACCACTATCAGGCCTGGTCTAAAATAACATTTACAGATTATAAATAAAAATCTATTCTTTAGAAATTACTTTGTTATATATATATATAGACGCACACACATATATATCCAAATGCAATGAAAACAAAAAGAAATTCAAATGTAATGAAAACAAAAAGAATTCCAATATTCAAAACATTAATTTAAAAGAAGTCTCAATACTAAGAGTAGAGCAATAGTTATTTATTATAAATTGTTATATATGGACAAACAAGTAATCGCTACAAAGATGCATATTGGTTTCGATGCCTTAAGGTAAGCATCTCATCAGGTGAGAAATAAAGATAGTAGCCAACTTTGTTCTTCACCTGATGAGATGCTTACTTTTAGGCATCAAAACAAATATGCATCTTTGTAGTGATTACTTGTTTGACCATATGTAACAACTTATAATATATAGATATATATATATATTTAATAATTAATGGATATATTTTTAATCCAAAATTTTTATTACTTTAAATGTTATAGTGGATACTTGTATTTGAAATCGACACCCTATTTATATTTTTGTGTGTATTATCTATTGGCCTGCCCATTGGAGAAATCTCAATAACAAAGATTTGTAACAGGATAAAACAGACCTCAAATGGTGGTTTCTCCTATGAAGGGTTATGCAATTTCATTTCCTGCCATAGAGCATTTTTTTTAGTTTTTTTGAGTGCAGGCTGATAAATGTAATACAATGTTTAAAGTAAAAATAAAAATGGTGTTTCTATTTCAAATAAGAGTACTAACTACAACAACATTTGAAATTATATATATAACAGGTTTGACCAAAAAGTATCAGGACTGTTCCTAAGTTAATAGGGTAAAAGCACACAGAGTGAAGTTGCTTGGTACACACTGACCTTGAACTCTCCTGTGCATGTGTACTAAGTTATAGCATTCTCCCTCACTTCTTATGTTTGTAGTAGTGCTTTCAAGGAAAGTGTGTAGAGTGTGGCCATCTCATCATACCAAAGAAGTTCCATCAGTAATGATGGCTTGTGCAGCATTTTTTGGTCAAGACCAACATTCCCCAGATCCAACAATCACCATATTCCCTAGATCTCACCCCTTGCAACTTTTTCCTCTTCAAAAATCAAATCCCACTTGAAAGGAACAAGATTTCAAGATGTTGAAGAAATTCAAGAGAATTCAATGAGGTAACTATCCCAAAAAAGGAGTTCCAGGAATGCCTTCAGCAATGGAAACAATGTTTTGATAAAGTGGCTTCAGAACATAACTACTTTAAAATGCTAAATTGATATGTGCTGTATTTTTTTTATATAGCACTAGTCCTGATATTTTTGATCAGACCATATATATATATATATATATATATATATATATATATATATATATATATATATATATTATGCCTTCTTGGTTTCACGTTTTCCATGACGTGGAGTGAATATATCAAATCAAGAGTTTCATCTACAGCAAAGAAAGTTGTTTCACTGTGTCATGCCAGAAAGTTTTTCTTGTCAGATTTCTTTTTGTACATTTATAAATCTACCATTCATCCATGCATTGAATACTGTTGCTATATCTGGTCTGGTGCTCCTGATATACATCTTGAAATTTTTGACAAAATCAGGGAAGGATCTGTAATGTAACTGATCCTGATCAGGCATCTTGACTTCAGTCACTTTCTCAATAATGTGACATGGCTTCCCTCTGTCTTTTCTACAAATATTTTCATGACAACTGCTCTGATAAGCTTTTTTCTCCTGGGGTCCTGACTACATGAATTTAAGAGTGCTACTAGATTGGCAATTAGGTCCCACCATTTTACTTTTGAAATAGCTAAATACAACTGCAACTTCTACTCCAACAGTTTATTTTCTCACACTTCCCATCCGTAGAACTCACTTCTGTTTTCTTGCTTACCTGATAACTACAATCTAAAAATTTAAATGCAATGTCAATTGTCATCTTTTATTTTCTTCAATCCCAATCATCTTTTGTCCTTCCCTCAATCCTTCCTGTCATCATTCTTCTCACTCTCTTTCACTTTCACTCCTGTCCCCCAAATTCTAGTGACATTGGCACCTTGCTTGGGGCGAAATGATTAAAAAACAAATATTTTCATAAACAGAAGGGAACAATCTAAAAAAATGCAACAGAAAATTGCATTTATTTTGTGCAATTTCAATTTGCTAAGTTAAACTTAATATTGTCCAAAGTCAAATGGGAAGAGAATGAGTTGGAAGGCGATGTTACACTCTTCTTTCTAGTGGGGAGGGCTTATGTTTAATAATGCCACCAATCAATCAGACTGTGTTTGGGATAATATTTAAAAAAAAAACTGCTGGATTTACTACTTACAGATTTTTATGGAAATACATAATTATCTTAGCCATAATAAGAAATCTTTTAGAGTGCATGGTGTTCCCAGAAGAGATTCTTCAAAGCAAATGTCAATTTATAAGCGATGAAATAATACAAACATACTAAAACAGCCCCATGAATATGTGCCATTTTACACATTATGTCCCTTACACAGTTTGAACTAATTTGAATTCTAGTATCTCCCTGCCAAATGCCAGTATATATCCAATGAAATCTGCTATACATTACTTATAACATCCAATTCTTGATAAGGAATAAAATAGTTGATAGAACTCAAACAAAAACAGAACAAAAACATGAAATTTATACACGATTTTGATTTAGATGTACAACAGCAACTAATTCAAAAATTGGAAAAATATAAAAAAAAATTAAAAAGACAGACTTTGTTGAAGTTAACAGAACTTTTTTAAATGAATTCTTGCTGCATATATATATATATATATATATATATATATATATATAAAAACACAAGTATATGATTGGTGTAGACAGAATAAATTCCAATAACCAACAATTACTATTCTTAAAAGAGTGCTCAATACAGATTAGAGTGAATATATTTATTTAAAAATTATAACATAAATATCTTATAAAATCACTACAAAAATAGCCATTCTGTTTCAACACCTCTGGTGTCTTATCAAGTGATGATGTTGGATGTAGAAAAATAATATATATATATATATATATATATATATATATATATATATATATATATAGGTTGAAAATCCTTTATTTGAATTTCTTGGGACTAGAAGTGCTTTGGTTTTCAGATGTTTTTTAGATTTTTGAATACAGGCTATTTAATTTATATATATAGCATCTATAAAATGGTGCAGCTTGGGAATGGAACCCAAACATAAACACGATATCCCTTTATATTTCATAATACAGTGCATATATATACCCTGAAGGTAATCTTATATAAATAACATATACCCTGAAAGTAGTTTTATATAAAATTTTATATTTTTTTGTACTTACAGATAGAGCTAATGATGCTAACCATGTAATACTCACATAGATTTTTAAGTGGTGAAATCAAGATTTCATGTAAAAATAATGTTTTATACTTTCTGTATGTCTACAAAAAATATGATCACTACTTACAAAAAAATATATAAATGAAACACCAAACACTACTTACGAAAAAATATATAAATGCAACACCAAACACTACTTCTATATCAGGTGTGAGAAACTGGAGGGAGAGTGTACATCATTGATGACATCACTGAGAGTATAAGAAGGAAAATTCAGCAAGCTATCAGTCTCTACCAATGATGTCGTTTTTTGATTAAAATGTTATATACAGGTACAGTATTTGTATAAAAACAAAACATGAATCCTGATTACAGCTAACTGTAATAAAAACTGAAAAAAAATCAGCATTTTATTTGTAACGCAATAATCATGCTACTAGTAACCATGTTGCTTTCTGAATTTTTCAATTTGTGGCAAGTCATGCCAGCACCTGAAAAACTTTTGGATTTTGGAATAAAGGATATTCAACCTATCCACATACACACACATATATATATATATATATATGAGAGAGAGAGAGAGAGATATGGAACATTTTGTAACTAAATTATTTCTATTTACATTATTTGGATTATTGCCCTAATCTTTGTTGCCATACTTATCACACTGTTTTGGCCGTTGTATGCTCCGACCTTTTTCTGAAGAAGGCTGGAGTGTACAACAGCTGAAACATTGTGATAAATATGGCAACAAAGAGGAGGACAATAGTCTGAATAATGTAAATAGTGTACATAATTCCTCATCTCAGAAATATAGACAGATTTTAAGTTATTTGTCTCTGAATTTGACTAGTTTCCTCATCTTTGTTGTGTTTATCACATAGTTATAGCCACTGTTCCATCTGGCTTTTCTCAGATGTCTGCTATATTTCGTAACTTTCCAGGGTTCTGTTTGGAGTCTTTGAAAGGATCTAGTGTCCTGGATATATATGTCGAGATTCTTGACAAAATTCAAAGGGTCTGTAATGTAATCAATCCTGACATCTCAACTTCAGTCACTTTCTCACCAGCTCTGTCTGTTATAATGAGATTTTTTCCTTCTTGTTGCTTCGACTACAGGAATTAAATATGCTACTAGATTGGCAACTAGGTCTCATCATTTTACTGTTGAACTAACTAGAATGCAACTGCCACTTCTATTCTAACAAATTCTTTTCTTGCACTTTTCACCTATGGAAATCTCCTCTGATTGGTTGCTTCTTTGCCAAAAAATCTTCAAAAAGTTAAATGGAATGTCAATTGCCATCTTCTGTCTTCTGGAACACTGTTCCTTTCTTACCCTTTATCTCACTTCTAAAGTCTTTTCATTCTCTTTTATTCCCTCTAATTCCCATGCAGTACTAGTTAGTTCCTTGTTTGGACTGAAATGATTAAAGAAAAAAACAAAAAACAAAAAATACTTCCGAGATAGAAACAATATGTCATATTCCGTGCTAATAGGAATATATACTTGAAAAACAAGGTGGATAAAATAAGTAAAGTTTTAATGTAAAAACCAGTACAATAAGAATAAAGGTAACAGTTATGCACAAGGTCATCACAAGTCAATCCAGTAGTGAGTGCTACTATTGAAAGGTCAGTAGTTCTTGTATAAGTCTGTCATACTCAACAGACCCCAGCTAGTATCTGTAGTCTGTTGACTTACAGCTACTTTTAGGTATTAGGTTGGTGCAAAAATAATGACGTAATAATGTCGTTTTTTGACGTATTTTTTAAGGTCAAAAAACGACATTATTACGTCATTATTTTTGCACCAACCTAATAATTACTACCTATAGTGTAGTCACTGATGGGGATGACAGGTTATTCCATTACATCACAATAAAAATAAGGAAACTACTATGAAAGAAACTTTCTATAATATTTAAAGTTACTTAGAATTTGGGGGGGGGATGACAAATAAGAGTATTCTTCAGAATCACATTTGATGTTGTTATTTTATAATTTTATGCCCCACCACCACCTAACCTGCTACAACACCTACATTAAAGTTATTAAATTACTTCTAATACAAGTCATGGCGTCTGACTTACCATCATCTAATCTTTTTTTTTAATCTAATTCAAATTTCATCAAGATTATAACAAGACACTTGGGGACATTTTAAATTCCTGTTTCCACTGGATCTTGCCTGTGGGTAGATATACAAACTGGGCTGATATCTGGAGTTTTTATTCTAGACTTTCTGGTTTCATTCTTAGATACTATCATGATTCCTGCTATATTTTGGCTCTTCTTGATTCATAGTTAAAGTTTCTACTGTCATTTGTTTATTTGTTTTTATTTATTGTTTTCATTTCAACAGAAACGTGTGATATTTTGGTCACGTTCTTTTGGTGACTTTTGTTTTTACTATAAAATTTTCTCTGGCCAATTCTCTGGTCTTCTTCATGTGTGGAATCTGTATTAAAAGAAAGAATAGTTAAAAGAGAAGAGTAAATCAGAAAATGATAGCAAATGTACTGTTCAAACTAACACTAAGAACAAACCTCAATTATCTATTTGTTTTGTTTTTTTGTGCAATCCTTAGTACTGAAAAGACATGGTAGGTGTATAATAAGTGGGTCAGTTGGAAGAGTTTTGTTGAGCTGGTACTGCATAATCTAATTCTGTCTATAATTTGACCTACAATATCTAATAATTGAACCAATTGTTGGGACTTAGATCTGTAATCATGGAGGTTTGATTTCATTGATTGATTGATTTTTTTTCATAGTGTTTATCAACTGCTGTAATGGAATGTCCCACTCCCCCTATCGCCTACTGTGGACTGACTATATCAGCAGATATATATAGTGTGCAAAGGATATACCTAGTGGACTTGCTTCGGCAATTGGTTGGAGATTTGTTTGGGGTGGTAGACAACTACCCGACCCTGTTTTTTATGGGGTCTATAGGGAATTTTTGCCCGAACCTATGGGCTCAGTTTTACCCTGCATTAAAAAAGGCCTTGTGCCACTGGGTGGTAAGGTAAATAACCTTGCTTTGGCAATTAGTTGGAGATTTGTCTCCAGCTGAGCTGGTTGAACTCTCTGCTTTCAGGCAGAGAGGAACCCAGATGAGGCTCTGCCTTTGGGCAGAATCTCATCTGGGGTGGTAGGCAGCTACCTGACCCTGTTTTTTACAAGGTCTACAGCAAATCTTTGCCCGAGCCTACGGCTCAGATACCTCATGTTAAATTTGGCTTTGTGCCACATCTGACCATGAGGGGTCGCTGGCAAATATCTTTGCTTCGAGAATTACTAGCTTGCTAACCGATTCCATGTCTTTCAGTAGCATATTCTCTTTTACAATAAACCTCTCTTTCTTTCATCTACACCCATGTTGCTGTTCCTTTCACTTGAGTATCACCTTTGTCATTGTTGTGCCGTGGCACAATAGTAAAAATAAGAAAATCAAGTCGAGGTTGGTTTAAGGAACAACTGTATTTAACATCACAGATACAAAGGTAGGAAATGGGTACTACTCAGCTAGGCAGTTGTAGTACTGTCACTGCTTACACACACCGGGTAGGTATTACTGGCACTATATATAGTGAGAACCGGTGTAATTCCCTTGTGTTAGAAGGCCGGTGTAACAGTCATTTTGTAACCTTCTTTAAGGATACAACATCAACCTTTCACAAAGGTTGGAATTTGAGATTGAATCTGTATGAAAGTCAATAATCAGTAAAATCTAATTATTTTATTTACATTTATGGTATGTTTACTTTTGAGCAAGCTATGATGATGCAAAGACATAATAGATATAAGTGCATCTGAAGTGTTAGGTGGAGTTGCTACTGCATAATCAAGCTCTTAAAATCTAAGTCACCTTTGATGTTTAATAGTGTGACTGTATTCATTCAATCATGAAGGGTGGATTTTAGGACTTGAACCTGTATTAAACTCAGTCTTCCATAAAGTTTAATTCTTTGTTACAGAAAACTGTTGTTACTTCATTAAATTCTTTATTCTGTTTAATTAATTCTATGAAATCTATAAATCTCTATTTAATAGAGCAGTTATATTTATTCTAACTTTGATTCTGCCAACACCCTCACCTTGGATCCTAAGGTCAACAGACGAGCAAGCTCCACATTTACCAGGCTGACCAATCTAGGATAAGAGGCAATTGATAATGAAAAACAAAGATTGCGGTCTACAGAGCACTGAGGGAAAATCAAATAAAACCAATAAAAAAATAATAATAAAGAATAAAAAAAAAAGAAATAATTTTGACATGATTGAAGTTATAAAGAAATCAGAAACGGTTTTTTGGTCATATGCATGATTTTATGATGACACTTCTGGAAAGGACAGAATCTTTCTCTTTTCCACTTTCCAACGACAGTTTTCAGACATGTTTCGGCAACCCTACTCATGAAGTAAGTGATTGGTCATTTCAGTTCAGCGCAAAGCTGACTTGAGCTTGACCATTTTAACCATTATTATCCTACCTTCTTCTGAACCAAAAAGGAAAATGGATGTACACAAAAGACATTGAAAAATTTGTTTCGCTACAGTCACCCTAAAAAGAATAAACATTCGTAGTAGAAACTCAACATTGTTATGCTCCTATTTTCTCTGTTTACATATTGAACACACACCTTCACCCAAAATACACACAAACACACAACCTGTTAACTTCCATAGCATATCTTTGGCTCACTGCTTTATGGGAATAAAACCTGGAACTCTTATTTCATATAGGTGTGTTATCTCAACATTTTCCACTTTCTCAGCCTGAGACACATTCTGGACATTTAGTGAACCAGTCCAAAGCACCAACACTGAAGTCCTCACTCATATCCAAATACTCACCTCTTTGCTCTACTGCAGCAGTGTCATCTCTGCTGGTTGCATCATGTACATTGGCTATTAGTAACAAAGAGCCCAAAAGAGAATGGGGATGAGGATGAACTCATCTTTGTTTCAAGTTGTCTGCATAACCAGACCATCAAGATTTGGGAGTACGTTGTAAATGATTGTACTCACTGGATATGTAAACTATGCTGAGTGCTGAAGAGACTGACAATTTTTGCTGGGAGAAAGTGCACTCAACAAAAAGATGGCAACAAGGTAACACTGGAAATAAGTGTTTTTTAAATGCAGTCACTGCAGCCAGGACTGTGACTTGTTTGTGGATCTGTACAACCACAGCAGATGTTGCATGACCACTAGCAGCTAAATTAAAACTCCCCTCCAAATCCACTGAATGCATCAGTCTAATAGAGGAATTTTATCAGTCTACAAAATCTTACATGTCTGCCGAGGACCCCAATATGGAAACATTTCAAACCTCATCAAGACTATGACAAATAAAAGCTCCAGTCTATTTATTCTTTTCCTAGACTATGACCTGCACATTTACAAATGTAAAGAGATGGGTACTGATCATTTAAGCATTCCATGCTAAATCACAAACAAATCTACCAACAGAAGACAATGCTTTTCCTCCCAAGGCCAATGTACCAATGATGAGGTGGGGGGGGGGCTATGCTGATGACATAGGTATTCATAATTGGGAGAAGAATGATCTTGAACAGAAAATCAACATCCTCTATCAAGTGTTCCAAGAAACAGGACTCAAGAAAAACATTTCAAAAACAGAAAATAAGATCAGGAACTGGAATGAAAGCAGTGATGGTGCATACTTTGAATCTATAAAAAAAAATTTTGAAGATGGATCAGTTATAACAAATTGCTTTGGTTTTTGTAACAATTTGAGATATCAGTCAAAGCTCCCCCTAGCTCAGTCTATTCTATGTTCAATTTCCTTAACTCAAGGAAATTGAACATAGAATAGACTGTGCTATGGGGAGTTTTGCCTGACATCTCAAATTGCTACAAAAACCAAAGCATTAACTTGAAAACTCATGTACTTAATTTGTCAGATGGAGACTTTCATATGGATGTCATGCACAACATCAGACCTATTCAGAAATATCTAAACCACCAGCTGTATACAACCACTTTCTAAGATCATTGGTTAAAAATGACTGAGTGTGTAAAATGTGTGTCTTGGTGAAAACCATCTGTCTTTGAAATTTGTGGACTTGTCACTAGAGAATCAAAAATAAAGGCAAGTACCTAATGACAAGAGGCACAGTGGAGTAATGGATAGCGGCTTGGATTGAGGAATCGGAGAGCCGAGTTTGAATTCCAGTCGAATCCATTACATTCATTTACATGCTAATACTCTTGTGAAAGGGTGTGAATCCTCTTCTTCTCCCCCCAGTTATGGGTAAATAGCAGGACAGACTGGGTTCTATAGCCTTGGATGGCAACTGGTCTACTGCAGAAAGAGATGGCAACCTACTGCGGGGAAAACAAATCTGCCTCATCAGTCATGTATCAAAAGATACATGATCACCGAAGCGTGTATCATGCATGGCACATAACTGACTGACTATTCAAAGTTATAATTTTATGAATTGTATTATATTGAATATTATATTGAATTTATGAATTGTATTATAGAAATAGTAAACATATATCTCTCCCTGCCAGCTATGGGTAAATAGCAAGACAGACCTTGGATGGAAACTGGTCTACTGCAGAAAGAAATGGCAACCTACTGCGAGGAAAAAAAATCTGCCTCATTAGTCATGTATCGAAAGATACATGATCGCCTAAGCATATATCGTGTATGGCACATAACTGACTGACCTAATAAGAGAAACCATAACACTTGAGGACTATCCTCAGCAGCAATAATTAAAATAGATATCATATGGAAATTGGAAAGAAAATAACGACATTGCAATATAGTGTCAACTCTGAGTAGAAGTTTATGAGGCTTTATTTGATTAATTCAGCTTTAGTGCTGAAAGCATTTATTTTATTATAGTGGATGGTTACAAGTGAGAGGGGAGATGGGAGTACTTATTTTATTGCCACAGATATAATCAAGATGTTGACATTCCACACTACATTAAACAAGAGGTTAGGAAGGAGCAGTACTGGAAAGAATGATAAAAGATTTGAGAAAACTATTTCTCTGAAAAATAGTTTCAAGAGAAAGATTTTATAAAATTTAACTGAAAGTAGTACTGGCTGCTTGGTCAATGAATGCTGAATATTTCCATATAAGGAAATGGATAATATTTTCATTACCAGAAGCAAATCTGTCTCTCAAGACTAATAAATACTTATGTATTTTTATACAGAAAAAAAAATTATTTTATTTCATAGAACGACTATCATTCTGAAAGTTTGAGGAATGTTCTTTTATGACCTCATCAGAAAGAAACATTCATATGGCTGTCATGCATGGTGCCAAATCCATTCAGAAATATCTAAACTGTCAGATGCATACAACCACTTTCTCAGATCAATAATGGTATATAGAAATAAAGTGTTGCTGCTGACACTTGAGTTTGAACATAGATCACCAGTGAGCAAACACAGTCGATCCCATTATTGATTTAATTAGACCACATGACTATAGAGGAAACACATAAATAGGAAGTTGTGTGACGTCTAGACTGATCTCCTATTCTACTCTATCCTTTATTACTATAGGGACCGCTAGTCTCTTCTCTATTCACTATCCTATTCCTCTATTTTGGATCACTATATGGATTACTGTTCAAGCGAGTATTATCGAGCAAGTACTATTAGTGCAAGATTATTTGAAGGTGTCTCATCCCAGCATTGTTCAACAGCATACTATAATTGTATCTGTGATTACAAAGTATCTTCTACAAAAAGCATAATGAAAGTGACAATGAGTATTCATTGACATTACAAAAGTGGCAACGAGTGTTTATTGACATCACAAAAAAAATAGTTAAAAATGACTTTGATTATCCTTCTTTGAACCTTGTGGACTGGCACAACAAAATCAAAAAGTGAGAACTGTACCAAATAAAAGAAACCATATTACTTGAAGACAACCAAAAGCAGCAACAACTAAAATGGATAGCACATGCAATGAGAACAGAAAATAACAATGTAATCAAGATGTTAACATTTCACACCACTTCAAATAAAAGATTAAGAAAGAAACTCCCATCAGTACTGGAAATAGCAATAGGTACTGACTTGAGAAACCTGTTTTTCTAAATATTTGATTAAAGTGAAAAAAATATTTAAATTTCAACTGTAAGCAGTCCTGGCTGCTCAGTCACTGAAAGCTGAATGTTTCCTTATAAGGAAATAGTTAATATTATCATTGCCAGGAGAGAATAAATTCTTATATATTTTTAGTCCAGAAAAAAATTATTTTATTTCCTAGAACAACTATCATTCTGAAAGGAATATTTTTATTTGATATAACAATTATCTTTTTCATTAGTAATTATTTTTATTTGATATTGCCAAAGAAAATTTTTTTATAAGACTGTTATCATTTTTATTCTGTTAAACAATTATTTTTCTTTAATAAAGCAGTCCTATTTTTTCATCTTTTATTGTTGCGGGTGATCAAAATGTTTGTTCAGTTTATAAAATGTTAATTAAAAGACCTTTACGTCCCCTGGAGCAGATTAATGTCTACCTAGACTAGCTGCTTGCAATAATGCTGTAATATTAAAAGAAAATTACGGGGACTTAGATATTTTTCTATTTATATTAAATTAACAATCATTAACTTCATAATATTGTTCTCTTTGAACTTTTTATCTTTCTCCATAAGACTACTCCGAGTGCCTTTTGCAATTTTCCAGGAAATATTTTCATTAAAACAATTTTGTAAGGAACCAAAATAAATGATCATGTGGAGGTGCAATATGAACTAAATTCAGAAGATAAGACTTCTGACCTTTAACCTCTAATAATCCTGTGAAATAGTTCATCTGATATAAGTAATGACTTTCCAAAGACCAAATATACTTCTTAATATCCATGTTGCAATTTTGTTGCAAAAAATTGACTCAAAAAAACGTCTTTGTTACATGGCTAAAACTATTATATTTTTGTACAAATCATTATTTTTGTTACTTTTTATTTATTTTATTTTGTTTTGGCCAAGTTGCAACATTTCAGCATATTGTCTCCAATTGTCTTGATACATCAAAGCTGTTTTGAGTTTTTTCCAAATTTTCAATGCTAGTGTTTTGCATCAGTGTATCTGGTAACATCAAGGTTGTTCTATCATCCTGTAGATGGTTGCTATAAAATGAGTTTTGATGGAATTTCTACAGGAAAGCAACATCTGGCAAGTTTCATCTTTCTGAATGTTATCATCTTTGAGACTGGGATAACTTTCCATAGAGTTGCTCAGTCATTAGTTTAGCATTCCAGGGTATATAAAGTACAAACATCAATTGCAACATCAAAATGCACACCTTGCTGGCTGCAGTAGTGTAAGTCCTTCTATAGGCAACCAAGACACAAACCCTTAACAAAATCTTCCTTAAGAGGTTAGGTGGATACTATCCTAGCTTGATTGATTTGTTTTTGTTTTTTTATGGCTTATCTAAAGACAGAAAATATTTTGAGATTGTAATTTTTTGGAGTTAATAATGATTTACTGTTACAAGTGCTACTAATTAACCCATAGCTGGAGGGAAGAAGAGGTGTATTTATACTTTTCTCAAGCATATTTGCATGTAAGTGAATATAACATACCCAACAGGAATTGGAACTTGGCTCTCTGATTTCCAATTCATATCCATTACACTGTCTACACATCCAAGCTAAGAGCATCTTGTATTCCCAATTGGTTACTCATCTAGGTACTGACAAAGCTTGATGTTGCTTAACCAGTGATCATACAGGAACCACTATTTCAACATGATATGGCTGTGTATTTTACATACTAGAAAGTACAAATCAATAAAACGTCAAATAAATATATTCATCAATATGTTAAAATTATTGTATTTGATGGCATATAAGACACTTTTTTTTTTTACTAAAGAAATCTTTTTAAATTCCCTTGTATCTTATATGCCATAAATATAGGTTTAAAATTTGCAATAGTCAGCTGAAATTAACTACCTGGCAACTCCTATTAGCTTAAAGTTTACAGAAACTTTCATATACTTATTGTTATTATTTAAAAGGCGGTGATGCAGATTAAGTGTTATCATTGATAATATTGATTATATTAATTTCATCATATTTAATATTAGTACTTTGTTTCACTAAAATTATATGCAATAAATTCAAATTACATATTTGTAAAATATTTGTTTCATTAATATTTTTCTTGTGATAACTTCCAGTTGCATTGGTATAAATACAATTAGAATTTTTATATCCTAATTATTCCACTAAGACAAGATGCAAATTGTACAGAACATATAAAGCATATAATAAAGTTTTTATAGGCTTGTGTTCATTTTTTACCTATTATTTTTCATTTAATTGTAATCATGGCTTGTTTAATCAAAATAATACCTCATAAATATAGCCTAGGCTGTACTATTTACTACTAATTTTACTAATTACTAATTTTTTCTTGATTTGCCCTGCTGAAATTGGGGCGCGTCTTATATGCTGTCAAATATGGTATGTGAGAGAATAACAATAGATCATAAGTTATTCCATCTGTGAATATTAAACAGATGACTTTGCTTTGATGAGTTACCTTGTCCCTGGAAGTGAACAGTTTAAAGCAATGGAGGCTGGAATCTTGGATTTGAACTGGGATTAAATTCAAGGTACTAGAAAACTTCTTTCTTTATCATAATATTAAATTCATATTGCATTAAATTAATTTTATCAAACCGTTCATCAATATTTTCATAAAACCATCAGAACACGTGTTAATATTTCTGAAAAATGGTTTGGCAAACAGAGACAAGGGGACATGGGAAACTGCAAGATAATGTAATGAGAAGCTGGAAGATTTGACAGAAAACAAGATTCCAAGTTTTTATCAGGAAGTGATACAATCCAGAGAGATGGGAGCAGTAAGAGGTGCGGTTCCAAAAGATTAAAAAAAAAAAAAAAAAGCAGGAGTCTGTGGGGCTGACGTTGTGTTTTAATCCTAGGAATGGAAAGACATGTGCAAGAGATAAATGGATCATTAAATCAATTTTGAATATTCTTTTTATGGTTTTCTTACTTTTTTCTATTCCAGTGCAAAAGAAAAAATAAAACACATTACAACACATCTACACAATATAAATAATGCACTTGGAAGTATACACACACAAAGAAAGAGAAATACACACACATTAATATATATATATATATGTATATATTCTAGAAAGAAACATGCACATATATACATAATAATAATAGCAAACCACTCATATTCAAGGATACACATCTACTAGGGTGGCTAGCCAATCCCTATTGCAGATGCCTGCTCAGGCGCATTTGTCTTTGTTCAACACCCACAGAGTCCACCTGTGGTTTATACTGCAATTATGCTTAGCAGACCTTAGTTACAGTTTCTGGGAGAGCACATATTATCTAGTGTGATCAACAATCCAAACAAGGCCAGCATGCTCAAACCCTTGATCATGGTGACTTGTGACTTCATGCTAGCACAGCTATCGATGGTCTCCAAGAGTTCCATCTACCCAATTTCACTCACAAGGCTTGGGTTAACCTGCGGTATGGGTTTTTTCAGGCACTTTCCAAAGGTGCCACACATAGGGATCACCCCACCCTCCAAACCAATAACATCAGGAAGTCTTCTATCTGACAAGTCGACCATGGTGAGATTCAAACCTGGGTCTCATGATCAGAAAGCGAACATTCTAACCACTCGACCTCGACCATGGACCCATATATCCCTACAGACACCTACATAAAAATGCAGGCTTAAAATCACATATTTTTTCTATGCTTATCATATTATAATTTTCATTATATTATTATTCATTTATAGTCTTTAATTATTAAAATACATATTTGTTTATTTTTTAAGTTGTGATTGTTTTATTTTTAAAATAAGTGTTATTTAACAAGTTTAATTTATTAAGAATGTCTTGCTAACAATTATTATATTAAGAACATTTTAATACATTGTATTTGTTAAATTACTTATACAATGGCATGAATGGTTCTACTCTATATTTAAGTGTAACATTAACATAATTTTCCAATTTTTAGGAAAAGCATTTTGTTTTCTGGCTATTAGCTCAGTATGACAGACTTCTTTCTCTATCTTTTATAATTCAACGATTTTTAACATGTCTTTAATTTTATTCATTCATCCTTTACTTATTTGTTAACTATAATGTTAGATTTTTTATGGATGAGGACTTATTTTCAAATTTGTAGGAAAAACCTTTCAAGCTGTAATTTTTTTTTATTTTTCTTTTATTCAGACAATTTCTTCTATTATTTATCTTTCAAATATTTAAAAAAAAATTTTCTCCTACAATTGACAATTTTATACTTTTATTCTTTTCCTATTTATTCACTGATTTCTATTATTTAAAATATATAAAAGTGGTGCATCTGATGACAAACTGTTTACTCTGACATCCAGTGTAAAATATATTATAATTTTTTAATATAGGCAAAACAATTTATTCACTACAAAGATGCAACTTTGTTTCGGTGCATTTAGTTGCACCATGACTGGTTATGAACAATTCTGTTTCTACTGAGTAAATTGTTTTTGTCTATATGAAAAATTATAATAAATAATTATTGCCCTGCTCTCCATATTGAGCCCTTTTTTAAAATTAATGCTGTGAATGTTATAATTTATATATTATTCCATTCTCATTACATTCATATATATATATATATATATATATATACTTTGGATAGGTGGAATTCATCAGCCCAGATGGTAGTCCATCTGAGAGAAGGAAAACTCTTAATTTAAACCACACCTGCCTTATGACCATACCCAATCATGGGAAAGACTACGAAAATAAACCCTGAGTTCAAATCCAGAGCCAGAGTTCCTAATAATACAATCTTTCTGGCAACTCTTGCAACAACAATGCCAAGCTGTATTGGACTCTACTTTCCACTTAGAAAACATTGGTGGTGTGAAGAAAGACATTTTTTCTACAATAATGTTCACCCTGTACAAGCCCCAAAATCCACTCAAGGTAGAGGATTACAAAGTAAAATGAACAGTTTATAGTGAAAACAGGAATAAAAAGGGCACATACTTACCATCAGAAAGAGAGATTTCTGGAACATAAGAAACTAGGAAGAGAGAAAAGGGACAAGAATGAAGCAGCAAGTAATACTTAACAAGCTATTATAAGATGGATAGCAAAACAGGGACTGGAAGTGATGGTAAAGGAGCTACAAAGAAGAGAAAGCTGTGGAGCGCCATATCTGGAAGGAACATACCACCTAACTGAAGGAACAATGCCTTTTTGATGTATTCCTCATGTAGGATAAAAATCAAATGTCTAGATGATAACATATAAAATAAAGAAATCATTTGTAATCTTTTGTGTGTGTGTGTGTGTATATATATTTTAAAGAAAAACAAACCACTTTAAGGTTCCATTATAATAATTTATTTCATCAGAGCCCTTTTAAAGGACGCCAGATCATCAGATAGCACTTATATAGGGTTGATGCATAATTATCAGGTGTTGTGTAGGTGAATTATTTGTTAATAAAAATTGCTGTTTTGTTTACTTTTTTAATAAAAATATTATTTTACTTTCAGGTTATAAAAATGCGTGTCCATAATCATACTCGACAGAATAATCATTTAAAAATATTATTGTTGAATTGTTATGTTTCTTTTTCCATAATAAATATTGTTTAAAAAATGCCTGATAATTATGCACCAATCCAGTATATATAATGATCAAGTTTGTATGCATATATATCTTTGTAATGTATACTTCATTTTTTTTTTTACAATAATGTTCATCCTCTGCAAGGTCTAAGACATGTGGGGAAGATAATAGTTCACCCTAAACTTGAATAGGTTAAGATTACAGTAATTGGGGAAGCATCCTCTTGGGAGTTAGTTCCACAAAGTAGCAATTTTTGGGAAGAAGCTGTTAGAGTGAAACTTACATTTCACCGCACAGAGGGAATGAGAGTCATTCACTACAATGTGTGTGACATTTTGCAGGTCTTTGCCATGAAGGTTGTCAGTTTGTGAAACTAAGGAATATAGTTCACCTGAACTCTTTCCATGGAAATCGTAATAGAATAGCAAAAGCCTCGCAATATTTTATTTCAGGGAAAGAGGCTGTAGGGTGGAAAATAATTCACCTAAAAGGACATAGAAATTCTTTTGGATTACTGAGATTAGAAAGTGAAGACTGCATAGTTCCTGCCCCTATGTATATGGCCACAGTACTCGATTCCTGCCATGACCTGGCTCTTGTAAATTATAATATAAATACTCTCAAAAGTGACTTGATGTTTAACTTAAGTGAGTGAATATAATGTTCTACTTGTAGTCACAAGAATTTATCTCCCTTCAACCTGATTTGATGTTTTGACAGACACTTTGGAACTTATTGTTTCAATTGAATTTCAAACTCTCACAATGTAATTTTCTGTGTGCAATGTGATGTGATATTATTATTAATTCAAACAAGTCTACCAATAAAATATCCTGCTTCCCCTCCCAAGGCCAATGTACTGATGATGAAGAGGGTTATGCTGATGACATAGATATTCATTGTTGGGATAAGAATGATCTTGAACAGAAATTCATCATCCTCTACCAAGTATTTTAAGAAATAGGACTTAAGATAAGCCCTTCCAAAACAGAAACTATGATCTGGAACTGGAATGAAAGCAGTGAAGGCAGTACATTGAATCCATCATAAAAAAGCAGTATGTGGAATTAGTAATTACTAAACACTTCAAATATCTTCATGTATGGATCAGTTATAACAAATTTAGTATAAGAGAAAAAGAAATTGAAAGTTAGGGTCCCAGCTATAGGCACATAGTTTACCCCCAAACTGGAGTCAAAACACTATGAAAAAAAAAAAAAAAAATACATTTTTATATTAAAAGTAACCAGCAGTACATTTTCATAGTAAAAAAATACCAACCATACATTTTTCTAAATTTAAAAAAAAATACCAGCAATACATTTTTCTAAATTAAAAAAAAATTACCAGCAATACATTTTTCTAAATTAAAAAATACCAGTAATACATTTAAAAAAAAAATAAAAAAATATTACCAACAATAAATTTTTGTAAAAAAAACTGTTACCAGCAATATATTTTTGTAAAAGAAATTACTAAGGCCCCCAAGGAAAGTAAATTTTGGTATTAAATATCTCATAAGGAGTTGATGAGCCACGAAACAAACAATCAAAAAACAAAAATAAATTGAAGATAGAATAGGCTGAGGTAGTTTTGCTCAACATCGCACACTGCTACAAAATCAAAATCTTCAACTGAAAACTTGTGTTATATTCTTTTATGGCCTTGTCAAAAAGAAACCTTTATATGGATGCCATGCATAGCGCCAAACCAATTCGGAAATTTCTAAACTGTCTACAATAACTCTCTCAGAACAATGGTTAAGAATGACTTTGTTTATTCTTCTTTGAACCTTGTGAATTGAAAATAGAGAATCAAAAAGAAAGAACTGTACCAAATAAAAGAAACAATATCACTATGTAATTAAGATGTTACATGTCATGTGGAATGTTAACATCTTCAGATAAAAGATTAGGAAGGAAAATCTCATCAATACTGGAAAGAGCAATAACAACTACTGGACTTGAGAAGAGAAAATAATGACATAATCAAGATGTTGACATTCCACACTACGTCAAATAAAAGATTAGGAAGGAAACTCTCATCAATACTGGAAAGAGCAATAACAGCTACTGGACTTGAGAAACCTGTTTTCCTGAAAAATTGTTTGAAGAAAAAGATTTTTAAAATTTCAACCAAAAACAGTATTGGCTGCTCAGTCAGTGAATGCCAAATGTTTCTTTGTAGGGAAATGACTAATATCACCATTACCATTGGGAATTTTTTTTTTTCTGTTTCAATATGAATTCCAGTTCTGACAGTGTAATTTTATATGTGCAATGAGATGTGACATGACTGATAATTGCTTTTTATTGGGTAGATATTTTTTGTCGGATACATTTTTAATAAAATGAAGAATTATTTTCGACAGGCAAAATATACGAGAGCAAGCTATTTATGCTATCAGTTGTATCACACGTAGGCTTTATTAAACAAATACATGAAAACTTTAATGTAGTCTAATTATTATATTATACGTAATTCTCATCAGTTGTCACAGAGTAATGTAAGTATTTCTGAGAGGATAGGACTATTATATGTAAAAGATTGACATGTGTTCTTGTAAGTACTGTAAATGGGCTTACAGAAAACAAGAGAGTGGCTGAGAAGATTTTCTGAAATGTGGACTTTGAATTTGTAAATAAGAAGAGTGAAAAACAAAAAGATAAGAAACCACAGAAGTAAAATTACTTTGTTAACACAAGCAGAAAATAACTTAATTCCTTTCACAAATGAAAATCTGTAAACAAGAGATAACTCAATAACCAAACAAAAGAGAATCCTCTCTTTTCAAATGAAATAAGAAACCAGAAAAACTCTTTCAGTTAATTCTGCTGGAATCAATGTTCTTGGATTTGTGTCAGGTCATTCTACGCCTACTACTCATACCATGTAATCCAGTAATGCCTGATGCAGTGTTTGGTCATTGGTGATTAAAACAGGTTTTTCTGGTGTGAAGGGTGGTTAGAAATCAAGTAAGATTAAAAATAAGATCTATCAATGGCTGGATGAACATTCTTGTAAGGTCAATGGCTATCTAACACAATGAGGGAGCCTGGGCTCCATAAGTGTGTATGCAGTCAGTGCAATGAAGATATGCACTCTTGCTAGACGGAATGCTTCCTAGACTAAAGTCAACAGTCAGGGCCAGAATCAATGACCATGTGGCTGTAACCAAGACAGACCATAAACATGAAAGATATCACCTGTTCTTTGACCTGAAAAGAGATAATCTCCACCAGGTTTACTTACCCAAGACATATTATGCATAAATGAATACCACTCTGGTTTTCAACCCAGGTATATGGAGGGATCTGGTGTTCAGCTGCATAGCATCCATATCAAGCCTGAATTGGTCAAGCATCTCACATAGCAGGGTATTCTTTCAGGTAAGCAATATGGCTTTCACTTCTCTAGATCAACTGTTGATGTATTAATGATTATTACTTAAATATACCAAACTTCAGAATAGAATGGTGAGGCTTGAACTGTTGCTTTGGACATCCCAAAAGCATTTGAAAAATTTTGTCATATTGGTCTTCTTCACAAGTTAAAAGACTATTTCTGGACAATTTTTTGAACTAATTCAAAATGTAAACATATCCTCAAAGCAGCTAAGTCTCTGTTTGCTGATAGAATGAGGCATTGTATAGTTTCTAACAACTTTGGCTCTTGCAACTATTAGAGGCTTTGTAATAGTATATTAAATAAGAATAAATTTTCTATTCTTTCTCTGTTCACTCAATTTAATGTGTTAACATCTTTTGCTGATAAAGCAGATTTTGCCTGTAATTTCTCTGCAAACTCTACTCTCATCTGGAGTATCCTTGCCTAACTTTTCACTTAGAATTGTATCTGTTGAGTGTTATGCATATAACTCCTTCCATGGTTTCTGCTATCATCTCTAATCTCAATCCCCACAAAGCATATGGACCCAGATGGTATCCCTGTAATAGTACTTAAGAAATGTACTCCCAGCTCCTGTTCTCTCTAAACTGTACAATAAATGCCTTGTTGACTCTTGATTTCCTGCTGGTTGGAAATCCTCATCTGTTGTCCGAGTCTTTAAGAACTCTGGTAAACTGTCTGACCCCTTGAAATATCGGTCTATTAGTCTTCTACTTCTTTTTGGTAAACTACTAGAGGCCCTAATAAACTTCAAATTGTTTAAGCACCCTATGGTGCATGGCCTTCTTTCTGACAAGCAATATGGCTTTTTTCTTCTCTAGGTCAACTGTTGATGTATTAATGATTATTACTTAAAGATTATAGAAAACTTCAGAAAAGAACAATGAGGCTTGAACTGTTGCTTTGGACATCCCAAAAGATTTTCACAAGTTTAGGCTACGGGTCTTCTTCACAAGTTGAAAGGTTATACATATTTTTTGTATTAATTCAGGTGTGTCCCAGGGTTCTATCCTTGGACCTATATTGTTCCTAATCTTCATCAATAACCATCCTGATGGCACCAGTTCTCAACCTAGCATCTATACTGATGTCACAAATATTTACTCTCATTTTAAGAGTAAGTCTGATCAGTTCAATAAGTTCAAATTGGCAGGTGATCTAAAAATGATCTACAATCCATTGTTAACTTGAGCAAAGAATAGGTTGTTAATTTTAACTCCTCTAAAATAAAACTTCACTGTATCACTCATCTGAAAGATCCCTTTTTACCTTCCATCAGCATGCCTGATGTTAACCTCCAGGAGAGTGACTCATTGCACCTTCTCAGGCTGCCATTTTCTGTTGACATGAAGTAGAAAGATTATATTGAATCAATTGCTAAGTCTGCTGTGAGGAAAGTTGGTGCAATCTTGTGCTAGACAATTTTTCTTGTCAGAAGCATATATATTTATGAGTTTACCATTCATCATTGCTTTGAAGATAACTCCCAGAAATGGCCTGTGGTTCACCTGTTATATATTTAGAGATTCTTGATAAAATCCAAAGAAGAATCTGCAATGTTACTGGTCCTGAACTGAACACAGTCCAACCAACTATAATGTAGCTTCCCTTTGCCTTTTCTATTAGGTTGGTGCAAAAATAATTTCGTTTTCTAACATATGTTACTATGTGAGAAAACGAAATTATTTTTGCACCAACCTAATATAAACAATTTCATGATAATTTTCTAATGAATTTTCTGCCATGGAACCTAAACTTTATGAATTTAAGTGCAGTACTAGATTGGTGAAAAGGTCCCACATTTTACATTTGAAATGGCAAGGTGTAACTGTAAATTGTATGCTAACAATTTCTCCTATCACACTTCTCACTTGTGGAACTCTCTTCTGGCTTCTTGCTTCCCAGTCAGTTTTGATTTTTAAAAATTTAAATGCAATGTCAATTGTTATGTTCTGTCTTCTTTATTCTTGTTCTTTTATTTTTTTAAAATTTATTTTGAATCATTTCACCTGAAGCAAGGTTGGAAAATTTTAATGACACATTTTGTCCCTTAGACCTTCATTGGACTGAACTTGTTAACATTGACATGACTACATATGTGCATGAATGAGAGATGTTGGGAATTTTAAATTTTCAAAATATATATATATATGAACATATGCACATATATATGTATGTATATATTAATCATTTCACCGGAAGCAAGGTGGGAGTGTCACTAGTAAGCAAGGGGTTACAGAGACTGGGTATAATGGGGATTGAGAAAAGGATAAAAGATGAATGGGGTTCAAGTCAACAGAATATGGTGACTGACATTGCATTTAGTTATTAGGGAAGCAAGTGAGAAGAAGGGAGTTCCGCAGGTAGGAAGTGTGAAGAAAGAAACTGTTGGAGTGGAAGTGGCAGTTACATTTAACGATTTGAACAGTAAATGTGTGAGACCTTGATACCAATCTAGTAGCACGCTTAAATTCATCCAGTCAGGTCACCAGGGGGAAAAAAGCTTGTCAGAGCAGTTGCCATGAAAATATTTGTAGAAAAGACAAAGGGAAGCCACATTATGTCTGTGAGAAAGTGACTAAAGTCAAGACACCAAATCAGAATCAATTACATTTCAGATTCTTCTTTGGATTTTGTCAAGAACCTCAAGATGAACAGCAGGGTCATCAGATCAGATATAGCAACAGTATTCAATACATTGACAAATAGTAGATTTGTAAATGCTTAAGATGGACTCTGACAAGGAAAACTTCTGACATGACACAATGAACCAACTTTCCTTGCAGTAGATGTAGCTATTGATTCAATGTAGTTGTTCCACTTCAAGTCTGTTGAAAACATGAAGCCAAGAAGGTGCAATAAGTCATTCTCCTGGAGTTGAGCATCAGCCATACTGAGGGCAGGCCTGGACTCTGATGAGAAAAACATTCTGGCATGACATAGTGACCCAACTTTCCTTGCAGTTGATGCAGCTTTTGATTTGATGTAGTTGTTCCACTTCAGGTCAATTGAAAAAATGAGGCCAAGAAAGTGCAGTGTGTTGCTCTCCAAGAGTCTAGTGTCATGACGATGGCAGGCAGAATAGTTTCTCTGTGATGTTAAATGAAAGCAGTTTTGTTTTGTAGTATTCTTCTTTATATTCTCTAACACTTGGAAATCCATTGCGTCTTAGTGGCATTATTGCCTTGCTTGGCATGAAATTATTAAAAAAAATAATAACCACACCTGGTTATGGCACTGATGATGATAATGAATTTCAAACATAAACATGCTCATCCTTGTGAGATTGTTTCAGGGAAAAAAATTCAATAGTGTAAACATCAAATCTTTTGTATCATTAACTCTAAAGTTCAATTATTTATTTTTCTATTTATTATCAACTAATTACAATCAATAAAATCAAATTATCTCACAAAATTTAAATCAACAACAGTTTAAGGCAATGTCCACAAACTTCACACACAAAATCAATATGAATACAACCAATTTCAGCTTGAAAACGATTAATCATTTGTACAGTTTTTGAATATTACAAGACTTTGATAATCATTAACTCTGAAAGTTCCACTAAGCTTTTTCTCCAAGAACTACCATTTGTGGAATAGATTTCTGAATTACCTTACCTTAATATGATAATCTTAACCTCTCCAAGTCAAGTCATTATCTATTCTCCTTATCCTCCTAATCTTCACTCCCAACCACCTACTCTTTCCTTCATATCAAAAACCACATTCCTAATTACCATTTTAACAGTAACTCTCGACTTAAAAAGGGTCTCAGCCTTGTACTAGATGAATTCTAGCATTATAAAAATAAAACTGAAGGACATTTAATTGTGGCTAATGTGTTTGAGTCAGTTCATATAAAGGATGACTCAGTCTCTCCCTTTGCTTTGTCTGATCTTTGACCTGAGATCCTGCATGGATGCTTCCCTGACCTCTTGAAGTCAAAGTTCACTCTTTACTTGTCATCCTCATAATCTTTGCTTCCTACCATCTCCTCTTTAATCATATCTCACACTGAATTCATCATTAATTTTGCAACTGTAGACCTTGATACTAAGCAGCTCTCAAGCATTGTGTCGGCTGAAATTTAGTATAAAAAAGACTAAATTTTACTAGTTTTAAGGTAACTGAAATTTTGATTCAATTCTATCAAAGCAAATTAACCCCCATCAGTTGTATGTAACTAAGAGGTTAGATGAAGATATTTAAGAACATGACTCAAACTTTCAGGTTGTTTTTTTGGTTTTGTAGTAATTTGCTGTGTTGGGTAAAACTAACTCTGACAAAGCCTATTCTATGTTCAATTTCCTTATATAGGAATAAAGTGTTGCTGCTAACACTTGGGTTTGAACAGGGATTGCCAGAAAGCAAGCCCAGCTGACCTCATCTTCAAATAATTAGATCACGTAATAGGTAAAGGAAGATATATATATATATATATATATATATATATATATATATATATATATATATGGGAACTAGTAGTGTCTGACCGAGTATTGTTTGAAGGCATTACTATTGTTGTATCTGTGATTTACAAAGTCTCTCCTACAAACGGACATTACAAAAATCTCCTGTACTAAATTTGTTATTTGTTATATCATATGTATCTGAAGTGTTTAGTATTTACTACTTCTACATCCTGAATTTTTATGATGGATTCAGGGTATTCTGTAACAAAATAGGAAAAAAAAAACTGGCTGAAAATGTGTTGACAATATCAAGAATACTAAAAAGGGTTCAAATGTCCAAAAAAACAAAAGGACTTAGAATGTTAATGACTCTTTTAAAACTTATAAACAATTAAAACTGTATATTTTAAAATGGTACATATATATTTGGTTGACATCTGTCTATATTTCTGAGAAGAGGTACTGTAATTATTTACATTATCCTGGCTGTTGTCCTCATCTTTGGTGACGGAAATTTTGAATAGAGCTGTTTATTTCATCCACCAAGGTAGACTGTTCTAGTTCCACGTGCCATGCCTCTTCCAGATGTCTCAGTTATCTCCCTTTAACTCAACTCTCCAAGTCTTTGTTCACTACTGCAGTAACCAGGTATTGAACACACAACTATTTGGGTCAAGTCACTGGATCCATCCAATGCTTTTATCCACTGGGCCATGTGTTCCAATCACCATTAGAGCATGCTAACATATTTTAGTTTTTGCATGGCAGCGTACACAGTGGATAAAAGGGAAAATGTCATTTTCCTACATGACAATACAAGGCTGCACACAGCAAGAATAACACAGAAAAAAACTTTGGAACTTGATCAGTTTGTTCTACCCCACCTACCATATTCATCTGATCTTGTATCAATTGATTATTACCTTTGTTTTGATTGCTGCAAAGGGCTTTCATTGGGAAAAATTTCTCTAATGGAAACTAAATTCAAGAGTTTGTCAAGAAACTTTTTCTCATCAAAACCTGCAGAAGAGCTGCCAGATAAGTGACAAGTCACTACAAATAACAAGGAATATGATATGTCCCAGAAAGGGATATATTTGAACAAAGTAGCTAAACGGTTTTGGCTACTATAACCAAGTAGAATACGGTAGCAGTAATCAACTGGTACGCATCGTAGTCGCAGGTAAGAAGTGTAGATCAATAGCATAGTCCAATGGGTGTCATTATAGACTTAGCTCTCAGACTAAGGCTCTTGATTTTGTTGTACCTACACGTCCGTCTGTATTTATGACAGACACCAGCCAATCATATTCCAGTGAGGGGGACACACAGGTGTACGCATATTCCATTATATCAGAATATATAACTGAATAAAAATGTGATTGTATTATTATTTTTTTAAGACAGTTGATAAACTGTTATAATGTTGTCTTTGTTCAAAATAGCTGAGAATTAGGAAGGCCATAGTTAGAGTAATGAAGGAACAGAAGACTAGATAGAGGAAACTAAAAAGAAGAGGTTTATTACATACTCATACACAGAACAGAATAACTCGAGTAAATCAAATACAACTCAAATCCTACTCTAATGTAGGTACTTGCCATATTTATAAGTAGGAGCAGTCCATTTTCACAGTAGTAGGGAAGATCAGCAAGCATGTTGAGTCCTACTCTACAACATAAGCAAAAAATGCAACTTTTTATGATACAACAAAATAAAAATACCTCGATATTAAAACTCTGTCAAAATAACCCACTTTATTTTTGCCAACGTAAGTTTAGGAAGATAAAAATGAAAACAAAAGAAAATAAAAAATAACAAAGAATTGTAAAATATTTAAATGTGAAAAGACGTGTAAAATTCAGCAAAAGTAAACAAAATAGAAAAATGCTAGAAAATGTAAAAAAAAAGGTAATAAAGGAAAGTTGGTGGATTTGCCAGGAAAAGAGATTCCAAGTTTTTATCGAGAAGGGAAACAATCCAATGAGAGAAAAATAAAAGATAATAATAATAGTAAAAAGAATAAAAGAAAAGAATAGTTCCTGTGTTTTAATGTTATCAACAAAAAGAGATATGCCCAAAAGATAAGTCAATAACAGAAACAAAATGAGAATCAGATTTGTCTTTGTAAGCAGAGATATGAACACAGCTGCTTATAAATCTGTGCTTGTAATTCTGTTTTTCATCCTTCATAATTATGTGTTTATATACAATCTCTACAAAAGATGACAGCAACTAATCTCTTTTTCATTCTCTTATATTGTGTGACTGTAGAATAATTGGCCGTGGTTAAGTGTAATTGGTAAAATGTTCCGCAAACAGAACTGAAAAAAATTCCAATAAAAAATAATAAAAGACTGAAAAAGAACAGGGCAAAATAATACTAAGCAAACAATATGTATATGCAAGACAAAACTAGGCAAAGCAACAGTAATAAGGCAAAAAGTTCATAAAGTAAGAATGGTGTTCACATGCAAAAGGGATACAAGTGATATAGTGTTCTGACTTCAATAAAAATATGAACGATGAGACTATACAGTTATCCAGTTTTATTGTTTAGAAAGAAATCCCAGAATACATCTGTAGAATTTGTTTGTAAATTTAGTTGGGATGATTTTGCACTCATTCCAATATGTTTGGAAATAACAATGACCATCCAAATAAGTCATTTACGACCAATGAAGAATATGTTCCAAAGATATAAATGCCATCACACTTTATCATTATATATATATATGAAATGGACAAAATCCAACGGCTATTTTTAATATATTTTATTGTTATACGTTATTTATATAGACACAAAAATTTATGTAAATGCTCTGTTTTTAGTAAACAGTATTAACAACATTTACTGACCTGAACATCCAAGAAATTTTCATAGAAAATATGTGTCCTCTAAGAGGAGTCTACAAAAAAAAGTTATTTCTTTTCTTAGATTTTATAAATATAATAATATATAACTTTTCATGTAGGCACAAAGGATATGGGTCATTTAAAGACCTATAAGTCCTCATTTTTTTTTTTTAATAATTTCCATTTTATTGAGGGTGTTTTATTTGTCTCTTTTAAATGCCAAAAATATTTGGATATGGATGTTTGATTACGATAGATGTTATTTTTGAAGTAAGACAGATGTTGGCTCCAACTTAATTTAAAATTGTTTTTAGTGCTACCAATACAAAATTTTTTAATATTAGGGTTCTCAATAGATGAGGCAGTAAATTGGTAAACTATTGATTCTGTGAGACATTTATTATTCAATGGACAATTTATAGGATTCCTACAGTAACATAATTTTTCTTTACTATTATTTATCCTTATTTGTGGATTACAATTTTTTTGATTCTGATTTAAGTATTTATTTAAAATTTTATTATTGTGTTTTTTTATAATTTTTTCTGATATATATTAGTTTTATATATATATATATATATATATATATATATATATATATATATATATATAGAGAGAGAGAGAGAGAGAGAGAGAGACTGAGAGTTTTGTATATATATATATATAGAGAGAGAGAGAGAATTTTGTATATATCTATATATATATATATATATATATATAGAGAGAGAGAGACTGAGAGTTTTGTATATATATATATAGAGAGAGAGAGTTTTGTATATATCTATATATATATATATATATATATAGAGAGAGAGAGATAGAGAGAGTTTTGTATATATATATATATATATATATAGTTTTATATACATATATATATATATTTATAGAGAGAGAGAGAGAGATAGAGAGACTGAGAGAGAGTTTTGTATATATATATATATATATATATATATATAGTTTTATATATATATATATATATATATATAGAGAGAGAGAGAGAGAGATAGAGAGACTGAGAGAGAGTTTTGTATATATATATATATATATATAGTTTTATATACATATATATATATATATATATATAGTTTTATATATATATACATATAGTTTTATATATATATACATATAGTTTTATATATATATATTAGTTTTATATATGATGGACTCTCCCGTCGGTTTTGACGTATGAATATCTGACAGCTTAGTTGATTCAGTTATGAAATTTTGTGCGATAATAAGTGTCAATAAGTGTCATTTAAGACCCGCTAGTGATTTACAAAGGAAGCCTCATATGGAGCAAGAGTGAAGATTGTGAGATGAGGTCAGTGTTAGATTGGCTGACCTTTTATTTCTTGCTCTCGCTTCTTGAAGATGATTCAGACAAGCAGATTGAAAACTGCTGAGTCCACTAAAACACGTTGATCTCCATTCTACCCACTCCAAAGCTAAGCGCTCACGAGTGTTAGGTGGTATATTGACTGCTGACAAGTTGCTTTTCAACTTGTCTTTGTATCTTAGCCATGGGTGTCCTACATTCCTGTAGCCCTGATCTAACTGGCTGTACATTAGGATCTTGGGTATCCTGTCATCAGACATTCTCAAGACATAACCAGTCCACCATAACTGAGACTGTATGATAAAAGTCTCGATTCCTCCAATATTACACCTGTTAAACACGTCTACGTTAGATGTCCTATCTTGAAGGTTAACTCCACAGATTGCACGCAGACAGCTTTTATGGAAAACATCTAGCTGGCATATATCCAGCGTATTTTTATATATATATATTAAAAAATAGTGCTTGTTATAAAAGTAGAGCATAAATATAATTATTTAAATCATATTTTTAAATAAATAATTATATATATATATAGTTAAACCTAGAGAGCCAGACAAACCTACCAAGGTTTCACCTAAGCGGATCATCAGAGAAGGCTGGCAGCCAGCCTTCCCTGATGATCTGCTGAGGTGAAACCATGGTAGTTTTGTCTGGCTCTCTAGGTTTAACTAAGTCTGCTCTACTCATTGTATTGTGTACTTTATTTAGTTGTTTTGGATACTTGCATCGGGTTTTTTTTCTTTGGGCCTTGAATTCGTATGTGGGACGATTATTTTCGGTTAACGTACATGTTCTTGGTTCTTTCTTTTATTATACCTTTTTTTATCTTTGGTATTGGCTTGTTTATTTGCAAATCAATATACCAAAGGTTTTCTGAGCAAGTATAGTTTCTTATACTTATAAGATTTCTATTAAGTGCATATATATATATATATATATATATATATATATATATATATCACATTTTTTATGCACTCTATGTCCAGAAAAGAAAATACTTTTACAAGCGTAAGAAAAATTTAATAAAAAGCTTCAACAAAATGCTTTGTCAGTTAAAGACGCATCCTCTCACCAGACTTATTCAACCTATACAGCAAGGCAATTCTAGAAGTCCAACCAAGATTCATTATTAGTGGTCACAATCTTAACATAAGGCATGCAGACACAGAAAGAAAGCTACAAACACTCCTATGGAAGATAGTGAAGGAAAGCAAGAAGTGATTAAACATCGATGACAAGAATATAGAATCCGTGATTATTTGCAAAAGGATTAGCCCAAAGTGCAAATTGCAAGTAAGAGATACTAAAATCAAACCAGTATGAAAATTTAAATATCTGGGAAGTGTTTTAGCCGACGGCTGAAAGTGTGACACTGAAATCCAAAGGCATATTGGGATAGCCAGGAATGCATTCCATAAGTTAAGCAGTGTACTAAAAAATAAAAAAAGATTCCTAGAAACAAAGAAAAGAGTACTAAACTACTATGTGATATCTGTCCTCATGTATGGCAGTGAGTGCTGAATGAACTCCTCAAAGATGAAGAGGAGATTTAAAACAGCAAAAATGTGATTCTACAGAAGGATTCTGAGGATATCATAGACCAAATATATAAGTAATGACAAAGTTTTGGAAAGAATGGAAACAAAAAGGAAACTAACATTTAACATCAAGAAGAGACAGTTGAGGTTTCTCGGGCACATCACGAGGAAGGAGGTCATAGAAAATCTGATACTCACAGGACAGATAGAGGGCAAAAGGGACAAAGGAAAACAATGCATAACATTTTTAGTGAGCTTGAGTAAATGGATGGCGAAGGAGAAATAATAGAAAGACAAAGTTTATTAAGAGCTACAAGGAACAGGAAGTTGTGGAGAGCCATGATAGCCTACATCCTGAGGGAACACAGCACATAAAAAAGAAGATAAAAGAGGGACTGCTACCAAATGCACAATTATATATATATATATATATATATATATATATATATATATATATATTAGTTTATGATAAAACATGTTGAATTCACTACACAAAATCTTTCATGCTTCAATACTTTGATTGTACTTCTTCAGGTGATGGTAAGTAATTGGTGATTAAATGATTTTTAAGGAAATTTAAAACAAATTATTACCCTTTTCTGAAAGTTAAAGTGGGGAACATAAGGTTAGAATTAAAAATAGGTTTATGGGTGTGTCTTGATTAACCAATGAAATGTCTGATCTGTGCTAAATAGAAAATATGCCCAGAGGGTGGAGGTGGGGGAATATTTTTTCATGTCATAATAAACAGGAACATAGACAGGGCATCACTGACAATTGCAGAAAATATGTAAGCAACAAATATATCATGATTGTAGGCAAATATGACATGTTCAATTTTTTGAAAGGGCATTGAAAGGAGGAGTAGGATAATCAAACATGAGGTTAACAGAAAAATTATTTTATGTAAATGCTATGAGCAGTGGAATTTTACTCCATCTGTTCTTTCTCTTATATATATATATATATATATATATATATATATATATATATATAAATTCTAATTATTTAAAAAAAATATGATTCCATCACATCACTACATAAGAATTCTCATGTTTCAAAAACAGGAGCTAAAAACTTCAATTTAATTATAAAAATTAAATTGAATTAAAGTATCCATTTCATCTTCAAGTGAAATTTTTGGAATAACTAATCTTGAAATTTATGCAGCTTTATAATCATATTCATTCATAATTTTAATTACCACGGAAATGTCCGAAGCAATTATTTCAATAAGGGTCATAAGGGTTAATGTTGTATCAATATATTAGTTACTTAGTAAGAGTTAACATTGTATCAATATATTAGTTACTTAGTAAGGGTTAACATTGTATCAACATATTAGTTTCATAGTCTATTAAAAAGTTTAAAAGCTTAACCCAACCATAAGATAAAATACCCTTTTTGAAGTTGTCAAAAAAAAGTGTAGTTCAATATGATGCATTTATATACAAACAACCCTTTTAGAAAGAAAAAATCTTTAGACATTTAACGGCGTAACAATATGAAGAGGTAATGAATTAGACTTGAATAATGAATAACTTGAGTAACAAATTCTCAAATCCTCCTAATAATTTCTATCACTTTTATATCCTTGTTTGAATCAGCTTCCAATGCTTTGGATGAAGCAGCTTGGGGATAGTAGTTGTGGCTTATGAAAGCACAGTTCCTATGTGTATGGGAAACTTGGATGAATTCCACCACAGAATATGTGATTGAGCAATGATATATTGAAACTAATTCATTATCGCTTTGTCTCCAAGGCTCGTTGGTACAGATGGTATTATGTTTGCCTCATATCGTAACTGTCCAGGTTTCAATTCTCGGTAGTGGATGTGCACTGCTTATGAGCCCCAAATATAGAAACAGCTGTCCAGTGCTTTCTGCATTCTGTTGAGGTTTCTTCTAGACTCAATGAATTACTTAATTATAATTATCTCAAATCCTCCAAATAATTTCTATCACACACACACATATATTATTTCAAAAACACAAAACATGGTTGATGGTGTATTCTGAACAACTTGCACACAAACCCAGGTCCCCACGCCATATATATATATATATACTGTAAAGAAGTAGTCATTTAAAGAATAAATCAATAAAGTTAATGTAATTAATGGTGAATTCACTTCGCTAACAGATTAAATAAGGCAATAACTCACTGACCACTTGTTGAACACAATCCTTGGTTTCATTAATTGTAAAATAGATTAAATGTTTGGTTCATCTTGCAAGTACTTTTGGTAACTATATACCATCCTCAGGTATAGATGTTCTTTTTTTCTCAGTTTCAGGTAATTTTGGGTAAAATTAATAAAAACAAGGATCGCATCGTTCAATGGGTGGTCAATGAGTTAATACCTTATTCAATCTGTTAGTGAATTCACCATTAATTACATTAACTTTATTGATTTATTCTTTGAATGACTACTTCTTTAGAATATTAATTAAGCAGAATTATTTAATATATATATATGTGTGTGTGTTTTTATTGAGACATGTTTCATTGAATAATTTAGACATGTTCTGTTTACTTATTTTCAGTTGGATCCTTTCATATTCACATATAAGCTTTTTGGTGTTATTGAAGAATGAGAGAAAATTGCCAAGTTGATACTTATTTCTTTTATTCCAAGTACTCTCGACATAGCACAATGTCAGGGTATTGTTTATTGCAAGCCAAATATTGCAGTGTTCATTATTGTTGAAGACAAAATTGTTGTTCATCTGAAAGTTAAATTTCTTACTTGTGGAGTGAAGAATGCTGAGTCAGTGCTGAGCGTTGACACCATTTAAGGGGAGGTAACTAAGTATGGTTGTGGAGAGATTTTATGAAACAAGTCGTAAAAAAACTATTAATGCAAACCTTAGCATGTCAAACTATCTATTGTACACATTTTAAAACATTTGTGGAATATTCATAATTAATCTTATTAAGGTTCAGATTCAATTTTTCAATATAGATAGATTTGAGGATTTTTAATTTATGTTTATTCTTTTTGTGAAAAATTATAGATGTATTTTCAACAACAATTTTTCTGAATTGTGAATGTGGACAGGTATGTTGTTGTAAATGTTTAGAAATGTTGGACATATTATTCAAATGAACATTTAGCTGCTAAAACGTAGTGTCCAACACTAATGATTTTCCTGAGATATATATATATCAGGAAAATCTATGACAATGTGGAAAAAAATTAAAATTTTGTGTGACAATAGATTTTAACATATTAATTATCATAATTTTCCATTTGATGATATGACTTTATAAAATTTCTTTAAATTAATAAACTATGAAAATAAAAAAAAATATTGTCTTTCATTAGAATGAAGAGAGAAATAAATATTGCCGACATATCAAATACCTTTTGTAAACAATTTTTATCAACACCTGCTTACTTTGTGTTTTATTATCTATTGTGCTGAGTGTATTTTTGTAATCTTGCTGTTTCAAATAAACATTTTTTTAAGCTGAGTAAAAATTTCTGAAAAAGTGTATGATTGGAACCAGCATTTTTTGCCTTTAATTCTGGATCAAAATGTCTTGTATTATATGCAAGAAAATACAGTAATATTCAACCAATTTTGACAAGATGTGTGTATTATATTTATTAGTAAGATTAGTTTCACTGTCTTGATACTGATTAGTAAATGAACTCTCCACAGTTCATATTAGTTCTTACTAACATTCTTAACATTTGATTGGTTCAATCATTTTCTGTAAATGTGCAAAAGTGATATAATGGATGGCAACTCAAGAAAATGAGAAATCAAAGATGTGAGTTTAAATTCCACTCTGATTTGTTATATGCATTTACACACAAATACACTTGGGAAAGATATGAATCCATCTCCCTCCAGCTACTGGTTAAATAGTTTGATTTTTATCTGAAAGAAAAAAAAAATCATTGTTATTCTCAATGCAATATCCACTCATATGTTTCTGATTTAAATAACCCACAAAAGGTTGATAAGCTGTAAAAAGCCAAAGAACCAATCAGTTATTTTCTAGAAAAATGAAAGCAAGAAATTTGATGAAATTTAAAATCCATGTAGTAGTATACTTCTTTGGAATACATTGTACAATTCCTTTACATATTTAATACTAAGATATGGCAATTTATCTGTCAATAAGAAAAACTTATTATAAACTCTAGCATAACTTGGTAATGATCTTTAACAAAATTTATTTGAATTTGAATAAAGATTTCCTGCCTAGATACATCCTCTATAATATATTAATTCCTATGTCCACACGTTCCAACTTTCTCTCTCTATATATATTTCTTTTAGATTCACCTGGGTGAACCTCAAAGGTAAAGCTTAGATTTTATATTTTGGGGTCATGAGCACTAATACACTTGGAAAAGGTACAACTCTACATTTTCTCCCATCCCCAGCAATGGGTTTAAATAACAGGGCAAAAAGAAGGAGAACTGTGAATTCCAAAGTCTGCTGCCTTACAACCATACCTGCACATGAAAAAAATCTTTGGGAATAAACACTGAGGTAAACATTAAGGTAGTGAAACTTAGTGCATCTAGGGGAGGGTCAATTGTCTATCTGCAGGTCAAGTATGACAATAATAAAACCACCATTAGTTGAAAAGTCTGATGATCCTTTCCTTATATGAGGATCAACAGAGTGTCTATCAATTAGTGATGGCTAACAAGTTCAACGTGCAAGCTCTGACCATTAAATTCAAAACCCAGAGTATAGGCTACCTGATACATTCTTTGTTCCCATGTTGAACAAAAATTACGATACTCCTCTCTTTGGTATTTGAAACAGGAGCACGTTTCTTATCAACTTTTATGGCCAGTGGTAGATCTCATGTAAACATACATACTTGCATCTCATCCTAATATTCAAGACAAGTAAGCTCTCATATCTGATATAGCATAATCTCTATTTTGGGCACCTCAACACACACCATTGTATGCTCACATTTGCCAGATGAAACTCTATTTTGTAAACATTTAGATATTTCCCCTGAGAGAAATGGACAAACAACTAGCCATTTACAATTTTATACATTATAACTACTTGATAATGTTGCAAAAATAATGCAAAACAAAGATACTTGTTTTTATTAAGAAATAATGGTGAGGGATGTTGGTCTAACAGCTACAAGCAGGTAGAATTTGCAGCCAGAGTTTAAATTTCCATTGAAGCAGCCTGTTTATTTTCTACTAATGACTTTGGGAAAGGCAAGAATTTACTTCTTAGTCACTGTCCTCTCACCAGACATTTGTCAAAATATCTTATCACTGACATGCTACAATGGTCGACAGAGAAAAGAACTGGTGAAGAAACATTTAGGCAAATCACTTTCCTATAAAACTTTCCTGCAAGGGCAGTATCAACAAAACACTGATTATCTCCACAGCCAACATTCACGAGTGCTAAGATGAAGATTATGAAACAAAGTTCTATAGAAAATGGGATTCTAGTTAAATACATTTGTATCTTCACACATTGAGTGTAAGCTGATTTCAGAATTGACCAGAAACTTGAACCAAAATTAAGAACACAGTTTAAAGATTGAGGCTCCCTCATTGATCATGTCACTATGGTTGAAATGTTTTAGCTTCTGTAAATGGTGTCCAGATCAATTGCCAAGTTCGATTATTTGGTCTCCATGCTATCAATGACTATTTCATTTCCGTGTGTTTTCATTTATCTCCAATATGTGTACAAAAGGCGCAAACGCTAATGGTCATACAAAGGGTTACTTGAGAAAGAGCATTGCTTTTCCATCCTAACCCCAGTATTCTCCCACCCCTAAACAAAGAGGGTTTATTTATTTACCTGGGTCCTTTCCAAGAGAATGACCAGCATAAGAAGTTGCAATGATCCACAAATTCCATTAGACGAAAGATAGAGATTAACAGATGACTTGAACAAAATTCTATTTCAGTACATCTATTTACAGTTTCTCAAATAAATGGAAATGGTCAGGCATCTTGCTCACTTATGTTGCCAAGTTGATTTGACTAAACACAGAGAAGCTGACCTGACAAAAACGTATCAAAGCGAATTTGAATCTTATTATGTATAAAATAAATGAAAATGTTTAGGATCTTTTGCTGTGTTGGGTGAGAATCAGTTCGCGAGAGCTTCTTCCAGTTTCCTGTGATTTAACAGCCTGTCACTGAGTTTCTTTGGCTGAATCAAATTTTGCAATTATGTGTTTCTTGGCTGGAATACATTAGAAAATATGTCTTCATCACCTGTGCCAGTAGATGAATGTATGAAATAAAAAGGGAATCTCTCAGGTCAATTCTCAAAGTTCCTTACATCTTGAAATTTTTCTCTTTGAACATCAATTTATTCACTAGTATTTCTAGAGACTCAAGCTGTAAAGAGACATCAATGTTATAAAACATTGTTGCAATGTGATGTTCTTCATGGCTAGACAGTCTAAAGTATGCTGGATCAGATGGTGGTTTCTCCAGTAAGGGTGGTATGCATGTTTGAACCCTGCTAGAGTGCTCATTTTTTTTCTTAGAGTGCAGACCAGCAGATGAAACAGAGACTTAAAATAAAAAGAAAAGATAAAAGAAAAGTCTTCTCCAATAAAGGTGTTCACTAAAAATAACATTTGAAGTAATAAATATGTTAGATTAAAAATTAATCCATTAATTCTTTAGAAATTGGTTTGTTTATATGCTGAATACAAGACTAAGTAGGTATAGCTTTCGAGAAAATCTGAACAAGTGATGGACATTCCTTAAAAGGACAAATAGAACCTTGCTGAACTTTGATGCTCTCCATAGCAGAGCAGTTTAAAGCACACCAGATCAGACAGTGATTTCTTTTACAAAAAGAGATACAGGTTTAAACCCAGCTACTCCACATTTTCTTTAAGTTTGACATAATTTAAACGCTGTTTATGGGGCATCTGGTAAAATACAGATATCCACTAAAAATAACGTTTAAAGTAATATATATATATATATATATATATATATATATATATATATATATATGTAGGCATATCTTCATTCAAGCATGTTTCATTGAATATTATGTCTATTTGTTTTTATAATAATTCTTTCTAGTTCTCTAATTAGCTTTTTGATGTTAAGTTAAAATTCATGAAGGAAGCTGCTGTAGGTTTTGTTAACCTAAGTAATTCAATCTACTCTGAGATCATTCTCAGGGGTCAGCTGTAAAGACAAACCTATTTTAACTGTGATCGTTGTGATGGTGATTTTTGAAAACACATGTGAACGTTCATTATTATAATTATTTCAAAATTCTAAATTTATCCATTGTAGCTATGGTGTTTTTGCATGCATCATAATATAAAGGAGCTAACCAGAGATGGTAGAAATGCAAATGACATTAAATGTTGGTCAAATGCATTATAAGATGTTGCTACTTCACTCGTAATAAATTATGTTCAGTGTTGGTTGGATGTTTCTTATATAGAGGGGGCCTTGGGAATTTGAAGTTTTTGTTTATTATTTTCATGGTGTAGTATATTGGTGTTGTCAACAAACATTTTCCTATTTTCTGAAGGTGGAGAGGAATGTGTCTGCAAATGTTATGCAATAGACTTTATATCTGACAAAAGAAGTTTAAGATGTCTTGATAATTTTATGGTCGTCAAACCAAAATATGTACTTACTTTTTGTTAGAGATACAGTTTCCCAAAGGACATTTAAACTGATATACAATGTCAGTCTTTTCCCAAAAACTAGTTGATAAAGAAGAGTTATTGTGTATGATTATGTTGGTTGAGTTAAATTTAGTATAGTATATAATTAGTTTTATGTTTTTAATGGGATCAGTGGAGAATATTAGTACTTATCAGATTTTTTTAGGACTTTTTGTTTTGTTTATAGCTAGAATGCATTTGATTACAGTATAGTAGATTTATATATATATATATATATATATATGATAAAATATAGTTTTAAGGAATGCTATATTTATATAGTTTTAAGGAATGCTCAATATCAGGAATAGAGCATATGTAAATATAAAACTGAACATTGAAGTCAACACCCAGAAGCGACAGTTTATTTCATACCTGATGACTGCATTTAGCATGAAACAGACTGCCACCTCTGTCCACTTTTATTTATATATATATATATATATATATATGGAGATAATGAGACAAAATGGAACAGCTATTCATGTTTTGCCTTTTTATGGTTAGCATTTTCAGATCAGAATGATAGGGTCAAAACCTTGTGTGAGGAAAGAGCATTGGAATTTTGAGGAAGAGGCAATAAATATGCTTATCAGATGCTACAGCCAAAAAATTTGTATTTTTTGTACTGAAGTCATTAACAATTGCTAGATTTGAGATTAGTTCACTCCAAGTAGATCTTTGTGTTTTTCTCAGTTTGCAATGATAGTGTATTCATCATCATTGGCAGTATTGGGGTTTTCATCAATATTTCCTTCTATGTGAAATGAGTCCTCAGTTAGATTGGAAGAGACGTCTGCAGCCACAACATTGTAGGGTAGGATGGTTCAGAGGATGGAGAGCTTTGGCTTTTTTTTTTTACCTCTCTTTGTCTATTTGTCCTTTGGCATTTTAAAAGGATGTTTTTTCATGGAATACTCTTCTTCAATTTACTCTTTCTGCAGCTTCCATCTCTCCCAATTGAGTGGGGATCGATTTCTGTCCTCAGCAAGGTGTTTTTCAGCTGATCCTTGAATTGATGACATAGGATGCCGCATAGCCTCTTACCAGATGTGAGCTCAGAGAAGAGGATTTGTTTGGATAGGTGGATATCTGGCATTTAGGGAAGATGTCTGGCCCATCAAAGTTGGTGGTTACTTATGATGGTTTCTTGGCTCTCCATTTTTGTGCTGAGGAGAACTTTGTTGTCTGTGCTCCACTTCTGTCACATGTTCTGCAGGATTTGATGAAATTTCATTTGATGGAATCTTTCAGGTTTGCAGATTTCTCTTTGATAGAGTAACCAGGTCTCACAGGCATACAGGAGAGTTGAGATTACAATAGTGTATATGAGTTTGAATGAGTTTGAATTCCAGTCAAATCCATTACATTCACTTACTTGCTAATACCCTTGAGAAAGGTATGAATCCTCTTCTTCTCCCTTCAGCTATGGGTAAATAGCAGAAAAGACTGGGTTCTGTAGCCTTGGATGGCAACTGGTCTACTGCAGAAAGAAATGGCAACCTACTGCGGGAAAAAATCTACCTTGTCAGTCATGTATCAAAAGATACATAATCACCTAAGCATGTATCCTGGATTGCATATAACTTTCTGATATCAGCTTGGGAACTGGTGTTTCAACATGATGTGGCCATAAGACATGAAAGTCCAATATGGGTCTCTTCAGCCAAACACACAACAATATACAAATAACTACAAAGCTTGGCACTGTCTTTGCACAAAATCAAATCCAAATTGCTCAAATGACAAAACCTGAATTTCCATAATGCTTTCACTTTTCAATCCATTCAACACTGACCAGTGAAAACTTTCAAAAGCTTTGTGAACAATTAGTCTAAGACAGACAAGAAGTTCTTTTAAACTCAACTAGTTGCAATTATCTTCATAATAGATTAATTATGGATAAGAACTCATTAAAAATTAATCACAAATACATTAAATTGAAGCCAGATTAATTTTTCGAAATCTGACTTTATCAAATGAAGGCAAAGTTTATAAAACAACCCAGGGAATTATTATATTGGCTCCAAACAATAGAAGGGGAAAAAACAAAAAAAGAAATTTATCTCCGTTTCACAGAAATACATGTTGTTCTTCTGTCTTTATTTGGGTTCTATGACGAGATTATAAAACTTATTAATACTAATTAATTAATTGAAAATTTAAATTTTAAAAAGAATGATGTTGTCTCTTGAAAAATTATTATTCATTTATTTGCAGTAAATATATACGACAATACACAAAACTATTATTCTGACATTTTACCATTTTATTAAGTTTTACAATTTTACCAATGAATTGGCATCAACAGAAAAAAGTTTTTATTTTAACAAAATCTACATTAGAAAGACAAAATGTGATTCATGTCAAGCAAATGAACATTTGATTTTTACTTTAAATATTTGACTGATTCATTAATTTTCTATGGCTTATCAACCCTTTGCAGGTTATTTAAAGCCAGAAAATATATTTAGATTGTAACAATTTTTTTTTTTTGAGATAATAATACAAATCTTGCTAATTAATCTATAGCTTGGGGAGAAGTGGATTCAGATCTTTCCCAAGGATATTTGTGCATCAGTGAATATAACAAACACAATGGGAATTTGAACTCAGCTCCCTGAATAATAATTCCAAGCCATTATGCATTGCACATTCAAACTTACAGCACCTGATATTCCAAAACAGTCATGGTACTGACAAAGCTTAATGTTGCTTGATTTTGATTATTGTATGCAAACCAGTGTTTCAACATGATGTCATTGTAAGTCTTTATTTCAATTATATCCGAGTGGAAATCTGAAAATAACTATTTCCAAATAGGTTTTTATCATTACTTATTTATATATTCATAGATTTTAAAGTTTATGTATCCAATGTTGTTTCAGTAATAATTTCATTAGAAAATGTGATAAACAGAAATTGCCTGATTGCATGTTAACGATTTATAGATTATTTTTTTAAGTAGATATTTATCTATATGCCCACTTCTGTACAGAATATGATATAATATGAAGTTTACAGGGGGAGCCCATGGATACATGGACTATGGGACAGAAGCAGGTGTAAGAATGTAAATATATGGCCATTTTAACTTCCTGCAGAATAATAGTCCAACATTGTTACTCCATTAGCAAGTGATGTTTTCTGGCTCACTCTCTCTCTCTCTCTCTATATATATATATATATATAGAGAGAGAGAGAGACAGAAAACATCAATATATATAGAAATGATGAACACAATATAAAGCTTATTACAATTGTATTTACATTTATTAACATGCGTAAGTGTTGTTCTGACTTTCAGAAAGGCCATGTCGCTGCTTTTCATGATCTTGGGCTGTCGAATAGAGTGATATCTGATAAGATTAATCAAAGGGAGTCATGTGTTTGCAAGTTAATCAAAACGAGAAATCAAACTCAAACATATAATAGACATAGTGGATCTGAAAAACCACTAAAACTACTGACAAGGAAGATAGAAACTTGGTTCGTCAATGCAAAAAAGATCCTTTCACAACTGCATAACATGTTTCCAAAGCAGCTAGTTTGGCAGTTTCTTCAAAAACAGTCAGATGCAGACTTAAAGCAAAAGTCATTGTTTCCAAATACATAAAAAAGAAACCTTTAGTATCTGGAAAAAATTGCCGGGCATATTTGGCTTGGTGCATTTACATGGACTAAATCTGATTGGGGAGATGTTATGTGGAGTGATGAGAGCCCCTTTACTCTTAGATATGAAGGACAAATACATGTTTGGTGTAGCACTGGTAAAACAAATACTCCAGTGACTACCGAGGGCACTGTTAAACACAATAAAAAAAATCAATGTTTGGGGTGCATTCTCAGCAACAGTAGTTGCTATTACATTGGTGCAAAAATAATGTCGTTTTCTCACATATGTTACTATGTGAGAAAACGACATTATTTTTGCACCAACCTAATAGTTTGTACAAAATAAAGAGGATCATGTACCAGCATCAATGCCACAACATTCTTGTTAATAAATATATGGCTTTCTGCTAAAGAAATTTTTGTCCAAGTTCAATGCTTCACTTTCCAACATGATAATGATCTTAAGCAGACTGTCTTAAAGAATAAATGTTATCTAGAGAGTAAATATGACAAGGGTAAACTGCAACTCTTTCAGTGGCTTAGACAGATTCCTGACCTTAACCCAACTGAAAACCTTTGGGCGATAATGAATAATAATGCCTGTAATAGGAAAGTTAACATAGAAAATGAGCTTTTTCGCAAATTAAAGAAATGATGTAAAAATCTGGTGAAGGACATTGGCTTACTAAGAAATTTAGTCTATAGTATGCCACAAAGAATTAAGGCCATTATTAAAACAAAAGGTTATCCAACAAATTACTAAATCATTTTTTGACTTTTATAAAGTACATATGTACACTTGTATTAATAAACGAATTCTAATACACACTTGTCTTGGTAAGAATACAAAAATCGATTTTCTATGGGTGTGTCCATTTCTTTTGCCTTGTATTGTGTGTGTATATATATATATATATATATATATATACCCTAAAAACATCAATATATATATATATATATATATATATATATTTATATATATATACCTTAAAAACATCAATACATACATATATATATATACCTTAAAAACACCAATATATATATATATATATATATATATATATATACCTTAAAAACACCAATACATACATATATATATACCTTAAAAACACCAATATATATATATATATATATATATATATATATATATATATATATATATATATATACCTTAAAAACACCAATATATATATATATATATATATATATATATACCTTAAAAACACCAATATATATATATATATATATATATATATATATACCTTAAAAACACCAATATATATATATATATATATATATACCTTAAAAACACCAATATATATATATATATATATATATATATATATATATACCTTAAAAACACCAATATATATATATATATATATATATATATATATATATATATATATATATATACCTTAAAAACACCAATATATATATATATATATATATATATATATAAATAAATATATCCGAAAAACACCATTATAAATATATATATTATGTGAAATGGATTAACCTGACAAATATTTTAGTAAATTTTCAGTTTATATGTTATTTTTATGAATTCAACTTATTTGTGTAAATGCTTCATTTTTAATTAAACAGTATTAATTACATTTACCGGCCTGAATATTTGAGAAATTTTGTAGAAAATATGTGTTCCCCAACAGGAATCAAACTTGTATCCTATACGGAAACTGTCATTTGGCCTGACATGGTGTTACCATTCAGCCACAGAAAAAAAAATATAATTATAAGCAGTAATTTGAATTTTGATAACTAGAAGTTCTCAGTGGCTGAATGGTTAATACCATATCAAGCCAAATGACGGTTTTCATATGGGTTGCAGGTTCAATTCTTGTCGGAAAACACATATTTTCTACAAAATTTCTTGAACATTCAGGCCGGTAAATATAATCAATATTATTTAATAAAAACAGAAAATTTACTCAAATAAGTTGTATACCTAAAAATAACACATAAACAGAAAAAAAATATATATATATATATATATATATATATATATATATATATATATATATATATATATATATATATATATGAAGAAATATAGTTTTAAGGTGTGCTATATTTATGGGATAAAGTGCTCAATATCAGAGATAGAGCGTATATAAATATAGATATAAAAGTGAACATTGAAGAGAGGCAACAGGCTGTTTCATGCTAGATGCAACTTTCAGGCAGCCTGACGATTGCATCTAGCATGAAACAGTTTGTCACCTGAGTGTTGACTTCAATGTTCACTTTTATATATATATATATATATATATATATATATATATATATATGTTGATGACAAATGAGAGCTCAGTAAAATAAAGACCTGCTCAAATTCTATAGACATGCATGTTTTTCCCAAGGCCCACAAATGTTTTGCAAACTTTTGGGTCATGTGGGTGACCCATTTCTCTTGAGTGGCTAACGATGAATTGCCACAGGCTAAGGCCTCTTTTAGTGTGTGTGACAAGGTGTGTGTGTATATATATATATATATATATATATACATATATATATGTGTGTGTGTGTGTGTGTGCGTGTGACAAGGTGTGTGTGTGTATATATATATATATATATATATATATATATATATATATATATGATTTACAGGTACTTTCCAAAGGTGCCGCACACTGGAATCAACCTCAATCCGGTCCGATAACATCAGGAAGTTTCCTTCCTGACAAATCGACCATAGTGAGATTCAAACCCAGGTCTCATGGCTAGAAAATGAACACTCTAACCATGAGAACCATGTTCTACCACAGGTTGACCCAAGCCTTGTGAGTGGGTAGACTAACTCTTGGCTAGCATGAAGTCACAAATCATCGTTGCCAAATTCTGGCTTTGTTCAAATTGTTGATCATGCTAGATAACATGCTCTTTCCTAGAAACTGTCAACTAATTTCTGTTCAGTATAGTTGCAGTGGGCTCTGTGAGTGTTGAGCAAACACAAATGTGTCTGAGCGAGCGTCTGCAATAGGAATTGGCTAGCCACCCTAGTAGACAGGTATCTTCGAATGTGAGTGGCTAGCTATTATATATCCTATTTTTATAAATGTTAGTGTGTACATGTGACTAGCTTAAATTGAGATGTCCTACTAAAAAAAACAAAAAAAACATCTGCGTCTGACCGAAATTGAACTTGCATCCCCTTTTCCATCAGGGAAACTTTTTGAGCCAAAGTGTGCCTCTGCCAGTTCCACCATGGAGTGAACCTGACAGGGCAAGGTTAGAATCTCTAAGGAAAACATGATTTTTCTCATTCTATGAATATATATATATATATATATATATATATATATGTGTGTGTGTGAAAATATATAGAAAATAGGAAAGAACTGGTTAAGTAAACAATCCAAAGTTCTTTAGTATTTTTGTTATTATTTTTAAAAAATAGTGCTCGATACAAAAGTAGAGCAAAATATAATTATTTATTTAAAAATATGATTCCAACATGCTACATAAGAGTTCTCATGTTTCAAAACAATAGCCAAAAACTTCAATATAATTATTTGAATTAAATTGAATTAAAGTAAGCTCTGTCCCATCCTCAAGCGAAATTTCTTTTTGAAATAACTTATTTCTTTATTTTGATTTCAATAATGAATCTGCTATTAAAACACGTGAATTGCAGAAATAAGTTATTCCAAAAAAAATTTCGCTTGAAGATGGAACAGAGCTTACTTTAATTCAATTTAATTCAAATAATTATATTGAAGTTTTCGGCTCTTGTTTTGAAACATGAGAACTCTTATGTAGCATGTTGGAATTATATTTTTAAATAAATAATTATATATATATATATATATATATATATATAAGGTTAGAATCTCTAAGGAAAACGTTTTTTTCTCATTCTATGAAAATATATATATATATATATATATATATATATATATATGGTTAGAATCTCTAAGGAAAACATGTTTTTTCTCATTCAATGAATATATATATATATATATATATATATATATATATATATATATATGTATATTCAGTTAGCAGAGATATATATATATATATCTGCTAACTTCAGTTTTGTATCCACAACATAAACAACAGTAATTTTTAAAAGGATCTGTTATCTAACATTATTTCTTATGGACTTAAACATAATTTTTAGTTGATGTATGCATTTGAATTACTCTCCAGGTATGAAACTGAAGCTAACAGATATAGCAAACCCTTATTTATATTCTCTACATTTTTATGGTTTAATAAAATTCTCTCTCAACCTGTCAGACTGTTCTTTAGTTATTTTTAGGACATAAAAATTACAGCTTTTCTTCAGCTATCCTAGTGCACAGAGTAACAGAACAGGAAAGTAAATAATTTTTCAAGAGCTGATTTGGAAATTGTTTCTTGAATTAACAGCTACTCTAAAAACAATTTACTGAATTCGAAAGTTAGATTTGAGTCATGTCAACAATTTTTCTCATTGGCAAAATTTCTTTTAAAAATAAAAATTCTAAAACAAATCATCCAAAATTTATACCTAAATACCAGTAGACTAATTATATATATGTCTTTCTGTAATGAGGTTCACCCTGTACAAGGCCCAAAAGCCACTTGAGTTAGAGGGTTACAAGGTAAGAGGTACAGTTTATGGAAAGATCTAGCAAAAGATAATGCTTACCTTATACTTGAACAGGTTAAGATTGTAGTAATCAGGGTGTAGGAATACAAAAGTGATTATCACCCTTTGGTTGAGATGCAGTCACACAGGTCACATGATGGCTGCTTAGTCAAGTCACTTTATAGAGTGATAAAAGTGGCCAATCCGTTAGTCAGCTTCCAGGAGTCAAACCGAACATTTGCTTGTTTAATATGGGATCAGGTTCAATTTGCCCCACCCATGTGGTGGCTAAATCTCACTTTCATGAGTGATCTGCCAAAGCATCAGCTTGCAAGCCCATGACCCCATCAGAGAAGATAAATCTGGCCTGCACAAATCTCCTTTGGAAAATATAAATATGGCTTCTCCAGAACCACAGAAGTGTCCCCCGGTAGCTCAAATTCCCATTAGGAATTATTACAAGTAAGACTCTCTTTCTCTTCACCATTTTTGCACCGTTTGTCATGGTAGAAATGTGTTATAATTTCTCTGTGTGGGACACATGTAAATATGTGATTATAATTTTGTGTATGATTTTGTGACATAAAATTATCAAAGCATGTTTGTTGTTCCTTTCCTTTCAGCTATTCTATTCAGTCCATGTATTAAGGTGTTTTGATATCATGATATAAACGGGAGAAGTAAAAACTGAGAATATTCCTTTCTCACATAGCACTCCCATTAGGGGGATATAGATTTAAATATCTGCAGACTTCAGAATTTGGGGATCAAGTTGAAAAACACAATATTTTTACAATTTGATATTAAAGCATTCATTTCTTTTTTGCATTATGATCGGCAAAGATTTGGAGAAGTTCTGTAAAATCTGAAATATCTGTCAAATGATTAAAGAACAAATGCTAACTGCCTAAAATATTGATGTTAGAATTCAATGACAGAAACTGTCTAGTGGACAAGATTTGAATCTGAAGAAATCAACCAAAATTGAAGTCTCTCAGAAATATTATTTACTGCTTCTGAGAGTTAGGAAGAATGTCAAAGGAAGGAATTTTCAAAGGTAAGATAAGTTAGTCCAATATTTATTTCATGTACAATGAGATTTTTTTTTATCAGAATCAAAAACCAGAATAAGGATTTTCTTTTTTGTCAATTGTAAGAATGAAATAAATGCAATGATCACTGGTCAAACTCAAAAACTTCTCATCTTCTGAACTACATTGTTGCAGAATATCCAAGCTTTTTGTTCAATATCATCTTCTCTAAGATTCACTGTCTGGAAGAAATCACCTTTTATATCACCTTTTCATCTGTGGGATGAAGTTAAAATAATAGAGACAGAACATCAATGGAAAATACGAAAACTTAAGGAATTGGCATATATGTTAGGCCACAAAATTCTCCTGAGCTGGCCAAGCATAGACATGAATGCAATATAGGAACCAGTAATAGAGCTAGAGAAAAACAACAATAACAAATAATTGTGATATTTACATCTGGTAAATAAATGGTTACAGAGTCATTATGTTTATAAGTCCCCAAAATTTACTCACTGATGTCTCCAAGGACATGGTTGAGTAATGCAAAGAGTGATTTGTGCAAAAAAGTTGTGAGTTCAATACCTGGCTGCAACAGAGGGAACAAAAACTTGGAGAGCTGAGTTACTAAAGGGAGATAACTGATATTGAGATATCTAGAAAAAGGCATGGCGCTAAATAAAGGGTTCGGTTTGAAATTCCAATGTATATCACCCAAAGAAAGAGTGTACAATGACCAAAACATTATATATATGGCAATAAAGATGAGGACAACAGTCCAACCAATGTAAATATTGTAAATAGTTACAATACCTTAGCTCAGAAATATAGACAAGTTGCAGTATCTTCAATTTTCTGCTAGGCTTCCACAGCTGTAGCCAGAGATTATTTCAAGGAACATAATATAAAAAGTTGATAGCAACAATTTTTCTTCTATATAGTGTCTCTTTAAGACACGAGCAATAATGACTCTCCTATTCTTCATAGCTCTAAACAATGTATATCCTCTTACTAACCTTCTCAGTCACTGTTCTGCCATCCATTTACACAAGTTCATTATGCTTGCTACTTCCATCTGTACCTTTTGCCTTCAGGATTTCCTGTGAGTGTCATATTTACCAAGACCTCTTTCATTACTATGTGAGTGAGAAATTTCAACTGCCTTTTTTTATCTTAAACAGAAATAGCCTCTTGTTCTTTCCATTTCCATTTTCTTTAAAATTTCCTCATTGCTCACATGTTCCATCCATGGTATTCTCAGCATTCTTCTGTAGAATTATTTTTGCACCAACCTAATACATCTCTGTTACCTCAAGTCTCCTCTTAATCTGTGAGGAAAATGTGCAGCATTCATATTGGCAGATTGATATTTTTCCTCATTTCTGGTGAAATTTTCTTCTGTCTAAATACTTTACTTAGTTTTTGGATGACATCTTTTATAATTCCAATGCGCATTTACCATTTTCTGTTCTTACACTTCTCAGATAGGAGTGTTTATTTATTATGAAGACAGATTCATTAAAATTAAATAAGATAAAATATGTGTAAAATGGTTGGGAGTCAATAGGAATGGACTACAGTCGTGAGCATCAAGTCAATTTTCCTAGGACTCAAAATCTGTCATTAATATCCTTTTTTTAGTTTATAAAAATCTGTTTAACAGAATTCTTTCAATAATTTCTTTTCAGAAAGTTTACAGTTGTGTGTTCATGCGTGTGTAGAATATTGAAATAAGATTTTTTATTTGTTGACTTTTTCACTGGAGATGGAACATAAATTTGTACAGTTATGCTATTGGCTCCACTGTTGACTAATGTCTTGTACTCATAATCAATGTTTTATATATTTACATTAGATCTTGAGACCATTGATACTTTCTGTTATTTCATTGGCTGAAAAGTGTTTACATTAAATGTTAGCTTTTTTCACTGGCTGTAAAATGTTTGCTCAAGGGAAAAGATTCTGATGTATAATGATACATGTAAGGATGAATACTGAATCAATTTCTAGCCATAGTTAAGCTGGTGTTTCATTTGCCATTCTTTAATTGTGTTTTCGGTCAGATGTTGACAATTGAAATTTGAAGAACTTCTGGTTGTCTCTTTCTAGCGAAATGTCTTTAACAATATATGAGGGAGTGCTGAAAATTAACAATATATGGAGGAATGCTTCACATTTCTTGATAGGACCTACTTCCAAATATTTTACCTGGACTAGCTGAGGAATTTCAAATTAATATTAGCTCAAGACACAAGCAGTACTTCTAATTAAGGAGAGGGATGGGATTAGTACCTGTTACCTGAGGTACCTCCAATAGGGAAATAGTTGAAGGAGTTTGAGCAATCTTTGAATGGTTTCCAAAATCCCAAACTAAACTCAACCTTGTGTCATATTCTGTTATAATATAGATGTATGGAGTGATGGTACCCTACCGGTTCATGCAAACTAGTTGTTGGATTATCCAAGAAATAATCTTATATATAATAGCTAAAAATATAATTAATACCATTGCTCTAAGTTCTGCAGAGGTTGAAAAAGGGTTTTCTGTGATGAACATAATTTATTCTGACAAAAGAAATCATCTTGAAGTTAAAAATGTGACAAATCTTCTAGTCATAAATTTCATAGGTCTTCCATTGGATCTTTGGAACTGTAGCAATTCAGTTTGAATGTGGCAAAAAATCATAAGACAGCTGATGAAACTGAACAGAAAATATGAGAATAGTTTCAATCTGGAAATATCTTAATAATTGTTTTCTATTAAATTATCAAAATGTTTTAATTCTTTTTGATGCTATACAAATTTGTTTCCATTCTCAGATTGAAATGAAAATAAGCAGAATAGATTCCTAAAGATTATCTGCCTTTAGAGAACCTGTCCTTGGAAATTTGTGATGCCATTATTGGGTGTATGGATAAATACCTACTTCTAAAAATCTGACCAAACAACAGATTTTGTTTTTAAATCCCTTTTTTTGTTCAGGCTCAGATTTTTTTTGGTACACAATTTTCTACATACAACATATGAAAACATGTGTGATACCCTGCCCTCATCAGTGGAGGTAACACAGTTTCAGTGGCTAAGGCATTACTGCCACCCCTGGTGCCACCAGCAGCTTTTGTCACTGGACAGGGTATTGTTTTTTGTGCAGATGTATCAGTCTCTCATGATTTTTTTTTTCAGCTGCAACTCATATTTTCAACATTGTGTTAAAAGCATTTGCTTTTGATTGTTAACCAATACACAGTGTGCTCATAGCAACTGTTATCAATGATGTAGAATGGAAGGTAAACAGATGTGTTTCATGTCAGAAGTAACATCGTGTTGAGAGCATGGTTTTAATTTGTTTATTTTGGATCTTGACCAGATCCAACTTGATGCCTGTTGAGCTGTGGCCTAGAAATGATGTGAAGCATGCTTCAGGTTCCAGCCAGTGATGCCCACCTTCAAAAATAAGGAAACAATTTGACCATCCAAGGAATCCATGAACCTCTGACCTAATTAGGTCAATGGGATGCCCACCCCTTTTCCATGCAGTTGAATCGCAGCTTTTATTGCAGTTTTCCTTTCGCTTGTGTGCCTCTTCTCTGTTATCCTTCAATGGAATTGTTAATTCTACTAGGACGACACACTTTTTTGAACCAGACCATGCTACAATGTCAGGGCATGTGTCTTCTTGAATAATATGTACCAGAAATTGCAGTGGTGTTCTAAGATCAGCTCACATCCTCCAATCACAGGCTCCACTCATTAGTGTCATGTTGGGAGTTATTTGGGTCTTCAGCACAGGGCGTTCACCTTCCTTGTGAAAATGGATCTCAGGTTCTCTGACTGTTGCCGCCTGTCTGTTGGCTATTTCACACTGTGCATCATGACCACTTCCAGCATTTTGTTATGATGCCACATGTACGTCTGCACTGAATGTGGGCATCCAGAAAACATGTAACATAAAATGCCTTGATCAATTTGACATAATCATACATAATACATACATCAGTGTCAGTGTACCCCAAAAATGTGAGGTTGGTTGCATTTTGTATGAGATCATAGGTAGGTTGCAGGAGGAATGATATTGTCAATAGCTTCATTGCAATCAGGGTATTCCATGGTACCTTCATTGGATCAATATTACTCCATGTAGTCCAAGCACATTATTTGAACTGAGAAACAGCAGTAGCTGTTTGCTGCTCTTCCTCAAAATTCAATATTTATTCAATCACCATGTCTTGTTTGCTCTTTGGACCCTGTTTGGAGAAAAACTGGTTGCCTGAGCAGCCCAGGCCAGCTTGATTGGTTTGGGTCACAACCATAATCTCCTTAATTCACAGGCTGGATTTTGTTTCTTGGGTGGCTTCGACTGACAATCATTTGGTGCCAGTTTTGATATCTAGCTGTCACCTGGTAACAAACTCATCAGCCGCGTCTCTCATCATCATGTGCAAGCATACATTCCTGACTTTGTACTCCTACACTAATGAGGAGATAGGAAGTTGCAGGTTTCCAGTATTGGTATATGGAGAAGCAGGGGAGAATTCCAAGCCACTTGCACAGGTACTTGTTGATACACTCTTGCATTTGCTGAATGCAAGACAATGTAATCATACACCTGTGACACAGAAACCAGCGCTGCAAACCACTTCATTGGCTTCTCTTTGACTGTTAGGATCATGTCATCCCACCAATGCAGAAATTAATCTCCCTAACAGAGTCTCTCAGTAATGATAAGCTATGGTTTTTCTTGGATTTAGCCTTCATTCTTGCCCACATGAAGAGCTTATGGTAGTGCTACAGCAGTTCCTTTGCACTGACTTTAGATAGGACAGAATGGTGATGTCATCCATGAACACTCTGAAAGGAGGAAGGACCATTTTTTCCTTAGTCATCACTCCCTTTTCTGTGTCTGCTGCACCCCATAATGAGTTCCATGGACATAATGAAAAAAAGGTGTGAAATCACACTACCCCATCATGATGCCAACCTAAGGGACTTGCTCCTTGGTTGCGTAGTTACCAATGGTGAATTGTATAAATGTTGCTCTGAAATATTTCTTTTTAATTTCCCCAACCTTACAAGGAAAACTGAAAAATTCTAGGGACTTTTGCATTAGCTAATGAGGAACTGATCCATATGTAATTGCAAGATCAAGCCATATTACATGAAGCTCAGTTTTATTTTGTTTGGCTGATAGGATTGAGTTCCAAATCATGTGTGAATGCTCCAGACAGCTAGGGAAGCCACGTATCCCAGCCTTATGGACAGCTGTGTTTATGTAATGGTTACCTAATAGGAAGTCCATCATATGACAGGCAAAGATCCCAAACAATATTTTCCCCTCTACATTCAAAAGGGAGATGGGGCAGAAATTTGCAATTCTTTTTGCATTCTTTTCCTTAGGTTTCCAAATTCCATCTGCTGAGGTAAAGATGTGCGAGAAAGTGACATTAGACGGACTTGAATCCATCAAAAGAACCCATCTCCCAAGCAAACTGAAGGCTTGGTGTTACCAGCATGGTTTGCTGTCCTGGTTTCACAACTCTCTGCTCTGCTCTTAGTTTATCCTTCCTGAATCTATCATCTATTTGGTTGCTTCTCTCCTTGCCTACCCCCTCTTGCAATTGCCACACCAAATAACTCAAGACAAACCTCATGTACAACTCTGCAGAAAGATCTGATCTGTTGGCTAATTAGATGCTTGGTAAGTATTAATGAAAGGTCTTGATTGAGATTCAACCAAGTAGCTCTCTGATTGCCTTAGAGCCACTGGATTCTTGGCTTGCTTGGAATTTCTCCAAGGTGCCAATGCTTAGCAATGGGATCCTGAACATTGTCGGTGTAATCCAGACTCATAATCCCATCATTCAACTTACATTCTCCAATACAGGAATTGTATTGCCTACACAATTGTACCTTATGGATAAATAAACCTTACAAATTGTCAAATTTCCTACCACAATGACACATTGTAGCCGGTTTCAAGTCCATGTCATTATCATTTGAATCAGATGGGTGATGTATTCTTCCTGCCTGCTACAGACACCCAGAGGGCATTTTTTCATTTGTCATGCTAGTCATATCTGCTTTAGTATTCCTGTCTTTCCAGGATGCTACCCCAACTTTCCCAGGGAGAGTCATTTTGTCTTTCTAAAGAGTAATTTGGTATATACAAGAGTATATTACACTTGTATACCATATTTAATCATTTAGAATGTCAGAAATTTCACTCAAAATGGAAGAAGAACTATAATATTTAGTTGACTTCTGTCAGCAAAATGACAACTAAATAGAGAATTCACCTGCAAAAAAACAAAAAACAAAACAAAAAAAAAACAAAAAAAAAACAGCCAGTTTTTGTATACAGCTTCTTTCGCTTGGCAAAGAGTATTTGCAAAGATCATTCCTTTCTCAGAGTACTGTTGCCATATTTGGGTTGGAGCAACCCAGTCCTGACTATCCAGCCTTATGGGTGATCAATTATTTTCCACTCAACAGTCCCTTCCCTACACATGAAACACTGTTTGCCTGTTGCTACTCTATCCCTATCTTTATGGCAGTCATTCAGATGAACTACTTTTCCCTAGTCCCACCAGCCTAAAACTTTACAATTAGATACACTGAATCAACTCATCCACATCCTCTTCAAATTTTATTAGCAGGGATGTAACATTCAGTTTCTTCCTCAGATTCCTGGAAAGGATGTTTCCTCAATCACTACAATATTAACATCTTCAAATCAAGGATTAAATGCTATATCACATATCCTTCAAATATACACCTCTTACTCAATCTTTACTCTCACAAAAATCTAATTAAGTAACCCTCTACTTTGAGTGGTTCTATGTATATCTTTATTTGTTAAATGTTGAAATTACATGACATCTGTCCTTTTTTACGGCAGTGAATGTTAGATGATTTCCTCAAAGATGAAGAAGAGACTCAAAGTGATGGAGATGTGGTTCTACAGAAGGATGCTAAGGATGTCATGGATTGAGCATGTGAGCAATGATGAGGTCTTAGAGAGAATGCAAACAAGGAGAAGGCCTATACTTAATATCAGGAAGTTCCTGGAACACATAATGAGGAAGGAGGATCTGAAGAATCTGATACTCATGGGTCGAATAGAAGGTAAAAGAGACAAGGAAAAACGATGCATGACATACCCAGCAGCTTTAAGCAGTGGGTGACAGAACATGTTCTAGGGGAGGTAGCAGAAGGAAGGAACTTGTTGAGAACTGCAATGCATAGAGAGAGGTGGAGAGCCATGATCGCCTACATCCTGAAAGAACACGGCACATAGAAAGAAGACTTGGAGAGGTGAGGGGTTAGTTTTCTCAAGAGAAATGGTATGACCAATATATGGTAATTCATTTTATTTTGTTCTTGCTTAAGAGAGTCTCCTAAGGGATATGATACTATTAATTTTAATGTAACCAGATGCACTCCAATTATATAATAGACAAAAAAGCGATGAGGCAAATATCTATAGTTATAAAAATCCTCTAGCTGGTGAAAAAAAAAAAGCCTAAAATTAATTTCCAGGGATCTTTTTACTTTGGCTTTGGAATTTGCCAAGGAGTACTCTGATTTTTCAAATGAGGAGCTTGGCATTATTATGAACTGTAGATGATCTGTTCTTATCCATAACAAAGAACAGTGGATTAAGAACAACTCTGTTGATCAGTTTCGATATTTCTATGGAATCATTAAACCCTGCTGATTCTTCTGACTTTGTTGGTTTATTTATCTAATATAATCTTAGTGCCAACCAAGATATTGACATTGATAATATTGGGTTATATAGAGACGATGGCTTTTTGTTGGTGAAAAATTCAACAAAAATTAAAGCTAACAAAATCAGGAAATTAATACATACAGAATTTCAGTTTCAACCTTAAAGTTGACCAACACTAATTTAAAAATAGTAGATTTCCTTGATGTTGCATTAGACCCAGTTAATAATGTATTCCAATCTTGCATGAAAACAAACTCCAATTCAATATATATCAACCCAAATTCTAATCACCCTCCATCCGTAATCAAATACGTACTCTCTTTCATACAATATAGGATTAGCAATAACTCTTCCAGTGAAGATGTCTTTTACAAGCATAGTAAATTTTATAACACTGCCTTAAAAAATAGGGGCTATAAGTGCCCTGACATCAAATATATAAACCATAACTATAGTGATAGTAGGAATAACAATAGAAACAGAAAAATCATTTCGTACACACACCCATTTAACAAAATGGTTAGTACTAAGTTAGGGCAGAAGTTTCTCCATTTAATTGAGAAACACTTCCCCAGAAATAACCCACTTAGTAAGATTTTTAATAGAAATACACTAAAACTAAGCTATAGCTGTACCAATAATATTGAAAATATTAAAAACATAATAATAAAATTTTAAATCAAAACAAAAACCTAAGTAATAACTGCCATTCCAAAGCAACAAATGCATGTAATACCAACAAGTGTAATTGTAGAAATTGTAACGAATGTCCATTACAGAACAGATTTCAAACAGACTATCTTGTTTACCTAAGCACTATTTCTATTATATAAAATCCAACAGTTAAAAATTTTTATATTAGGAGTACCAAGAATTCCTTTAAAACTAGGTGGTATTAACATGTATTATCTTTATCCAGTAATGTGCAGAGAAATAGGACGTTTATTTCTAAATATTTTTTAAAGAAGTTAATAAAAATTAAAAGAAAAAAAACCCTATGGTAAAATGGAAAATACTAAAATAAATAGAACTTGTAAATCTTTAAATGAACTGTGCTTCTTATGTTTACATGAAAGATAAGAAATCATCAAATTTGCTGATAAAAAATCTCTATTAAACCAAAGGAGTGAATTAACTGTAAATTGCTGACACAATTTATCTTTTAACTTAAAATGTAGTTAAATTTTTAAAGATTATGTATTACCATTACTTATAGCCATAATTTACGAGTATATAACAGTCCATCCTCTATGGGTAATTACCTTATTTTGTTTATTCAGTTTTAGTATTGCTATGTACTGCCATCCAGTCAGTATTATTAATATCTTATATAGATGTTCCACATTTTTAATTTTATCTACAGAACCCTTTAAGATGCTTCCTAAATCAAAAAAAATTTTTTTTAATTTTTCTGTTAACTTTACATCTGATTAACCTACCTCATCCTCATATTTGTCTACAATCACAATACATTTGCTGCTTACATATTCTTCACAATCATCAATGATGGCCTATGTTCTGGTTTATCATGGCATGAAAAAATAAATCACCCACCTCCACCCTCTGAGCTTACTTTTCTATTTAGCACATATCTGACATTTAATTGGTTAATCATGACATACCCATAAGTCTATTTTTAATTCTGACCTATGCCCGCCTCCAACTTTAATTTTTGGAAAAGAAGTAAGGCTTTCTTTTTAAATTTCCTTAAAAATCATTTAATCATCAGTTACTTACCATCACCTGAAGAAGTACAATCAAAGTATTGAAACATGAAAGATTTTGTGTAGTGATTTCAACATGTCTTTATTATAATCTGTTATAATAAAAATAATAATACATATATTACTATAAATATTATATATATATATATATATATATATATATATATATATTACTATAAACATTATTTTATATATATCACTATAAATGTTATTATATATATATTACTAGTAACATTATATACATCACTATAAACATTATTATATATATATATATATATGTATGTATATATATATATATATATATATATATATATTACTACGAACATAATTATATATCCAGGGTGCAATGGGTAAATTGTTGCCATGTTATATTTTTAATTTCATGTCTGAGCATTGTTTGTTTTTGATTTTGTCAACTGCACAGTAGTGTCAGTTGGGTACTGTCTGTGATTAAAAAAAAAGGACCACCATGACACAATTCACTCAAGCAGAAATTTGGAAACAGCATGCTGTACTCCATGGCATTCACACTGGAAGCTCCAATACGAACATTTCAGTGTGTTTGGGTGTCAATCTGAGGACAGTTCAGAGGATTCAGAAAGAGTTGGATGAGTCTAATGATCACTACAAAAGTATGGTAGCTCAGAACGTTCACGCTGATTGTTTTGATAAAAAAGAACACCTGGATTTGTTGATGAGAGCCTCAGGCTCAACAGGGAGGCCTACATCAAGTGCCTTGAGGAGGTAAAGTGCTGCCCTGGGTCAAGAGGGTGACTGCTGGAAGACCATATGTCTGACAACAGCACTCTGCACTATGCCACACAAACATGAGAACCTAATCAGACAATTTCTGTGATCACATCACCCCTTACATTTGTCCTCCTAACTCCTCAAACTGCACCCCTCTTGGTTATTATGTGTGGGGTGCAGTTGAGCAAAAGACCAACAAAAATCCTTGTAATACCAAAGACGAACTTAAGGCAAGGATTATGGTAGCATTCACCAATTTAATCAAGAAGACTGACCAGAAGAGATGCAGAAGACTGCAAGGTCGCCTGGAGACCATGATTGAAGCTAATAGTGACTTTATTGAATAAATTTACTCTTTAAATTTCCAAGATATTTTTCTGTAATTTTGGTATATGTATCTGTTAAAATGAGATGTCAGTGATATTTTCATTTTGTGTAATTTAGATGACAATTTATCCATTGCACCCTGTAGATAGATAGATAAGGAACAGAGATAGATAATGAACCAACAGAGATATGGTCAATTACTCCACAGGGTTATATAATATATAATTAAGGATTATATAATTAATGACATCAAGGATTATATAATATATAATTAATGCTCAATTTTTATAAGCCTTCAAATTAATACCAGACTTTTTAGAAACCTCCAATTAATATTGGATTTTTATTTTATTTTTAAAATTAAGACTGGATTATATGCTAGGCATTAATGAGTTACAGCAGATCTCTATACTAAAGAGTTTTATAGCCTTTCCAAAGCAGGAAATTATCATTGGATAGATGCTATAGAATGAGTGACCAGTTCCAGGTCATATGCAAAAAGGATCTCTGACTAGCTGTACTGAAGGATTATTTAATCCTTGAGCCATCAGCAGCACCTCCAGCTCCAGTTAGCCATCCTCACCAGCAACAACAATATGCAATAAACTTTCCTTTTTGGAACAACACTTTTCAACAGCTACAAAACTGTCTTTTTTCAGGATAACAGTTTTCAGCAGTTACAAAACTGTCCTTTTTCAGGACAACAGTTTTCAACAGCTACAAAACTGTCCTTTTTCAGGACAACAGTTTTCAACAGCTACAAAACTGTCCTTTTTCAGGACAACAGTTTTCAATGGCTACCAAACTGTCCTTTTCAGAACAACTCTTTTTAACAGCTATCAAAACTGACCTTTTTAGGACAAGGCTCTTCATACCCTCTACACAAACATGTGAATTTTGCTGAGTGCCCTGTAATCTTATTTTTGTTGATGTATTTCCTTTTTTTTTTTTGACTCAATTATTCATTTTACTGTTTGTTGTCTTCTGCCATTCAGCATCTATTTGCAGGTCACTATACCACTCACAACAACAATGTTATTGATGCATTACATAAAGATGTCTTAACAACATGATGATATCTTAAACAAACTAATTGAATCACATTTTCCATTTAAAGTGCAGATTGGGTTAAAAAGAAAATTGATCTATGTTTCCATTTAGGAAAACAAAGTCATATTATACAAAAGATCAAATTTTATGCAAGTAGATAAAATTTTATCAAAGAATAGGTATTTGAATATTCTGATTTCTGAATCAAAAGACAAAAGTGTCTCAATTTTTCTGTCTAAACAGGTCAATGTTGTAAGTGGCAATTCTGCAAAGGAAACTTGATTAAAAGAAATTCTTTAGATAAAACTTCTGATCTCTTAAAGAAAATCAACTGCCAGGTATTTGAGGAATTTGACAAATCATCTCCAAGAAACGGTATTTGGTTAATTAGCTCTGAATCCCATTTTGCTTATCGAGAAGAATTTCAGGTTCTTCACATGTCAACTTCAAATTATCATTTGATGACAACACGTGATAATCAATAAAAAGAGAATCAAACAAAAGTAAAAAAAAAAATGATATCAGAGTTCAACTCTAGTTAACAATGTCTCAAACAAGAGATGCCAAGAAATCAAACTTTATTATCATGCCATTTTAGGGAATTTCTTACCTGCCCACCTTTTCTCTTGTCTCATCAGTTGAATGATAATTTTATTGCCCACACTTTTAAAAAAATGTTTAGAGGCAACACTCAGAGCATTTATTGTATGTCAAAACCCAAAATAAGAAAAACAAAATGGCTGGAAGAACATCAGTTAAGGAGCCTGATTTCTTATCAGAATTAAAAATGTTATTTTCCAGGAAAACTCTGGTCAACCTTTTTCTTTCTCTATTTTTTTTGCAAAGTTGCCTTGTTACTGTAACAATCAAAATATATATAAAAAAAATGATTAATGTTTGTTTTTTTTTCAATTATCTCTACTTAAATTTTGGATTAAATCTGCAAACTCAATTTTAAGTCACATCAATGCACTTGATATTATGTATCTGTCTATATTTCTGAGATGAGGTATTATGTACATTATGTACATTATTTGGACTATTGTCCTCATCTTTGTCGCCATAAGTGCTAACTGACATCCATTAAAAACATGGCACGTGGAACTAGAACAGTCTACCCCAGTGAGTGAAATAAAGGGTTCAGTTCAACATTCCAACCACCTGAAGAAGGTCGGAGAGTACAAAGGCCGTAAAATTGTAATAAATATGGCGACAAAGATGAGGACAATAGTCTGAATAATGTAAATAATGTTGATATTATGTATCTAAAGCATTTTTTTTTAATCATTTCACCCCAAGCAAGGTCATAATGCCACTAAGATAGCAGAGGTTACTGAGAATAAAAGAGAATGAGAAAACTTCAGTGAGGAGAAAGAATAATAAAAGAACAAAATTCAAGAAGACAAAAGATAGCAATTAATATTAATTAATTTAAATTTACAAAAATCATAAGTGGCAGAAAAGCAAAAAATACAGAAGTGAGTACCACAGGCAAGAAGTGCATGAAAAGAAACTATTATTAGGTTGGTGCAAAAATAATGACGTAATAATGTCGTTTTTTGACGTATTTTTTAACGTCAAAAAACAACATTATTACGTCATTATTTTGACACTGACCTAATAGAATAGAACTTACAGTTACATTTAGCTATTTCAACAGTATAACAATATGACCAAGTTGACAATCTAGTTGTGTGCTTAAATTCTAAAGGTCATAGTACCAAGGAGGAAATTCATCAGAACAAATGCCATGAAAGTATTTGTAGAAAAGACAGAGGGAAGCCACATCATTGTGGTAGGAAAGTGACTGAAGTTGACATGCAAGGTCAGGACTGATAAAATTACAGACCCTTTGCATTTTTTCAAGAATCTATAGATATATTGCAAGATCTCCAAACTATATATGGCAGCAATATTCAATGCACAGATAAATGGTAGATTTATAAATGTGATCAGAAAAGTCTGTAGCACTATACAGTGAAGCAACTGGCCTCAGATCCAAGCAACTGATTCAATATAATCGTTCCACTTCATGTCAGCAGAAAATGTGAGACCAAAAAGATGCAATGAGTTGCTTTTCTGGAGGTTAGCATCAGCCATGCTGATAGAAGTCAAAAATGGTTCTCTATGATCATTAAAAGATAACAGTTTCATTCTGAAGGTGTTCAAATTTACAAGCCATTTATTGCCACAGTTAACAACTGAATGCAGGTCATTTTCAAGAGCAGCTGCAGTTTTACTTTGTTGAACCTATCGGAATTATTATCATAACAGGAGTAAATAGTTATGGCATGAGCATAAATACCTAGTTGAGAACTGAGGGCATTGGGAAATTTGTCAATGAAGATAAGAAATAACAGAAGTTCAATGATAGAGCTTTGAAGGATTCCCACATTAATGTGAAAGGATCCAAAAGCATGGTCATTCAACATGACTTTCATAACATGAAGATAGGCTTGATATTAATTTAAAATAAACCAATACTACTACCCAAATTATAAAAGAAATGTAAAACACTTCAGACCATTTTAAGATCCTGAGGTGATGTATTTTTATTCTTACAAATATTTTTGATTTAATTTCTTTTTATTATTTTTGTTATTTTTTCTTACAATGTTTTTAGCCAATGCATTCTCCAGCTGTTTGTGCACTTAGACGAAGTGTAATGGTTAACAAGCTTGTCTTGCAAGATCAATTATAACTGAGTTTGTGAGTTCAATCCTTACTGGGTGCTCCATACTTTTGAACTTGTGCGGCATCTAAGCTACATTTATTAAATTGCCATTCTCCAGCTGTTAAATTTGTGGAGATTACGCCATCTTGTTTGCCAGGAAGACCACTAGATGTCACTCTATTCAGGATTTTAAAAGGAAGCAACACAGGATCACCCTTTTCGCTCTGGGATATAGTAGTGACAAAATCATGACTCGTCCCTGCCATGGGGTGGGGATTTCATTTTTTTCCCCAGGGAAGCTGACTACTTAATTTCAAACAAATCACAATGCACACCCACTACTCTAAGCACATAAATATTTTTTCTTCCATTTTTTGTGCTATATGTACACACAATTTTTTTTAACATTTCACCGCAATACAGGCAATAAAGCCACTAAGATGCAAGTGTTTACTGAGTGTCGGAGAATATGAGAAAAATAAAGCATTATTAAGAAGAGAGAATAAAAAAAAAAAACAGGATTTAAGAAAACAGAAGATAACAACTGAGATTGCATTTAAATTTTTGAAGATCAAAGATAAAGTGAGTCCCACAAGTGAGAAGTGCATAGAAGAAACTGTTAACATAGAACATCTAGCTCTTTCAACTGTAAAATGATGAAAATTTGCCACCAATCTAATACAGTGCTTAAATTCATAAAGTCTAGGTACCAAAGAGGAATATTCATCAGAACAATTGCCATGAAAATATTTGTAGATAAGGCATAAAGAAATTACATTATGGCAGTGAGAATATGAAAGAAGGTGACATGCCAGGTCAGGACCAATAACATTGCAGATTCTTGGATTTTATCAAGAATCTCTAAGTATATAGCAGTAGCACCAGACCATTAACAAGCCATTCCATGCTCTAATTAACAGCATATTGCTGCCAATTTGGCCATAATGAACTGATCAGACTTACTATTAAGACAGGGGTGAATATAACTTTCTTTTTTGTTTTTCTCATGAGCTATGATGTTCTTTTTCTAAATATGTATAAAATTTCCTCCATGTTAAATTAATTTCTTTTAAAATTGTTGATTTCAGTTACTTTTCTTCATCCTCATCAGCAACAAGTAGTAACTCCTCATGCTACAAACTGCTAACCAACAGCAACCTCATTCATTACATTTTCCTGTAGCTGTACCTACTTTCCCCCAATACATATTGTGAGTATTAAACTTTTTAAGCCATCCTTCTGCGTAATATGTCAAACAAATCAACTGCCTCATTTTGATTTTAAGTATGAATGCCTTAATAGTTGCCATTTTCTTTAGAACTTCCTCATTGTTACCATGTTCTGTCCCTGGTATTCTCAGCATCTGCCTGTAGAACCACATCTCCATTGCTTCAGGTTTTCTTCATCCATAACAAAATTGTCCAGTACTTAATGTTGTACAGGAAGATAAATATAACACAGCTTCTTCAGCTCTTTTTTTTGTCTAACAAAATATACCTATGTCTTAATATTCTGCTTAGTTTCTTGAAGGCTTCTTTCATTCTTCCAATGCCCCTTTGGATCTCCGTATCACAGATTTCCTTGTTTGTTATTACATGATCGAGATAATTTCAACTAGTCACATGGTACCTCTCTCTCTCTCTCTCTCACACACACACACATTTTCAAACAACAAAGCCTATAAATTTGTTTCTTCTTTTTTGAGCAATCTCTACACACATAATATAATTTTCTCTTTATCTCCTTTTATGAGCGATGTTGTTCTTTATATATCTCATGGCTGGACATTTATATCCAAGGATGCCTGTCTACTAGAGCAGCTAGCCAATCCCAGTTGCAGACGCATGCCCAAAGCCTACCTGTAGTTTATACTGCAACTATGCTGAGCGAACCTTAGTTATAGTTTCTGGGAGAGAGTACATTATCTGGCAGGATCAACACCATGAACAAGCCAGCATGCTGAAACTCTCGGTCATGATGACTTGTGACTTTGTGCTAGTAGAACCATCGATGGCTCTCAAATAGTTCCATCTACGCAATTTCACTTACAATGCTAGGGTCAACCTTTGGTGTGGTTTTCAGGCACTTTTCAAGGGGCTGCACACTAGGATTGCTTCCCAAGACCCATAACATTAAGAAGTCACCTTCATGACAAATTGACCTTGGCGATGTTCGAAACTCAGGTTAGAAAGTGAATGTTCTAACCACTTGGCCATATACCCATAATCCTCCATATCTTGAAAGTCCTTCCTTTGGAAAGTTTTGATCTTTACCAACAAGAATTTCTAACTCCTCCTGCAACCACAGCCATTTTAATCCTGTTGTAACTCTTTGCTACAAATTAAATTACAGGAATAACTTACATCTTATTCTCTGTGATCTCATCTTTCATGGATACAAGGGCCAATTAAGACTATCATGGCTGAGAAGATTAAACAGGGTTTTGCACTCTTCTGCCTTTCTCCTTTTCTTCTCATTTGATTTCATGCAGTATTGTTGATCACCTAATTGTCATTACACTATTATTTTGAGATTCTGAGTTTTGGGGTGTTTTTTACAGTGAGGTCCACACTATACAAGGCTCAGGGGCTACTTGAGGGAGAGGACTACATTAAGAGACAGTTTATATGGATAGGAGGGGAAGATAACAGTTAACCCTAGACAGTTTAAGATTGTAGTGATCAGGGAAACATCCTCTTGGGAGTTAGTTCCACAGAGTAGTGGTTTGTGGAAAGAAGCTGTTCAAGAGGAAGTTATCACTGAGAGAATATGGAGCTGTAGTATTTTCAGCATTATATATGATTTTTTATTAGTCTTCATCTGTTTATGTTGATTGTTATTGCAACATCTTATTTAACCAATTAATTCACTCATCATTAAAGAAAAGCTGCATTAAACTAAAATTATTGATCTAAACCAATTATTAAATTATGATGAAATAATGTAATTAAATTCTCTCTAAATTTGAGATGAGCCACACAATTTATTGTTCAGACAACTGAATCCCTTTTTTGATGATGTTGGCACAATGTTTTGTTTGATTCAATCTTTAACCTTTGTTAAGTGTATATTCCTTAAAAAAAAAACAGATATGACATGCAATATAACTTGTTATATATGGAAATTACTTTTTTTTTTTTAAGCATTTAACCCCAAGCAAGGCGGAAGTGCCATTAGCTTGCAAAAGGGGGTTACAGAAAGTGGGAGCGAGAGCATAGAGGCATGAAAGAGGATAGGATGAAGAGAAGGACAGGGAACAAGATCAAGGAGATGTCAATTGACATTGCATTTGAATATTTAGAGATTACAGCTAGTGACTTTGAAGCAAGTAAGAGGAAGGGAGTTCCACAGATGAGAAGCACAAAACACTGGGGTAGAAGAGACAGCTACATTTAACCGTTTCAACAGTGAAAGGGTGGGACTGAGATGCCAACCTCAAAGCACTTTTAAATTCATGCAGTTTGGGAACTAGTGAAAGTAGCTCATTGAAGCAGTTACCATGATAGTATTTGCAGAAAAGACAGAGGGAAGAGATGGCAGGTCTATGAGAGAGCAACTGTAAAGGAGATGCCAGATCAGGGCCAATCACATTGCATATCAACCTCTGGCTTTTGTATAAAAACCAAACCAGCCATCTCCTATGGTCAAACATGAACATAAAGTTATATCTAAAAAGGAATGGTTAAAAAATCACATTTGCAATAGTGTTTATCCTGTACAAGACCCAAGAGCCACTTGAGGTAGAGAGTTAAAGAGTAAGTGGTAAGAGGTGCAGTTTATGGCAATATATGGGGAAAATAATGGTTATCCTTAGACTAGCATTGTTGGAGAGTGTGGAAATTAAAGGAAGCAGCATATATCAGTTTGCAAGACAGCTACATAAGTTAGGAAATTCAGATCTCAACACTAAGCAGTTTTCTTTGCTTTGTAAAACTTCCCTGTGTATAGTTTAGAATTTTGCTGCTGAAATGGACTGCTCTGGTGTTGATATTAAAGAGCAACTTTTCTTTATCAAAATGCTATCTCAATGCTCTCCTAAACCCAGTTCTGTCACCCATTTACTCAAACTTGCTAAGTAGGTTATGCATTGGTTTTCTCTTGCTTTCAATATGTCCTCTTGAGTATAAAATTTTCCAAGCCCTCTTTCCTCATTATGCACCCTGGAAATTTCTACTATCTTCTGATATTTCCTCTCGGTTTCCATTTTCTCTAAAACTTCATTGTTGCTCATATGTTCAGTCCATACTATTCTCAACATCCTTCTGTAGAAGTACAGTTCTGTTACTTGAAGTCCCTTTTTCATTTGTGAGCAGATTGTCCAGCCTCCACTGCCATATAGGAGAAGTGATATTACATAACACTTCAGTACTCTTTTCTTCATTTCTAATGAAATTTTCCTATATATATATATATATATATATATATAGTAGCACAGAATATAACCTGTTCTGTAATGTATTTTTATTAGATTGTGTGTTGGGGGTGGGGAGTTCTTTGTTTTTATTAATTTTACTCCTCAAGTTTCTAAAACAGTTTGTGTCACACTTTTGGTTCTATTTCATTCCATCTTGTGAAGTGCTTACCATCCCAAGAATTGCCTAATATCTATCAATGTTTCTTAAGCTGCATTCATTATCTGAAATGTGGCAAAACAATTTTCACAGGAATTCTGAGTATGCCTTGAGTTAAAATGGTGGCAGCTGTACACTTGCTCAACTATTAATCAATTTTTTAAGGACAACATCTGCCATATCTCAGACTGAAATAGTTGACTCAAGGTAATGAAAACTACTCTGCAATTGTAAAGACATTCCAAGCTACTGACTGCAAACTTGTCCAAGGCAGACTTTATTTGCACAAAGAATATGAATAACTCTCTACAGGAATTTTCAGATTTCATCATATTTTAAAAAGATAATCTGATTTTGTGTCTGAGGTAATTATCTATTTCTTACTTGTACATACTTATTATTCAAATAATTTGAATAATTATTGCATATTTTTAGGAAAATAGTAAATGCTCTTTCTGACTGAATTTCTGGAATGAAGAGTTTTGATTATTCATATTATTTATACTCAGGCTATAAATGTCTTCATCTTTCTTATTATTATCAGAATGTTTCAGCCATTGTGCCCCCCTGCCTTCATCAGGTGCATATTGATTCAGGTATCGTTTAGGAAATTTCAAACTGAATCTATGATTTAATCTATATGAGTTGACTATTCTTGTTCCAGTGCTTAAGTCTAAAGCTATCTCATTTAGTTCTTATTTTAGTACTGCTCAGTTATTTAGTACTGCTCAGTTATTGATTGCTATTTTGACTGAGTCTGAGTCTGCATAACCCAACATGGGGTTTGAACCAACAACTCATTTTTTGTCTTTTTTTTAAATACAATAAGAGATCTGTTAATTTTAATACAAGAAGTGCAAAAGTTTATTTTCAGTTTTTTTCTACTTTTTCTAGCAAACAGCAAGAATATTACTTTTCCAAAATGAAACAAATATTTTTCTATCTATCTATCTATCTATCTAGATAGATAGATAGATAGATAGATAGATAAACAGATAGATAATAACATCAAATTCATAAGTGGTAAGGATAATCCAAGCAGGTCTTTTTAATATAAAATATTAAAAAGATAGATCCACGAAGAGAGCTCAATGTATTGTATACAGAGCAATATGATATTCATCAAAGGAAAAAACTTAACACATCTCGAAAAATCCAGTAATAAATTTATTTCAGTGGACAATTTACCTGCTGAAATAAATTTATTACTGGATTTTTCAAGATGTGTTGAGATTTTCCCTTTCATGTATCTATATATATATATATATATATATATAAAACATGACAGCATTAATGAATAATTATGCATATAAAATCTCTATTCTGTTTCTTTTTTTAATTCTTCACTATTGACAATCTCTCTCCTGATTATCACTGCTTTTTGATTGTAAAATCATTACCGATGCATTTACAATATACAAACAGTGATCTACTTCTATCTGTAATATCTGCCTTATTTTGTGATGACTGGCTAATGCATTCTCTCATAAAATCATTCACAATCTATTTATACAGTAAAATTATTGACAATGTATTTCTGGAGTAAAACCATTAGCATTTCATTTTCACTACATATATATTCTATCAGTAATGCTTACATTAATTCATGACTATTGAAAATATTGTATTTCTATAGTTAAATTATCAACAATGCCTTTACATTATGCTTTGAATCAGCCTATTCTATCAGCAATACTTGCAATAATTCCTGACCACAGACAGTCCATTCCTTTCCAATTTTCAATGCAAATCATACAGACTGAGTGCTAAAACAGACTTGAACAAATTTTATGTGAAAAATTTAGAAACTAAAGCATGAAATTCTCATATTGTTTTCCTACTATTTTAGATATTAGATATTATCTGTTAGAACAAAAAATGATTAAAGCAAAATGATGAAGTAGTGATCAAGTCAGTGGGCAGTGATAAGAAACTGAATTTAAATGTAACCAGTCTTAAAACAGAATTACATTTATTATTTCTTTTATTTCCTAATGAACTTGTTATTGAATCTATAATTAGAGGTTGGATGTACAAACAAGTTTTTTGAATCCATTTTCAGAAAATAGTAGCTAACATTTGTCTTGAATAGATCTTCAGGCATTTTTTTCTCAACTTAGGCATTTTAAGGATTTGTCAGGCAAAAATCTGTTTTTTTCAATTATTATATCACTGTTGTCATGGTTATTAACATCTGGGTAAAATATTCCTTAAAATGAGAAAATTTATACGATTTATAAAGGTCAAAAGAATTGAATGCCATTGCATTGTCATTAAATATTATCATAGAATAGCTCAAAAAAGGACAAATCCACACAAAAATGTTCTTTCATTAAATATATTTGCTGAAAAAGAAAATGGACAAATTTGTTTAAAGATTGTTGAAAAGATTGTACTAACCAGAACATTAATCATAACGAAAATCATAATATTAGGTTGGTGCAAAAATAATGACGTAATAATGTCGTTTTGTTGACATTAAAAAATACGTCAAAAAACGACATTATTATGTCATTATTTTTGCACCAACCTAATAATTAGTCAGATTTAGATCAGATTTTATATATATAGTGCGGCTAATAAAGTATTATTGAAAAAGAAAATTAAAAGTCCTTTAAAAAATTTTTGATTCCTCCCCACAAAATGGCCAGGTTAATAATCATCAATAACACCAACTAAAATATTTTCTTTAAAGTTGTCTTGAATGACCATTCTTTTAGATCTTTTTACATGAATGCAGGTGTTCCCCAGGGCTCTATCCTTGGACCTATGTTGTTTCCAATTTTCATCAACCTCCTTCGTGATGGCATCAATTCTCAACTTGGTATCACTGCTGATGGCATAACTATTTATTCCTGTTTTAATAGTGAGTCTGAGTTGTTTTTTTGAGGTCAAATTTGAAGCTGATCTAAAAAATGATCTACATTCTGTTGCTAAGTGGGGCAAGGAATGGTTTCTTAATTTTAGCACCTCCAAAATGAAATTGCTCTTTTTTAATTGTCTGAGAGAACCCTTTTTAACTTCCATCTTCTGATGCTAACCTACAGGAGAGTGACTCATTGCACCTTCTCAGACTCATGTTTTCTGCTGGTATGAAGTGGAAAGATTATATAGTGAATCAATTGATAGATCTATTGCTGGGAAAGTTGGTATACTGTGTTGTGCAAGACCATTTTTCTTGCCAGAATCTATTTTACATATTTATAAGTTTACCCATTCACGTATGCTTTGAATATTGCTGCCATATATAGTCTCGTGCTCCTGTGATATATTTAGAGGTTCTTGATAAACTCCAAAGAAAAATCTGCAATGTTTTTGGTCTTGACCAGCATTTCATTTTCAGTCACTTTCCCATTGCCATACTGTAGCTTCCCTGCGCCTTTTCTATAAATACTTTCATGGTAATTGTTCGGATGAACTTTCCTCTTTGGTATCTAGACTTTATGAATTTAAGTACTGTACTAGATTGGTGGTAAGGTCTCATCATTTTACAGTTGAAATGGTTAGAGGTAACCATCAGTTCTATGCTGACTGTTTCTTCTATCACACATCTCACATGTGGAAGTTTCTTCTCGGTACTTGCTTCCCAGTTAACTTTGATCTTCAAAAAATAACCCTTTGTATATTAGTGGCTTTATTGCCTTGCTTGGGGTGAAATGTTTAAAAAAAATATAATAATGGCGACAAAAATCATTGAACATGTATCAATCACTATCACAAAATATTGCAAATGCAGGAAAAGATAGATATCCATTAATTGGCTTAATAAATAAAGGATGACGTAGGTTCAGAAGATCATTTTCATCATTACAGTTTATACAATAGCATATGCTTAAAACCCTTTAACCATGAACAATTGCATTTTCATGTAAAATGTGGAAACCCCTGCTTCAACCCCTAATCACCGGGCAGATTCTCAAAAAGGAAATATATTGAACAAAAACTGTTTAATATATCTTTAGTCTCTATTTCAGAGATGAGGTATTATGTACACTATTTACATTATTCGGCATATAGTCCTCATCTTTGTTGCCATATTTATTACAACGTTTCGGCCTTTCAGTATCTGTCTATATTTCTGAGATGAGGTATTATGTACACTATTGTCTTCATCTTTGTCGCCATATTTATTACAACATTTCAGCCTTTCGGTATCTCTCTATATTTCAGAGATGAGGTATTATGTACACTATTTACATTATTCGGACTATTGTCGTCATATTTATTACGCCTTTAGTTCCATGTGCCATGTTTAATGCATGTCAGTTATCTCCTGTTAATTCCCCTCTCCCAGGTCTCCACTGCCTTAAATAGGTATTGAACTCACACTCTATACACATTATAACTGATATCCATTAAACATGGCACTGCGAACTAGAACAGTTTACCCCAGTGAGCGAAATAAAGGGTTCAGTTTGACATTCTAACCACCTGAAGAAGGCAGGAGAGTACAATGAATGAAACATTGTAATAAATATGGCGACAAAGATGAGGTGGATATCCCGAATAATGTAAATAGTGTATCTTTAGTAGTATCATTTCTTTCAAAAAACAGGTAGCAAATAGATTTCATGGTATAATGCATGGTGCCTCCAATCTCTTATCATTAAAGTGAATAAAAATATTCAATGGTATGTTTACTAAATCCTGCCAATGATATCACAATTTACAATATCATCACAAATAGATAAATAAAAATAATTGTATATAAATGTTTTTTGATTATGAATATTTAATATCATTATTTTATATTCAATTCCAAAAAATTATATACTTTTTATGTATATCACTTAAAATCATTTGGTTTTATTACAAAAGCTGCCATCGTGATTTGACAAAATAATATAAATGCATCATATCATTATTAAGCCATCAAAGCTTTTGTTTTGACTTTTTATAACCTGAGGCACCCTTTAAATAAATTGTGTGGGCCATCATATTAAGTTGCAGAAAAAGCTGACAGCATTTTCTAAAAACTTAAATGCATTGGTCATAAACATTTATTTCTTATGATAATTTTTAGAAATTTGTCTCAAATTATATATACACAAATATAAGAAAATGATACACACACACACACACACACACATATATATAATTATTTCCTTTTTTAAAAATATGATTCCATATGTTTCAAAACTGAGTTTCAGTTTTGAAACAGAAATTTCTGTCACAATGGAATCATATTTTTAGAAAAGAAAATAATTATAATATTATAAAAATTATTATATTATATTATATATATATATATATATATATATATATATATATATATATATATATATATATATTATATTATATGTTATTATTATATTATTGTATTATGCTCTACTGTTTATTTTGAGCATTGTTTTTCAAAAATAAAGTAATTGCTAAAAACACCGGATTGTAAATCTTACTGTACTTTCTTATTATATATATATATATATATATATATATATATATATATATATATATATATATATATATACATGAATCATTCATACAAAAAACAGATTAGTGAAGTTAATGATATAATGTAAATAGTGTAATAATATAAATAGAATACGTCTTCGCAGACAAATTTATTAAAATAACATTAACCCACGAACCTCTAGATGAATGTTGTGATCCCTGTTTTTAATAAATTCAACTTGTATAAGGTCTTTTTTTGCTTGTACTTTCATCTGTTCATACAGACATCATCAGGCATGGAAACTGATTTGCTTCTTTTTTTTTTTTTTAAATACATCCAGGTAATAACGGCACACGAAGGATTAGATGTGAATCGAAATATGTTTTTTAGAAATCTGTTATTGTTAACTGTAAGAAATTCTGGAGCCTGCAGTTCCAACACTAAGGTTGAATTTTATATATATGTACAAGCAAACATATCTCTCTCTCTCTCTCTCTATATATATATATATATATATATATATATATATATATATACACACATGGTCACATATATATTCAAACAAATTATACACACACACACACAATATATATGATTTAATCCATAGGTGGGGGAGAAGATGGATTCATACCTTTCCCAAGGGTATTTGTGCATGTTAATGTAATGAATCTGACTGGAATTTGAACTCAGAACCTCTGATTTCTTATACCAAGTCACTATTAGACCAGCTGCACATCCAATAAAATACAGGTAAAAAGAAAATGAAGTTGTTGTGAGAAAAGTGACAGAACTATAATCTGTGGATGCAACAAGCTAGCTGAAAGGCAATATTCAAAATGTATGACAGCTTAAGCCCAGTGATATACATGGAACTGGGATTAAATAAGTTATAGTCATTCACATTTCTTTATTTAATTCACACATTGATTTATACTTACAGATGCAACTCACATGTTAGAAATGATCTGAAAATGTGAGATTTTGTTTCAACCGCTTAAAAAAAACCTTCTTAGCAGGAAGAATCCAAATGTCCAAATGGAAGGGTCTGACTTCCTTTAAAATCAGTATTTTAATTCCTATCTTTATCTGGAATCAAAGTGAACACTGGTGCTATATATATATATATAATGTCATCCACAGACAGACTGTTTTGCTGTATCACAGCTCATCAGTGCGGCTAGACATCCGGTTGCCTCTAGCTAGGATTGAAACCCGACTGAATTGGTATCAGGCGGATATTCTACCACTAAGCCGTCGGCGCACGGTTGGGATGAAGGTGGATTTATGGCGTATTTATTTTAGGAAACACGCCCAGTGACCGACAGTGACTCAATTCGACATGCGAAGAGTCTCGCTATATAGCTATAAATAGTCACTGATACACAAGTATAGTATTGGTGTGTATGGAATAAATTCCAATAACCAACAAATACTATTCTTAAAAGAGTGCTCAATACAGAGTAGAGCAAATATAATCATTTATTTGAAAATTTTAACATAAAAATGTTATAAAATCACTACAAAAATAGCCATTTTGTTTCAACACTTCTGGTGTCTTGTCAAATGATGGTGTTGAATCAACACTATTGCTTGAGAAGACACCAGAAGTGTGGCTATTCATGTAGCGATTTATATATATATATATATGTGAATATAAGATATCACACATTGAGAGCTTGTGTTAATAAAAGAGCACTTTAATATGACACAGCTATTAAGTATATTACTATTTTAATTTATGCTTAGTAGAAAAAATAAATTAAAACACTTAAATAACCTTAACTTATTAAACAAGAAAAATGAAGTGATGGTCATATGAAGGCATAAAAATAAATACCTGTTTAAATACGTTGATCAAGATTAATTCCTACTATAGATTATAACCTTTCTTTTTTAATTTTTTTCTGTTTACTTGTCTTATGTTGAGCATAATTTTTTTATAGTTATAGTTTGTTTGTTTGTTTGTTTGAGTTTTATGGCATATCAACCACTGTGGGTTATTTAATGCCAAATCCAGTATATATGAATTTTAAATGCCTATTTTGTATGGAATAAAAAATATATAACTGGAAACATTATTGTTTCAAAAGAAAAACAAAAAAAACGTATAGCTGGCAACATTACTTTTTTACAAAAAAACTGAGCTGGCAACATTATTGTTTCAAAAACTTTGAGCTGGCAACATTATTTTTCTGAAAACATTATCTGAGACCTTGCTGTTGGATGCAGTTTATCGCCGTACCCAGGACGTGGATGTAGTTTACCGTCATACCCAGGACGTTTATAGTTATAGGTATGTTTAATTTAATACTAAGGTTTTTATTAAAACATTAATCTCTGTTTATTTTAAATATGAAATATAAATCCCATCTATTTTAAATACAATTTTTTTTTTTAAAGTTAGTAATTCCTGTATATATATGAACTATGCTAAAATTGTGTTAACCAAATATTTTTATTAAAATTTAAATTATGTAATGGTCAGTTTCAGCACCTGAAGATTGCATTGTGCAGGAAATGCTGAATCATACAACCAGTGACAAAAAAAAAATGTATATACATATATATATACATATAAATATATATATATATAGTCATGAATATTAGATACATGATTGTATCTATTTTATGTCTAAACCCTGTATTTTAATTTGTTCAGCTCATAAAGAAAAAAATCATTTCTGGGTTACCCTATTTTCCTTTCTTTCCCTTTCTCCCTCTCTCTCTCACTCTACCCCTCTCTTTGCTCTCTCTTGCCTCCCTCCAATTTTTTTTAAACCTTATATTGAAATTTTTCTTTTCCTTTCTTCCTCTTTTAATATAAATATTTTTCCCTTTCCTTTTTTTCTTTCTTTCTCTCTTCCTTTTGTCTGGACAGATTGACTCCATTTATTAAAAAAAACTTCACCCTGACGAGATGAATATTTGTATATATTCATGAAATAAATTATAACTGAATGAATTATTTTTTGTACTTATTATATAACATATATATATATATATATATATATATATAGATAGATAGATAGATAGATATATAATTATATCTATATATAAATATATCTATATATATATATATATATATCTATATATATATATATATATATCTATATATATATATATATATATCTATATATATATATATATATATCTATATATATATATATATATATCTATATATATATATATATATATCTATATATATATATATAAATACATCTATATATATATATATATCTATATATATATATATAAATACATCTATATATATATATATATATATATATAAATAAATAAATATATATATATATATATATATATATATATATAAATAAATAAATAAATATATATATATATATATATAAATAAATAAATAAATATATATATATATATATATAAATAAATAAATATATATATATATATATATATAAAATAAAGAAAAAAGGAAACATTTATCCATCTTTTATTAAAGTTAAAGCTCTATTAGAGACTGAGGTATTTTAAATTTTGTGTTGTCTAATTTTCATTGGTTAATCATGTATCATGTGCATTCAACTCTTGAATCAACATTAGTTGAATTTGTGGCATTCTTTATTGACTCTCTCTTTTAGTTTATTTTCATTTTTATCACTTTTGTTATTAAATATCCCACATTGTGATAAAAGAACATCTTCCAAGGAAAGTGAAATGTACCAAGAACTATGGATGATCTAGTGGTTAAAGCACTTTCCATATATTTTTATCTTTGCAAATTGCTTTCTCTTTTAATTAAAGTAGCATTTTTTAAATCAAAATTATGGTCAGATTCATTACATTTATTAAGTTTAAGCTGAAATTTTGGAAATAGAGTAATTTGGAGTTGTTTTGATTTCCAAATTCTAAGTTGCTTTGTTTTGATTGGTTGCATAGGCATCATGTGTCCATTTTATGGTGTTTTTATGTATGTATCTTTCAGTTTTGTTGTGTGGGCATTATGTGTTTAGCTCATGGCATTTGAGTGCATTTAAGTCTTGAAATGCTTGTATCATTAAGTGTGCATTAAACAAATTGGTTACATTACTGTATTTTAATTGTGTGATAAATATGTTGAATGTGTCAAACTAGAATGAATTATCAGCAAATGCTTGGATCTTACATTCTTGAAGTACACGTTTTAGGAATATTGGTGATATGAAGTAATATTTATCGATGTTGATTAATATTGCTCGTCATTTTTTTCATGACAGTTTGGCTTGATTTTTTACTCACATAGCATTTGTAAAATAGAAATTATGCCTTGCTTTATATTTATATTTATATGATAGTAAATAATTTAATGTGTTATCTCAATGGTGTTTTCTTTTGTATTTATAAATGTGTGTCTTTTGATTTCATTAAATAAGTAACATAAGAAGACTATATATCTGATTGTCAGAAAAAACAAAGGGCCCAACATGCAAGTTACAAATTGGAGATACCAAAATCAAGCTAGTACAAAAATTTAAATGTCTAAGAAGTGTTTTAACAGAGGACAGAAAGTGTGACACTGAAATCTGAAGATGCATTGGGATAGCTACAAATATTTAAGTAAATGCTCTGTTTATAATAAACAGTATTAAACAACATTTATTTGTATCTATAAAAAGAATGTATAAACATAAAAATGTCTTAAATAAATTGTCGGACTTTGTCCATTTCATAATGTGTGACATCATTTGTTTATATTTGATATGCCATGAGCAGATACGAATGTATGTGAGAGATTCATAGAAGATTGAAGTTCAAATACAGTAAATTCAACCTTGCTAACTGAACGCTCCTCTGTGGCCAAATTGGTTAAAAGCACGTCAAGCTAAATGACAGTTCTGTATAGGATACAGGTTCAAATCCTGTTGGAGGATGAATATTTTCTTTGAAAATTTCTTGGACATTCAGGCCGGTAAATGTTGTTTAATACTGTTTATTATAAATAGAGCATTTACTTAAATATTTGTATCTATAAAAAGAATGTATAAACATAAATATATATATATATATATATATTATGAAATGAACTAAGTCCAACAATTATAATTAGTCCATTTCATAATATATGATATCATTTGTTTACGTTAAGATATGCTTTGAGCAGACATGAACGTTCAAGAGAAATCACGGGAAATTTGTAGTTTAAAAATAGTAATTTAATCTTGCTAACCAGACACTTCCTCTGGAGATAAATGGTGTAACACATCAGGCTATATGATGGTTCTGTGTAGGATATAGGTTTGATTCCTGTCGGAAGACACATATTTTCTATAAGAGTTCTCAGACATTCAGGCCAGTAAATGTTTGTTAATATTGTTTATTATAAACAGAGCATTTACTTAAATATGTGTATCTATAAAAATGACATGTAATCAGAAAATATATATATATATATATATATATATATATATGCATGTACATTAAATAAATATATATATATATATCTATATATATATAAAGTTGAAGCCTCTGTCTGTTTGTTTGTTATTGAAACCCATAACCATTTATATTTTGAATATATATTATCCAAGGTACTTGAATGAATATATTTCATTTTGATGAAAGGGTACTCCTGGTGGCACAACCTACACTGTAAAGTTTTTTTTCCATTTGATATAAATTAAATTTAAATTTAAACAAGGTAATGACTCCTAAGGTACTTGGATAAGTATATTTCATTTTGATCAAAGGGAATCCAAAAGGAGCACAAACAGAAATTTTTCCCTTTAATTTAAATTAAATTTAAATTTGAATAAGCGAATGACACCTATCCAAATTATAGAAGGAGAAAGCCAGAAAATGGAGGTCACATTGGCAAGATCAAACAATATGAATGTCAAGTTGAGCAAGAAATCACCAACCAGTGGGTAGAGCCTTACAATACATAATTGTTGTGACAGTTCAATTGTCATATCAATGTTGAAATCGACTCATCAGTTCATTCAATCAAGTACTGCATCAGATACATATCAAAGGGGTCAAATCAAGCGGTTTTTGCACAAAACCTCACTGAAAATTGTTTTCCCTTTGATTTAAATTAAATTTAAATTTGAACAAGGGAATAACTCCTATCTGCAACATAGAAGAAAAAGCCAGAAGATGGAGGTCACACTGGCAAAATCATTAAGTAATACTGAAATGCATTTTTTTTTCTCCACAAATTGTAATAATAGTTTAAAATCAATCATCATTTTCTATGGGTGACATGCAGCAAGGCATGGCTAATTCAACTAATATTATATATATATATATATATATATAGAGAGAGAGAGAGAGAGCTAGATACAGAAATCCATGCTATAACTGATCTCATGTTCTGACTCTATTTTTTGCAAATATGATGATAATGTATGATAATCAATAAAAAATATTTCATTTAAATTCTTTTTTGCATTCCCTTTTCTTTAAAGGATGATCTTCATGAGGCATTTCTCTCTCTCTGTCTCTCATGTGCACACAAGAAAGATGCATACATGTGTAGCTTAAAAATATATCATTCATTTTTGTAAAAAGAATTTTGTATCAGAGTCAAAAGTAAAAAACTTACAAATGTGTTTCACATTTTAATAATTTTACTTACTTGAATCAACAAAACATCATTTACATACAGTGATCCCAATCTAATGCAACCATTTTCTTAAGTAGCCACCTCTATATAGAGACAGTAGAGATGTTTCACAGAGCAGAAATACTCTTCATCCTCAATGAAATGAAACCCTTGTCCTTAGCTGCATAATTTGAGAATGAAGTCAACAAAATTGAAATTATAAAAATGGGGGAAAGAGGAGTAACATTTTCATGAAATTAATTAGTGTATATGTAGGAAACAAGTGTTGTAACTTAGGGAAGATTACTGAATAGAATAATCACACAAAGGTTGCTAATGAATGATAGTATTTAGGACAAGAACAACACATATAAGATTCACCAGTGGTGCATAGAAGAAGTAGTCAACTGCTAGAAGTGAGTCAAGTGAATTCCACAATGAATCTACAACTGCAGACCAACATACAGTATTTACTACTGTATTTATGTGAATGGGGACATACCCATTATCGTTCATAGGTATGCTACAACAATAAGGCCTATTCCCAACACAATTACATACCCACATACATACTATATTAAAACATGCCCAAACTTCATTTACTACCCAATAACAGACAATATTTTCAAACATGCTGAAAAGATTCCACAATAAAACACATACCACTTAAATCCAAGTGTATATTTGTTTTGGTATTGCTGTATAGTGTATTTTTACAACACATGATCAGTAGTCAATTTCCTGTCATCTGACTCTTTATTCTACCATTTATTTAACCTATAACCAACATATGCAAATAGGTGAAATCCTATTTGCCAATTCCACTACAGGTACAGTCTCTTAAAATAACATTTTAATATTGAAACAAAAAAACCTTCAAATCCTTACATCATTGCAACAAGTTTCCATCAAATTTCAAGTATGTTGATTACACTATTAATTTACACAACATATTTAAGATTTCAAAAGAAATAATTATCTCCTTGAATATTATCAAAACGTTTCTATAATTATACCCTCCGGCCTTCTTCAAACTTCTGCCAATTTTTCATTGAAATTCAAACTGAAACATTTATTTAATCTTACAGAAGGTAACCTGGAAAGACAGACACTAGAAGATGGCTGGAAGATACAACAGCTGAAATATTCTGACAATAACAACAATGAGGATATCAGTCTGTATGTACCATATATTCTGGCATATAAGGCAACTGGGCGTATAAGACAGCTTCAGTTTTCAAAATATGTAGGTTTTGGGTTATATTCACCGTACAAGACAACACCACCCCTTTCAACTTGAAACCTGCTTCATATTTCCATCTTTTACCGGTAGTTGGTGGGGCCATGATGGGGTCTTTTGATAGGTGGATTCTAATAATTTTAGACTGGATAATGCCAGTAACAAAATGAGAGCTTGCACATCCTCATCTACCAACAAGAACTGGCTTGTTAGCTAAAATATATTATATTCCTTGAATTATTACTAAAAAATTTTTTTTCCTGAATGCTCTGTCTAGCAAAGCACTTTAAATGCATCCAAGGCTAGCAATTGCTTTATTTGCAGTGTTTGACAATTCTTTTAGTTTTCTCTCTTGATGAATATGTATTTTATTATTATTGTGCAATCATAGCACATATTATATAAGGTAAGAGTACTTTTATTACACTACACTTTTATTATTTTATTATAATAATGTGAATTAAGTTGTTTCAGTAGAAAATATTTGTGTTGATAGTTACCAAAGCAGAGTTTAGCCTAATGGCAAAAATCTCCCATGCTAACAACTTACCATAAACCACAGAATTTAAGGTTCACATTTTATATACCTGGGGGATAAGACGGATGCCTAATTTTGGGGTGATTTTTTAAGGTTAAACGGTCACCTTGTGTGCTGACATCATTTGGTAAATAATAATTCCTCATTCCAGAAATTCAGGCAGAAATTATCTTGCTGATTAAAGTGACCTGCCAAATAACATTTCCTCCAAAGTCTGCTTGGCGAGTATAAAAATAAATGATCAGCAACCTAATCATCTTATAGGAAAGAAATGCTATTTCCAACACAATTACATACCAACATACTTACCATATTAAAACACATTCAAAACATGATTTTCTACCCAATAACAGACAATATTTATAAATATGGTAAAAAGAGATTCCACAGTAAAACACATACCATTTAAATGACAGTGGCTATTGGTTTGAAATTAACATCAGCACTGTGAAATATATGATCAGTCAGAGAAAACAAAGACCCTATTTTTCTCGAGGCAACTTTCAGGAAAAATTTCTCATAAGAATCCACTGATTTTGATTTTCAAGAGCAGAGATGCAACTTTCTCCAAACTGTTCAAACAGAAGAGAAGACATGGCTACAAAGTTTCTTCCCTACCACCTCGCATGTGCTGAAAGATGAATCATCTTCAACAGCAACACTAGAGATCGACAGTGAATGATCAAAGTCTTTTCTCAGCCACAGCTTTAACTGTGGACCAACTAATATAAGTCTTTTCTAAATCACATATTTTTCTGTGGATCAACTACCCAAAGACTTTAAACTCAACTAAAAACTATTTTTACTCTTTTTTTAACACTTTTGAATTCATGTTTATATGTTTGTAAATACAAATGATCTATTTAACAGGCAGGCCCATATTTTCTTTATTTTTCTTTTATTATTTTTTGGAATCAACACTTTCAGATTTGTAATATAAAAAATATAGACAATCGAATTTCCTATATGTACAGTGTGCAATGGATAATTATTGTCTAAATTATGCAAAAATGAAAATAACTCTTTCATGTCATTTTAACAGATATATTTACCAAAATTAAATGAAAATATCTTGAAATACTAAAGAGGAAATTTATTCAATAAAACTGCCATTGGCTTCAACCACTGCTTCCAGATGACTTTAGAATCTTCTGCAACTCTTCTGGATGGTCTCCTTGTTTAAGTTGGTGAATTCTGCCATAATTCTTGCTTTCAGTTCATCTTTGGTATTACAAGAAGTTTTGTTGGTCTCTTGTACATCTGTACACCACACATAATAATGAAGGTGGAGAGTTTGATTGCCAGATGTAAGGGGTGATGTGGTTGCAAAAATTGTCTGACAGCCATGACTAGGCTCTCTTGCATGTTGCAGAGTCCTGTTGCCAGCCATAAGCTCTTCCAGCAGCTGCCCTCTTGATCCAGGATAGCACTTTCCTCCACAAGGCACTTGATGCAAGACTCCATGTTGAGTTTGAGGTCCTCTTCAACAAGTTTTGGAATTCTATTCTTATCAAAATGATCAGAGTGAGTTTTCCAAGCTGCCGTACCTTCGTAATCACCATCAAACTCGCCCAACTCTTTCTGAATCCTTTGCACTGTCCTCAGATTGACAGCCAAACACTCTGAAATTTTCTTATTGGAGATTCTGGTGTGAATCTCAGGCAGTACTGCATACCATTTCCAAATTTCTGGCAGAATGAATTGCATCATGGTGCTCACAGACTGTGCCCAACTGACCTTACTATACTGTACAGCTGACAAAATCCAAAACAAATAACATGCATGTGAAAAATTAAAAATATAAAATGTCAACAATTTACCCATCATACTCTGTACATCCTACTATCATTATGAGAGACCTAAATGCTGAAGTAGGAAACGAATAGAACTGTAGGAAAATCAAATCAAAAAGATCAAATAATAATAAAGAATAACAAAAATAAAAATAAATATATTTTCCCATGATGCTAGTGATAGAGGAACCAGAAAGCATTTTGGTTGTCTGCATAATTTTATGACCCCCATTTCCAAAAATGACAGAATCACACTCTCTCTTTCCACTTCCCAATGCATAGCTGATGAAGCTTTACTTTGATCATTCCAACTCAGCACAAGGCTGACTTGAGCATAATTATTATAACCGTTCTTATTATTACTTATCTGAAGTTACTTCTGAACCAGAAAAAGAAAATGAACATACCCAAGAGACATTGAGAACTTTGTTTCCCTCCTAGTTTCTATAAAAAAAAAGAATAATCAGTCCATAGTAGACACCCAAGTTTATGTTGCTCCTTCTTTAATTGTTTATATGTGAACACAAACAGACACCTATAATGCATCAACGCACTACCTTAAACAACCATAAGACTATGAAAATGTTCAAAAGTATGGATTAATATCCCCTAACAAATATGGAAAAAAAAAGGTCTGATGTTGCACAGCAAATAAGCAAATAATATCCAACACCTGGTTTTCAGAGGACCCAAAATGTGTACCTCCAAAAGGAGACACAAAGATCCAGATTGGCTGCATAACACTCAATAAAAGATTCAGGAATGCTGTTCTACATGGTAAAATCTCTCCAGGTGCCAAGTGTGAGCAGGAGTACCTTCCAGCCATATGTAAATTCAAGCTAAAATTACAGAAAACCAAAGCAACATGTTGTGGATTCCGGGATGAAATCCGGTCTCAAATGAATGACAAACGCAGGCATGAAATATAACAAATAAATGTATTGACGTAATAATACAATTGGTAATACGGTTAGTAGATCCAGAAATGCGGTTAGTAGCAATAATAATATATATACAGTCTGGGAAATTCAGTATCGAAGTAGGACTTCATTCTGAGTCTACGTGCTCGCAGCTGTGACTCCTACAAAGCGGCTACCTCACACTCTCACTCTCTCACTTCCGGGTATTCAACGGCAGCAGTACAAGTACACACTGGGTGAGTCCACTTGTATAAAAAGGGGTGGACCCCTTAACACAACACCTAAGCTACAATAGGTCAGACTACAAAATGCCACAACTTACAAAGAGATGTACACTGACAAAGTGAAGAACAAATATAACAACTTAGGTGTAACTGGAAATTCAGAGTAGAATACATGAAGGGAAACTTTAGGGACATCATGAAATGCAATTATCCTCAGAAAAGCGAGACAAAAAAATATAGGATTGGATGTCTGTGCAAAAATATTTGGTAAGATTCAACACAAAGATCTATTTAAACTCCATAAAAAACTTAATTTATTTGAGAAAAGATATTAGAATCCAAATCATTTAACAACAGCAATCTGCCTACATACTGATAAAAAAAGGAATTGAGCAAATAGAAAGAAGCATAAGACAAGCATGCACCTTCTCACCAGATTCATTTAATATTTACACCAAGGTGATCAAAAGAGAACTAGAGGTCCTACCAGTATTTATTAATAATGGACGCAATCTTAATAATATATGCAGTTGACGCAAACAGAAAACTAGAGAAAATTCTTTACATGGTACTTGTAGATAGTTGTGCCCAAAGGTTTTTGGTAATTATTTTATCAGAACTTCAGAAATAAAACAAATTGGTTTCAGCTCATTAATGGGTAGTTTTGACAGTTGAGAAGTTAGAACTTGATAGTAGTAATCACTGTAGAAATAGGTAAGTGAAATCTGCTATGTTTTTCTCAGAACTACGAAGAGAAGAAAATAACATTAGCTGATGAGCATATAACTACTTCATGTATCACATATGGCTGGTTTCTCTGGCCATTGCATCTCTTGCTCCGTGGGTTTCACTTCCTGACTCTTATCTTGTTGCATGGATTCTCTTGCCATTCCTTCTCTTGTTTTGTGGTTTTATCTTGCTGTATCTTTGCTTGTTCCAATCTTTCTCTTGCTCCATGGTTTCTCTTGGTGTCCCTTCTCTTACACAGTGGTTTCTCCTGCCATTCCTTCTCTTGTTCCGTTATCTTGCTGTCCCATCACTTTTTCTGCCACTTTTCTTACTCCATGGTTTTTCTTGCCACCCTTTCTCTTGTTCCAGTGTTTTATCTTGCTGTCCATTCACTTTTTCCGTCCCTTCTCTTGCTACCTGGTTTCTCTTGCCGTCCCTTTTCTTCCTCCATGGTTTCTCTTGCTGCCCCTTCTCTTGCCATTCCTTCTCTTGTTCCAGTGTTTTATCTTGCTGTCCCTTTGCTTGTTCCACCCCTTCTCTTGCTCTGTGGCTTCTTTTGCTGTCCCTTCTCTTATTCCATGGTTTCTCTTGCCATTCCTTCTCTTGTTTTATTCTTTTATCTTGCTGTCCCTTTGGTCATTCCATCCTTTCTCTTAACATCCCTTTTCTGACTCTGTGGTTTCTTTTGCCGTCCCTTCTCTTGCTCTGTGGTTTCTCTTGCTGTCCCTTCTCTTGCTTTGTGGTTTCTCTTGCCGTCACTTCTCTTGCTCTGTGGCTTCTCTTGTCGTGGCTTCTCTTGCCGTCCCTTCTCTTGCTCCGTGGTTTCTCTTGCCGTCACTTCTCTTGCTCCGTGGCTTCTCTTGTCGTCCCTTCTCTTGCTCCGTGGTTTCTCTTGTCGTCCCTTCTCTTGCTCCGTGGTTTCTCTTGCTGTCCCTTCTCTTGCTCTGTGGTTTCTCTTGCCGTCACTTCTCTTGCTCTGTGGCTTCTCTTGTCGTCCCTTCTCTTGCTCCGTGGCTTCTCTTGCCGTCCCTTCTCTTGCTCTGTGGTTTCTCTTGCCGTCACTTCTCTTGCTCCGTGGTTTCTCTTGTCGTCCCTTCTCTTGCTCCGTGGTTTCTCCTGTTGTCCCTTCTCTTGCTCCGTAGTTTCTCTTGTCGTCCCTTCTCTTGCTCCGTGGTTTCTCCTGTTGTCCCTTCTCTTGCTCCGTAGTTTCTCTTGCCGTCCCTTCTCTTGCTCCGTGGCTTCTCTTGCCGTCCCTTCTCTTGCTCCCGGATTTCTCTTGTCGTCCCTTCTCTTGCTCCATCGTTTCTCTTGCCATCCCTTCTCTTATTCCATGTTATGTCTTGCTGTCTCTTCTCTTGCTCAGTGGCTTCTCTTGTCATGGTTTCTCTTGCCTTCCCTTCCTTTGCTCAGTGGTTTCTCTTGCCATTCTTTCTCTTGCTCCCTTGTTTTATCTTGCTCTGTGGCTTCTCTTGCTGCCCCTTCTCTTTTTCCATGGTTTCTCTTGCCATCTCTTCTTTCATCTGTCTGCTTATATCCATTTGACTAGGCTCCCAGAACCTGCTGTGAACCTTGGTTTTGGCTAACATCAAAAGTTTGTTTATTTTTATTTTAATTTTCCAACCTTCCTTTCTTTTTTCCTTTTCGTTATACAGCAGAAGTTATTCGTGCATCCTGTCTTATTTTGGTAGATTTATAGTCATAAATAAGTACACTCTGGTCCCGCAAACCCCTGGTATTTTCGTCTGGGTTGTGTCTTTTTGTTGTTCCTCTTTTTATTTGTGAGTTGCCTTCTCATTAGTTGAGAGAGAAGTTTAGAGAGAAAGAGAAACAAGGGTTTAGATATTTCATTCTTATATTTTACATTATTTTTATCAATGTTCATACTAAAGGAAAGCGAGAAGAAAAGACTAACCATAAATTGTAATCAGACAGAATGAATCTACTGTCATTAGCAAAAGGAAGAGACAAAGATATGTGCTACAAATTAGAGATATATCACAATTAGGTAATTGCAAAAATTTAACGGGCTGAGAAGTGTTTTAACAGATGAGGAATAATGTGATACTGAAATCTGAAGTCATATTGGAAGAGGAAAGATGCCTTCCCAAAGCTAAGCAAAGAAACAAGTAAATGTAATTAGCAACATAAAAAAGAGTCTTGAATTGCTATGTAATATCAATCTTCCTATATAGCAGTGAATCCTGAACAATTTCCTCAGACAAAAAGTAGCTGAGTTAGCAGAAATGTGGCTCTACAGAAGGATGCTAAGAATATCATGGATGGAACACATGAACAATGAGTAAGTTTGTATGTGTCTCTGGGTTCTAACGTGTATGCCTCTGTGCATGCCTGTGTCTATGACCATGTGTGTTTGTTTATGCATATGTTTATATGTATCTTGATATATGATATCAGTCCAGCCATTTTGAATATCCTGAAAATCAGTCATATGGTCTTGGCAACCAACCAGAGAAGATATTACTGAACATTCATTAACAGGCACTCTCTCATTAGGTTATTCACTTGGCAGCAAAATGCCACTTGTGTAGCGTGACCAATGCATTTACAATGATCAAGACTGCTCATTATGTGCAAGGACTTTTAGAAAAACATTGCCTCACCAGGGTAAATCAAGCTTCACACCATTCCGATCCAGGTCCCAGGTTCTTTGACTTATTGCCAAAGCTAAAATCATTGTTAAAATGCTATGGGCAAGATGAAGCAGAACCTGATGAGGCAGTTGATGGTGATCCCAAAAGAGGACTTAACAAAAGGTTTTGAAGAGTGAAAGGGATGCTGATAAATGTTCTATGTCCTAACAGGAGTACTTGGAAATGGAACAAATGTGCCATTGACCCCCTGGGGGAGCTATCTTTGCATTAATACTAAAAGGCTGGATACTTTCCGGACACGCTGTATTTATGTGTGTGTGTATATAATTACATATAAAACTGTAATACCTCATATTTTCATGGTAACTTCGTTAATTTTTTGACAAATGATGAAAATGTGATGCACACAACAGAATTTTTATTTTAATGTCAAACAATAATACAAAAATCATCGAAAACACATTTAACAGAGGATAAAATTATTGGCTCTCTTGCATCAATAATCAATTGTGTAACCTTTATTCTTGATTATTACCTTTAATCATTTTTCATAGTTCCTTACAAGATCACTAGACACACAGATAGGTATTTTGCTCCATCCTTCCTTGGCAATTTCTTCTAGTTCCTCCAAATTTGAAAAACTTTTACGTTTTTTCTTCAAATATGCCCATCAATTTTCAATGGGGTTTAGGATAGAACATTTTTTGCGTGGTACACCAATAACTTAATTTTGCTGTCGTCAAAATATTTTGCAACAATTCTTACCGTGTGTTTGACATGTTGCAACATCCTGTGATACCCCAAAGACAGTTTTCATGCACTTTGCTTGATATTATTTTTAAGATTAGCCAAATACTGCTCTTTATCCATGATACCCTGTAATCTCACTAGTTCACCTGGTCCAGAAGCAGGAAAACATCCCCAGAGCAGAATGCTCCCAACACTGTGCTTAATTGTAGGGAGGGTAGTTTTTGGTTTGTCAGCTTCATTCAGTTTCCTATATAACTAATGGAAGTTCATGTGACCAAATAATTTTAGTTTGGTTTCATCCAATCATAAAACAGAATATTAATATTTAATCTCATGTTCTAGATGGCTTCTAGCATAAGATAATCTGAATTTTAGGCATTTAAACTTAAGCAAAGGAGTTTTCCTTGGGCAACAATCTCAAAGTCCTGCTTGATAAATGTCTCTAATGACTGTCTTTGTCAATACATTTAACCCTGATGTCTTTACATCATTGACAATGTCCTTTGTCATTAAATGAGGAATCTTCAAGACATCTCTAACAATATTTCTGTCCATTCTCTCAGAAATTAACCATTTTTGCAAGTGCTTTATTAGCAACCCAATGAGTACCATACTTCTTGATAATTCTATGAATTGTTGATCTCGAAACATTTAAACACTTGGAAAGTGTTGTATATCCATCACCCTGTTTGTATGCATCAACTATTTTGATTCAAAGCTTCTTGACAAGTTCAGCCATCTTTGCCATGGTTGCAGAATGAATGAGTTATCATGGTACACGGCATTCACATACTGTCTTCTTCATTACCCTTTAGAATGTTACAGAATCAGGTCAGTAATATTTCATTTTCAAAGGGTGTTTGTATTAAATGTCAAATTAAAAGAAAAAACATTACAACTGTCACAGCAACGGTCTTTGATAATTTCTATAAGTGGGAGGGAAGACGATTAACCAATTCTTCCCTTTGAAGAAAATAGAAAAATAAGTGGGGTGAATAGTTTTGAACTGCAGCAATTTTTAGAAAAATCTGTAACTACAAAATATAATTGATTGAAAATTTTACAAATTTCACAAATTATTCAAAACTAAATACAGAATTAACTATTTATTGTAAATTCAGTAAATACTTGCAAATATTCACATTTCCTGAGAAAATAGGTAAATATTCAATGTGGGCAAATAATTTTGTCCACAACCATGTGTGTACATGTATGTTTGTGTGGCAATAACACTTGATTAGTTATTTTTGCATTAATATTAAAAGGCTGGATACTTTTCGGACAGCCTTATATATATATATATATATATATATATATATATATATATATATATATATAGAGAGAGAGAGAGAGAGAGAGAGAGAGAGAAAGTTAAACCTACAGAGCCAGACAAACCTAGCAAGGTTTCACCTAAGCAGATCGTCAGGTAAGCCTTCCCTGATGATCCGCTTAGGTGAAACCTTGGTAGGTTTGTCTGGCTCTTTGGATTTGGGATTTGGATGCTAGACGATTATTTTCAGCTGACGTACATGTTCTTTGTTCTTTCCCTTTGGTATTGGTTTGATTATTCGCACATCAAGACACCGAAGGTTTTCTGGACGAGTATAATTTCTCATAATTTCTTATACTTATAAGATTACTGGTGTATATATATATATATATATATATATGTGCATCCATTTTTTTTACAATGGGGTTCAGCCTGTAGAAAGCCTGGGTTCCACTCCAGGAAGTGAGCTAAAAAGAAAGAGTCAAGGGAATATAACAGTTAACACTAGACTTGAACAGGTTAAGATTTTAGTGATCAGAGAAACATCTGCTTGAAAATTGGTTCCAAAGTTTGTGGGAAGAAGCTGCTTGAGTGGAACTGACATCTTACCAGGATGAGATGAAAGGTATGAGGGTGATATAAGGGAATGTGTATGGGGCATGCCAAGTCTTAGCCTTCTGGATAAGAATCAGAACACTCACCATGGAGATAGTGATAGAGCAGCAAGAGGCTTGCCACATCCCACCTGTGAGAGAGAAGTTTATTTGTCATCCACAAGGTCTTTCGGACTCTATCAAGACTAGAAAATGATGACTGTCTATCTATGACAACAGTACTTCATTTTAGGCATGACCTGGTCCTTGTAAAGGTAGAGGATACAATGAAGAGTTATGTACTTATTGAAGCAGTACAGGGAACCTACCATTTTTCCTGCATCTTTAGTGACGAATCATATATATGAGTGCTACTTGAAGTTAGAGGTGTGTTTTAGGCCCAGTAGCCTTTCAAGGCATGGTGCCAACCTGAGAGGGCATCTATCCATCATGACTGATGGGAGTTCAGGTAGGTGGTGATTGGTAATGGAATGTAACTAGTTTGGTTTTCCAGGTATTGAATGCAATCAGCCAAGTTTTCCGCCATTGAGATGTTAGAGCTAGATCAGATCATAGATCAGTTGCCAATCTCTGGTCATCACAGGTTTTGGAGGTGCACTCATATATTGCCATAAATATTCATAAATGGTCTGAGTATATTCATAAGCAGATCATTTAATTAAAGTAAAAATTGGTTTAGTTTGAGAAGTGACTCCCAGTAGTGAATGTCTGTTAACAACTACCTGCAGGGATCTATCCATTAGGAAGAATGTATGTATATATATATATATATATATATATATATATATATATATATATATATGTGTGTGTGTGTGTGAGACAATAACACAGTTAATTCCTAACAAAACTTGTAGTTCTGGGTTAGATATTTATGCATTAATTCTACAAGGTGGAATACTTTCTAGACAGACTTTGTAGTTGTGTATGTGTGGTAGACTTTCCTGTCATATTCAACATATGAGGGTCAAACAGCCCAGTTCCTAGGAGCCAACTTTTGATTTGATTATAGTGGTGAAGGCTTTGTGCAGAACCAACCACAGTTTTTGAAGAGCCAAATACAGAGACCTGGTGCACTATATGCCACAAGGTCCCCAATCGACCCTCAACAGGTTTTGAATTAAAAGTTGTCCTTCTACTAGAGCAGTTGCCATCAAAGGCTATAGAACCCAGTCTGTCCTGTTATTTACCCATAGCTGGAGGGAGAAGAGTATGAGCATGTATATGTGTGTGTGTGTGTGTGTGTGTGTGTGTATGACAATAACACTGTTAATGCCTCACAAAACATTTAGTCCAGTTACTGCATTCAAGGTGAGCATATTTTTATAAACAAAAGTTGAGATAAAAAGTAAGTCCTTTGAACTTTATTAATATATATATATATATATATATATATATATATATATATATATATATATATATATATTATGAAATGGACAAAGTCTGACAATTATTTTAAGACATTTTATGTCTATACATTCTTTTTATAGATACAAATATTTAAGTAAATGCTCTGTTTATAATAAACAGTATTAAACAACATTTACTGGCCTGAATGTCTGAGAACTTTTCATAGAAAATATTTGTCCTCCAACAGGATTCGAACCTGTATCCTATACGGAACTGTCATTTAGCTTGATGTGCCTTTACCAATTAGGCTACAGATGAGTGTTCAGTTAGCAAGGCCAAATTTACAGTATTTAAACTTCAATCTTCCATGAATCTCTCACGTACATTCATATCTGCTCATGGCATATCAAATGTAAACAAATGACGTCACACATTATGAAATGGATAAAATCCAACAATTATTTTAAGACGGAGGACGGATATTTTCGATGAAAATTTCCCAGACATTCACGCCGGTAAATGTTGTTTAATACTGTTTATTATAAACAGAGCATTTACTTAAATATTTGTATCTATAAAAAGAATGTATAAACATAAAATGTCTTCTTCAGGCCTTCTCATCTTCCAACAATTACTCCACATGAAGACTCAAAGGAACCAAAAAAGGTAAAAAAAAATCACCTAAACCCCTCAACATTTCGTTCTCCAACATCCATGGCATTAGAACAAATTTCTGCAGTATGGAATCTTTCCTCACTGCAAACTGCTCGGATATACTGGCTCCATGTGAGACAAACCTTGTCTCGTCTATTCCCTCCTCTGATCTCTCAATCCCCGGCTACTGTCCTCTCCTCAGGAAAGACTCTCTAACTCACATGCACGGCCTTGGTGTCTATGTCAAGGACCATCTCCCTCTGGCCAGAGAGTTGTCTCTCGAATCGCCAGACCATTCAGACATGTGTCTCCGACTATCTCTTCTCAATGCCGTAAGCTATCTCTTCTTCCTTTACTGCTCTCCATCCTCTCAAGACTGTGGGATACTCAATAGCATTTCTGACAGCATAGACAAAGCTCTCTCTCTCCACCCGTTTGCTCACATATTTGTGTTTGGTGACTTTAACGCCCATCATACCAAGTGTCTTGAGAATGCTACTACTGCCCGGGCAGGCATCCAAACACCTAATTTCTCAATTTTTCAATCCCTCATGCAGATAGTTAACTTCCAAATGCATTTTGCTCTCAACCTTCTTGATCTGTGTTTTACCTCCATCCCTGAATTTTGTAGCACCACGCAGCTCTGCCCTCTTGGTAACTCCGATCATGCTGTAGTATCTGTTAACATTTCCTTCAGCTCCACACCCTGCAAAGAACCTCCTATCACTAGAACCTCGTTCTACTATCAACGAGTGGATTGGGACTCATTCCATGACTTCCTCTGCGATGTCCCTTGGGATGTTGTCTTTACACTCCCTGTCCAAGCATGTGCTTCTGAGGTCTCATCCTGGGTCAAAGCTGAAATCGACACTTTCATCCCCTCAAGGAAATTTAAGGTCAAGTCGCACTCCTCCCCTTGGTTCTCCACTGCTTGCATAGCCGCCATTGCCCATAGGAACCACTTCTTTCACCTATTTCGTAGCGACATAGACGTCTCTTTGCCTCCACCCATAATGAGTATAAGCGTGTCCTCAACGATGCTAAGTCACTATTTGCTGCTCAGATGAAGGAGTGTATTGCATCTCGCAAATTTGGCTCCAAAGATTATTGGCGGCTTTGCAAGAGCATCCTGAACAATAGAAAACCCTCCATACCTCCTTTGTTCAACCAGTTCGAGGTCCTGACCTTCTCTACCAACAAGGCTGAATGCTTTACTCGGAAATTCTCATTTAATTCAACGCTCGACTTCTCCGGTGTACCCATGCCAGACTTCCCTCTAAGAACTGAGGCCCTATTGTGCGGGTTACATATAACCCCGTCAATGGTATTGGCCATTATCTCCAATTTAGATCCCCACAAGTCTAGTGGTGGAGATGGCATACCAGCCATTGTCTTGAAGAAATGCTCGCCTGAGCTAGTGCCCGCCCTCTCTAAACTATATAATTACTGCCTCAAGGAATCCTGTTTTCCTGACTGCTGGAAGTCCTCATCCATTGTTCCTGTCTTTAAGAACTCTGGAGACACCTCTGACCCCTCTAATTACCATCCTATTAGTCTCCTACCCCTCTTCAGCAAAGTCTTTGAAGCCCTAATCAATGCTGAAGTGGTTAACCACCTTATCTCACACGACCTGCTCTCAGACAAGCAATATGGTTTCCGCTACACCTGATCTACAGCTGATGTGCTTACCACTATCACTGAAACCGTCTACCAAGCCCTTCAAAATAACGGTGAGGCTCGTGCCATGGCCCTAGACATCTCCAAAGTGTTTGATAGGGTTTGGCGGCATGCCGGCCTTCTTCGCAAGCTCCAGAGTTATGGTTTTAAAGGTCGATTGTTTGACCTAATACAATCATTCCTGTCAAACCGTAAATTGAAGGTCATTCTCAATGGATTCTCCTCCAGTTCCTATCCCACGAATGCAGGTGTTCCGCAAGGCTCCATCCTAGGCCCCACTCTATTCCTTATTTTCATCAACGATCTTCCTGACGCCATAGATTTCCAAGTTGGCATCTATGCGGACGACACTACAATTTACTCCTGCCTCAAAAACAAATCTAGTGTTGGTGACAAAACTAACCTGGCCACTCATCTTGAAATGGACCGCCAATCGGTTGTTAACTGGGGCAAGAACTGGCTGGTCAACTTTAATGTCTCAAAAACTAAACTACTCTCTATTAATCACCATAGAGATCCTTCCCTGCTCCCCATTAGAATGTCTGATAGTCAACTTCTTGAGAGCAACTCCCTGCGTCTGCTCGGTCTCACATTGACTGCTGACCTGAGATGAAACAAATACATTGAGTCAATTGCATCATCCACCGCGAGGAAAGTTGGCTCTCTGTGCCGTGCCAGGAAATTTTTCTCCTCGGAATCGATACTTCAAATATACAAATCAACCATTCGCCCTTGCATGGAGTATTGCTGCCATATATGGTCTGGGGCACCTTCTGTTTACCTCGGAGTTCCAGAGACGGATATGTAATATAATTGGCCCTGATCTGGCATCTCGTCTGCAGTCGCTCTCTCACAGATGTGCCGTCGCCTCTCTCTATCTTTTCTACAAATACTTTCATGGTAATTGCTCCCCTGAGCTGCTTTCACTGGTTCCCAGACTCCATGAATTCAAGCGCCCTACGAGGCTGGTATCCTGCTCTCACCCTTACACTGTAAAAACTTTAAAATGTAGCTGTCTCTTCTCCTCCAATAGCTTCATACCTTGCACCTCTCGCCTGTGGAACACCCTTCCCTATTACTGTTTCCCTGAGAGCTATAATCTCCAACTATTCAAATGTAATGTCAATAGACATCTCCAGTTACCTTGATCTATCCACTATCCCTCTCCTCATCCTTTCTTCTATCACTCCTATCTGCTCTCGCTCCAAATCTTCTGCAACCCCCTGTATCCTAGTGGCTTCACGCCTTGCTCCGGGTGTAATGCTTAAAAAAAATTATATATATATATATATATATATATATATATATATATATATATATACATACAGGGTGTCCATAAAGTTCTTGTGCACATTAAAAATTTATAGCTTTAAAGTGAACACGAATTTTATGGACATCCTATATATAATTTTTTACATGCCTTTATACATGTAATTTTTCTATCTTTTGACTGAAGAAAAAAAGTTAATCAACTGATTAGCACTAGAAACAACTTCTTCTGGTCAAGACCAAATGATTCAAGAACAGCAGCTGGTGAAATGGATATTAGAAGGAAACTGTGTTCCCCCTCATTTCCCAAATTGATTAAATCAAGAAGAATGTAATTTACAAGGAATCTTTTCGTCAGAACTTTTTTTTCTGATTGGTTAACACAATGAGCAGATAAGCTCAGTGATAATGTTAATTGATTTTTCTATCTCCAGCAATGAAAGAAGTAGAAAAGGATTTTATAAAACTATTACCAAACTTCTTTATTTGTTAATTATCCAAGTCAATGTACACAAAAGTTCCAAAAGCATTATCTGACAAATATGACTACAAATCTTTACATGAATTTTTTATCTTTATTCTGAGTACTTGTTCCATCTCATATTCTCAGCCTTGTTCGTTTTATTATTATCTTTTGACTGATGCATTTGTTAAAATTCTAAAATGGACTGTCATCATTATTCCATGAATTGTTAAGAATAATATTCTCATTTTTATTTACTTTATCATTGTTTTTCCGTTCATGCATTCTTTAGTCGACCTTATTGCCTGAAATTCTATAATGAATCATTATCATTATTGACCGAGTTGTTCACACTAATATTATCTTTGTCACTGTTGGTTTCTTTCACAGTATTCTGATAGATGCATTCGTCAGCTTCAATGGAAATTGGTGTTCCTGAATTTGAAATTATTAATAAAAAAACATGCACAGAGACTTTTGATCTAACCTAATATCATTTTTCTTGTCTACCAGGGATTTTGTGATAATCTGCCTGAACAGACCAGCCTTTGTCCTGTGTATGAGGATAAACTACATCTGATTGAGAGATTGGAGGTTTTCAGGAGCATGAAACCACCTCTTAATTGCTGTCATTCCCAGGTTTACCTGTTTGATTCCCAGCTATGGGCACATAGTGACACCCAAACGAAAATCAACTGTACATGTTTTATAATAAAATGACCAACAACATAATTTCATCGCAAAAGGACAATCAATGAAACACTAAAATATAAAAATTCGTTTTTATAGTAAAAGTACTGACAATACTTTTTATGATCTGCAAAATATATATATAAAATTTTATGAAGAAATAAAGTTTTACGGTGTGCTATATATTTATGGAATTAAGTGCTCAATATCAGAGATAGAGTGTATGTAAATATAAATATAAAAGTGAACATTGAAGTCAAAATTAGAGGTGACTTGCCCATGGTCTCTACCCCTACATCAAGAATTACTAGAAATTATAAAGAGATAAATCTAAACTGTAAAGAAATCTGTGTGATGCAATATTTTGTTAAAAATTCCTGAGTATGTGAAGTACATTGTTAAGGTTAATCTAACAGGGCTACATAATCTAACTGAATGAATTTTGGTTCTGGTTGACTCACACTATAGAAGAATGTTTTGTCCTGCATGTTCAGTAAGTTCTTTTTTTGTCTGGTTCCTATATTATATCAAAGCTACACAATTTGTTCTGGAGATATTCAAAAAGTCTGGATGTTTTCCAGACAGACCTTGTATCTAATAAAACAAGATATTGAGGAAGAGAAAAAAATCTGTTTTATTGCATTTTGCCAGCCAAGTATATGTTAACAAAGAGATAAGAAAAACAATGCAGTTTTTGTTCTTCAGGATAAATAATTCATGATTTTCTTTCTTTTCTTTTTTTGACATTAATTATGAAAGTTTTCAACTTTATGATACCGAACACTAATGCATGAAATTCAGTGACCCACAATCTTCCCAAAAATTTATATTGTTTCTGTTCAGCCCTTCACAATCACATTTTCATCTTCAAACTGAACACAATGTTAAGAATTTATGCTTGATTGCTTTTCTCGAGATTTCATTCTCATGTATTCCGCTTTCATTCTGATGGATTTCATTTTCATTCTCACATATTCTGCTTTTTCATGTAGTCTGCTTTCTCTCTCACGTATTCTGCTTTATTTCTCACATATCCGCTTTCTTTCTCATGTAATCAGCTTTCATTCAAGCCTCACATGTTCTGCTTTCATTCTAGTGTGTTCCATTTTCATTCTCACATAATCCATTTTCATTCTCACGTATTACACTTTCATTGTCATGTATTCTACTTTCATTCTCACATATTCTGCTTTCATTCGCATGTTTCCGCTTTCATTCCTATGTATTCCACTTTCATTCTCATATATTCTGCTTTCATTCTCACGTATTCCACTTTCATTCTCTCATATTCCGTTTTCTTTCTCACGTATTCCGCTTTCATTCTCATGTATTCCATTTTGAATCTCACATATTCTGCTTTCATTCTCACGTATTCCGCTTTCATTCTCATGTATCCATTTTGAATCTCACGTATTCTGCTTTCATTCTCACGTATTCCACTTTCATTCTCACGTATTCCGTTTTCATTCTCACGTATTCCACTTTCATTCTCACGTATTCCGTTTTCATTCTCACGTATTCCACTTTCATTCACATGTATTCCATTTTGAATCACACATATTCTGCTTTCATTCTCACGTATTCCGTTTTCATTCTCACGTATTCCGCTTTCATTCTCATTTATTCCATTTTGAATCTCACGTATTTTGCTTTTGTTCTCACATATTCCGTTTTCATTCTCACGTATTCCACTTTCATTCTCATGTATTCCATTTTGAATCTCACGTATTCCGCTTTCATTCTCATGTATTCCATTTTGAATCTCACGTATTCCGCTTTCATTCTCACGTATTCTGTTTTCATTCTCACGTATTCCACTTTCATTCTCACGTATTCCGTTTTCATTCTCACATATTCCGTTTTCATTCTCACGTATTCCACTTTCATTCTCACGTATTCCATTTTCATTCTCACGTATTCCACATTCAAACAGCTCTCACTAAAATCGTCCAGTGTTCAAAATAATTTTCTAAACATATGAGGCATAAGTGTCAACATCAAATAAAACAACACTTGTAATTGTACAACAATTCATGGAAGTTGCAGTCTATTATTGCACTAGTATACAAGAACACATGGCATAATCTTATTTCCATGGCATGTGTTTTGATGAGGTACATTCCTTAGTACCATGAACCCTGACCTTTATAACTGGGACCCCCACTCATGCCCAACATACACACAAATGTGAATTATCATTGTTCCCTTTGTATTATATTAATAAAAAAAAGTAAGCTTTCCCCTCAGAAAGCTTCTTCTTAAGAACTGCTGCATTGTGGGAACAAACAAGACTAAATGTTAATTAAGTCACTTGCCTATCATGACAGAGTTCAAAAGTGTCTATGCAACTTTGTTGGTGATAAATTATTTTCCACCCTACAACTCCTTTCCCACAGACAAACATAGCGAGCCTCTTGTCGATCTATTGCTATTTCCATGGCATGTGTTCTGACGAGATACATACATTCATTCCACCATATCTGGCCTTTACAACTGGGACCTGCCATAACACATACACAAGGATGAATCATCCTCATTCACTTCATATTCCCATAGTAACAAGTAAGTACTATTTAGACATCTTCTTTCGAAGGACTCCTGAAATGATGTTTTCACAATAACTACAACCTGGACCTCTTCAAGTTTAGTAAAAAAAGTTGTATAGTTAAAAAGGGCTCAAAATTTTCAAATAAGACTAAATTCACTTGCCTATCTTGAAAGAGTTCAAAAGTGTCTATGCAATTTTGTTGGTGATAAATTATTTTCCACCCTACAACTCCTTTCCCACAGACAAACATAGCGAGCATCTTGTCAATCTTTTGCTATTTCCATGGCATGTGTTCTGATGAGATACATGCAACTGGGACCTGCCATAACACATACACAAGGATGAATCATCCTCATTCACTTCATATTCCCATAGTAACAAGTAAGTACTATTTAGACATCCTTCCAAGAACTCCTGTCATGATGTTTTCTGAGTTACTACAACCTGGACCTCATCAAGTTTAGTATCAACTGTTATCTTTCCTGCATAGACCCATTAACTTTACTTTTTATCCTTTCTTGTGCTCATACAATACCACACAGTAACCTACTATATTGAGTGGGTCTTTAACCTTGTATTGGGTGAAGATGAGTATATAAAAAAAGTTACACCTTAATAATGCAGCTCTCATACTTACTGGATTAATGAAATTGACATTGTAATCCCATTTATAGGATATATACAGAAACTGTGATTTTTCTATTTTAGTACCTATAAAATCTTTCAGTGTCAATTATCATTATTTGGGTACTATTAGCAGATTGGAAAGACTCATCAGTCAAGAAATGTTGGCTTCTTCTACTCAGTTAATGAGTATTATTAAAAAGGGCTCAAAATTTCAAAATAAGACTAAATTCACTTACCTATCTTGACAGAGTTCAAAAGTGTCTATACAACCTTTTGGGTGATAAATTATTTTCCACCCTACAACTCCTTTCCCACAGACAAACATAGCGAGCATCTTGTTGATCTATCACTATTTCAATGGCATATGTTCTGACGAGATATATACATTAGTTCCACCACCTCTGGCCTTTACAACTGGAACCTGCCATAACACATACACAAGGATCAATCATCCTCATTCACTTCATATTCCCATAGTAAGAAATAAGTTCTGTTTAGACAGATTCTTTTCAAGAACTCTTGCGTTGTAGAATAGACTCCTGACATGATGTTTTTTCAATCACTACAATCTGGAACTAGGGTTCACTTCTTGGATTTTCTTACACCCATACAACACCACTCAGTAACCCTTGAGTGGCTCTTGAGACTTGTATTGAATTCCTTTTTTTTAATCAACTCATCCCAAGCAAGGCAATAATGCCACTAAGATGCAAGAAGCTACTGGAAGTGAAAGAAAATGAAATGCCTTTAAAAGGAACCAGAAACCCAATTCTATACATGAAACAAGAGTTGAATCTCTACTCACGTTCAAAAGACCTAGAATGCTGATATATATTTTTTAAATGTCATGTCCTTTTAGGACATATGTGATTATGGCTCTCCACAGATTCCTTTCCTTAATTATTTGTGAATTGCTATGCATTCTTGGGAAAGACAGTGAAGTGGTTTCCTTCTCCAATTTGGAATTCAGACTTTCTCTTAAACTGGTTGCTACCTATGTTTAGAGAGTCCAGTCTGCCCTGCTATTTAACCTATAGCTAGAGAGAGAAGAGATGGATTCATGCTTTTTTTCCAAGAGCACTTATGCAAAAATGAACACAACAGACTAGACTAGAGTTTGAACCTAACTTGTCAATTTCATTTTTCACACCAATAACACATTCCATTTTATGTTTTCCATTTTCTTACTGAATTTCCTGACACGCCATATCCTGATTATAATATTATCTTTAAGGATTTTTATTATTATTATTTCACACAATACAAGGCCTAAAAGCCACTCAAGGTAGAGGGTTACTGAATGAGTTTGTTGTATGAACGTAAGAGGAGGGGGTAAAAATGCGGAATTTCAAGATATGTAGGAAAGATAATAGCTGACTCTAGACTCAAAGAGGTTAAGATCGTAGCAATCAGGGAAGCATCCTCTCAGAGGTCTGTTTCAAAATGTAAGAATTCTTGAAAAGGGGCTGTTCAAATAGGACTTCTTTCTTATTAATGGAATATGAAGGGAATGGGGATGACTTGTCCTAGTGTAAGCGGCATGGTATGTCCTATCTGCAATGGTTTCAACTGGTGGAACTAATGTAAATTGTCGGGACATTTGCTATGGAAATAGTGACAGAGTAAGGAGAGGGTTTTCAAGTTTCATCTGTGGGGAAAGGGGTTGTAGGGTGGAAAACAATTCATCATCCACAAACAAATAGCTCTATCAAATATTGGCCCTGACCTAGCACTCAGTCACTTTCCTACCATCGTAATATAGCTTTCTTGTGCCTTCTCTATAAATACTTCCATGGTAATTTGTTATATAGGAATAAAGTGTCACTGTTAATGCTTGAGTATGAACATAGATCACCAGTGCACAAACAAAGGTGATCACATTATTGAATTAAGTGGATCACGTAACCATGGGAGAAACGCATAAGTAGGAAATCACGTGATGTCTAACTGATCATCATTTTTAGTCTATCCTCTACTACTATTTGGATCTGCATTTCTAGCCTATCCTCTATTACTATATGAACCATTATTCTCTACTTTATTCACTGTAATATTTCTTTATACAGATTACTATTCGAGCAAGTATTATCGAGCAAGTACTTTTAGTGCAAGTGTTAATCTGACACCAGTATTGTTCAATGGTGTTACTATAGTTGTATCTGTGATTATAAAGTCTGTACTACAACAAGCATTACAAAAGTGACAATTAGTATGTATTGGTATCATGAAAGTGGCAATGAGTGTTCACAGACATCACAAAATAATTGTTTAGATGAACTCTTCACTATGGTAGCTAGACTTTATGAATTTAAGCGCAGTATTAGATTAGTGGCTAGATCATATCAATTCACAGGTGAATTGGTTAGATGGAATCCTAAGTTGTATACAAATAGTTTCTTTTCTCACATTTGTCACTTGTGAAACTCTCTTCCGGCTCAATGCTTTCCAGCCATCTTTGATTTTCAGAAATTTAAATGCAATGTCAATGGCTATCTACTTTGTGATTACTATTCTATTGTTCTTGCTCCTTAACAAAGTTTCCTTTCATGTTTTACCCGACTTGACTTTACTAAAATCTGTCAAAAGAGATGCTTCTTACGACTATAAACAGGGAATGTTATTTTATCATTCTCTCTCCTCTTACACAACTCTGGCTATAAGATGTAGTCACAAGTGGGGAAAAAAAAAGTGTGAGGCATGTTCATGTTAGTTTCTATGTCTTACTTTTCTCTTGGACCTTTTGTACTCAACACACACACACACGTCTATGACGTAGGCCTACACACAATCCATAAACACATATTTTCTAATTGAAATATTTCCTATGTAATTAGTCTTTAAATGTTTTCTTCTTTTATTGTCATTGTATACTTCTGTTAATACATACATTACCATTTGTTTTATATTGTCTTGTGTTCTTCATTTCTTACTTGGACTCACATTCAAGCCCACAATAATTGTTACAGGAAAACCATACCAGGAGATACATGTTTTCTACATAAACACACCAATCATTCCAGCAACACCTTTTTTCTTATTCTTTCACACCCAGTAACAACTTGTGTCTTAGTGGTTTTACTGCCTTGCTTGGGGTGAAATGATTAAAAAAAAAAAAAATGACTATGGAAAAGTTTTGAAAATAATTTTACTGTAGAAATGCATTGTTGACAGGTATCACTAATTATTAGGTTGGTGAAAAAAAATGTTGTTTTCTCACATAGTAAGATATGTGAGAAAACAACATTATTTTTGCACCTAATATTAGGTTGGAGCAAAAATAATGACGTAATAATGTCGTTTTTTGACGTATTTTTTAACGTCAAAAAACAATATTATTACGTCATTATTTTTGCACCAACCTAATAAAAAAAGCTTTATGGAGAGAATAGGTGAGTATAAGTAAAATGTAAAAGAATGGCTAATGATTTTGCTATATAAATGCTCTGAAAATGATTTTCTTTTCTATCAAAATGTATTGTTTTCAGAAGTTTTTTTTCCACCAAAATGAAAAATATAACTTTTGAAGCACGCAAAACACTGCTCGTTTTTTTTCAAGAATACTGCCCCAGATTTCACCTATAAACTTATGAGGAACACACAAGAAAACACCACTCAAACATCATGAAAATAAACTCCATTCTTAATTAAACAGAGCTGTTTCTCTTTGGCTGAACAGATAAAGATGTAAAATAATTCCGAGTCAACCCACTGACCTTTTACTCTTCAAAGATATGAACATTGACATCTGCAAGTACAATTTAGTAATACATGGAGATAGCTGCATCTCTGAAAAAAATAAAATAAAAATAAATAAAATAAAAATAATGACAATAACACCAGATATCTTCAAAAGTTTTTCACAAAGCATGCATTCAACACTTTCAACAATTTCACCAGCATTAGCTGAACTTTACAAATCAAGGCTCCTTCTATTAGGTTGGTGCAAAAAATAATGTCGTTTTCTCACATATGTTACTATGTGATAAAACGACATTATTTTTGCACCAACCTAATATTAAAATTTTGTATACCAATATTATCCATACACAGTAAAAACAAACCAGGCCTTCCAAACAAAAATTAATTCAACATGGAACATTGAAAAAAAAAAAACTACAAAATTTTAATACCAACTCCTGATCGCTCTCTTCCTACACTACCAACATACCTTCCGGAGCGTTCTACTTTCTGAGCCACTAGAAAATTATACAGCACCCCGATTACACTGTACTTCACACCAGTACATTTTCACCAACGTCTTCAAACACACACATCTCAACCACACTATTTGACTTTCTTTTTTTTTTTAGTCTACGACTGACAAAACAAACATAAACAGACTTTATGGACATATGAGCAGAATAAAATTCTCCCCTTCTGGAGGGGAGTCTTTTGGGTTACCCCACTTGACTTAAAAAACCGTCACTAGGGGATACTCCTTAAGCCTAGAAGAAGGAAATGATATTTTCAATCATTCTCTCTCCTCTTTTACAACTCTGGCTATAAAATGTAGCCACTCGTAGGAAAAAAGTGTCCCCCACTGGGGGAATGTTCATTTTAGTTTCAATGTATTACTTTTCTCTAAGACCTTTTGTACTCTATCAAATTTAAATATTTTCTATGTCATTAGTCTTTAAATGTTTTCTTCTTTTATTGTCATTGTATAATTTTGTTAATTCATACATTACCATTCGTTTTATATACTATTTTGTGTTATTCATTTATTACTCAGACTCATATTCAAATCCACAATAATTGTTACAGGAAAAATATAATAGGAGACACATGTTTTCTACATGAAGGAAACAAGCATTACCACAACACCTTTTTTCTTATTTTTTCACACCCAGTAACCACTTGCATCTTAGTGGCTTTACTGCCTTGCTTGGGTGAAATGATTAAAAAAAAAACAGACTATGGAAAAGTGTTGAAAATAATTTTACTGTAGAAATGCACTGTTAGCAGTTACCAGGAATTAAAAAAATGCTTTATGGACAGAATAGGTGTGTATAAGTAAAATGAAAAAGCATGACTAATGATTTTGCTATATAAATGCTTTGGAAATGATTTTTATTCTATCAAAATGTATTATTTTCAGAAGCAATCAAACACTCGCCAACCTTCATTATGAAGCCTTTTATAAGTTTCTATTTCCAGACACCTTCATTACTAGAGTGCTTCTAGAATTTGTCATGTTAAGTTCCCAGAGTAATGGTGCTTCTTTGATTCGTTCCTATATTTGCCAATATTTGTTGTTGGCTGCCCTGGGGGCAAACAGTGGGAGCGTGGCTAACAACCATCTAGTCTAATCACAGCAGGGAGGGGAAAGAAGTGAGAAAATATCTTTTCTCAATGCAAAATCCAATGCATTGGGTCAGATAAAGTTCAAATTATCTGGAAGCCTTTCTATTAAAAAATACAATAAGAACATAAGGAAACTTTAGATTTGCAAACAAAATATATATTTGCTGTATTTAAATTATGATATAAACATCTAAAAAACATAAATAAACTGAAAATACAAATATATCTACCTGAATAAATATACACATGCAATAAAATGCAATTCAACTTAATATTTCCATGATACAAACACACACACACACACACATATATATATATATATATATATATATATATATATATATATATAGGATTAATATGAGTAAAAGTTTGTCATCTAGTTAATTGATGTTACCTTCAACATCCTGACTCCAGAGTTTCATAGGTGGACCTTTCTGTCCACTCTTCAGAGGTTTTCAGCAATTTACTGCATATATTTTTTTTGATTTTTTCCTTTCTATAAACATTTAACATTGGTGTAAGTCTTTCTGTATTTTTTATGTTTGTGTGTGTGTGTGTTTGTGCATGTGCAGCTATGAACCCATCTCTGCAGATGTGCTTTTGCATGCATGCGCCTGTAGGCATAAATATTATTTTATATATATATATATATATATATATTTTTTTTTTTTTTTTTACACACACACATCCTCTTGTAAGTTGAGCACTTTGAAATTTCAAAATTTGTTATTCCAAAATTCGCCTGAGGATGAAACAGAATTAGGTACTTTAATTTAATTTAATTTCTATAATTGAATTGAAGTTTTTTAGCATTTGTTTTTGAAACATGAGAACTCTTATGTAGTGATGGAATCATATTTTTTTAAAATAATTATAATATATATATATATATATATATATATATAGTAATATTATCTATTTTCATATATGGAAACATTTGGCATTCATTGACTGATCCATTTTCTTCCTCTTCTATTTGTTTCTTTCTATTATCAATTTTTTCAAATCAGCATTTACATCCATTGAGGAGGGTCTTTTTCTATCTTGGAAGTGTCTCACATAAGGAGGACAAGATAGCATTATTTAATCCCTTATGTTTTATCACTGAATCCATCAATTTGGATCCTGCTTTATTACAGAATTCCAATCTTATTTTCATTTTTAGTGCTTGGATAGTATACCTAAGCACCATTTTGGTTTATGTGATCAAAAGCAGGCTATTTTATTGGCTGGTGTTGTAAATTTTGTCACAAGAAGTCTGTGATCATGTTCAAAATAAGAATTATAAACTCTGACATCTGTGACAAATTGCTTGAGCCAAGAGTTTGAAATGCTGAAATCTATATTTTTTTGGTTACTCTATTAAGGCTATGTGATATAATACAGTATTTCATGGAGTATTCAAACCATGTATTTACGATGGAGTAACTATTTGGGTTAGAAAAGGTCAAGAGCTCCCCATTGTTGTTTGAGAATTCTGTTTCAAAGGATGATGTCTTATTCTCATCAAAGTTGGAACAGTGTTAAAAAATTCTAGAGATGTGTTGTAAGCTAGGAATGGTTACTGAATGAGGAATAATCAAAACAGAGTTTGGACATGAAATGTTAATCTTTATAACATCAACAAAATACAATACAGTAGTGTGAAGTAGGTAAACCACTGCTAGTGGTGGACTACTTGGACAGCATATTACCCCCACTTACAATAGTGTCTAATGTATTTATGAGGATTGGGACATACCCATTGATAGGTACAGTATATAACAAGGTGGCATTAAATATGTAAGAAGAGACATTGCATTTTAAATATGTAGATGTTTGTCTTATTTATCCATACAAAAATAATCATTTTTTATGGGTAGTACACTAGTAAATAAATATGGCTGAAATGTTGTGATAATGAGAAAGATCAGGACAATAGTATGAATATACTTAATATAAATAGTGAGTTTAGCTACACTATTTACATTATTCAGATTACTGTCCTCATCTTTGTCGCCCTATTTATTACAACGTTTTGACCGTTGTACACTCCGGCGCTCTTCAGATGGTTGGAACTAGGTATTGAACAGTGGATAAAGGCATTAGTTAGATCCAGTGACAGGACCCAAAGAGTGTGAGTTCAATACTCAGTTAAGGCAGTGGAGAATTTGGAGAGGGGAAATAACAGGAGATAACTGACAACTGACATCCATTAAACATGGCATGTGGAACTAGAACAGTCTACCCCAGTGAGTGAAATAAAGGGTTCAGTTCGACATTCCAATCACCTGAAGAACGCCGGAGTGTACAATGGCCGAAACGTTGTAATAAATATGGCGACAAAGATGAGGAAAATAGTTTGAATAATGTAAATAGTGCACATAATACATCATCTCAGAAATATAGACAGATACTGTAAGGCCGAAACATTTTAATAAATATGGCAACAAAGATGAGGACAATAGTTTGAATAATGTAAATAGTGTACATAATACCTCATCTCTGAAATATAGACAAATACTGAAAGGCCGAAACATTTTAATAAATATGGTGACAAAGATGAGGACAATAGTCTAAATAATGTAAATAGTGTACATAATATCTCATCTCTGAAACATAGACAGATACTGAAAGGCCGAAACATTTTAATAAATATGGCAACAAAGATGTGGACAATAGTTTGAATAATGTAGTGTACATAATACCTCATCTCTGAAATATAGACAGATACTGAAAGGCCGAAACATTTTAATAAATATGCCGACAAAGATGAGGACAATAGTCTAAATAATGTAAATAGTGTACATAATATCTCATCTCTGAAACATAGACAGATACTGAAAGGCCGAAACATTTTAATAAATATGGCAACAAAGATGTGGACAATAGTTTGAATAATGTAGTGTACATAATACCTCATCTCTGAAATATAGACAGATACTGAAAGGCCGAAACATTTTAATAAATATGGCAACAAAGATGTGGAAAATAGTTTGAATAATGTAGTGTACATAATACCTCATCTCTGAAATATAGACAGATACTGAAAGGCCGAAACATTTTAATAAATATGCCGACAAAGATGAGAACAATAGTCCAAATAATGTAAATAGTGTACATAATATATCATCTCTGAAATATAGACAGAAACTGAGTTTAGCTATTTGGTCATTTGATCTTTGATTACACCAGTTCAATGACCTATGTTATAGTAACATAGTTCCCAACAAATTCATGTTTCTTTTTGACAATGAGTCTGGGTTACATTACTTTCTTTGATTTCTCATTTACTTTCTTGAATATTTCTACTTTTTAATGATTTAAAAAGCAAAGTACATGCTCTGTAACTGGGAAAAAATTTTCTACAACTGAATAAGTTTGTTTGATTTAAAAAGAATGTTTATTTATTTTAAAAAAATCCTCAAGAAAACAGAAATATATGTAAGTATGAATATATAAAAATGTGTAAACATATTCCATTGCTTTTCTTAAAAAGCTACTCTTTGAGAAATTCAAAGATATACATGTATTCGTTTTACCACAAATCTTTTCTCTTTCTAATTTAATTTTTCTTTCTTATCCACTTTTTCCTGTTTTCTCAACTTAACAACATGACTGATGCCACCATCTCAAACACAGAAACAAGACACCTGCTGCAACTTCTGCTAAATAAAATTTCAAACTTATTCTGTGGTGGACAGAATGTTAATATGTTTACCTGTTCAGGAAGTGTTGAACATAATCAAGAAAATTCAGAACAACTTCAAGTTTTTAAAGTTTCAGAGAGTTTCTAAATACAGTGTAATTGCAAGATTATTTAAAAAAAATGTCTATTAGTATTTTTTACAATTTTCTTTTTTTTTTTAAGCATTTCACCCCAAGCAAGGTGGGATGCCACTAGCATGCAAGGGGTCACAGAGAGTGGGAGCAAGAGTAAAGAGGCGTAATAGAGGAAAAAATGAAGAGAAGAATAGGGAATAGATCAAGGCATCTGGAGATGTCAACTGACATTACATTTGAATAGTTGGAGATTATAGCTATCAAGGAAACAAGTAAGAGGAAGAGAATTCTACAGACAGGAGGTGCAAGACATAAAGCTATTGGAGTAGAAGAGACAGCTACATTTAACCTTTTCAACAGTGAAAGGGTGGGACTGAGATGCCAGCCTAGTTGCACTTTTAAATTCATGCAGTTTGGGAACTAGTGAAAGTAGCTCATTGAAGCAGTTACTTGAAAGTATTTGTAGAAAAGACGGAGGGAGGCGATGACACGTCGACGAGAGAGCAACTGTAGATGAGATACTAGATCAGGGCCAACTACACTGCATATCCATCCCTGGATTTTGTTTAGGACCTTAAGATGAACAGCTGGTGCACCAGACCATATATGGCAGCAGTATTCCATAAAGCATAAACTATTTATTTAATAGTGTACTACCCATAAAAAATTATAACAATAATGAAAGGAAGAAAATTGAAGATGTGTGTTGAAAAAATTAATGCAATATCAAGATTTATGGTCCAAATTATACAACATTTTTCTGACAAAATGTGATAAAATATTTCTCATTTCAAGAAGTTATGATATTAGTTCAATAATAATTTGCTTGGAATCGATCAATATATATATATATAATCTCCAACTATTCAATATATATATATATATATATATATATATATATATATATATATACTGTCATCCACAGACAGACTGTTTCACAGCTCTTCAGTGTGGCTAGACATCTGATTGCTTCAAGCCAGGATCAAAACCCAACCGATTTGGTATCAATCAGAGAATTCACCCCTAGGCTATCGTTGCACGGCAGAGAGGAAGGGAAATTTTAACATTTTCTATGCAAGATATGTCAGTGGTCCAGACAGCTCAACTGAATTTAGGTTGAAGAGCAATATATATATATATATATATATATATATATATATATATATATAATGTTAAATCTTATGAAATGATGGCTCTAGTCATAACCAGAGTTTCATGCTCATACAACTTGAACAGAAATGAAAGACGGGAGAAGCAAGCTTTATATAACACTTAAATTGTCCTGAAGCATCACTGAGGAAAAAAATTTCCATTAAAAACCCATGAATAACGATGACTACAAAGGGGGAAAAAGAAAATAGGCAAAAAAAAAAATGTTTGTGGGTGGGGGCTAAACTAGTAATTTTTGTACTGTAGGTTCAGGTTCAGTGAAAAAAAAAACAATTTTTTATACCAATAAACTTATATATATATATATATATATATATATATATATATATATATATATATATATATATATATATATATAAAGGCAGGATGTGTGCGTGTGTAACGAATGCATGGCCGCAATTTTCAACGGATTTGCACCAAAATATACATGCACATGCTCCAAGTTAGCGGGAAGGCCAAGATCGACTTTGCATTTCTCAACTCATCGATAGTGGAAATGATCGATTTTTTCATGCATCTACAGCAGTTTTCATGTAGTTTGCAGCCATTTTCTACTGGTCAGAGTGAGAGCCTATAGCTGACTGCCACGAATAAGCAGGAAGATTCTATTGGCCAGCGTGAGAGCTAACAGCTGACTGACACGAATGTTAACTAGCATGCTAGCATGCAAAAAAATCAATAGCTGTATTCGTAACAAGTGGGAAAAATTTAAATCTGCATGGCACTTTACTCCAATTGGCTCATTCGCTTGCTTAAACTCAACGTTGATTCTGATTCTGCAGAACTGGGTTGGGTGTGAAAATGTGTTTGTTGTTAACATTCTTTTTTCATTCGGTTTTTCCAGTTACGAGTCCTTTTTTAAAGCTGATCGTTTTGTGTTCATTTTGTTTAATTCTTTTTTTCGTAACAGATTTAATGTTTAGTGTAGAGCTTAGAAAAAATTTACAGTGTGAGATAGGCAAGAAGTAAGGCATGTAGCAACATCAGTACAGCAAAGAGCACTCCTTTAAAGGCAAGGAAGGGCAAAAATATTTTAAGTATAGGATTTGCTGTACGAGTCGTATGATTTTTGAATAAAGTACGGGCAACGCCGGGGCCATGCTGCTAGTATATATATATATATATATATATATATGCACACACGTACATACTTGCCCCAAAGTAAGGCTCAAGACAAATTTAAAGAAAAATAAAGATATAAAAATGGTAACATGAAACAGTTAAAACAATAAAATCTTAAACATAAAGAGATTTTTGAAAACATACATTAAGACAAGCAAAGCTTTCTTGGGTGTGTTCTTGACCAAAAGTATGGCAGGCATAAAATATCAATGGCATTTTCATGGGAGGTTTGGGGTAGGTATATGGCTGAGACAACCAATTATCCTACTAGTGTGGACATGGGATAGGGATCACATCTTTTTTTTTCATTTTTTTTTTTTTTTTGCGAATTTCCATGTAAATATGTCTACATCACTTTCTTTGAAAAGTGTACAGTATTTGCTCATCAAATTACCATGCCAGAATGAACTTTGCTCTATGGTACATAGACTTTATAAATTTAAGCACAGTACTAGTTTGGTGGCAAGGTATTATCATTTTATAGTTGAAATGGCTAGATGTAACCATAAGTTCTATACTTACATTTTCTCCTCTCACATTTCTCATTTGCGGAACTCTCTTCCAGCTTCAAGCTTCCCAGCCAACTTTGATCTTCAAAAATTTAAATGCAATTTCAATCGTTATCCACTACTTGATTCCTCTTTTATTGTTCCACACCTTCATAATTTTTCTCTTTTTTCATTATTCTTTCTCACTTAGTAACACCTTGCGTCTTAGTGGTTTTACTGCCTTGCTTGAGGTGAAATGATTTAAAAAAAATTGCCTCTTCTTTAAGAATAGTTGAACAATTTGACAACTGATACTGAGTAGTACTAAAAAGATCCACAATAATTATCATTCAGGAGAAAATTTGAAGTGTTTCAATTCTCCATGATCAAATTACTTAAAAAATTTGAACCCCAACTGTCACCTTTAAGAGTAATGCTAATATCAGCCATTTCTCTATAGGGAAACATTTGGCATTCCTTGACCTAGCAGCCAGTACAGCTTTGGGTTGAAATTTACAAAATATTTTCCTTCAATTTTTCAGGAAAACAGATTTCTCAAGTCCAGTAGCTATTACGGTTCTTTCCAGTATTGATGGGGGTTTCCTTCCTAATCTTTTATTTGAAATATTGTGGAATGTCGACATCTTGATTATGTCATAATTTTTTCTTCAAGCTACATGTGCTATCCATTTTAATTGTTGCTGCTGTTATTAAACTGAATGATTGGGTTTATAAAAATACTGTTTATCATCTGCAAGTTTAATGAAAATTTGATGTAGTCTCCATTTGATGTAATGAATATGCATACATCTGAGTTCTTCCTCACAGTAATATGATTGGCTGGTGTCAGCGATAAATACAGACTAATGTGAAGGTACAGGATGACACTTATTGTCTTCTCCTATTGCCTACCACTACAATGAGGACCAGGTCATTATGGTTACCTGCTAGATTGTCCTACCTGGTCACAGTACTCAACAACCACTTTGCTACTTTGAACAAATATATCCCTTTCTGGGACATATCACCATTATTTGGTACAGTTCTTTGTTTGTGATTCTGTAGTGTCAGTCTACATGGTTCAAAGAAGGAGAGTCTTTGCCAAGAACCTCAAGGCTTTACTCATTCAAAGTCATTTAAACCATTGATCTTAGAAAGTGGTTGTATGCAGCTGACAGTTTAGATATTTCTGAATGGGTTTCATTGGTAAGAAAAAGAAATGCAACTAAAAATTTTTTTCTTCCTTTTTAGGCATTTGTATTTTCATATTATAGACACTAAATTTTGATAGAAAAAGTGCCAAATTTTCATTAAACTTGCAGATGATAAACTGTATTTTTATAAACCCATTCATTCAGTTCAGTTTCATTCAGTCTAATTCTTTCTTTTATCACAGTCTTATTAACTATACAAAGAAAGTGACAAAGGAGAATATGAACTACAATGAAAGTGTTTTGAATACTCAGAAATTAACTGTTGAAATTTTGGTAACACCTAATGAGAAAATAAGGCTTGGAAAGTTAACACTCACAAGATACATGGGAGGCAAGAGAAGCAAAAGAAAAGAGCAAGTAATCTACTTTAAGCAAAGAGATTGAAAAGCAAGTAACCCAGAGAGATGGAGAGGCTCATAAAGAAAAAAAGTGTTACTGAAAACAACAAAGGACATAAAGCTATAAAGAACCATGATCACTCATATCCTGAAGGGGGACATGGTGGCAGAGAGGGTGAGGGAAAGAAAGAAAGAAAGAAAGAAAGAAAGAAAGAAAGAAAGAAAGAATTTGGCTGTTTTAACACGAGTTTTTATCCATTTGACTGTAAAGGTCATCTTGTTCCCTGGAAGTCATGAATTTGACCTGTGAGTCAGGCAGTACAGAAATATACACTGACTCAGCAAAAAGTCAGACTCACATCACAAAAAAAAATGATTATTTCTAAAATTTCTCTTTGATGGACATTGTATGTAATAATTTTTCAAACAAAAACAATATATCTCTGCAGATAATATAATGGTTGCCTTTAACATTCCTGAAACATTACTGAAGCGACAAACACTATAACATTCTAATGAAAACAACAAAGACATAAAAATTGGCTTGGTGAATAATGACAACAGTAATATTAGCCGTTTCCTTATAAGGAAGCATACAGCATTCATTGACTAAACAGCCAGTGCTACTAGAGTGATGCTTTTCTTCCTTTCCTGGCCATTCAGCTGGGATCAAAATGTAGTATCTGTTCTCATCACTAATGCAAATGGTAATAGGCACTTCCTTATAAAGAAACATTTGGCATTCACTGACCAAGCAGCCAGTACTGTTTCCAATTGAAATTTATAAAACCTTTCTATTAAAACAATTTTTCAGAAAAATAGGTTTCTAAAGTGATTATTAGCACTCTTTTCTGTATTGATGGAGGTTTCCTTCCTAACCTTTTGTTTGAAGTAGTGTGGAAAGTCAACATCTTGATTATGTCACTGTTTTTTTTCTTTGAATTACATGTGATATCAATTTTAGTTGTTGCTGCTGTTGAAAGTCTTCAAGTGATGTGGTTCATGTTATTTAATACAGTTCTTTGTGATTCTATAATGCCAGTCCATAAAGTTCAAAGAAGGATGTTCCTCATTATGACCTACAGGCTTGATTCACTCAAAGACATTTTTAATCAGGGATCTGAGAATGCAGTTGTATACAGCTGAGAATTTAGATATTTCTGAACGCTTCTGGCAACTTGCATGGTATCCATATGAAAGTCTCAATTTGATGTGACTAACATCTCTTCAAATATTCTCTACTGTATCCTCCAGGATCTAAGCAGTTGGCAAAGCATGGATATCAGTATTGTATTAGTGCCACTTATTAAGGAAGAACAAACATTCAAGGCTTCAAAGATTACAAAACAAAAAATGTTTCATGGTAGATAACCTGATGGATTAAATCCTGAGTAAAACTTACCTGGTTTCTATAAGTGGCACCAAGCAAACATGTTACCTATGATACCTGAGGTTTATCCCTGGGTATCTGTGTCAGGTAGAATCATTTTTTCATGCTGTCCTATTGTTGGATGGACTGCAGATTTCTCTGATTACCATGTCCCTGATGACCAAAAACCTTGCAGCTGTGGCAAATAAAAAAGAAAAAAATCAAAGACAAGGGCCTTCTTTTAGATGCCACATCCATTCAGGCTTCAGGATGTGCCTCTACTTTACAATGTTTGTCTCTTTACTGTGTTCCCCAGTCTCTCCATCCATTTACTAGTCCTAAGTATAATGATAAGCTACATCCAACAACAAGGTCTCTGATCAGGAGATTGAAGGTTTGAGGAGCATGGAACCATCTCTTTATTGGTGTTGTTCCCAGATCTATCCTGACCCAGGGTGATAGCATCTGTCAGAGTCACAGCTATGGGTAAACAACAAATGCCCAAACAAAAACAAAACATTATGAAAGTATAAAAATACATTTTTATAGTAAAATGACCAACAATACATTTTATAGCAAAATAACCAACAATACATTTTATAGCAAAATGACCAACAATACATTCTAGTTGAAGTCATAAAATGTGTTTAAAATATTTAGATTTTTGCATTAAATAACCCACAGAGGTGTTGATATGCCATTAAATAAAATCAATCAACATAAAAGAACACTTTCAGGACATTAATCCATAATATCTTAGAATTACTTAAAGAAATCAAACTTATTCCAAAATATAACTTCAACAAAACTACAACATAAAACATACATATCATCACCCCAAGTAATTATTTTCCACACAAACATGTATATACACAAAAGCTGAGTATCATCTACCATGTATTCAATTGTGAAAGCAGAATAACATATATCATATTCTTTACATCAAAGCTCCTAAGAAAATTAAATTTTGGCATTAAATGACCAATGAAGGTGTTGATGTGCCATTAAACAAACAAATCAATCAATCCATATACACAAGCTCATTATGTATATTACTCTATCCATCTTCTATTCAATGCACCCTGTGAGTATTAAATTCTCCAAACCTTCTTTCCATATTATATGTCCCAGAAATTTTACCTATCTCTCATTCTAAGTACAAGTATCTTTTCATTCCATGGGATTCTCAGAACCTTGCTTCTGTTGCCTCAAGTATCCTCTTGAGCCATAAGGAAATTGTCCATCGTTCACTGTCATGTGGTTGCAATAATATTACAGTTCAGTACTCTTTTCTGTTTCTAATGAAATTTTCCTATTTTTTAAAATTTGTTTAGTTTTTTGGAAGGGATCTTTTGCTATTCCATTTATGCTTGAGGATGCCTGTATCACATTTTGTATTACAAATAAAACATGAAGAACTCTAGAAATTTGTAAACTGTAAAGAAACATTAAAATCAGGTGTAACTGGTCAGTACATAGATGAGTGATTGCTTTGGAAATTTACAGATTCTTTAAGCTTAGATGTGCAGATGGTGTAATGGATAATAGCTCAGAATTGTTAATCAGAGAACTGAGTTCCGATTCCAGTTGGGTTTTTTATATTCCCTTGTTTGACAATTCTCTTGAGAAATGTATGAATTCACGACTTCTCCTCACCTGCTATGGGTTAATTAGTAAGATTTGTATCACTAAACCTATTATTTTTTAGATAAAAATTCTTACAATCTAAAAAATATTTTCTGGCTTTAAATAATGTGCAAAGGGTTGATAAGACATAAAAAAAAAACAAATAAATCAATCATGTTCATGTGCAGAGGAAGATGAGTGCATATTAACCCTAGGAACTGAAACCAATATGGTAGACAAAGAACAATATTGGAGAAGTCAATTGAAGGAATCAAAACATCCAATCAGTAGGCCAAGTATAGATTTCAGTAATATATATGAGCCACTTATTAAAAATGTAGCATTGGATCAGCATTCTCTACTCTCAACATTGATATTGCTTGGTTGATCACATCAATGTAGATCATAGACTTGATCCTTTCTAGTATCACTTGAGCAAGGGAAGATATTTTACAATGATCTGATAATATTTGTTTACTTGTAGCAGATGCTTATCTCTGACCTGGTCATACAATTTTTGCTGTCATTGTGACATGCTCGTGGCAACATATTTGTCAGTATATTTAATAGGACAGAGATCAAGGAGAGATGGAATAATGATTTCCCTAAGAGTATCAAGTGATCAGACAAAATTTCAGCTGAAATTCAAATATCATTCACATTCATTTATGACAACACACCGGTGTTGGTTCCATGTTTAAAGATATTTTCTACTCAAAATTATTTCTAGTATATTATTTCAATAATTTAAACAAAAAAGCAAGTGAGTTTTTAATGATTTTAATCATTTCCCCCCCCAAGCAAAGTAATAAAGTCACTAAGATATAAGGGGTTGCTGAGTGTCTATGAATATGAGAAAAAGAAAAATATTATTAAGGAGAGAGAACAATAAAAAAAAAAAATAGGAATAAAAAAAACAGAAGATAATGACTGATATTGCATTTAATTTTTTGAACATCAAAGTTGACTGCAGAGCAAGAGGTCTGAAGAGATTTCTACAAGGGAAAATTGAGAGAGAAGAAAAAGGTTACATTTAGCCATTTCAACTGTCAAATGAGACCTAGTCATCAATCTAAAACCTGTAGATAAATTTCTAAAGTTTAAGTACCAAAGAGGAAAGGTCATCAAAATAACTAGCATGAAAATATTTAGACAAAAGGTACAGGGAAGCTATGTTGCAATGGTGAGAAAGTGACTGAAACCAAAATGGCTGATTCTTCTTTGTATTTTATCAAGAATCTCTAAATATATAGCACCAGATCAAATGTGATGGCAATATTCAGTACATGAACAAATGGTATAAAGGTGCAAGATAGATTCTGGCAAGTAAGATTATCTAGCATGACACAGTGAACCAACTTTCCTAGCAGCAGACCTAGCAATTGATTCAATATAATCTTTCCACTTCATGTCAGTGTTAACGGAAAAAGGTGTAATGAGTCACTCTCCTACATGTTAGCATCAGACGTTCTGATGGAAGACAAAAAATTTCTCTAACGCAATTGAAAGAGACAAGTTTCATTTTGAAAGCATTAAAATTTGCAAGCCATTCCTTGCCCCAGTTAACAGCAGATTGTATGTCATTTTTGAGATGGAAGACAAAAAATTTCTCTAACGCAATTAAAAGAGACAAGTTTCATTTTGAAAGCATTAAAATTTGCAAGCCATTCCTTGCCCCAGTTAACAGCAGATTGTATGTCATTTTTGAGATCAGCTGCCAGTTTGACATTATTGAACTTGATCAGACTTACTGTTAAGATAGGAGTAAATAGTTGTGCAATTAGCATAGAAACCAAATTGAGAACTGATGACATCAAGAAGGTCATTTATGAAAATTCAGAACAATTGAGATCAAAGGATAGAGCTTTGGAGAAAAAACTGCATTAAGGGAAATAGATCCAGAAAAGTGGCCATTTAAGACAATTTTTACTCACAAGGGATGGCAGCAGCTGAAATGTGATAATGACAATAATGGCAAGGAAACTGGTTGAAAAGAATCAATATACAGAGTGGTCCGAAAGTCTTGTCATCCCCTATATGTATATATATATATATATATATATATATATATATATATATATAATTTTCTATTTTAACACTCTGTGGGGTATTATCAAGGAGAGAGTTTTACATGAACGATACAAGCATACCCATCAGTTAAAGGACACCATTCAGAGAGCCTTTGTAACAATTAACAAAGCACAGCTTCTTAAATTATCACAGAGGACATGACGTTGCATCATTTTTTGCCACAAAAATGTTGGTGTTTGCACAAACCTTCACAATGTGTGACAGCATCAACGAAAGTGAATAAACTAAATCCAGTACATGTGCTTTGTATTACTGTGTTACTTGTTCCTCTATTGTTACTTTTTGGTAAAGGGGGGCAGAAAAGACTTTCGAACCAACATGTATAACAGTGACAAAACACTGTTTTAGAAATTCCTGATAATAAAAAAGCCAGGGGCTACAATGTTGTGATAAAGACCACAAAAAAAAAAAAAACAGTAAAAGAAAGAAAAAAGAATCTGTTCCAAAAGTGAAAAAAAAAAAATAAAAAAATAAATCTAATAAAATATTAGGTTGGTGCAAAAATAATGACGTAATAATGTTGTTTTTTGACGTAACGTCAAAAAACGACATTATTACGTCATTATTTTTGCATCAACCTAATAAAAACACATTTGCTCTTTGTCAGCCAATGTTAAGATTAATAAACAATAAGAAAAAATTCCCAAAATATCTTTTCCAGATACAAATTATAAAATTTTCATTATTGGTAATTACTGAGCTTGGTTTAGTCTGGCACAAGGCCCAAAGTATGTGATACTCAGAGAAATTGAAACATAATCCAATCATCTACAAGATTAGGTTATCAACCATTACATCTAAGTGAGCAACCAAAAGTTTTAATTATCATAACTTAATTTCTATTCTTACACAAAAACCAAAGTATTTCATAATGACCGTTGGAGACATCATGAATTTTATGCATGCAACATTTTTTTTTTAAATATTTTCACCCAAAGGAAGGCAAAAATGCCACTAGTATGTGGGTGGGGGGAATTACAGAAAGTGAAAGTAAGAGAAAAGACTGAGTCCAGAAAGGATTGAGGAAAGGACAAAAGATGAATGGGATTCAAAAAGATAGCTATTAATATTGCATTTAAATTTTTGAAGATTGGAGTTATCAGGGAAGCAAGTAAACAGAAGAGAGCTCCACAGGTGAGAAATGCAAGAAAAGAAACTGTTGAAGTAGAAGTGACAGTTGCATTAGGTATTGCAACAGTAACCTGGTGAGACCTAGATGCCAATCTAGTAGCACATTTAAATTCATTTAGTTGGAGCACCAGGGAAAAAAGCTTGTTAGAGCAATTGCCAAGAAAATATTTGTAGAAAAGACAGAGGGGAGCCAAGTCATGTCAGTGAGAAAGTGACTGATGTTGAGATGCCAAGTCAAGACTAATGACAATATAAATCCTTCTTTGGATTTTGTGAAGAACCTCAAGACCAGATATGGCAGCAGTATTCAATGTACACGCAAATGGTAGATTTGTAAATGTGAAATGCAAGATGGATTCTGACAAGAAAAATTTTCTGGTACAACACAGTGACCCAACTTTCCTTGCAGTAGATGCAGCTATTGATTTGATGAAGTCATTCCACCAAGTCAGTTGAAAATCTGAGGCGAAGAAGGTGCAGTGTGTTGCTCTTCAGGAGTCTAGTATTAGCCATGCTGATGGCAGGCAAAACAAGTTTCAAGAGATGAGTTTTCTTTTGTCTTTCCTGAGTATAAAGAGTATACATGGTATAAAGAGTGAAGGAGAAGTTTAAACCTTTCAGCCTGCAATTCTGTTCCTGAACAACTGAGCTAAATATTCAGGAGCAGTTTTGTGATGGTCTTGATTTTTCAGTTTTTAAAAGAAAAGTACTAGTGCAAAATGTTTTCATAAATACTTCAATATATACTCCAGTGACATAAAATTTAATCCTTATGTACCAACTGATTAAATTATTCATTTTCTTTTATGGTCTATCAACCTTTGGCTGGGTATTTGTTGTAACCTAAGGAAGGTTACTGAATAGAATAATCACTAGAAGGTTGGTAATGAATTATAATACTTAGGACAAGAACAACACATATAAGATTCAACAGTGGTGCATAGAAGAAGTAGTCAACTGCTAGAAGTGAGTCAAGTGAATTCCACAATGAATCTCCAACTGCAGACCAACATACAGTATTTACTACTATATTTATGTGAATGATTACATACCCATTATTGTCTGTAGGTACACTACAACAGTATTTAAAACTGAAATATATTCTGGATTGTAAGAATAATAATTTTTTTTTTTGTGAGAGAATACTGCATAAACAATTTTATTTGAGAATAACAATGATTTTTCCAGACTCAAGTTCTAAATAACCCAGAACTGGGGCAAAGAGATCTTTTCACACATTTCCCAAAGATATTTTCATGTAAATGATTGTAAAAAAAACCCAACTGGAATTTGAACTTGGCTTTCTGATTTAGCTCCCGATGCATTTTATCAAAGTATTCTCATTATAAATTGCTTTTATTCTTCCTCTTTGCTTGTCCTTTTTCCCCACTGAAAACTCTGCAAATTGCTGCAACTTTTCTTCTTCATAGTTGTATTATAACTGCTACTGTGACAACAGGAGTGTTTGTCAGGCTCAACTGTAGTAGTTTGTTTCTATTCACAGCAGGATGATGACTCAGTGCATGGTTCGGTACCCATTTGTAGACATTACGTACTCAGGGGCCTGTGTCAAAATATCATTTTAATGGAGCAACCTGTCAGCCGTAAATGCAAGCATACAATTCACTTATTTTAACTTTACTTCCTAATTGGGAAAAGTATAGATTTTTTATTTCACAAATCAATAGTTATATGGGTCATATAGTAGAAAAACATGAATACAAAAACAACTGCACTAGATGCCGATATTCATGCAATTACAAGCCATTTAATAAATTAAACTCCTTTTTTTTAAAAAAATGAATTTTTTTATCATGACACATCAAGTCCTAAATGGGTCATTTCATTCTAAATTTTGTTTGCATTTCTTCTTTCAGGTATATTTTTCTTTTCTTTTTTGGCAGGAACAAGAGAATGATTAATGTTTTTTTATTTGGTGATATAGTAATTGTGAGTCTATCTCTATAGATTAAATAAAGGCCTCAACTCGGAATTCCCTGTCGGTTACCCAAATCAATATATACCTGATCAAGACCAGAGAGCATAACGGCTGAAAGGTGGTAATAACAACAACAAAATTTAGATTAATTGATTTGTTTTCTACAGCTTATCAACACTTTTCAGGTTATTTAAAGCCAGAAAACATTTTTAGATTGTAAGAATTATTTTTCCTTTGTGATAATAATGATTTAGTGATACAAGTCTTACTAATTCACCCATAGTTGGGGAGAAGAGGAAGATTCATACCTATCACAAGAGTATTTTCATGTATGTGAACATAATAAATCTCTCTGATTACCAATTCCAAGCCAATTAGCCATTATACCACTCACACATCCAAGCTTATAGCACTTGGTATTCCCAAGCAGTCACCCATCTAGGTACTAACCAGGCTCAACATTGCTGGATTTTGGTGTTTATATGGAAACTGGTGTTTCAACGTTAATGTCCATAAGCCAATGGGGGGGAATGAGGAATATTGCTAAAAGAGTCATTTTATTCCAAATTTGATTTATTATTTCTTTCTTTTAGAATGGAAACATAAAATTCTTTTCTGTGTCTGTTCCAGTAAAATGGTCATTGACAAAACCTCCAAGTGGACTTCTTCTTCTAATCTTCATTTAAAAAAAAAAAAAAAAAAAAAAAGAATCTTTCAAATTAAAATTTGATTAAATACAATAATTTTGAACATTGTTATCTTAATGAGACATGCCAGAGATGTGCATACTCCTTTTAAAATACAAAGTCTACGAGAAAATATCCGTCCATTTAACTCATTAAGGCACATAGAAAGCATACTGGGATAGCGAAAGATAGCTTCCAAAAGCTAAGTATTAAGAAACAGAAACATTTCATCGGAAACAAAAGATGAGTACCAAACTGTTTTGTAATATCAGTTCTCCTATGAATGCTGGACAATCTCCTTAAAGATGAAGAAGATACTTGAAATGTGGTTCTACAGAAGGATGCTGAGAATACCATAGACCGACCATGTGAGCAACAATATTCTCAATAGAAACAAAAAGGACACTTATACTTAACGTCAGGAAGAAGCATCTGAAATTTCTCAGGCACATAATAAAGAAAGAGGGTATGGAAATTTTGATACTCACAAGATAGACTGAAAGCAAAAGAAATAAATGAAAACAATGCATAACCTACCTCATGAGCTTGAGTGAATGGATGGCTAACAGGGTTTGGGAGAGATAGCCAAAAGACAAGAATTATTGAGAGCTACACAGGGCAGGAAATTGTGGAAAACCATGACCAACTATGTCCTGTAGGGGCATGGTACATAAAAAAAAGAATAACAGATTTTTTTATAAATATATAATGAGTATCAATTTTTTTTAGAAACCTATAATACTGAAATTTTAATTTTAATTTTCATATTTAATACCAGATTTTATAGTGGATATTAATGTGTTAAGATCAGTGAAAAATCAGTTGCTTAGAGCAATAATTCCTTAGTTCCTTTCAAGATAATACTTTTGGAACATTTATCCAAGCATTCCTGACACTTTCTGTAACAGCTTACAAAATCCTCTTTCAGGATTACTATCTTTGTATGTATTCTCCTTAATCTTGTCCATAGTCTGAAACTTCCCTTTCAAAAATGAAGATCTTGTTAGTCGTACAAAATCAACATTGAGATTGCACAGTTCTATAATTCAAAAACTTTTCATCCTGAAAAATGTTCTGTATATCTCAGATTGCCATGGATTGGCAAAGCTGGTGGGAGATTTGCTAAGTAAATCTCTACCAGATGGGCAATGTTTTGACTTTTAATCATTTCACCCCATGCAAGGCAGTAAAGCCACAAAGACACAAGGGGTTACTGAGTGTGAAAGAATAAGAAAAAAAAAAGAAACATTATTAAAGAGTGAGAACAATAAAAGAGTAATCAAGAAGACAGTAGATAACAACTGACATTGTCTTTAAAGTTTTGAAGATCAAATTTGACTGGAAAGCATAGAGACGAAAGAGCGTTCTACAAGCGAGAAGTGTGAGAGAAGAAACTGTTAGCATAGAACTTACGGTTGCATCAAACCAATTCAAGTGTAAATTGTTACCAATCTAGCACAGCACTTAAATTTATGAAGTCTAGGCACCATGAAAGTATTTATAGAATAGGCTCAGGAAAGCCTCATTATGGCAGTAGGAAAGGGACTGAAGTCAAGATGCCTGCTCAAGACCTGTAACATTGCAGATGCTTTGGATTTTATAAAGAATCTCTAATAATATAGCTGAAGCAGTGGACCATATGTAACAGCAATATATAAAGCAAGGTAGAATCATCGACTTTAAAAATATGTAATTGGTTGAAAAGGTTGAAAGAGAATTTCATACACCTGAATTTTTCAACCAGAAGTATGCATGGAGCGAGTCACTGAACATCCTCATTGTTCATTTTAATTTTTTGCCATTGTGTAGAGAACATCTGGTTGTGTTATGAACATGGGAGCACTGGCAGTGGGTGGTGTTTACGACAATATGCTAGTGAAATGTATTTGTGAATAAGGAAGAGGTCTTGATTAAAATATAACACCACTGAATGTTGTAATGTTTGCTATCACTTTAAAAGATGTAAATTCATTTATTTTTCAAATTAAAAATTCATTCATTTTTAAAATCCCAATGATAATGAAAGATAAGCAAAAGGATTTGAAAAAGAATTTGATTGAAAAAGACTGAAAAAAATTTTCAAAATGGTTTGACATGCCCTGTTCCATTGTCTTATCCCTCATTCAAAAATGGAGAGAAATTGGTACATCTGAGAAAGATTTCAACATAAGTGTTGCCCAAAGTCACAAAGGAAGTTTTAGTCAAAGGGAAAATCAAGAATAAATATATCCAAACAGACCTGAAGAATGCTGTTAGGCGTACATGTTTTAAGAATTTGTAAATCATTGGTCTTCACGGATAAGTTGCATAAATGAAAAGTAAATCCACTACTGAAAAAAGGATAAAAAAGCTTATTTAGAATCATTAAAAAGTTTTGTGATCATACAAATTATTAATGGAGTTCAATTATTATTTAAATGAAAGGAAAATAGAAGCTTAGGACAAAATATGAAAAATAAATCCACTACTGAAAAAAAGAATAAAAAGACTTATTTAGCATTCACTAAAAGGTTTTTGGATCATTCAAATTATTACTGGAGTTCAGTAATTATTTAGATAAAAGGAAAATAGAAGTTTAGGTTATAATCAGCAATATTTTGTAAAAAAAAAAAAAGTACAATGCACGATATTAAAACAATAAACATCCCAAGAATGAAGCATCATGGTGGAGATATCATTTTAGGGAAATGCTTTAGCCTAGCATGCACCTAGATAAATCACCAGAATTGGAGGGAAAAGGAATTCAGGAAAAGACCAGTCCATTTTTTGAAATGATGCTTTACACCCCAGTTATCTAGCATAGACTTGGTTTATGATTCATCTAACATGACAATGACCAGTAACATTTTTCAAGAATGACCTCAGAATGATTTAAGAAGAATAAAGTTACAGTAATGGAACGACATTCTGATTCGTTTAATCTAAATCTAAACTTGGATATTCGCAAAATGAATTACATCATCCAATTCACCCAAATCTGGTATTTGGAACAGGAGTTGAGGTTTATACTTTTTTCCTTGTTTAACATTGGGTTTTCAGTTCCTTCTAAAGTCTTTTCATTTCCCTTTCACTTCCAGTAGCCCCTTGTATCTTAGTTGCATTAAAATTTGAATTTATTAAAAGTAAAACAAAAAAAAAAATTGCAGTTCATAAATGGAACTGAATTCGCAAAACATAAAATCTAAACAATTTTGAATGATTCTACATAGAAGAATGGTTGAAAAATACTATTTGAGGACTACAGAAGCCTTACTGACAAAACAGAAAAGGTCTATTAAAAGTGATCAGTGCCACACTGAATTTTTTCTAAGCTCCATACTAAACATTAAATCTGTTACGAAAAAAAGAACTAAACAAAATGAACACAAAACGATCAGCTTTAAAAAAGGACTTGTAACTGGAAAAACCGAATTAAAAAAAAAAATGTTACCAACAAATACTTTTTCACACCCAACCCAGTTCTGCGGAATCAGAATCAACGTTGAGTTTAAGCAAGCGAATGAGCCAATTGGAGTAAAGTGCCATGCAGATTTAAATTTTTCCCACTTGTGATGAATGCAGCTATCGATTTTTTTTTTGCATGCTAGCATGCTAATTAACATTCATGTCAGTCAGCTGTTGGCTCTCACACTGGCCAATAGAATCTTCCTGCCTATTCATGGCAGCCAGCTATTGGCTCTCACTCTGGCCAGTAGAAAATGGCTGCAAACTACATGAAAACTTCTGTAGAAGCATGAAAAAATCGATTATTTCCACTATCAATGTGAGTTGGGAAATGCAAAGTCAGTCTTGGCCTTTCTGCTAACTTGGAGGATGTGCATGTAAATTTTGGTGCAAATCCGTTGAAAATTGCGGCCGTGCATTTGTTACACACACACACCCACACATGCACACACAATCCTGCCTTTTATAGATAAAGATTCATCTTTTATCTCAGTTTTCTTATATGCAATGTCTCCACCTAAACTCTGTCATTTTATTTACTATTTATTTTATTTTTTTATTTGTTCTTCTATCATCTGGTTCAGTCTTTTGAACAGGAGTAGAAGTTTATCTCATTTCCTATTTAGAATTGAGTTTCTGGTTCTTTCTAAAAGCCTCTTTCACACCCAATAGCCCCATGTATCTTAGTGACATTATCACCTTGCTTGGGGTGAATTGATTAAAAAAAAAAATGCATGGAAATTCATATATATTGCAACAAAGGAAAATGTGGAGAGCTATGAACGGATATGGCATTTTATTATTCATGTCAAATAATTAGCAAATATTCCCATAATATAAGGACAGTTAAAAAAAAACCCAAATGAAAACATATCCTTCAAATAAATAAAAATACATTTGGCCCCACCTTTTGCCTTGTTTTCAGCTGGGACAGAATCAATTGAAAAGAGAATTTAAAGAATTTAAAGAATTCAGTGGATGAAAGGTTGTTTGTGACGCGGGTGGTGGAGGGTATTGATAAAAAAATGTTGGGGAGGATGAAATGAGAAATGCAAAAGCCTGCTTAGCTTCCCACTCCCTCACTGCCTCAAAAATCCTTTTCATTTTTAGATGAAATTACATGAAAAATTAAAGGGTTATAATGATCAGAGATATTTTTTTTTTTTTACCTTTCTTTCATTTTTCAACTCTTTTTTCCCTGAAATTAAACATTAATTCCAGCATTTCTCAAATGGCCTCCCCAGTTTTATCTCTCCTCTTTCACCTGTGGGCATAAATCAATGATTATACCCTGAAATTGTATGATAAAAGGTCTTAGGTTCTATTCTTTGGGTTAGTGACATTGATTTTTTTTTTTTTAATAATGTTAATTATACAAAGCCCAAGAGCCACTCCATATAGTGGATTACTAAAGGAGTTTGTTGCTGAACAGTAAGAGATAAGAGGCACAAGATTCATGAGAGGATGTGGAAAAAGTAACAGTGAACTTGGACAAGTTAAGATTGTAGTGGTCAGGAAACTATATGCTTAGGCAGAACTGGTTTAACGATTAAGCAGCATAAGAACATGCTTAGGTCATCAAGGGAAAGAGGCTCCACAGAAATTGTTATGATACTGTACACATCTAAAGAAATAACTCAGACACAACATTTAATCTGCCAGTCACTATTCTGATTGGTTAATAAGGGAATGGACTAAGGGAGATAATGAGGTTTGTATTTATTTAATACATCATATCTCCCCTCTTTAATAAGTTAGTATTACTAATTAACTTTATGGGATTTGATTTTTGTGAACAATTACCAGAGTAGACCATCCTGATGTTTATTGCCATTATTCTGACCAGATACCATATATGTGATTCTGTGATTCTGCTGGTTTATTGATTACATGACCACTTCTGGTCACTGTTCTGTTATTCAAAAATATGCTCTTAAGTAGGCGCCGGGGGGGGGGGGGGTTGTCAGTGATGTAATTTGACTTGGTTCATCAGGGAGTTTTGGGTCTTTCAACATCATACACTCCATCACCAAGTCAACCCAATCAGGGGAGATCACTCCATGATCCCTCCTCTTAGTCAAACACTAACAGCTACTCTGGACCTTTTAATGAATTAGACGAAGAAAGACCACATTTTCTGCACACCCGATTGGATGTTTGTAACAACCAATCCGCTACACGAACTATCTTTTAAATGGTCCATGGTGGGGACTGGCTTCTTTTCTTTTTTTTTGGTGGATAGCAGTTTCAATGGATTTGGACATTGTCATTAGTTGTTTATCTACCGAACATCTCAATGTTGTTTCATGTATCTTGCCAATGTCTACGTCAAATCTGTGCCAGGCGTGTTTGTCACTTAGAATCTGGTCATGCTCGTTTGACATTGGCTGCGATTGGTTCTTTAATCTGGGTTCCCAGGGCATCGGTGTTGTTCTGAGTTGGAACTAATGATCAGACCCTCTTGAAGGTTGTATGTGTCTTTATTTCCAGCTGTGGCATTCCCATTTATGTTCTTGGCTGAGGTCCTTTTTTTACACTATGTATCGTGACTCCAAGCTAGAATACTTAACTAGCAGATGTATGGGGGCACCAATTTTGATCCTTTTATGTGAGCAATTTTTTTTTTAAGCATTGAGAACAAGCATAAAGAGGCACATTTGAGGAAAGGATACAGAGAAGGATGGGGAACAAGATCGGTATCAGAAGATTGACATTACAGTTGAATATTTGAAGATTATAGTTATCAGGGAAGCAAGCAAGAGGAAGGGAGTTCTGCAGATGGGAAGTGTGAGAGAAGAAGCTGTTTGAGTAGAAGAGACGGTTACATTTAACCATTTGAACACTGAAAGTGTGGGACCGAGATGACAGCCTAGTATATAAATTCATGCAGTATGGGAACCAGTGAAAGTAGCTCATTGGAACAGTTGCCGTGAAAATATTTGTAGAAGAGATAGAGGGAAACCACAGCATATCTGTGAGAAAGTGATTGTAGACAAAATGCCATATCAGGACCTATTGCATTGCATATTTGACAACAATATTCCATGCAAGAACACATGGTTGATTTATAGATTTGAAGGATAGACTCAAATGAGAAAAACTTTCTGGCACCAAACATCAAAATGTAACTGAGGTCCTTTTTTTCACACTATTCACTGAGACTCTAAGCTAGCATACTTAACTAGCAGATGTATGGGGGCCCCAAAATCTTTTATATGCTTAGAGCCCATATAGATCTTCTTCCGGCCCTGCGCTTATGAGTCACTTCCACAAAGTAGAAGTTTGTGAGAAAAAGCTGTTCGAGTAAAACTTCCTTTTTACTAATGGAATGAGAATGGTTTATTTCAGCGTATTTGGCTTGGTGGGTATTAGTTATGAAGATTAGAGTTAGTGGAATTAAGAAATGTAATTTGTCTGAACATTTCCCAGTCAACTAGTGACAGAGTAGCGAGAGGCTCAAATCTTTTATCTGTGAGGAAAGGGATTGCAGGGTGGAAAATAATACATCACCCACAAAGAAACCCAGTAAGGAAGAAAGAAAACTGATTTTTATCTTTTGTAGTGAATTGTGTAAGATTTAAAATCTGATTAAACATTGGTTTGAAATATCTGAAGAAATTTAAGTAAAGGAAAAATGATCGATGAAAAACGAGTGGAAGTTGAAAATTTTTATCTTCTTGTTAAAATTTTGTGAGCAATATCAAAATGTAACTGCTAAAATGTAAGGAAAAGTTGTTACGATACCCACCTGCCTATATAAAAATGCTGTTGTCAATTTGATAAATTTTAACAGTTAACCAATTTTAAAATATAACTATGAAGAAATTAATGAGATTTGTACATGGGGAATATGTTGAGATAAAATTTAAATATAGTTATTTCATATAGGAAAACAAAAACAAAATGAATAAAACAAAGCTATGGTGAGAAAAATTTTAAAATGTATTGCCAAAAATATAGTAAATAAAATACTTATAATTAAAAATCTAATTTATTATTTTACTAACCTAGAAGATGACTTCTGGCAGACTTTAGGCTGGCTTCTTCAGTGTCCTATGTACCTAAAAGTTATAAGAATTTAGAAATAATAAAATTATTTTATCTTTATTCATTGCCTTAATTCGGCATAATCTTTCTTCATATACTCAACTGATCTCTGTAGCTTGCTTCAATTTATTTTGTGCACAATTTTTTTTTTTTTTTTTAAAATCACCATTCTTTATGATCCCTTCATATAAAGTCATTCTTAAAAAACATTAGGAAATCCAAACTATGTAATATTTTGAATATGTCACAATACACATGCTAAAAAAAAGAAAAAAAAATGTATGAGCAATGTGCTGTACCCTGTTTAAGTTTTAATTACAGTTTAACTAGAGGATATCAACTGTAATTGTGATGAAAAGTGAAATTAAACCTTTAATAAAGAATTGTTTTTTAAACATTTCACTCTTCGATATCTAAATTTAACTTTAAATGAGTTTAATTTATTTTTAATCACGCATAACTATAATAGTCACATAGTTAATCACATGTAACTATAATAGTCACATAGTTAATCACATGTAACTATAATAGTCACTACCTGTTACTTCAGGTTGTTTATGATTCACTAAGATCAGGAAAAAGTCAGCACTTTATTTATGTAGATTATTTTGGTTACTAAGATGTGTAATCGGTATCTATTTCAATATTATTTTCTTTAAGCATTATCTTAGCTAGAAAAGGTGAGATGTTCTAAAACTCTAGTTTTTGATTAATCAAATTGAATTTTGATATCATTGGTGATTCAATAATTCTTTTAGACGATGAATAAAATAATCATCATCTTGGTTGTCCATCAGGAATTCATCAATGGATCTGGGTAAATTTTCAAACCCGAACCCTGTATGGGAAGAATATATCATTGGGAAAATCATTTCACTGGAGTAATCCCACTCTCTTTGCCTGTGGAGTCTTTCTCCTGTGCCACAAAGAATCATTATAACCAGAGATATCTGGGCTGTGGGAGATAACAAAGACTTCTATATATCACATCCCTGCTCTGAGGCAATCCATGGCACTTGCTGACACTGGCTTCAAGGCTGCTGAATCTACATCCCATCTGTCCATTCCACTGGGAATCAGTCTCCACATACAATAGGCTGAAAGACATAAAATTATCTATGCTTTGGACCAGTCAACTACCCTCACTTGGTGTGCTCACCAGTTGAAGCATGTTTTATAAAATAATACTCAAAATAAAACACACAAAGTCTACTTCAGTTATGTGAAAGCATCATCATGCCAGGTCCACAGTTCTCTTTTCTGTCTGTTTTGGGATGAAGAGTTATCATTATTTACATTCAGACTAATATCCTCATCAATCTTTCTCTTATTTACACTATTTACATCATTTGGACTGTTGTCCTAATCTTTATTGCAATATTTATGATGTTTCAACCATTGTACCCACCAACATTCTTCAGATGATATACGTTGGAATTCTGAACCGAACCCTTTATTTAGTTCCCGGGGTTAAATTGTTCTAATTCCACATGCCATGCCTTTTTTGGATATCTCAGTTTCAGTTAATTCTCTTGAGTAACTCAACTCTACAAGTTTTTGTTCCCCCCCTTACTCAAGCAAGGTTTTTATCCACTGAGCTATGTGTTCTTGGGAACATCAGTGAGTGAAATTTTGGGACTTATAAACTTAATGTTTCAGTAAAAGTTTTTTTTACCAGAGCTCATATTACAATTTCTATTACTTTTGTTTTTCTTAAGCTTTTTGTATTACTTGTTCCCATATTGTCTTCATATCTATGCTTGGCCAGCTTGAAGATTTTTGATGACCTAGCATATGCACGGATTCCTTAAGTTCTCTGTCTATTATTTTACCTGAAGAAGGTTGGAGGGTACAACAGCCGAAATGTTGTAAATATGGCAATAAACATGAGGACATCAGTCCAAATAATGTAAATAGTGTAAATAGTTACAATACCTCATATATAGACAGAAATCTTTCTCTTGTCCAAAATTTTGAGAAAGTGAAAATTTTCAAAACCAGAAAATTTTTTCTATATTTTTCCAGGCATATTTTCCTAATAAAAGGTGTGCCAGTTATGTTATGGTCAGTTTTAATATTATTCTATTTACCACTGTATAAATAATCTGTAATATTATTTATAGTTTAATTTTATCCCACTCAGTACAAATATTTACATGGTTCACTGCAGAAATACTGCCATTCTACCATCCATCCTTGCTTTGAATATTGCTGCCACATCATGTCTGCAGCTCCTGCTATATATTTAGAGATTCTTAATTAAGTCCAAAGAAGAATCTGCAATATTATTGGTCCTGACCTGGCATCTCACCTTCAGTCATTTTTCCACTGCCATAACATAGCTTCCCTGTGCCTTTTCTATAAATACTTTCATGTTAATTGTTATGATGAACTTTTCTCTATAGTACCTAGATTTTATGAATTTAAATGCAGCACTAGATTGGCGGCAAGGTCTCATCATTTTATAGCTGAAATGGATACATGTAACTGTAAGATCACTGCTAACAGTTTCTCACACTTCTCACTTGTGGAACTCTCTTCCTGGCTTTTTGTTTTCTTGTCAACTTTGATATTCAAAAATTTAAATGCAATGTCAACCATTATCTTCTGTCTTGTTAATTTCTGTTCTTTTATTGTTCTTTCTCCTTAACAGTTTTTTTTTCTTACCTTCTGTAACACCCAGTAACCCTTGCATCTTAGTGGCTCTATTTGATATTATTTAATATTTCCATATTTTTTAAATTTTTTCCCTATTTAAATGTACTTTTGACATACTTTTTTTTTGTTTGCTATCAATTTGAATCTATTTACACTATTTACATTGTACAGACTGTTGTCCTCAGCTTTATTGACATTTCAGCTGTTGTATTCTTTGGCCTTCATCAGGTGATATTTGTTGGAATTTCAAAGAGAACCCTTCATTTAGTCCACAAGGGTAGACTGGTCTAATTCCACATGCCATGCCTTTTCACATTCATTAACTCAATTCTCCAAGTTTTTGTTTCCTCCCTTGTGGCCAGGTATTGAACTCACAACTCTTTGGGTCAAGTCCCTTTTGGATCAATCAACCAATGCTTTTATCCACTGGGTCATGTGTCCTTGGAGATATCCAAAGGCATGGTACATGGAATTAGAACAGTCTACTCCCATAGGCTAAATAAAAGTTCCATTCAAAATTTCAACAAATATAACCCGAAAGAAAGCCAAAACATTGTGAATAAGGCAATAAAGAACAACAGTTCGAACAATAGTGTAAATAGTTACAATGCATCATCTCAGAAATATAAACAGAACTTGAATCTAATTCAGAAGTAAAATAGAAAAGTGACAATTAAGTGATTTGAGGCAAGGTAAATAATCTCTATCTCTAGTCAAGACAATTTACATCATCATCTCTCATTAATATTTATCTGTAGTTATCATCATCATCATCATCATCTCTCATTAATCCCTATCTGTAGTCATCATCATTATCATCTCTCATTAATCCCTATCTGTAATCATCATCATCTCTCATTAATCCCTATCTGTAATCATCATCATTATCATCTCTCATTAATCCCTATCAGTAATCATCATCATTATCATCTCTCATCAATCCCTATCTGTAATCATCATCATCTCTCATTAATCCCTATCTGTAATCATCATCATTATCATCTCTCATCAATCCCTATCTGTAATCATCATCATCTCTCATTAATCCCTATCTGTAATCATCATCATCATCATCTCTCATTAATCCCTATCTGTAATCATCATCATCATCATCTCTCATTAATCCCTATCTGTAGTCATCATCATCATCTCTCATTAATTGTCTCCTCAAATACAAGTTGAACAAATAGTTTTGTTCTGTTTTTTTCATTTGATGACATTGGAAACAGTTTCAGAAACATCCCCCCCCCCAAAAAAAAAGAAAAAAGATTGCTTATGATTGTAATGTGACATATCATCATTTAATGTCTTCTGTAGCAGTAGGCAAAGTTTAACTAAAATAATTCTTAAATCCCTTGAAAATTATCACCAACTTCATCATCTCCTTAATTGCCTTGTTCACATTAACAGAAGCATTCTTAAGAACAGATCGATCAGCTAACTTTGTTTCTGAAACCAAATACTTGGATAAACAAAAGATCAAAAACCCTGCACCAAAGCAAAGGAAAATCCTACACACTGCACTTGATGACCACTTACCAACCTTAATATAAACCCAGGAAAAGAAAGAACTAATAAGGATAACTGCTTGTGACAAAGGAGGGGGGTATCTCTCTTTACCGTGAGCTGTGAACTCTGTTGCAAAAGAAGGATACAATCTGTATTCATAAAAAAGAAAATAAACTTTGCAAAACAACATTCAGTGTTCATTCATTTTGAATGTAAAATCTACCATTCTGAGCTGACCACCAAAGATCTTTGTTAATAAGGCAAAGTCAAAGAATCACAACTCATCTCAAATGGTCTTAATAAAAACAACCCAATTATGAAACAACTATGAAAATATCTAATGAACAAATTTCTTATTTTGTTGTCTCCTAATCTTACAGGCTAGATTTATATATACTACATGAAATCATTAAATTAACAAAATCTAAAAAATTGAGGAAATTAGTTGTCATAAGTCATTTATTCATTACTATAAAAAACATTCTGCTATCTAAAATTAACATTTTTAAAAGGACTGAAAAATTCAAAACTAAAACTGATTTCTCCTCTCACACTCTCTCTTTATATATATATATATATATATATATATATATATATATATATATATATATATATATATTTAAGACCATTTCAGTTGTCTCAATCCAATATAATTATCCAATTTTTCTAAGATATTTCCCAGAAATTGGGAAATGATTCTACCCTTAAGTTTTCTCACTGCAATTATTCAGAAAAAGAATGAAAGGTGTGTGGGTTGTGGACATAGGCTCATTGTATAAAGTTAAAAATAGAGCTTTGCAAGGTTTCACTTCTAGTGACACCATAGGCCAGGATTTCATTGCACCTTCCGACCCTTGGCCACCATCTAAAAAGAAAATAAATAAATCAATTTCAGATCTCTAAGGAAGATTTCTAAAGCCTGATGAACAACTCTGAAATACTGAAGAAATATTTTAAAGAGATTTTTGTTAAATTACAGGGAATTATTGGTTCAGGAGAGAACTGATTATGGTAAATTCATTTCAGAATTTTCCAAGAAAATGGGATGAAATAAATTATCATTATAAAATAAAAGTATCTAAATTTTTTGCGCATTAAAATCATTTATTTAAACGAGTATATATATATATATATATATATATATATATATATATATATATATATACACACACACATAATTTTTAAAAGGGGGTTGATAAATAGTTCTTGATTCAACCCACTTTGAATCAATATTTTTTGATGAACAAATATCAGCATGATAATTTTTGGATGTAGGTCAAGCTGAGAACTTTTCAGTTAATTATTTAATATATAAATTCACTGCAATTTATCTGATGTATCATATCTTGGGTAGGATTTATGAAACACGTCAAAATACAAAGATGAATCTGCAGTTTTATCAGTCCTGACCTGGCATCTCGGCTCTAGACATTTTCTCACAGCCGTAATGTAGATTTAGACAATTTCCCACTGCTGTAATATAGCTCCCCTGTGCCTTTTCTATAAATATTTTCATGGCAATTGTTCTGATGAGTTTTCCACTTTCGTATCTAGACTTTATGAATTCAAGTGCAGTAATATATTGGCAGCAAAAGGTTTCATCATTTTACACTTGAAATGGCTTGATGTAACACTAAGTTCTATGCTAACAGTTTTTTCTCGCTTGTGGAAATTGCTTTAGGCTTCTTGCTTTCCAGTCAACTTTGATCTTCAAAAATTTTAGATAATATATCAATCATTATCTTCTATCTTAATTTTTGTTCTAATACTACTTCTATGTACCATGTACTTTCAGAAGGTTGGTAGTCATGGGTCCCCACAACTTCCTATCTCTTGTAACTCTTAGTAACATTTATCTTTTTGCTATGACCCCTGCACCTTATTCTGTCAATAATTCATACAAACTAATCCAGCAGGTAGGTGACACTCTGCCTCCTTGTGTTTCTTTTGCTATTGATATGTCCTGTGAGTGTTAAATTCTCCAAGCCTTCCTTCCTCATTATGTCTCTAACAATAGCCTAGAATTGTTAATCAGAGAGCTGAGTTCCAATTTCTGTTGGGTTTGTTATATTCACTTTCACACAGATATATTTGGAAAAGGTATGAATCCCCCTCTTCTCCCTCCAGTTAATTAGTAAAACTTTAATAATAATTTTTTGGCTTTGTTTAGCTTGCAAAGTGTTGATAAGTCATAGAAAATGAATGAATCAATCAAATAATCATTATATGTCCAAGAAATGTTAGCTGTCTTTTTAGAGTATGTTTCCTTTCAGTTTCCATTTTCCTTAAGACTTCTTTATTGGTTACATTCTCTGTCCATAGTATTCTCAGTATCCTTCTGTAAAACCACATTTCAATTACCTCCTTCATCGCTGAGTAGTTCATCCAGTATTCACTGCCATATAAGTCAATTGACTTTACATGACAGTTCTGCACTCTACAGTAAATTAAAAACTTTCTGCCTTGTGGTTACTAACAATCAAATGTAGCTCTTAACAATGTCTGTCCCTTTGCCAAGACTCCTACCGATTCACACAATGTGTACACAGAGTTGAATCATTCTTGTTCCTTTTGGATTCCATTGCTAAGGAGAAAGTTCCATTCAAACAGCTTCCTTCCCCAGAACTGTTATTCTGTGGAACAGAATCTCAAAAAGCTGCATCCTTGATCACTATGATCCTAATCTCTTCAACTCTAGGGTCAACCGTTATCTATCCACCATATCCTCATAATATAAACCTCATACTTTCTCTGTACACTCCCTTACAACAACCTTATTCAGTAACCCTTTACTTTGAGTGGCTCTTAAGCCTTGTATTGGGTGAACAATAAGATAAAAAAACATGCATATTTTTTTTATTTGTTAAATATTGATATATCAATGTTCTCAAGAGTAATAGTGCGACCAATATATATTGACATTATTTTATCTACAGAGGCTGTCTTCTAAAGGGTATGATACTATTGACTTACCAGATGCACTCTAATTACATCCATTCAGACAGCTTCCTCCCAAGTGTCGCTGCTTTGTGGAATGGACTCCTGAGAGGATGTTTCTCCGATCAAAACAATCTTAACTTCTTCAAGTCTTAGGTCAACCTTCACCTGTCCAATATATCCTCATAATTTGCACTTCTTACCTCCTCTTTTTATGTCCATAAAACTATCTTGAGTGACTCTTGGGCCTTGTATTGTGTGAAAAATAGTAAAAGAAAAAATCACAAAACGAGTATGTTCATAAGATTAGTTGCTCTTTTCTGTGTAATTAAATTGATTGTCTGTCTATATTACATTGATTAGTGTATATTTATAATCATACAATATAAGGTAAGGCAAAATAAATTTTTAAACTAATTTAAAGAAATGTGTAGAAAATCTACTAACTTAAAAAAAATAGAACACATTCTTTTATTGGCTTTTCATTACTATATAAATATTTGCAAAATTGAGTTCAGTTTGGTAGAAGGTAATAATTCTTGAGCTCTCAATGAGTATTTTACACAGTAAAATTGTAATTGCCTGCTCAACTAACTAGTAACATGAAGCCAAATTGCTGTTTGAAATTTATTAAGCTTAGTCAGACACAAGGTCACTAGCATATGGCAATTGGTGGGTATAGAAATAGCTATGTAGTAGTAATGGTCAGCTAGAGTAGCACATTTACCGTACAAAGGGCTGTCTTTTTTCTTTTGTTATGCCATGACAATCAAAGGAGAATCTAGGTCACCTCACACATACACAAACACACACCAGAAGAGCATTCATACTCTGAGACTTGAAAGACTCTCTCTCACTTTATCCCTACCCAGACCAAGTCTTTTTTTGTTTTTTGGCTAGGGAATCTATCATTCTTGTCATGAAGAATAGACACACGGAAAATTGTATTGACACTATTCTTTCTCTTGTCTGCCAAAAAAAAAAAGAAAGCTGGAACAATTATGTATGGAGGTTGCCTGTAAGTGAGCAATAAATAGCAAACTCCTCTCACAGACAATTTCCAATAGATCCTGCTTGATTCTCAGCTATTATGGCCTTGTAGCAGACTAGACATGCCTTTCTCAAGGGCATCAGAACAAAAACAGCTTCAACTGAAATTTTACCATTTATGTTTCTCATCATGATAACTGCCATTTTCTTAGATCAATAATGAAAAATGGCTTCAAGTGAATGAATTGTTTAGGTCTTAAAGAAGACATTCCTTTATCAGATGCTATAGTGACTGTTTCCCATATGATCAATGAAGTAAAGCAACATTCAACCAGATTCAGCTAGATGGGCGACCACTTCCTTTCAGCTTGAAAGTGATGGTGGGTGTAATGGATAATAGCTTGGAATTGTTAACTGGAGAGACAAGTTTCAATTCCTGTTAGGTTCATTATGTTCATGTGCATCTTGTATCATCACATCATTATTATCTCAAAAAAATTCTTACAGGTTTAAATACTTTCTGGCTTTAAATAACCTGAAAAGGGTTAATAAGCCATAGAAAATGAATCAATCAATCAGGTTCTATTGTGGCACAACATTACAAACAAAGTGCTTTATCAAATGACTAGCAGCATGGCCCGGCATTGCCCGTGCTTGATTCAAAAGTCGTACGACTCATACAGCAATCGCTATCACTTGACTTAAAATATTTTTGCCCTTCCTTGCCTTTAAAGGAGTGCCCTTTGCCATGCTGATGTTGCTACATGCCTTACTTCTTGCCTATCTCACACTGCAATTTTTTTCTAAACTCTATACTAAACATTAAACCTGTAACAAAAAAAGAACTAAACAAAATGAACACAAAACAATCAGCTTTAAAATAGGACTCGTAACTGGAAAAACCAAATGAAAAAAGAATATTAACAACAAATACTTTTTTCACACCCACCCCAGTTCTGTGGAATCAGAATCAACGTTGAGTTTAAGCAAGCGAATGAGCCAATTGGAGTAAAGTGCCATGCAGATTTAAATTTTTTGCCACTTGTGACGAATACAGCTATTGATTTTTTTCATGCTAGCATGCTAGTTAATATTTGTGTCAGTCAGCGGTTGGCTCTCACACTGGCCAATAGAATCTTTCTGCCTATTCGTGGCAGCCAGCTATTGGCTCTCACTCTGGCCAGTACAAAATGGCCGCAAACTACATGAAAACTGCCGTAGAAGCATGAAAAAATTGATTATTTCCACTATCGATGGGAATTGGGAAATGCAAAGTTGGTCTTGGACTTTCTGCTAACTTGGAGGATGTGCATGTAAATTTTGGTGCAAATCCGTTAAAAATTGTGGCCATTACACATCCTGCCTTTTATAGATAGAGATAAAAAAAACACATAACTTCCAACAGTAGCAACAACAAAATTGGATGGCACCTTTTTTTTTTTTATTATTATCAATTCACTCCAAACAAGGTATAATGCAACTAAAATGCAAGGGACTACTGGGAGTGAAAGAGAATGGAAAGACTTTAGAAAAAACTGGAAACCCAATCCTAAACAGGGAACATCTACTCCTGTTCAAAAAGCTGGTGATGAGTGTGAACTGTACAATAGGTGAACCTATCTACTCTTATAACTAAAAGGAAAAATAATGATGTAATCAATGATGTTAAATTTCCACATGACCAAAAACAAAATGTTTGGAAGGAACCTTCCATCTTTACTAGTAAGAGAGATAACTGTTTTAAGAGAAAGATTTTATAAATGTCAACTGACAGTAACACTAACTGTTCAGTCAATGAATGTTAAATGTTTCCTGTATGGAAATGGTTAATTTCACCATTATGATATTACACGTTTCCATAATAGGAATACATTCATACTTATATTTATATTAATGAAAAATATGTAAGAATTTGCCAAAACAAACTGATGACTATATAGATTCAAGTGGAAATTTTTGTTTCTCAGAATCACCAATATTTGCACATTCTTATAAAATAAGACACTTCAAAGTATTAATATCCATATTGATTGCATCATATTGGGTAATATATAGCCAACAAGTCTGTTCTTTCATTGCTTCTCATAAGCCTGGGAACTCAACAAAACATTCTCTATTCACAAGAATATAATCAAGAAAACTCACTTGGTGCTCTATCATTATAGCCTCATGCCTGACTAAGCTAAGTTTTGTTAATGTATAAGATACTAGCCACTGAGCAATGATAAGCAAGTTAGTCTGACAACCAGTTGCTAGTGTCATGAATTTGATTCTCAATTGGTGCTCTATCATTGTGGCCGTGTACCAGACTAAGTTAAAAAAAAAAAGAAATGTTCTTTGTTTCATTGATATTTACAGAGACCATTTGGAAACATACTGAGTCAATAAACAAAAAAAATCAATGGGGAACAAAACTGTTCCTTTGTCATCTCTTATGAATTTTTGAATTAGATAAGATTGGATTTCTTTGCTGTTTAAATCCCAACAGAGCTTCTGAAACAGCTGGTCATGGCTGCCATTGTTTATACTGCTTTATTCTCTTTCTTCCTTGACATATTTTATAAAATATAAGCACATGTTGCAGTAATATGGACAAAACAATGAAGCAGTTGACAATAACAACACAGCGGCCATCTTGAGGAGACAATTTGACAAACTTGCAAAATAATTCATTATCTTGACTAACAAGTTTGCTAGTAGTTATGAGAGTGTGGTTTTCTCCAGTACTCCCTAACCTATTCTCTTCTTTGCCAAGATACCTATTGATGGGACAGAGCGCAAGCTGAAATCAGTTCATTCTTTTCCCAGGGGTAGTAGTGCAACAGAAACAAATAAAAAGATTCAAAATTGACAAAGTTTTCTATTTCACTGAAGCAGACGTTAAACACATGAGAGCATTATTGCCTCCATTATTTTTTTTCTTTTATTATTATGTTTGCTATCTTTTTATCACTAAAAACAAAGATCATCTCTGATATATTTTTTCTTCCATATTTTGTCACAATTAAAATGGAATGGTTCATTATATATTTGAAATAATGACAGGTGCTGACTAATTAATGGAGGAACAAGTGGCCATCCATTTATCTTGTGAGACAGAAGTAGCACCTTGCTTGATCAAAATTCAATCATTTGGCAGGAAGAGTGGAATGACCTCTTCAGGATGCAGGCCTGGGAGATGATATATGGAGGCCACCCCACCTGCTGAGACTATATGGCCCCTTCTCAGCCATACTGACAAGTTTCAAACAAATACAAGGCATTACATTTGGGGCCGGCTTGGCTGCAGGAGTTGCCAGAAAGTTGTCAGTATTGACAGCCAACTTCAGGGCTCCACTCTGTGTTTTCTCTGGACTTAATTTCTGTACTGAAGAAAACTGTGAATTACCTCGTCAAACCAAACAACGGCATGTCACATGTATCCAACAATGGAAAATGTGTCGAAAAAGAAAGTTACTTGCTGAAAAAGGGCACTTATTCTGCATGATATGCTGAAGACAGAATATTCAAATTAAAAACAAGTCATTCACAGTAGTTGCCATAAAAGTATTTGGGATATGGTAATATTAGTCATCCTCTCCCAGTTGTCGATGAATGCAAAAAAAATGCTTGGTCGATAAAAGCAGTTAGTGTTCTTGAATATAGGATAAAAAACAAAATTTGTTTATTTGGCTACTGCGTTTGGTGAGTGAGTCTTTTTTCTGACTGGTTACGTGCATCGTGATTTGTGACATCATACCTGCGAATCAAGATTTCAACATTTCTTTCTGCCTCTGATATTCGAGTTTGAACTCGCGATTTGTTATCTTCATTGTGGAAGCAGTCCAAGAACTCTTACAATTCCATAGCTTTTTCCATGTTCGGATATGACTGCAAGGCAGTGAAGGTTTAAAATGAATGTTTTCCTTCCCCTAGCTGAAGTGCCTTCTTGGGCTGTCAAGCTACATCTACCCAAAGTAGCTGGTTATGAGGCACCAGTTGTCCACCTTTTCCCACTTTCCAGCTTGCAGCTGGACTTAGTTGTCAGAGGCTATTTGAGACCCATGCCATTTTATAGAATGAGGAGGCTGTCAGGAGTAACTAGTACAATTATAATAATGCTAAACCAGGCATGACTCTCATGAGTTCTGACTATAACTGATTGGCACTGTTAACATGTTTCATCTTGGTGAATTAAAATTGGCTGGTGATGTGTTGGTTGGTTGATTTTGTTTAGCAGCATATCAACATCTATGGATTATTTAATGTTGAAATCTAAATATTTTGAATGCAATTTTATGCCTTTAACTACAGATATTTTGTACATAATTTTATCCTCTCAGAGTAAACATATATTTTTTTAGATAGTTTGCAGATAAAAGGTATTGTTGGTAATTTTTTTAAGGTATAGATGGTAATTTCATTACAAAAATGTATTGCTGGTAATTTTATTATAAAAATGTACAGTTGATTTTTTTTTTTTTTGACAAGGGGTCACTATTTGCCTATAACTGGGACCCTAACAAGTACTACTACTCTGGGTCAGGGTGGACCTTGGAATAACAGCAATTAAGAGGTGGTTCCACAATCCTCAGAACCTCTAATCTCCTGATAAAAGGCCTTGTTGGCAAATGTAGTGCACAGTAACTTTCCAAACACACCGTGATCATCAGGCTATGTATGGACTTACCAATGTGTCAACAGATATGACATTTGCAACAGAACATTGTTTAGCAAGCTAACCTTAAAGACTATAGTTAGTTTCAGTGAGCACACCTCCCAAGAAGATGGATCTTGTCTGGAAAATCAAATGGAAAAAATTTTGGCTTTAACCACCAGACTCTAATACAACTATTTTAGCCATATATCTGGATATAGATAATTTACTTGCAACAGGATAATGATGGTTGGTTGGTTGATTTTGTTTAGTAGTATATCAACCTCTATGGATTATTGCCAAAATCTAAATATTTTGAATGCAATTTTATGCATTTAACTATGGATATTTTGTACATAATTTTATACTCTCAGAGTAAACATATATTTTTTAGATAGATAGTTTGTAGATAAAATGTATTGTTGGTAATTGTTTTTTTCTTGACAAAGACTTATTTTTGGTAATTTTTATAAAAATATCTCATTGGTAATTTTACTATAAAATTGTATTTTTATACTTTTTTAGTGTTGCATTGACTGTCACTTTGGCTATGAAAATGCGTTGTTTGTTATTTTATAATTATAAAAATGTATTGCTGGTAATTTTTTTATAAAAATATACAGCCAATTTTTGTTTGGGGGTTCACTATTTGCCAATAGCTGGGACCTTAACAGGTACTACTACTACTACTTTGTTCAAAAAATTTTCACATCCTCCAATCTCCCAATCAGTGACCTTGCTGCTGGATGTAATTTATCATCATACCCAACATCCAGTGTGATGGTTAGTAGCTCAGAACAAGTTCAAATACTTGTTGAGTCCATTACATTCACTTTCACACTAATTAATCTATCTTTTCTCCTTTCAACAAGAGGTTAAATAGCAAGACAGACTGGCCTACCTAGCCATGGCTGGCAACCAGTCTAGGAGAAGGAAAAACACTAAATTTCAAATAGTATGAAGCCCTAGTAAAGTACCTACTATACAGGCAACAAAAAGATTTATTCTCTTCACTGAACTGGTTTGTTACTCAGTGGTCAGCATTATATGAGAAGAGAGGCGTTTTATGAGATGGGTGGCATACCTCTTAGTGAAATGGACTTTTCAGGATGTGAATAAATTTAATTTCATCTTGACAATATGTAAGAGGCCTGCAATAAATACATCATCCTTACATTTTGCATGTGTTAGCTATTGCCAGCCTCCTACTTCAAGTCCTAACAGCATCCATTAACTACTGCCAAGAGAGACCAGAATACATATGAACTACATTTAAGTAGATCTGATATTCACTAGTGTTCAGAAGTGGGGAAGACGGTACAATGGACATGGGCATCCATATTGGGAGGGCATTCAGTCAAAGAGTGAAATAAAAATTTTGTTTATATTTTATTTAAATAAAGTGTTTCTTTCATGTTTCATCTGTTTTTACATATTTAAAATGTCTTCCTTTCTCAAATTTCTCAGTACAAGGCCCTATAGGTCCCACCCCCACAACTACTTGAGTCTTAAGGGTATACAATCAAGGAGTTTGTGCCAGACATTGCCAAACCTCTGCACGTCACTGCTGACATTCCCAGACCACTGTGAGTATCATCATGTGGTACAGAAACATCACAATGTAAAGGTACTGGATACCAAAACTTTAACCAGCTACAGTGGTGACCCCAATGTTCTAGCCTTTGGAACCTCTGCTGAGATTATTATTGTAGCTCTTGGTAAAGCTGTTAGGTAAAGAAAGTGTTAGAAGTTTCAAATCGACTGTTCTAAAAAAAAAAACAAAAAAAAAAAACAAGCATAAACTTTTCCCTCCCTGGAAGTACAAAAGAACTGCAAACAGCTTCTTCCCATAAACCACTGCCCTATGGAACCAATTCCCAAGAGAATGTTTTCCCGATCATTACAACCTGTTCAAGTATAGAGTCAACCATCATCTTCCCCTGCTATCCATATAACATAACCCTCTACCCTGAGTGGCCTCAGGACCTTGTACAGGGTGAACCTTACTGTAAAAAAATTTCTATAATGGCTAGAGTTTGCTATCAATGTATGTACTCCTTGTTCCTGCTACATACCTTAACACATTGCAACTCAGTCTTTACTTCCATAGAAAATGAGATACATTCCTTAGTTTTACCAGTTCAGAGCTTTACAGTTAAGACCTGCCATGCCACATGCACAGGGCAGAAGCATCCTCATTGCCTTCATATTCCATTGGTAAGGAGTAAGTTCCACTCAGCTTCTTCCTGAGAACATCATATTTCCCTGATCACTACAATCTTAAGCTCTTCAAGTCTAGAGTCAAGCATTATCTATCTATTACCTATCCCCATAATCTGCCATTCTTAACTCCTCGTCTTATGTAACCCTCTACCTTGAGTGGCTCTTGCACCTTGTGAACATATAGTAAATCTATATAACTCTGAGTAAATACAAAAGGAAAATTTATCTTAGCTGATGTGTTTTGTCCTATGATGTGTTTTGTCCTATAAAGATAAAAACCTTGATAAAGTCTCTCAGAGGACAAAATGACGTTGAGTAAGATAAGTTTTCCTTTTGTCTTTGTTCATATTGTCCTCTTACAGATATATTCTATCTGAAAAACTTTACACATATATATTTATATATGATAAAAATATAGTTTTAAGTTATGCTATTTTCATGGGTTACAATTCTCAATATTAAGGATAGAACATATATAAATAAAAGGTCATCACCCAGTGGGTGGTAATAGTGTTTCATACTTAAACACAATCCTAAGGACATTATATATATATATATATATATATATATATATATATATATATATATAATAATTATTTTTAAAAAAATATGATTCCTTCGCTACATAAGAGTTCTCATGTTTCAAAAACGAGAGCCGAAAACCTCAATATAATTATTAAAATTAAATTGAGTTAAAGTATCAAGCCCCGTTTCATTGACAAGTGAAAATTTAGGAATAACCATTCTTGAAATTTACGCATCTTTATAAGCATGTTCATTCGAGAAAATTAATTACTATGGAAACGGCTGGGGCAGCCATTTTGGTAAGGGGTCTATAAATATATATATATATATATATATATATATATATATATATATATGTGTGTGTGTGTGTGTGTGTGTGTGTGTGTGTATGTATGTATGTATGTATATCTCTATACATATACAGGTCAGTGCCATTAAGCCACACACCAATAAACCATGATGTTGCTTTAGTCACACATGTGTAACTGACCCCAAAATTTTCTGTCATGTTCATATTAGAATCATAATCATCAGTGGATCCCTATTTTAAACAAATTCAAACTTGATTGTGACACTTTTTAAAGTCTGATTTTTTGTGTATAATCTTTTATTTTAATAAATTCATTAAAATGAGTTTTAATACCTTCAGTATATATGTATTTTCCCAGGCATTTATTATTGTTTAGGCATTTCACATTCACAATTGTGTAGTGGCTTGGATTAGCACTTTGCAGACATTTTGAGTGTGAAATATGCAGCTTACAACATTTATCCTAACTTAAAAATTTCACATATTTACTCAACCAGATTTGCTTTAATATCAATAATGTATTTAATTATTTAATTATTGATAATGCAGAGAAGAGCCATTTAAAGTCCTGCTTTAAGAATTGTTAATGGAGGCCACTATTTCAGCCAAATAACACGTTTCAACATTTTCAAAAAGTTTCAAAAAGTCCATAAATCCTCTCACATTAAATTTTTGTGCAAATACAGGCAAAAATTAAAGTTTTTCACAATTGTCTCTCTAAATATCATCACAACATTTTTATTACCAATATTCAACTCTTGCTTAGCCACTGTGTTACCCATTTTTGTGAATAACTCCATGGACTTGACAAGCATTGTTTTGGTGGCCTGAGATTGCAGCTCACTTTTCATCTAAACTGCAGACCGAAGTTCTGAACCCCAACTTCCATGGTTTATTGGTGGCAACCTATATATATATATATAGTTTTTAATATTGATGTTATAAATATATATTATACTATATTTTCATATTCACATGCTACAGGTGTGTGTGTTTATATATATATATATATATATATATATATATAGTTTTTAATATTGATTTTTTAAATATATATTGTAATATATTTTCATATTTTTGCTACATGTGCTACAGGTGTGTGTGTTGATATATATATATATATATATATATACACACACACATGTGTGTGTGTGTACAGATATATACTTTATATATACATATATATAATATATAAATAATATATATAAAAAATTGCATATATATATATCTATATTTATATACATACACATTTCACAAATGATAAAAGCAGAGATTTTAGAAACGCATCGTAATATTTTATTTCGCAAGACTGATTAATCGATCTCATCACATCAGACCAAATGGCTTCACACATAAATTGATTTAAAACTCATCCAAGCACAAGCAAAAAAATGAATTTTCAAGAATAAGATGTGTTTCAAAATAAAGTTTTAATATGGGGGAAAGGAAAAAAGAGTGAAGGAGAGAAAGAGAAAGAGATATGTATGACTAGGAAGAGATATATAGGGGAGGTGGCTATATAGGAAATGATTGTGGGTAAGAGCCAACAGGTTGACCTCTTTTCACTGGATGTGAGAAGTAAGGTAGAGAGAATAGCAAGAAAATAAGGAACAAAGTAAAGAGAAAGGATATTGAGAAAAAAAGAACAAATAAAGAGAAAAGAAAGGAGGAAGAAAACAAGAGAAAGAAAAGGAAGAAAGAGAGAAGTGATACACAACTGCCGATCGTCGAGGTTTAAAATTGAATATATTCATAAGTTGTCTGTTAAATGCATGTAGTTATTTTATGACATCGCTATACCAGTGTAATTTTTAAAATAGATGATTATGAAACTAAAATAGTAAAGCAAATCAAATTACAATTTTCAAAAAAATGATATAATAATTTTTTTTTCAATTTCTTCAAGAAACATATATAAAACATATATGTAACAAAGATTTTTTTTAAATAAATTGATAAGAAAAAGATCATTTGAGTGAATAAAAATAAAATTATGAAGATACACATACACCTACATATACATAAATATATACACACACATACAAATATGGTATACACATATACATGTATATATCCATATACACATATAAACAAATATATATGTACACATATACATATATATATAAATAAAATATAAAACAATATATAAAGAATATATATTGATATGAAAACCTAATTCTGAAAAAATCTAAACATACACATACGCTTTCATCTATATACAAATATAGGCCCACATACACAAACACACACAAAAAGCACAAAACATATATACATCCATATATATATATAAATACATATACATTGATATGCACCTAAACATATATATATATATATTATATATATATATATACATACATACATACACACACACATATATATATATATATACATACATACACACACACATATAATCATGTGTACATAACTTAAAAAAAAACATATTATATATCCAAACACACACCTAAACATATGATTATAAATAGGCACATAAGAGTGCATCACATCAAATATATATCGATACATACACATATACACATAGATATACAAGTACATACATTACATACACACATACACAAAATATATATTTGTATACACATATACAAATATATAAAAAAAAAGAAGATATACATAAATACATATGTATACACATACATATATACATACATAAAAAAACATATAAAAATAATGGAAAATGTATATAATAGATAATACAGGTAAAAATGATCCGTAAATTAAGGTTATAGATGGTGCAGGGGGGGAAACCACATGTAGGATCATGCATAAATACTTTGACTGCATGTATTCATGCATGTTAATGTTATACAAAACATCCAAAACTTTCAAGTGTAAGGTTCTCCAAAGTAGATGTTACTTGAGAATTTTTAAATGTTTCCTATGTCTCAACTTGAAGACAAGCTCATTGCGTTGATTCAATAACTCATCGGTGTCCTAATATATAATGATAACAATCTTTTCTTTGATGCAAAGATTGCATCTGTCCCTGAAGTTGTTGGGAGTTTGAGATTTACATATGATCTTCCATTTTATTTGCAGAGTGAAGCCTCCATCAATGAGATCCCAGTAATGTTTTAATAGAGCTGTTTGGTATCTCAAAGATTCATTGGTGAAGGAATGCCAGTGCTTGCAAAAACATTGTTTCCAACATCCAGCTGATTATTCCTATATAAACCTTTTCCTGGTTGGTATGTTCCTTCTGAAAAATAGTAGCTTCATACACTGCATTTTCCAAAGTGCAAATACCTACAACTGGGCAGTCAGCTTTGACTCTACAATTACAAGGCGGTTTATTTCCTTGTGATTCACTGCCATGAAATTTTTTTAAGAGGTAGTTGTGGGAACAAGTTATACTTTCTACATCACTAACAAATGAGTAACTAATTTTTAAAGTTTTCCTATTGAAAGTTTTCTTCAAAGGATTGCTATTATTAAAATGTTTCTCTATTAAATTAAAGAAATATTTGCCAATATTAATACAAGATAATTTACAGAAAGGTGGATTAAACTTTTTTCTTTTTCTTGATTTATTAGTTGGATTATTTTGCAAATCTTCTTGATAATTTAATTCTTGTTTAAAATTACTTTTATTGACAGCTTCATTACAAGTGCAGTTATTTTCTTTAAAGATTCTACTGTTTGATGATCTATTGATCCTAGTACTAACGGCGTTAGGAATTTGGTTTATTATTGAGTTAGGGTGAATAGAGGGGACATTGATATAAATGAGGGTTTGATCCACTTGATGAAAATGTTTAAATGCATCATTAGAAAGATTGAAGATAACATCTAGGAACTTAACAATTGTTGAGATTGGAAGATATTTCAAACTTAAATCCGAGAAATTGTAAATTAGAAGCATGAAGAAATTGATTATTTCCACTAACGATGGGAGTTGGGAAATGCAAAGTCAGTCTTGGTCTTTCAGCTAACTTGGAGCATGTGCATGTAAATTTTGGTTGAAATCCATCGAAAATTGTGGGTGTGCATTCGTTACACACACACACACACATATCACCTTTATATATATATATATATATATATATATATATATATATATATATATTTATATATATATATATAAAAAAATAAAAAAACAAATGAAAACTACAGACAAAAGTTCATTTTCTCCATCAAGACATTCATTTCTGTAGTTTAGTGCTAGCAGCAAGCAGAAATATTTCTCCTCCCGATGATGGTCATTTCGGCCGAAACTAGTCGCGGAATCTAAATGGAATAATAATAAAAAAACGAAAGAATATTAATCTACAACCCAGTGTGTCTGAAGATTTTAATTTTTTAATTTTTATTGTTCAAAATATATATATATATATATATATATTTGTATGGATAGATTATTTAGTAATTGGTTCCTAATATGAACTCTCACACAGACACAGAAGTATTTAGCAGTTAATATTTAGCCATTTTCATAGACCTTCATCAGATATGTACTTTCAAGCGCTAAATCGAAATTGATGGTTGATGTAATAGAAGGGGGGGTTGAGAAGGAAAAAGATAATCAGGAAATTTAATCAATGCGCGGGGGGGGGGGTATGAAAAGGAGAGCAGATTCAATAAATGGGGTGATTGTGAAATGGTTAAAAATGTCTCCTTCAAACTCTTAATAATATGTGTGTATGTTTATTTTAGCTATTCATGAAAATTGATTTTGTTGGTATTTGCAATGACATATTATTCCTACTCTACTTTCTATTGTTTACAAACTTGCTCCATTTCCACTTTCTTATAATAGCCACATTCATATTATAAAATATTATATATTATATATAATCATACTTATTATAAAACCCAGGTTGTGTGTGTGTGTATGTATGTGTGTGTCTGTTCGTTTATATATTGCACCGGATTTCCTACATTTTTCAATAAAACTTCACAGGACTACGTAAAATTACCTTGTGGTGGTTCTGACAGTGCCAAAAATTGGGAAAACACAATTGTTTTTGCACAAAATCAATTTGAAAACATGATTAAGAGACATTGCTGTCGCGAGAATGAAAGGGGAACAACTCATATCGAGTTATACTTATTATAAAACCCAGGTTGTTTGTGTGTGTGTGTTCATTTATATATGGGATCGGATTTCCTACATTTTTCAACTGATTTCAACAAAACTTCACTTTTTTTTTTGGCAGGTAGTGTTTCTTATTGTCTTGCACACATTTTTTCTTTATTTTTACATTCAGAATGCTTTAAAAATTCCATTTACAAGACAATTGTTTATAATAAAATTCTATTCAATCAGTCGACACATAACGATTGAAAACAATGATTTTGTTTGAGTTTGGGTTTGACCAATTCATAAAAAAAAAAAAAAAAACTAATTAAGACATGCGTGGCCATCAACCTTAAAAAATAATCTTTCTCAATTTTATTTTTCAGTCTTTGTAATGGTCGATACTTGATCTATCTCTTACTGTTACATCCCCGGGCAATGCCGGGTTCTACTGCTAGTATATTATATAATAATATATATAATATTATATTATTATATAATTTAAAATATTATATTATTCATATTCTACTTTCTATCATTTACAAACTTGCCCTATTTCCATCTTCTGATGTGCGCAATATTTTCCATTTTGTAGCATGATTAAATTGTTGTTAGTTCATTTTGAATGTTATGTTTAGAGTTGAAATGAGTCAAACATTTATTTCACTAAAAGAATATCTGCAGTGCAATGATTTCAAAAAGTCTTTCAGAGTAGGGTTACTTGGGAGAGTCAAAAATGAATAAACAGTATGGATACTAATAAGGTCTGGAGTGGAGGAGGGGATGGAAAGAATTCAAAAATTAACATAAGGGGTGTTTATTTTGAATTCGGCACAGGGTTGCTACTTAGCTTTAGCTTTTTCCTCCTCCACACTCATGAAACACTGTAATAATCTAGAAGACATTTCTCGACAAACTGGCTCCTTAAAGAAAAGGTGGGCAAAGAAATTAAGGTAAGTTAAGCATTTTTTTTCCTGTGCTTTTTTCTGATACATCAATGTTTTTACGAGAGTAAATCTCATTATTTATTTAAGCTAACCCATGATATTTCTTAATACCTAATGATTGGAATTGAAAAAAAAAAAAAAAAAAAGGAAAGGAAGAGAAAAGAACAAGAAAATCTTAATCAGTCTAGTAAAGAAATCTGGTGCTGGAGAGGGCTGGTAAGAGAAAGAAAGAGTGGTGTAAAGAAGTGGAAAAAGGGTGTTGTGACCTCTATTCAAAAACTTGTTTTATTCCAGCTACACTTTTCAACAGAAGCAGATCGATGCCTGCTTAATGTCTCTAAGAAAAGGAATGAATCCAAGTCATCATTTTTTCTTTATTTTTTGCCATGGTGTTCATTGAACACTGAAGCTAATCACAATCCACCAAATAAACACACTATCCAGGTGTCAAAAGCACAGATGATAAACTTCTAGTGGGTCATGAACACACCTTTCATGATAATGACAAAAATTATACTTGCAGATGGTAAGCTCAAATGACAGTTTTGAGTGTTATGACAGGCAAGTGCTCCCTTGATATCCAACAAGACAGACCTAGTTGTCTTCTTATGACTATTGGCTCTTCTATGACAGGGTTTTGTCCATTCATACCCACCATATGGATGCCCTTTCTAATGCTACCAGTGTACAGAAAAGGAAACAGAGTTGAGAAAAAAATTAGTTGTGTACTGTTATTTTAAAAGCAACATAATAAGTTTGGTTTGTTTCACAGCATATCAACTTCTTATGGGTCATACAATGCTAAAATTTCATTTCTTTGGGAGCTCTGGTAATTTTTTTTTTTTTTTTTAGTATTAAAATCTATTGCTGGAAATTTTTACTATAAGAATATATTTTATACTTTCATAGAATTTTGATCCCAGTTTGGGGATTTACTATTTGCCCATTGCCGGGTCAGGCTGTACTTGAGAAAAACAGTAATTAAGAGGTAGTTCTGTGAAAACCTTCCAATGATAGGCCTTGTTGCCGGATGTAGTTTATTGTCATACCCAAGACACCAACATAATAAGGCCACAAGAAACAAATGTGTAATATATGGAGCAGAACTGCAAGAAGCAAAGAATTTCTGATCAAATGAAATAAAGAGTGGACATGAGCTTATGGACAAGCTCTCCACTTGAGAGGATAATTTTGACAGGTTATATGGAAAAAGAAAAGGAGAAGGACAAAAACTAGTCAGTAGTGAAGACTTTGTCAATTCCATAAAAACAAGGATCCAAAGTATATATATAAGACAGAGAAAGAAAGATTACTTTCAGCTACCAAAAACTGCACTAAAACAGAAGAATGGACTGAAACCTGGAGGACAATAAGAAGAATTCAAAAATGGGTAGAAAATATAGACACTACAAAAGGTAGGTTAAAATAGATATGACTACATAGAAGAAATCTTAAAATCAATCAATCTTCATTGTAGCAAAAACAATGTCATCAAGACCAAACTATATAAAGGTCAAAGTTGATTGATTTGTTTGGTTGTTTAATGATGGCATAACAACCACTTATGGGTCATTTAATGTCAAAATTTAATTTTCTTGGGAGCTTTGAAGTTAAAAAAAAAAAAATGATATGTTATTCTGCTTTCACAATTGAATACATTGTAGATGATACTCAGCTTTTTTGAATATACATGTTTGTGTAGACATAATAATAATATAGTTTGGTTGACGTTATATTTAAGAATACTGTTTGATTTGTTTAAGAAATCGTTGGATATTATATGGATTAATGTAATGAAAGAGTTTTTCCATGTTGGTTGGTTGATTTTGTTTAGTGGCATGTTAACCTCTATGGGTTATTTAATACCAAAATCTAAATAGTTTAAATGCAGTTGTATACCTTGAATGTATTGTTGGTCATTTTTTATATAAAAATGTACTGCTGGTATTTTTATACTATCATAGTGTTTTGTTTTTGTTTGGTGGGGCTCATTATTTGGTCATAGCTAGGACACTAACAGGTGCTATTACCTGGGGTTCAGGGTGGACCTGGGAACAACAGCAATTAAGACGTGGTTTCCTGCTCCTCAAAACTTCCAGTCTCCTGATCAGAAGACTTGCTGCCAAAGCCAAAGTTGATAAGACACAGAAAAATAGATTGTGTGGAAATGACAATGAGACAGGGAACTACATAATCTACAAGTTGAGGCAGGGAACCACACAATGAGCAAATGTATCAAGTTGAGGCAAGGAACCATATAATGAGTGAAATTACTAAGATGGGGTGGGAACCACATAGTAAGTCAATGTAGGAAGTTGAGGCAGAGAACCACATAATCAATAAATATATTAAGTTGGTTCATAAAGAATACAAAACAGACATAAGTGGGTAGGTGATCCATGTGGAAACATGATAATGACTAGTTTAATCACACTGACCAGAGGTATATGTTAAACTAGAATCTATCACATCATTTAAGTGCTGTACTAAACTGGTGTCAAGACCTCATCAATTTACATTTGAGCTGGCTAGATGTAGCCATAAGTTCTATGCTAACAGTTTCTTTTCTCACACTTCTTGATTGTGGAACTTCTTTCCAGCTCCATGCTTTCCAGCCAACTTTAATCGGCAAAAATTTAAATGCAATTTCAATCATTATCTAATGTCCTCCTGATTACTCTTTTCTCTTTCTGCTCATTATTAATGTTTCTGTTCCTAATTCTGTAGCCTCTTGTGTCTTAGTGGCTTTACTGTCTAGCATAAAGTGATACCAATTAAAAAAGAAAAAACTTGTGGGATTTTGAGATTCGAATAGACCAACCAATTTGTGCTGTAAAAACAAAGAATAGAACATGTCTAAGAGTGGATTCTAAAGTAAAGGGAAAAGATCAATAAATGTTTCAGTTTTGCCAAAGAGTTAAGGAGATTATAGAATTTTAATGTGATCTTTTTCTTCTTTTATTTGTCATATTCCTTCATGAGGCTTGCTAAGAATGGTCTCATCTGTGCAACTCTTACTGTAGTAAATGAGCTAAAGCCAGGTGTGGCAGATTAGTGACTATTTCTGTTCACCACCTGTCTCTTATGGATTGTACATCTGAAAAAGACTGGACAATAAACTGGTGGAAATACTGTGTTAAATCAACAAAGAATTAGTTCCACTGCATGAACACTTTGAAAATCCTTATCTCGTTTTATCAGCACTTTCCAACAATTCTTAAAATGGAATGTTTTATGACACCTGCTTAAACCAGCGTAGACTTGCACACCTGCACATATAGTTTCTTCCAAATTGTTTCCCACCCAGAATAATCAGAAGCCATCATGTACACTCTCTCTGTCTCACACACATAAACACACATATATTTAGTGTCCCAAGTGGATAGAGTATAAACATTCAAAACATGAGAACAATGGTTCAAATCACACCATAGCTGATTCTTCAAGGATGCGACTTCCTGATAATATCTATGTGTAGACAATCCCAGTTTAAAGCACCATCAGAAATGCAAACCATCGGCTGACCCAAGCCATGTGAAGTAAATTGGTAGGCAAAATTGTTCAGACATCATTGATGGTTCTACTAGCACAAAGTGAAAAATCATTGTGACCAACAGTTTAAACATAATGAATAATTACTGATCCCAGTGGATTGTGCACTTTTCACAGAAAATGTAACTAAAGTCCATTCAGCATAAGTGAAGGTTGTCAATATGGGTGTTGAAGAAATACAAATGTGTCTGAACAGGTGTCTACAACAGGGATTAATTATCCAAGCAGACAGGCAAATTTACAAATGCGTAGTAAATCATTATTATATACTTAGACAAAATATAAAAGTAAACTTTTATGCACCATGTCTCTTCAGGACATGGACAGTCATGGTTCTCCACAACTTCCTATCCTTTGTGGTTCTAAGTAATGTTTGTCTCCTTACTATCCTTTCCAGTTACTGTTTTACCATCCATTTCTTCTTTTATGTTCCATGTCTCTTCAGGAAAGGGGCAATCATGGCTCTCCACAACTTCCTATCCTTTGTCACACTAAGCAATGTTTATTTCCTTGCTATACATCTCAGTCCCTACTCCGTCATCCCTCTCCACTTTGCGGAGGTTATTTGAGGTTTCCCTATATCAATCTTGTCTTTAATGTCAAATTCTCTAAACCGTCTTTCTTCATTATGTGTCTCTGATATGTTTTTCTGATCCTAACAATATTTGCACTTTTTGTTGCCATTTTCCTTAAAATTATTTCCAAAACTAGCGGTCAACTTATATGGCGCGTATAAAATGCAAACCATTACCACTGAATTGTGAACAAGTGGGACAGCACTCCTAACAATTACTATACACCATTTAACATATCTCCAGAAGTCTGCCAAAAATATATCCCATTAATACTTGTATTTGTTAAACTTATTTGGCATATTAACACAGAAATTAATATAAAATAATCAAATAGTAAAACAAATTCAGTATTCTATTAACAGTATGATCTGTAATTGACGGCATTAATATTTTATGGGAGTTGATGCTGACTTTGATGTGTTTATCAGCAGAGTTGACAAATTTTAGATGTTCACTAAGTTATACCAATACAATATATGGTACCTACCAGTGTGTGCTGTAGGTTGTTTGCTATACGACACATATAGAAATATAGTATTTCAAAATACCTTATGTAGTTTTTGTACAGTTTATTGTTTATTGTATATTGTAGCCTAACTTCATTTACTGGCAGGCCTAAGTTTAGGGCTACCGGTAATCTACTGTATGTTTGGAGGTCAAACTATATGGTAGGTTTAGGCTTAACTCAAAATTTTGAGCTAAAATCTTAAGATTGATTTCTACACCAGGTTGACGTGTATGCCATAATTTACAGTAATTTTTCCCATTTTTTTAATGTTTTGCTTAACTTTTGGAAGGCATCTTTCACTGTTCCTTTGTATTTCTGTATTTGCTTTATTTTGACATCTCCATTTTGTAGCTTGTATTTTGGTTCTGTCCTTCTTGCTTGTGACCATACACTGTCTTCTTATAATTGATGGTTAGTTATTTCCTCTCACTTTTCTTTACTATCTTTCTCCAAACTATTTCTCTTCCAGAATCATCAGAGGCCATCATACTCACACACACGAATATATATATATATATATATATATATGAAGACAGAGAAATGGAGATGTAGATGTCCTTTGAGAAGTATACAGTAATACTTTGATTTAAAGAATTGGTTCGGTTGAAGAGTGTGATCCTTAAATCAAAATGAATCCCTCAATTCTTAAAGATGTAAGTTCTGGAGATCCCCGCATTTAGAGAATGTAATTAATCCTGACCAGGCATCTTAACTTCAGTCACTTTCTCACCGATGTGTCATATCTGTAGAAGATATTTTCATGGCAACTGTTTTGACAAGCTTTTTTTTCCCCTGGTATCCCGACTACATGAATTTAAGCGTTGCTATTAGATTGGCATCTAGGTCCCACCACTACTACCCCAATAGTTTCTTTTCTTGCATTCCCACTCCCTTTCATTTACTTGCTTCCCTGATAATTACAATCTTCAAATATTTAAATGCAACATCAATCACCATTTTCTGTTTTCTTGAACCCTGTTCCTTTTTTTTGTTCTTTCCTCAATCCACCTCCTTTTTCTCTGTCTTCCCTTTCTATTTCACTTTCATTCCCTGTTATCTGCTCACCTTGCTTCGGATGAAATGATTAAAAAAAAAAAAAAAAAAACAACATGCAAATGACTAATGTTACATAAAAATACATAAAAAAATGAACCAAAACAATCATACAGGTCTTTCCTTCCTTAAATTGTGAGGCTTTTTTGGAAGTGACACTATTAAATGCAATCAGTACTAAAATTTACTTTGTATTCATAACCAATGCTTAGAAAATTTCTAAACCCTTATATGTAAATAATCTGATCAGTTTTCATGGGTGCTATACTAATAGGGTTTTCAGCACTGGTTTTTAAAAACCAGTTGAGCTTTTTGATACCTGTCATCATGGCTTTCTTTTTTTTTGTTTTTTTTACTGACAAAGTTTAATGAAATTTAGAATTATCCAATGTACTTTGCAGTTTCTCAGTTTTTAATTTCATAGATTAGCAAACATGAAACAAACTATATTAAATTCATCTTAAGTTTTGGTTTGTTATATATGGTGAAAACTGTCTTCAATCATCACTGCAATCTGAAAGAATTTTTTACTTTTAGCTGACTTTATAGAGAACAAGGTTGATATTTACTTGATAACTTAACATGGACTTCATGAATAATTTGTTCAAGCATTTATGGAACTTAAATTGAGAAAAAGGAGTTTGGTAGCATTTAATATCACAGTATAATAACAATGTATTCAGATTAGACAAAAAAATATTCTTCTATTTGATCAACAAAGCAACAACTGCAAAGTATTAGTTATACATTCCAGAAAATAAATTGAGATCTTTTTCTCAAATTGGTACATTTTGTAGGTAAAAAATCAAAATTTGAATTTTCTGTATAGTAAACAGTAAAATGCAACACTGAAATCTAAAGGTGCATTGTAATGCATCACAAAAGCTAAGCAAAGTATTAAGAGAAAAATTTCATTAGAAACAAAGAAAAGAGTAGTGCACTTTTACATGCTATCAGTCCTTCTATATGACAGCAAATTCTGGACTATCTCCTCACATGAAAAAGAGAACTGAAGTAACAGAAATATGGTTCTACAGAAGGATGCTGAGAATATCATAGACTAAATATGTGGGCAACAACAAAGTTTAGGGGGAAAAGGCAACAAAAAGGACATTTATACTTGACACCAGGAACAGACAGTTGATGTTTCTGGGGCACATAAAGAGGAAAGAGGGCTTGAAAAATTTAATACTCACAAGATAGGTTGAATGCAAGAGGGACAGAGGAAGGCAATGCATAATCTAGCTAATGAGCTGGAGTAAATGGATGGCAGAACAAGGTTTAGAAGAGATGACAAAAAAAGGGTTGCTTACCATTCAGTTCACAAAAAGATTTATTCATTAAGAACTACAAAGGACAGGAAACCGTGGAGAGCCATGATTGCCTATGTCTAGATGGAAACAAAAATGTTCTCATGACACTTTTCAAGTAAGTGAAAGGAATTTTTGTTTTTAATATTATTCATCTCTTCAAATTTTGTTTGGCCAATTAAACTTCTTGTGTTCTTGACATTAAAAACTTTCCAGCTCATCCAGTCTGATTTTGGTAAGTGTCTAATCCATAAAAAAGAGAAAAAAATGGCAACCATTTTTTTTAAGAAATAGGATTTTTTTTTTCTGCTTTAAAAAAAAAATCACCTCAACCAATGTGATAATGCCACTAAGATGCAAGGAACTACTTTAAATGAAAGAGAATGAAAAAGAGCAGAAACCCAATCCTAAACAAGAATCAAGGGATAAACCTCTACTTCTGTTTAAAAGACTAGGGAGAAGTGTGAACCGGGCGATAGGTAAACCTATCTTCCACAGACAATATATTTGGCAAAGGTTGAAGAATGTATCATCCAAAATGTTTTAACAACATCAAGCATTCATCAGATTTAGAAATTAAATTTTTACAGTAGAAACATTTATCAGGCATTCAAATTAAATTTTAAAAAAGGAAAAACATGGTAACCATTTTTCTGAATATGATTTTTGCATCTTTTCCCTTTGGATAATACACCAAATGAAGGTTGAAGAATCTATCAGCCAAAATCAAGAACACTGAAATGGAATTATCCAAAAGTGAATATCAGTGACAGCTCAGAGTTATTAAGAATTTATCCCTTTTTTACTTTTTGTTTTTAAAACTTACATCCATTAAAAAGGAAGCCAATTCATTGAAAGTTAATAAAATAGAAGACACAGGCCACTGACATTTGTCTGTTCATTTTTATTTTATTGTTGGAAAAAGAAATTGTTAAAAACTGGGTTAATTTTAAGGGACAAGTGGCTCTTCCTGTATTAAGTAGTATGAACTTACAAATAATTAAGTGCTTTGTTGAAGAAGTCTTTAATTCCTGCTCAAATATTCTGATGAATATGTTGCCATTACTAGTAACAGCCGACAAGGAAGTTAATATCCAAAATTTTTTGTAAGGTTTATTTCACTCCCTTGCCAAGCTGTTACATGGATTGGTTTGAATGGCAGTGTTTAAAATCAAATTATTTACTGAAGTAAATAAAAATTTATAAGCAAGATGGATGTCACTTCAGCAACTATTAAAATTTGTGATCAAATAGATGACAAAAATCTTATGTAAATAAAAGCATACACAATAGGTATATATACTTTATAGCAGAGGGATTGTGTGTGCATGTATATATATTTTTTTAATCATTTCACCCCAAGCAAGTTGATAAAGCCACTAAGACGCAAGTGCTTGCTGAGAGTGAAAGAAACTGAAAAAACATTAATGAGGAGAAAGGAGAATAAAAGAACAGAATTCAAAAAGACAGATGATTAGTTCAGTATATTTGAACACCAATTGTTCTTGTAAACATCTTTTATTAAAAAGAATAGACATTTTATGCCTCAAGGACACATGGCACAGTGGATAAAGGCATTGGTTAGATCCAGTGACAGGACCCAAAGAGTTGTGAGTTCAATACCCGGTTAAAGCAGTGGAGAACTTTCAGATGGAAATTAGCATAGATTAACTGATAACTGACATCCATCAAATATGGCACGTGGAACTAGAACAGTCTACCCCAGTGATCGAAATAAAGGGTTCAGTTCGAAATTCCAACCACCTGAAGAAGGCCGGATCGTACAATAGCCGAAACATGATAAATATGGCGACAAAGATGAGGACAATAGTCCGAATAATGTAAATAATGGACATTTTATGCCTATTAAATTTACTGATCTTTTTCTTTTCTAGTATGTGAATAATGTTTCACAAATTTGGCTGTTGCTAGTGTATAAATTTGCCAAAGATCTTATTTTGTCCAAGTTTTTGACCCATATGAGTTGTGGGGTGTGAATCTTCCAATGGTTGAATTGTTAATGAGATGAACCAAACCATGAGTTGACCCAAAGCCTTGTGAGAGGAACTGAGTAGAGAATATTGTTTAGAAGTTGTTGATAGATTTGCTAGCACAATCACAAGTCATCAAGAATGAGATTTTGAGAGTCCTTGTTCAACTTGGGATTATTCCAGTTGTAGTATAAACCACAGGTTGACTCTGTGGATGCTGCAGAAACACAAATATGGCTGAACATGCATCTGTGACAGGAAATACTTGGAAATGAGCAATCAAACATTGCATGACTTTACACATATATGTGCACACAATGATGGCTGTTGACTTGTTAGACAAGAATGACCATTACTGACAAGTTAAATCTAAGGTTACAGTTTTGAATTCTACTATTTACCCATAGCTGGGAGGATAAGAGATGGATTCATACATTTCTCTAGGGTATATGTATGTGGGTGAATATAACAAATTAGACTGGAATTAAAACAGTTCTCCAATTTCTCATTCTGACTCATTATTCATTGCACCCCACCCGTGCATCCAAGTAATGCTTGTCCTGAGATTATAGTCATGTATGACAAGCACAACACATACCTGGATTAGCACTGTAGCAAGTTTTCCTTCTAGATGGATGCTTTGTCAAAGGCTTGAGGGCCATCATCCCTGGTGGGATAATTGTGCACCTTGTTGTGGAGTTATTTCACAGTAGAGGCTTGTATTTGTACTAAGTTGGTCCTAAAATAGGTTCGATGTACAAAATGTTAGGAACTTGATATAATAAGTATTACGCAGAGTAATCTAGTTGTGGTTGCTGATACTTTAGTATTCGACTAATGGTCGTCCAACATCGACTGACTGACCAACTGACCCCCATTTCTATTACTACTCCTACTTATATTAGGAGGGAAAGTCTATTAACTATATGATAGGTGTGTTTCCCTATAACACACCTGGACACCAATCTAGGTGTTTCTATGTCCCCACATATATAGACCTATACATACATATATTACAAAGACACATACTGTTGATCTAATCTGATTAAGTTAATCATGCAATTAGATTTATAGATATTTATCACTGCTCCTGCCACACAACAGATGTGTGGGTGTGTATTGAATACCATATATGAGTAGCTCCTGCCCATATATGGTAGCAGTACTCCATTCACGGCTTGATCTGTTTCTTGTAATGATAGAGGTTAGCAGGTGGAGTCAGCTACTTACTAGTGTGATATTGGGAACTGACCACTTTTCCAGCATCTGGATTAGCACTGAAGCAGGTGTTACATCAGTTTTTCTTTGAGATAGGTACATTAAGGTGGGTTATCGGATGTATCATGGGAAAATTGATGTATCCTATATACGAATTCCAACTGCGGTTGAGTTTAAGGCACAATAGGCGCTCAAAACACAGGGCCTTCATGAAGAAGGAACATCCATTCAGCATAATTGGTGAAAGCTCTGGGTGCGATCAGTGATGATGTCAATAGTTTGATTTTTGAAGCACTGAATATGAGCAACCAGTTTTTCCCCTACTGAGTTGTTAAAGCCAGGCCAGAGGAGAGATCAGCTGACAATCTCTGGTCATCTAGGGTTTTGGAGGGTTACCCATATACCATTGTATCATCAGCATAGATATTCACAAATGATCAGTATATATAGGTTTGAACGCTGACCACAGACACTGGTCATAATTATTTTAATTTCAAAGTAGGCCAGGTACTTTTTAATGCAATCTTCAGATGAAGAAAGAATAAAAATAGGATATCAACTAAAGAATTCAGTCATAATTTCTTAAACTTTTTTACAGTATGGTCCAGTTAAACACTGTTTAAAACCAATAATAAAATTAATGATTCATTATTTGTTGGCCAATCATATTGCAATTCCACTTTCAAAGCAACTTATGGTTGGCTAGACATACACAAAGTAGAAAAGAACAGATAATATTAAATAAAGTTCAATTACAAGATCTGGTCAGAAACTAATGCCTTTTTTAATTTAATTTTAAAAATATTAGTTACGAATCCTCATTTTAAGTTATAAACAGTAAAGTATCTTGAAGCCCAAAGGAAAAATTTGTGGAGTTACCATCTCATTTCCTACACATAATTGTCTTTCAAAATGGCTTCCTCCTCAGAGTACATATAGCAAAGAGAATTTCAGTTTTTTAAAAAATAAAATGCAGCAAACATTCACTGGAGGTTGGTGTATATTTATGAAAAAGCTGCATTTGATATAATCATAGTAAGGAGATGGGCGAGTAGGGTTAATAGCAATCTGTGAGAGAAATAAAAATTGACATTAGTGACTGGTTCTACAATAGCAGGTCAGTCGCTGCTATGAATGAGAAGGTGCAATATGCTTATACGCTGATTACAGATGACAAAAGAATTACTACTGCAAAATTTTCAGAAAGTTCTTAACTATACTATGGCAGTGCTCGCAATAATTACAATTTCTTAGCTCGTTAAAGGTTTATGCAAAGTGGGTTCTTCTGCCATAATTTATCTTTACAAGTGTCAGACCAAAAACGAATGCTACTATATCTGGTCTGAAGCTGGCCAATCTTCACTTTCCAGCTTTGAGAGTTCAAAATCATTTACACGACCTTGTGGGGGATGATTTATTCTCTACCCTGCACAGCCTCTTTTCCTACTGCAAACCTATTTCTACTTTATTGCTATTTCCATGGCAAATGTTCAAAAAAATCCTGTCTTTAGTGCCACCATCCTAGTTTTTTGTCACCAAGGCTCACCTTGTTATATCCACAGGTTTAAATCGCCTTCATTCTCTATATATTCCGTTGGTAAAAAAGATGTTCTACTCAGAAAGCTTCTTCCCATGAACCTCTACTTTGTGTAGAAGACTCCTGTGTAGATGCTTCTATAAACACTAGTTTTAACCTCTTCAAGTTATATATCCTTTATAATCTTCACTTCCCATTCTTACAGCCATATCACATATTTCATTCAGTATCACTCTACCATGAGTAGCTCTTGGGCTTTGTAATGGGTGAAAAAGACCATGAAGAAGCAGAGAGTAGTTATTGTAAATGAGTTTTTGCAGCTGGTCAATATGGATAGCATGCAGATGGCAGTTGTTCTCCATTAATTATGACACAATTCCCACATGGCTTAGAAAGCTTCTATGAGGTGAGAATCCATGTCATTATTTACAAGCTGAACACTATGATTGAAAAAAAAAAAGAATTTTGGACGATTTTTAATCCTGAGACGTTTGTGCTCATTTTGGCAGGCTTCATATGCTTATAACAGTGGCACCCTAATAGGTGTAACGGAAGAGGATAGCAGATGAAGTGGAATGATTGAAAGACAATAATCAAAGATTTAGAAACAGTTTCAAAAAATTCATATGCTCAAAATAAATATGATATTAAAATTTAAAATATTATTATGGATTACTTGTAATTGCATGCATAAGTCCCAGCACAAGTAGTTATAAATGATTTTTGACCGATTTTATCATTGTGATATTTTTGTATTATATCAAGTATTAAGAATATAGCATGGTCTGCAAATTGGAGGAGAGAGTTATCAATAATAATGTTCTGACTTTGAATCCGCGGCTATCTCCCACTAATCCTCTCTATGGACCTTCTTTGTCATAGGGCTGCTGGCATTTTTTCACCAGGACTTCGCTTTGGCCTGATGCAAGCAAATTTTCATTCTGAAAATGCACCTGGAGAAAAAATTTGAGAACCATTGGCTAATAGTATCAAATTGTTTTTATTAACAAATAAGAGCAAGCATTACTAATTAACCAACATTCATAGTACAGGGATAAAATCGAGCAATTACTTCTAAAATATTGCTGAAGATAACAATTCTTCCCACTACACCACAGAAACTTAACAAAAGATGACTTTAAGTGCTAGCAAGTTGTTCCTTCATTTTGTTGGTTTTGACATCTAGTGTATTTTTTTTTTTATATGCAAACTCCTGTTTCAGGGTTGACTAAATTATATCAATGGTTTACTAAAAGGAGATGTAAATGTGTTGCATTCAATTCCTCAGTTGAGTAAATTCACCAAAAATCTCAGGAGAGAGTTAACTCGTTAAAAATATCGTCTGTTGGTCATATTCTGAACCACACAGATATCAAATAAGAGTAAGAATTTGTACTATTGGCTTACAACCACATCATGTTGATATACTGGTTCTTGTATGTTCAGCAAAGTTAAGCAACATCAAGCCTGGTTAGTACCTACATGAATACCACTTTGGAATACCAGGTGCTGTAGACTTGGATGTGTGGGTGGTGTTAATGGATAATGGCTTGGAAATTGAAGAGCTGTCCTAATTCCAGTTGGGTTTGTTGTATTCCCTTACATGCAAATACCTTTGGGAAAGGTATGAATCTACCTCTTTTTCCCTCAGCTATGGGTTAATTAGTAAGAGTTGTATCATTAAAAAAATTTACAATCTGAAAATATTTTCTGGCTTTAAATAACTTGCAAAAGATTGATAAACCATAAAAAAAAACCTAATCAATTAGTAATATTTTAATAAACTAGTTTATTAAAATATTACTTTAATTACTGTAAATTAAATACAATTATTAACAATATTCACTTTACTACATAAATTAAAATATTACTTATTTTATTAAAAATATTACCTACCTTAAATTTTGAAAAAATATTTATTATTTATATAATATTTCTCAACTCTTACAAATCAAGCCTTACATGTTGAAACAGCGATTTTCATATGATTACAGAAGTTAAGCAATGTCAAGCCTGATCAGTACCGAGATGGGTGACTACTTTGGAATACAAGGTAATGATAATGATAATATTAGGTGTTTCCTTACAAGGAAACATTTAGCATTCATTAACTGAGCAGCCAATACTGTTTTCAGTTAAAATCTATAAAATCTTTCTCTTAAAAGTTAAGTAGGTTTTTCATATCAAGTCGATGTTATTGTTCTTTCTGGTATTGATGGAAGTTTCCTTCCTAACCTTTTATTTGAAGTAGTGTGGAATGTCAACATATTGATTATGTCAGTATTTTTTTTTTTTGAGTTACATGTGTTATCCATTTTAGTTGTTGCTACTGTTGGTAGTCCTCAAGTGATGTGGCTTCTGTTATTTGATACAATTCTTTGTGAATCTGTAGCTCCAGTCCACAATGTTTAAAGAATAGTGATATTTGCCAAGAGCTTAAGGCTTCACTCACTGAAAAGACTTTTTAGGTTCTGTAAGTTTAGATGTGTGGGTGGTGTAATGGGGTAACAGCTTGGAATTGAAAATTGGAAAACAGAATTCCAAATCCAATCAGGTTTGTTATATTTACTTATGAACAAATACTATTGGGAAAGGTATGAATCCATCTCTTCTCCTCCCAACTATGGGTTAAATAGTGGAATTTGTATCAGTAAAAAAATCATTATTATCTTCAAAAGAATTCTTAGTGACATTATCACCTTGCTTGTGGCGAACTGATTAAAAAAAAAAATTATCAAATATGTTTAATATCATTCTTTTTATTAGGTTGGTGCAAAAATAATGTCGTTTTCTCACATATGTTACTATATGAGAAAATGACATCATTTTCGCACCAACCTAATATATCAGTTTGTCAGTTATGTGCCATGTGTAATATATGACTGATGAGGCAGATTTTTTCCCACTGTAGGTTGCCATTTCTTTCTGCGGTAGATCAGTTGCCATCCAAGGCTATAGAACCTGGTCTGTCCTGCTATTTACCCATAGCTGGGGAGAAGAGGAGGATTCATACCTTTCCCAAGGGTATTAGCAGGTAAGTGAATGTAATGGATTCAACTGGAATTTGAACTTGGCTCTCCAATTCCTCAATCTGAGCCACTATCCATTACTCCACCATATACTGTATCTCTTCAGTCCAGGGCATGAGCAATCAAAACTCTCTACAATTTCCTATCCTTTGTAGCTTTCAGCAATGTTTGTTCCGTTATAGTCTCTATTCTGTCATCCATTTATACAAGTTTATGAAGCTGAAGAAAAAATAACTTCCAGCGTGTTGTACATTTTTTTTTTTTTTTTCATCTCAGGTCAGCAGTCAACGTGAGACCGAGAAGCAGCAGAGAGTTGCTCTCGAGAAGTTGAGCGTCAGACATTCTAATGGAGGGAAGGGAAGGATCTCTGTGGTGATTGATAGAGAGCAGTTTTGTCTTAGAAGCGTTGAAGTTGGTAAATTTTTTAGACCTATTTCAGAGAAAAGATAATGACAGTATTGGTTAGTAGTGGGGTGATATTTAATCTAATCTAGTTACATATCAGTTAGCATAAAGAAAATTATTTAGCAGAAATTTGCTGCAGTCAACAGATGCTGAGACATGACCCATTACAATAAGTTAATTAATGAGTATAAATATAGGCATTTTTTTATCATTTCACCCCCAAGCAAAGCAACAAAGTCAATGAGATAGTTACTGAGCATAAAAGAATATAAGAAAACAAACATTATTAAGGAGCAAGAACAATAAAAGAAGAGAAATTAAGAAGACTGAAGACAACAACTGACATTGCATTTAAATTCTTGAAGGTCAAACTCAAATGGAAAGCAAAAAGCTGGAAGAGCATTTCACAAGTGAAAAGTGTAAGAAAAGAAGCTTTTAACATAGAACTTACAGTTACATCCAGTGATTTCAACCGTAAAATGATTAGATGTGATTTTTTATGACATAATTTTTTATTGAATTTCATTTGATAAACTTAAGTAACTTTCAGATCAGTGGCAGACAAGCAAAAATCAAGAAGAAAAAATGGATGACAATTGTTATATTTTCTTTACATTTTTTTTCTTGTGTTGCTGAAATTAGTAGTGGAGTGTTTAAAATTTAGTCAAATTTTAGTACATTTGCTTATAAAATAATAAAAATATATTGTCATTAGGTAATTCCAAACTAGACATGATTCACTAACACTTACTTTGATAAGCAACAACAAAAAAGCCATTATATTACAATCTGTACAAACCTAACTTTTATACACCTTGATGACAGTTCAGTATATGTCACTCTCTAACTAATTCTTCATTTTTCAATGGTGCAATTTTCAAATGCAATATTTGTTTTCTTGACAGCACTTCATGGGCTCAATGAAAAAATTGTTCTGTTAAATTTGGTGAAGGGAAAATCATCAAGTTCTATCATCTCGCTGCCCATTTTAACAAAGGGAATACTGACAGTTTCCTTCAGTTATTTATTTAAAAATTGCAATAGATCAATGTTTTTTCTTTTCAGTGAAAGTGTTTATTTCAATGCATTCTCAGATAAAATTGAATATTTTCAAGGGAATAGATTTCTATTTTGGTAGAGACATTGATATATGAAAAAAAAAATACCAAGTTCAATTCGATTACAACCAACCAATCAGGTAATACGATCAAGAGTAACCAACCAATCAGATGTCTATTTTCTTTTTTATTTTGCTCAATCATGACCTCAGAAACAGTATGGTATCATATTAAAAGTCTATTACATGAGATTCACATTTACAGGAACAGCTCAATAGTAAGGAATTAGATCTGAAGGTTTAAGGTTTGAGATTCAAAATCAGTTGGATAAAAAAAAAGACTTATTGTGTAAAAGATTTTATAAAACAGATTAAACCAATCACAGAAACCTATTTTATTTAATAAAAAATAGATATAGTTTCTTTTCTCATTAGAAAAAAATGTTGCTGTATTTTGAGTGTTAAAACAATTTTATTGTGGGGTCCTGACTTCTATAATTGATACTATCTATATCTATCTGAACTTTGACCCAAATGTTATGGGAATTTGAATAGATTGATCAATCTGTTCATCTGTCAAGTTACCCAAGGTTTCCCATGTCTTGCAGAATATTTCCTACATCTGTCTAAATCATTCCACCAGGAATTCAAGAACTATATTTTGTATCGAATTTCTTTTTCTTTCAGGAAGTCATTACACACTTAAGTCAGTAGAAGGTTTGAATATCACCTTATAACAATGTTTGCTAGATTATGTTTCAAGTTAGTGATCTGTTCATAACTCGGTTTCAAAACAGAAGTGATCCCTGACTCGATATCCACTTGTTTGTTTATCAAATACTAATGATGTAATAACAGGTTGCCAGACTGAACTAAAGTAGCAAATTGGACTACATTTAAATGCTGAGCAACACTAAATTTGGAATTAACTTTCCACTTCAAGAGAGCCCAACCTTTTTTTAAAGTTGCTGTAAAAATCTCAAGGAGTGAAATAAAATATTTGATAGAGCTGGGTTGGTCAAAATTAGTCCAATCTTCAAACCATGATTAAAAATATGTTATCTAGAGTAGAATAATATATGGAATATACTATGGCAAAAAGTTGGTGATGTATTTGTAAGTTAGTTTTAAAACAAAAATGACTCCCCCCCCTCACTTAATATTTATTTGCTTGTTAATCAAACATTGATAATCTGCAAACAAAGTTGGATCCTTTTTTCTGCCACTATTTTGTTTCTCCTCAAAATATTTTTTTTTAATTTCTTTTTCATGGAATATACTATCTGGTAAGGGCTAAAGATTTGCTAAACCCAAATGTTATATAAACAGCATCAAAACTAGAATAAGGGATTCAATTGTTATAAAAAAAGATGTTACTAATATTAAAAAAAAAAAAGTTACTAATATTAAGACAGTATAATTATTATAGAAACCAATTTAATTTAATCCAGATTAGATATCATTTCTCTTACCATTAAAAAGATACCTAGAATGTGTGCATATATATATATATATATATATATATATATATATATATATATATATATAGAGAGAGAGAGAGAGAGAGAGAGAGAGAGAGAGAGAGAGAGAGATAGATAGATAGATAAGGTATCTCTACAGAAGCACAATACCTAAGGTTTAAAATGAATCTTAAAAAATGAAAAATCTTTCGTTTTATTTTAGTTTTAATTTCAAGCTAATAGATTAAATTTAATATTTCAAATAAGCAAAATACTTTGCTGCATTTCAAAACTAATTTAAATTGACTGGAAGGTGTTTTTTTTTAAATTGCTAAAATCACTATTTTTAGCCAGCTGTCTTCATAATGTAATTCTTTTCATTAAAAATCTTTCAAAATAAAATATACTTTTCTGAAACTTTATTTGAGGAATATTAGCTGATTTAAAGTTCAATTAATCTGATTTGAAATAAATATTACTTACATTAAATTTAAAATATCGCAGAAATGGATTTTCTAACATGGCGGTAGCTGTTTATTTAATATGTTGACAGGCTGACTGACAGCTTGAAGTTTATCTGATTTTTTCTATAGTGGATATATCTTTAAAAATTATTTGACAAATATAACCTGAGAACCTTTTTTATATAATTTTTAACTACCCAATAATCTAAAAAATTTAGTAAAACATTGTCTGTAATCTAATGTTTTATTGAATTTTAAGTACTTTGCCATAATTGGACATTAGTTATTGCTCCTATTTTCTGATAATGTCATGTATAGACATCCGTATTTACAAAAATTGGCACATTTAGACGCACAAAAAAAAATTTTTAAATTCTTTTTAAAATATTGATGTTTGATGAATTGTACAAAACTTTTCCATTTATGATTAGTAAATATGGTTTTTACTTAACAACAATATCACCTAACCAGGACAAAATAGAACAGAATTTTAAAAGATTTAAAACTTTATAAATTTTCATGATTAAAATTTTTTTAAATGGTAAAAATTCAATAGTGTCCATAAAATATCTTATTCATAAAAATAATTATAAGCTTTTTTAATTAAATAATGTCTTAGTTTTATTGCATTTTTTTATCTTATGATTCAGAACAAATTTTCCATAACTGGGGGTCCTGTTTTACAAAAAAGAAATTGATGATTTAAATTCCCTAAAGAGTTCTGCTTTTGACTAATATAAACATTAAGCAGGTCAAAATTTCTTGAAATTTCATAAAATTAAATAAGTGTGGGGGTGGTACCAGATGTAAAAATATATATATATATATATATATATATTTTTACCAAGATTTTCTAAAAACATTTCTGAAATAATTTTATTCATTTGTAAATTTTATTAAAATCTGACAATTATTTGATTTTTCAGTATCTGTCTATATTTCTGAGATGAGGTATTATGTACACTACTTACATTATTCGGACTATTGTCCTCATCTTTGTTGCCATATTTATTACAACGTTTTGGCCATTGTACGCTCCGACCTTCTTCAGTTGGTTGGAATGTCCAATTGAACCCTTTATTTCGCTTGCTGGGTTGGACTGTTCTACTTCCACATGCCATCAAGAACAGATGGCACAATGGATAAAGGCATTGGTTAGATCCAGTGACAGGACCCAAAGAGTGTGAGTTCAATACCCAGTTAGGGCAGTGGAGAACTTGCAAAAGGGAATTAACAGGAGATAATTGATAACTGACATCCATTAAACATGGCACGTGGAACTAGAACAGAATATATATATACGTGTGTGTGTGTGCGCGCGATGGATAAACTGTTATTTAAATTATGCAAAAGTGAAAATAACACCAACATCTTGTTTTAACAGATATATTTACCAAAATTACAAAATAATATCTTGAAATACTAAAGAGTAAATTTATTCAATAAAATTGTCATTGGCTCCAACCATGGCCTCCAGACACCTTCAGAATCTCCTGCAACTCTTCTGGACGGTCTCCTTGTTTAAGTTGGTGAATGCTGCCATAATCCTTGCCTTCAGTTCATCTTTGGTGTTAAAAGAAGTTTTGTTGGTCTCTCGCTCAACTGTTCCCCACACATAATAATCAACGTGGGGTTGCAGTCTAGGGAGTTAGGTGGCCAGATGTAAGGGTTAATGTGGTCATAGAAATTGTCTGACAGCCATGATTGGATTCTCCTGCTTGTGTGGAATGATGCAGTGTCCTGTTGACAAACATAGGGTCTTCCAGCTGCCACCCTCTTGACTCAGGGCAGCACTACCTCCACAAGGAACTTGATGTAAGCCTCCATGCTGAGTCTGAAGCCCTTAGTCTGAAGCAAGTTCTTTTCTTATACAAGCTGTCATACCATGATAATCACCATTAGACTCTTCCAACTCTTTCCGAATCATTTTCACTATCCTTTTATTGACAACTTAACACTTTGAAATGTTCGTATCAGAGCTTTCCGGCATGGATCTTCACTCTGCTGTGATGATCAGAATTGTTGTTCTACCTCCTAATTGTTTCCAAATTTCTGGCAGAGTGAGTTGCTCTTTTTCTAACAGATAGTGCCCAACTGATCCTACTGTAGCGTACAGTCAACAAAATCAAAAACAATGCACTTGTACAAAATTAAGAATATAAAGTGGCAATAATTTACCAATCATTCACACCCTGCTGTATAATTCACAGCAGCACCAGATGTCAGTGTCACAATCCTGGTTTAAGTTCACATCACAAATGCTGATTTTCAAAGCTGACAAGGCTATAAATATTTAAAGAATCATCTTCCTAATTTTACATTTGATCTTGTGCTGTACTAAACTTTTTGATTGATAGGTTAGCTCTTCCTTACTTGGAAGATTGGTGCTATATAATCTTACCTATATTCCCATCCACTTAGCCATATAAATAAATATCTAACTTTTAATGAAAAAGCTTTTGGCAATCTTGGACCTTCATGCCTGCAAAAAAACACTGAATGTCAAAGGGATGGGTTTTCCCTTGACACCACTATTTAACTATCTTCATTTTTCAGCAATGTTTATTTTTTAAAAAAATGATGATCAGAATTGTAATAAAACCTAAACATATGAAAGTGAATTTATACATTTTCTTTATTTTTGAAAATTGATAACAAAATTAATAAACGCTATTTATTAGGTTGTTTATTTTTACACTGTATTTATTAGGTTGTTTATTGTTTATCATGTGTTTCAGTTTTATTACAATTCTAACCATTGCTTTTTTAAAACAAACTCTGCTGAGGAGTGAAGGTAGTTAAAATAATAGTGGTGTCAAGGGAAAAACTCATCTTTTACACATTCAGGTTTTTTGGTAGGCATGAAGGTCCAAGATTGCAAAATTTTTTTAAACTGATAAAATGTAGTTAGATTTACACAGCTTTTCAACATGGAATGCCATAATAATTTCTATTACTTTATATTCTTCTATGTGCTGTGTCCCTTCAGGATGTAAATTTTGTCCTTTTGCTATCTCTCCTAATTCCTGTTCTGCCAACCATTTAGACAAGCTCATACTTCTTTTTCTATATGCCATGTCCCCTCAGGACGCTGGCAATCATAGCTCTCCACAATTTCCTGTCCTTTGTAGCTCTTAATAAATGTTGTTCTACCTCCTAAATCTTGTTCCATCATTCATATATTCATGCTTGCTAGGTAGGTTATACATTAATTCCTGTGTTTCTCTTGTCTTCAGTCAGTTCTGTGAGTATCAAATCTTACAAGCCCTCTTTCCTTGTTATGTGCCCTAGAAGTTTCAACTCTTTCTGATGTTAAGTATAAGTGTCCTTTCTGTTTCCATTTCTTCTAAAACTTTGTCATTGCTCAGATGTTAACTCCATGGTATTCTCAGCATCCTTCTGTAGAACCACATTTGTTGCTTCAAGTAAGCAACAATAAGTAATTGGGATCAATGATCTTAACTGTACATGACTGCCTGCTGCACTGAAGGCAAGCATACAAGATCTGCTAATGTTCTTTGCAAGCTGTTCTCTATGCTGAACTCAGCATTTAAATCAGAAAAAGTTTGTACTTGCAGGTAGAGCTTGTGTATAAATCTATTGGGTTGGTGCATAATTATCAAGCGTTTTTGCAGGTGTTATTTTTAATATAAATTGTTTTGTTTATTTTTTACTATATTATTTTATTTTCAGGTTATAAAAAGGTGTGTTGATAATCATACTCATTTAAAAATTGTTGAATTGTTATGTTTCAGTTTTTCGTCATAAATATTGTTTAAAAAACGCCTGATAATTATGCACCAACCCAATAGCCAATTTCTTTTTGCATTTGCAATGTTGATCATGTTTACAATGCAACATTGCATCACTGATATTTTGTAAGTTCAGTCTGACGCAATGCCAGATGAAAGAAAATAAGCTTTTGGAAGATTGTAGATATTTTTTAATCATTTCACAGCAAGGCTATAATGCCACTAAGGCGCAAGGGGTTACACCCTGAGAATGAAAACGAATAAGAAGACTTTTTTAGAAGGAATCGGAAACCCAATCCTACAGAATATTGCATTAATTTTCCAAAAAATTACCTTGAAAAAATCAACATGCAAGGTCCTGACTTTTCAATGAACTCATTGTGGTTAGATTGCATCAAAACAAAAAACAAAAAAAAAAAAGAGGAAAGAAGATGGGAAGGAGTGAAAAAAATACGGTAAAAGAAGAAAAGTAAAGAAAAAAGTAGGTGAATGGAGAAGGAAAGGAGGAAAATAACAGAAGGGAAAGTGGGGAGAGAGAGCAATCAAGAGAAAAGAGAGAGGGTAGAAAAAAAGAGAACAAGAAAGGAAAAGAAAAAGAGCTGGGGAGAGAAAGAAAGAGAGAGAGAGAGAGAGGTATGGGAAAAGAAAGAGTGATGAGAAAGGAAAGAAAATAACAAGAAAGAGTAAGACTTAAGTACAGTTGAAGAGGGGGTTAAAAAGAGGAAAGAAAAAAAGAATCTACCCAGAGAAATTTAAATTAAAAAGTCTTTAGTGAACAATATCAGATATAGCGAAAAATTAACAATGGAGACAGGAACGAAACAAAATATGCAAAAAAAAAAAATAAAAAAAAATAAAATAAAATAGATAAATAAGATAAAAAAAATAACGAGAGAGACAGAAGATGAAAAAGAGAGAAGTAATAGAGGAAAAGAGAAGAGAAAGCAAGAGAAAGGAAAAAAGAGAGAGGGTAGAAAGAAAAAAGAGAACAAACGAGGAAAAGAAAAAAAGAGAACAAACGAGGAAAAGAAAAAAAGAGAACAAACGAGGAAAAGAAAAAAAGAGAACAGGGGAGGAATGGAAAAAGACAGTGATGAGAAAGAAAATATAGAAAGAAAGTAATTTGAAGGGGAAGAAAAGAGAAAGAAAAGAAAAGAGGAGCGAAAATGGTAATAGAAAAAAAAAGTGTTTAAACTGAACAATGTTAAAATACAGAGGAAAACTGACAGTGAAGACGGGAACGAAACAAAATATGCTATGATGAGAGAGAGAGACAGAAGATGAAAAAGGAAGAAATCAAAACATGCAAAACATAATGAGGGAGATAAATCAGTCAAAAGGAAGAAAGAAGTGAGAAATAATAAAATGAAAAAAAAGAGAGAAAGAAAGGGAGGGTAAACAAAGAAAGGAATGGAAAATGAGTTAAGAAAAAAGAAAAAGAAAAAAAAAAAAACAGCAATGAGAGACGAACTAAAATAAAATTAAACGCTTCGCCCCAGGACAAAAAAAAAGATTGAAAGAATTTCGCCCGGTATTATTTTTAGAAATAACTGATCCATGTAAATAAAAACGGGTCTCTCTCGTTCTATAAGATTCGTCAATTAATTCTCTTCTCTTCAAATATTCGTTGATGTGTCCGTGATAAGACTGACAAAATAAAATTAGAAGCTAACACTCAAGAGAACTGATTATAAAATCTATTTTAAAAGTGAGAACACCGGGTAACCTTGCTGACAAAAAAAAAGTGTCTGAAGTTTCCCAATCACGCATTTTTATCCCAACAAATATTTTAAGAGAGGAGAAAGAGGAAGACAGAAAGAAAACGAAGGTCGTAAATTTGAATTAGTATTTTTTGCGTATTTCGAAGATCTTTATTCTTCTTATGAAAATGCTCTCTCTCTTTTTTCTTTTTTTTTAAATTTAAATAAAAAAAATTTATAAAAAGTGTACACAAAAAATTAAAAAAATCATCAAATGTAGGGTAGGAAGAAACCAAAGACAGACGGCACCTCCCTTCCTGGTCGATCTGTCTGGGTCTACAAGTCGCGACACAAAACCAAGAATTTGTTATGTACCAAAGAGCAGCAGACGAGAAGGAGAACATATTCCTACTACATATTTCAGTTATTCTTACATGTAGTATTATTAAATAAATGTATGTCTGTGTTCTTTCTATATTTAATAGGTACTATTCAGTCACGAAATCAGGTTTGAAGAATGAGGGCCGCGGCTCATTGGGTAAAAAAAAAAAAAAGTAAAACAAAGGACATTGCTTGTCTAATCGAAACTTTATTTTTTTTTTTAATAGGGTGGGAATATTGGAAACGACAACTGCTTGATTTTCCTTCTTTTATGTTCATAAAGTCTTTAAATTATTTTAATGCGTAGACCTACTTGGCTGAAAAACTGATATACATTTTTAAATAAATCAATTATTTTTAACAATTGCAATATCTGAGATACTCTCTGAAAGATTAGACGGGCGGATCACGAGTAACAATCAGCATCTTTTTTTAATTTAATAATTCAAAATAATGTTTTTTCATCATCATATTCCGACTAATGCAATATTGATATATATATATATAATTTCTTTTTTTCTTATTTTGGTTACAGTCGGTTTCTCTGTAGTTAAATACAACACGACCTGTGTGTATGCGAGAAAAAAAAAAATCCAATTAGAACAGAAAAGTGGCTTATTTAGTTATGACCGAGAGAAAGAAGATGTAATTGCTTTTGCTAATTTTTCTAGGATAAATGTTCGAAACACCAAGCAGGAACTTTTGAAAAAAAAAACAAAAAACACTTAAAAGTATGGAAAAAACAAACAATGGATTTCGTGAGTAAAGATGAGAAAGTGAATTTAAAAGTTGTCTTGACTAGAATTTTCCAAAATACCCCATGCATGGTGTGATCAGTCTTCTACTGTGTAACTGTAACCGAGAGTTGTAACACGATATGTACTTTTGGTGTCTTCAGTTTAGGTTCAGTACAGAAAAAAAAAAAAGAAAATGAAAAAAAATTTTTTTCTAGCTAACTAATTTACTCTCAAAGTGTAAGAATATAAATAAAAAAAAATCTATTTTATTTACCACGCTTCATATTGCGAATTTTCTACGTATATAATAATACAACTGTCTTTCGACTCTTTTCTTTTCTAATTTTGAAATGATTCTTTTTTTTTTTTTTCTTTTGTTTTGGAAATATTGCTTGTCAACAGAACTGATTATGGCAAACTTTATGTCCGAGGTAAACTCTTTAAATTGCTTTTTTTTTTCTTATTACGCTGCGCTCAGATGTGAAAATTGCTAAAAAAGATCTTTATTAAAAAAAAAAAAAAAAGTGACAATATCAGATTTCCATTCAATTCTCAACTGGAACTCGGCCTAGCTTACTTCTCAGTTTAGAGCACAAGATCACGTGTATAGAGCATTCAGTGAAGATCGAACTCTATTCTCAATTACAATCAATCAAACTATTTCGTTAAATAACCTGACGCTGAGGTGCTCTCTCAGTTGGTACTTGGTAAGTGCATTAGTACCAAGCTGTGTATTATTAAGTTCAAATAATAAATTGACTAACAACCATTTCTTTTTTTCAAAGTGTTGTAGAAGTTTTTTTTTTTTTTTTTTTGTATTAAAAAAAAAAAAAACGTTAGGAAATGTGAAACGTTACATAGAAAATACACTTACATTTAGTTTTTAAAATTCTAAAACAAAATTCTAAGTATTATTTTTAATCCGTCAAAAAAAAATACAAAGTATCTCCTTGTTAGTCTTTTAAAACAAAAAAAACTTTTTATAAATTAATTTTTACAAAAATATTTTAAAAAGTAAAAATTAAATTATGCAACAACTATTTTTTTTTTTTTTAACAAAAATCCTATTTTAAAACTTATTTTTTTATAAAAAGAAATTAAAAAATGTATTTCAGGATCAAATTTTGCTACTTCAGAAGAAAATTTGTAGCCGACAAAAAACCCCCAAAACAAAATCAATTATGATTCATTTAAAAAAAAAAGTTACAAAAAAAAACTCCCTAATAAACCGAAATGTTATATAATTTTTACTGTGATGCATCGCATTTCTTATTTTAACTTTCCATAATTTTCGCTCTTTTTTTTTTTTTATCATCTCAGTTTTCTTGTTTTTTGTAAATAATTGAAAAATTAAATAATAGATTTCAGATAAATCCTAATTAAAACAGGTGATTAAAAAAAACAAAAAACAGACGAGTTGAACAGACAAAAAAAAATGTAGCAGTCACTTTTTCGGAGATTTTAAAAAATAAACTTTTAAATTATTCCGTAATTTGTCATAAGTACAAAACGTTAAAAAAAATAAAAAAAAATAGAAAAACAATTAATTAGTGATTGTTAGCGTTCACAAAGTGAGTGATCAATTTACCAAAGGCTTTTTATTAAAAAAAAAAAGTAAAAGAAAATTCGTTCAGCAGAGAAATTTGATACAGATCGCCAACAATTATTTCACTCAACATATTTATTATTTATCGAAACAAACAGGGATTTTAATTTTCAGAAACAGTTTTTTTAAAACTGTTTATTCCCCTCCGTCAAAAAAAAAATCGACCCCTCAGTTCGTATGCAGTATTATGAGATTTAAAAATAACGGTCATAAAATGAGGGATCGATATATATCCCATCTCTCTCGACAACGTCATGAGAAACAAACGTAAAATAAGTAATAATTAGTTGGTGCAAGTCAATTAGTATACTTTATTAATTCCTACCTTCGTTTTAAAATAAACAGAAACTGATTTCTGTCAGTTACGCAATTCCAGTGTTAAAACTCGTGAAACACTTTTTATTCGCCCGAATATTAAAAATTCCGTTTTTTTTTTTTTGCAAAGAAATTCGATTGTTGATGCGAACGAATTCGTCACTGGCCACAGAATGACCTCCATATTGAATTGGTCACCAGACTGTGGCGGTAAACTCTTAGAGAGTCTTTTAGAGAAAGAGTAACAAAAACGGAATAGAAGACAGAGAGAAAAAGGAAGAAGAAGAAGAAAAAAAAAAACAAACAGAGGAAACGTTAGCGTGAGAAGGAGAGGATATACCAAAAACAAAGAAAAGGGAGGCGTCAGAATTTTCAGAAAAGGTGATAGCGTAGGTAGAAAAAGTTATTGTAGAAGAGAAGACTCTAAGAAGAGGGAAGTAGAAATTAGAAAATGAATAGAGGTGGGACTCAAAAGAAACAGGCGAACCGAAAAAGAAAGTATAAAACAGAAAATACTATAAAATAGAGAAGAAAAGCGTGAAGACTGGAGGAAGAAAAAAAAAAAAAAAAGTGCGAGTGGCGGGAAATTGATAAAGTGTGAGGCATTTAAATGTGTGGAAGAGAAAAGCAAAAAAAAAAAAAATGAATACAACAAAGAAGCATATTTGCTGAGCTGGGCTTTATCTGGTACCAAGTACGTGGAAAATTTCGAGTTAAGAAGAATGTGTTGTGTTCGTTAAGTAAACGGGAGCTTTTCTGCTTTGAAAATCAGTATTCGAAATTCTGGGGTTGACTTGGATTCGAACGTCAGGTGCGTCACCAAGATAACACTAACAGTAACACCCACGCCCGCCTGTGAATATGATGTGTGTGAACTGTACACAGTTCTTCATCCACTGTCTTTCGCCACCATCTGACTTAAAGGCCGCCTCCTGAAAACATTCTGGTGACGGGCCTGCCACTGGAACTGGTAGGAAATAATCATCTGCAACTATTTTTGCAGGCCGCAATAAAGAGACTGTTTAAACAGAAAGCAACTCAGGCAACTTATTTATTTATTGTAGCTGAAATTGTAGATTCACTTTCTTTGTTTGCAGTAGAACTAATTAGAAAAAAAAAATAACTTGGTCAATCACTGGTCCACTCATAAAAAAATTATTTTCTAGAAAATAATTTTTTTTTAGATTACCATTCTTTAGACCACCTGATTAAAACACTTGCCAGAATCGAAAAATATTGATTTGCTATCGATTTAGTCGGAGGGTCCTAATTTATAAATATCAATACAGTTTCAAATCGATCCCTGACTCTGAAGGGTTACTGGCCTTAGACTAAGTTCTTACCTAGCTGTTAGTGTTATCTATAAGTGTCAAGTTTGAAAATGTTTTACATCAATTCCTTGATATCTGCATATTTTTTTAATTTTATTTTCTGCATTTTTAACCTTTTCTTGAACATTTTTATTAAAATATTTTGTATGGGGTTTTTCAGAAGCACATGCACAAATATTTGATGTTCATATTAAGAATAAACGGATGATACATAATTTTATTAATAATTAATCTATGTAATTTTTGTTTGTTCGTTATTTAGAAATCTTTTTGCAACACCTTCCTAAAAAAAAAAGTATGTTTTCATGCGCAAAACAACTAAGTCTAATAACCCTGTAAAAGTCAGGGATTTATTTGGCACTGTCTGTATTGATATTACAAACAGGAAACCCCCTCCTAAATCGATAACAAATCAATATTTTTCGATTCTGACAAGTGTTGCGATGTAAGGAACGTCTGTCTCAAAGAATGTTAAATATTGTTAAACGACAAAAATTTCTTAAAACAGTTGTCTCTTTTTTATGAGTGGATCAGTCTGGTAAAGTAGTGCCAATTGGAATTTTCCCGCTTATTTGTGGTGTTTTTTTATTCTTCTTTCATGTGTTTTTGGAGAGCCATGATCGCTTTACATCCCTTTGGGATGTAAAGCGAGCATGGCTCTCCGCAACTTTCTAGCTTTTGAAGATCTAAGCAATGTTTTTTTCCCTTTCCACTCACTGTTCTATCATCCATTTGCACGATTTTGATTATTATCATTAAGAAATGTTTAATAGTAATACCTAAATTATACAATAACGCAGAGCCTCAAAAATGCTTCTCAAAGACAAATTTTATTTAATCAATCGATATCTGACAATATGTAATCCATAGAAAAGCAAGTATTTCGATGTTTATTCACATCTTTGAAATATATCCTCTTGAAAGGGCAGAGTGAAACAGCAAGTAACATACAGAACAAATTTGTTTGTGTGAATGAATGTCAGAGTGGGGACAAAGAGTCAAACATTGTTTAGAGCTGCAGAGCACAGGAAGTTATGGAGAGCCATAATCGCTCACGTCTTGAACTGATATGGCAGATAAAAGATGGCAAGCATGTGCTAAAGATAACGCGAATAAGCGTGGTGATATCAGTAATTTGAATTTCAGCAGTCGGTTAGCTTAATCAGTAAAGTGATAAATGCGACGTCGAAATCCGAAAGCGTTCTGGATAGCGAAAAATTCCTTCCAGAAGCTAAGCAAAGTATTAAGAAACTGGAAAATAACATTAGAAACAAAGAAAAGAATACTAAACTGTTATGTAATATCGGTCCTCCTATATGGAAGTGAATGCTGTACCATCTCACAGGTGGAGAAGAGACTTGATGCAACAAAAATGCGGTTCTACAGAAGGATAATGAGAATATCATGGACTGCACACATTATCAACGATGAAGTTTTAGACAAAAATGGAAATCAAAAATACACTTATACGTACCATCAGAAAGAGACACAAAATTTTTAGGGTACAAAAAGAGGAAAGAAGGCTTGGGAAATTTGACACTGACAAAACATTGAAGGCAAGAAGGATAGCGGAAAACAGTGCATAATCTACCTAACGAGATTATTTACAGGGATTAGGAAATATATATATATATATATATATATATATATATATATATTTAATCAATTCACCTCAAGCAAGGCGATAATGCCGCTAAGACACAATGGGATATTCAAAATGAAAGAGAAGAAAAATACTTTAGAAGGAAACCTAATCTTAAACAGAAAACAAGGAATAAACCTCTAGTCTTGTTAAAAGGACCCAGGAAGAGTGTGAACCGGACGAACAAAAAGACAAACTTTATTAAGGGTTACAGAGGACAGGAAATTGTGGGGAGCCATGATCGTCGACACCCTGAAGGGACATGACGCATAGAAGAAGTTGCCAATGTCTGATACGCTACAAGATTAGGGGATGCAAGTTTAAATTTCATTAAAGAATTTCTTCAATTCAACTGATCATGCGTACATTTTAAAAATAAGATCCGATCGGCTCACTAAATAATAAAATTATTTTTAAAAATGACTCAATAAAAATTAAAACAAATATAATATTAGGTTGGTGCAAAAATAATTTCGTTTTCTCACATAGTAACATATGTTAGAAAACGAAATTATTTTTGCACCAACCTAATACTTAAAATGCTTTGTCTGAGAAATTCGGCATCTTAAGACCGTGAAAAATTTACTTTGACTGTTATTTTTTCTCAATTTTAGTAGACGTTTTAACTAGGTACCTACACAGATTCGCTAAAAAAGGAGTATGCCATGATGAAAAAAAAATGCCCAAAACTTAATAAAAAGAAAATTTTATCATCAAGATCTTTATTATTAAAAAGAAAAAACAAAGGATATATTCTTTATCCTTTTTAGAACGTTCCAAGTTTTGATTAAAAATCCCGTTCTTCTTGCGACAGCGAGGGGACCAAAGATTAGTATGGGACATTTTAGCAGTTTTTTTGTTTTTTTTTTTTGTTTTTTTTTGTGGTGAAAAATACATTGCTTTGGAAATTCTTGCAAAAAATCAAATAATTGCCGGATTTCGATGAAACTTTCAGGACTTATTCACAAATGAATCACATTATTTCAGAAATGTTTCTTTTTTAGAAAATTTTGGTAAAAAACCTTTTTTTTTACATCTGTTACCACCACTTATTTACTTTTATGAAATTTCGAAAAATTAATTTTTGTACTACTTAATGTTTTAGTTATACGCAGAACTACTTGGAAAATTTAAATCAGTAATTTTTTTTTTTTTTTTTTTTTTGTAAAATAGTACCTCCGGTTACCGAAATTTTGTCTCGAATAAAAAATGCAATAAAAACTAAGATTTTATTTAATTAGAAAAGCCTTTTGTCCGACCTTTCAAACTATCAACCTATTTGCTTTCTACCTCTTCATTTGGAGAAACGCCGAGAGGTCCTAATCAATGCAGATTTGGTTAAGCACCTCTCATCGTAGGGTATTTTTTCACACACACAATACGGCTTTCGTTTCTCCAAGTCAACTGCTGATGTACTGGCGATAATTACGGAAAGAGGCTATCAAGTTCTAGATAAAAATAGTGAAGCCCGGGTTGTAACTTTGGACATCTCGAAAGCATTCATGGTTTGAGTAGTTAAAAATTATATAAAAAGGCTTCTCACGTTATATTCCTCAATTTTTCCAGACATATCAACTTTAGAAAAAAAACAAAAAACAAACTTCCATCTGTCAGTCAAGCTGTCAACACCTTAAATAAACACCTACCACCATATTAAAAATGTATTTCTTCCATATCTTATAATTAAACTAACATTTTTTTTTTCAAATCAGATTAATTAAACCTCAAATCAGATAATATCCCTCTAATAAAGTTTGACAAAAGTATATTTTTATTTTTGAAAAGTTTTTTTTAATAAAGAGAATTACATTGTGGAACAATGTTCAAAACAAAACCCCTTCCAGTCATATTAATTTTGAAATACAGAAAAAGTATTTTGATTATTGGAAATATTAAATTTAATCTATTAGTTTAAAACTAAAACTAAAATAAAAACTTCAAGAAAGATTTTTAATTTTAAAAAATTCATTTTAAACCTTAGGCATTGCCTTTTTTTAGAGGTACCTAATTTTAACACTGAAACAAAAAGAAAATTTTTCAAGTCCTTACATCGATACGACAAGTTACAAGTATGTCGATTACACCATTAATTTACACCATCTGTTTAAGATAGAGTATGTATATATATATATATATATATATATATATATATATATATATATATGTATATGTATATATATATATATATATATATATATATGTATATGTATATATATATATGTATGTATATATATGTATATGTATATATATATATATATATATATATGTATGTATATATATATATATGTATATGTATATATATATATATATATATATATATATATATATATATATATAAGCAGCATTTTTTCATTGATGCATGTTTCATTAAATAATATAGACGAGTTTTGTCTATTTATTTTATGCAAATTCCTTTCATACAATATATCCTTTCCTTACAATATATTAAACAATACACAGACATGGCAATAATGATAGTCTGTTTTTGTTTCCATGGAAGATTTCCAAGCAACGACAAACTCCTGCATACAAGACGCTGGAAGCGAAAATCGCACCGCGGCTCATGACATCACACATGATCACGCGAGAGGGAATTCGAGAAGTATTAAGTATGGGAAGCCGTTGGTATAAACCAATGACTTCTGTTATCAATTATAGGCATTTGGATATATTTGTGGAGTTTTCATAGTTTATTTTGTTCAGGTTCGGTTTCAACTGTTTTATGTATATAGCTTCAAGAATTTTTAGTTTTTGTTTATTGTTTTCATGTTTAAGTATAGTTATGTTTTCCACAAGGATTTTCCGAATTGTGTCTACGGCCAGGCATGTTATTTTAAATGCCTAAAAATGTCAGAGTCATTATTCAAATGTAGAGTCAAGCGTTGTGAAAGCGAGTTTTTCAATGATAATATTATTAAGCTTATCAGACGATATGAAATGAATTTGAATAAAATAAATAGACAAAACTTGTCTATATCATTTAATGAAACATACATATATATATATATATAATAAAAAGGCTTAAACACTGTTTAAGCCTTTTTATTATATCCTTACTCTGTCCTGGACATTGAGTTCTACCTGGATTTTATCCTCTCGGAAATTTTTTATTCTAAAATATACATGTGTATATATGCACCTGTGGATTTTGCATATATATGTATATTTACCACTAATATTACCTATATTATATATATATATATTGTCATCAATGGACGGACTGTTTCGCTGTTCCACAGCTTACCAGTGTGACTAGACATCTGATTGCCTCAAGCCGGGATCGAAACCCGACTGATTTGGTATCACTCGGAGATTTTACTGCTAAGCCATTGGCGCCATGTTACAGTTATACTGTTGATAAGTTTGAATTTACAAACAACGCTTACTGGAATACTGTGGTGGACTAGCCAAGGTGTCAGCTTGCCCGATGGCAAGTGGGCCCGAATATAAAATAAAAATCCACTAAAGAAACAAATACAGACAGCTGTTTTAGTAATAAATACTTTATAAAGTCATCTGCACACTATCAGTTACTCAAGTTCAACGTGAGAGGACATTTTTCAAAGCTAAAGATCATAAAGACAAGGTTAAAAAATTCGCCGTCTGCGGAGAATTTGGAATCCTACATATTGCTATCCATGGAAAAGGAATTGTTAGATGAATAGGATACAGAAGAAGCAATTATTGACAGATTCAAACAATAATTTCGTGAACACAAATAACTTCTCTGAAAATAGTGAACTGCATGCAATGATTTATTGTGCTTTTGAACTGTGTTAATGTGTAAATTGTACAATAAACTATTTTATCAACCAATTACTTAAAAGTAAAAAAAAAAAAAAATAAATATAAAACTGAATTATAACATTTTGTATTTACATTTGGAATCTATCGCCAGTAATATGTACAGTACATGTACTATTACTAATTACTATGAAATACACATTTTTTACCAGAAAAAAATAGACTTAATTTTTACTCCTTTCTCTATGTATTCTTACAAAAAATTATTTATTCGTTATGAAAATTAAATGATAACATTGTAATTACGGTTAGCTCCCCTTTGTCTCCTGGCAATCAATAGCTTTTTAGATCCAATCCGCCACTGTTGGAGTGAGCTCAAATATTTTCATTTTAAATAAACTCTGCATTACTGTCAAAGAGAATTTTGCTCGATGCGCAATTTGTGTTTGTGATACATTCTTTTAATGATTCTTTTATGTAATAAACTGGCTTTTTAACCGATATGGCGGTGGAAAATATTCCATCCCAATTATACAGTTAGACAAATGAATGATAAATTCTATGTAAAGGGTTTCATCCTCATGAAGGGGTCCATCGGACTTAAGTAACGTCTTTATTGATGGATTATACACAGGGTGCGATGGATAAACTGTCGTCTAAATTACGCAAAAATGAAAATAACACTGACATCTCGGTTTAACAGATATATTTACCAAAATTACACAAAAGTATCTTGAAATACCAAAGAGTAAATTTATTCAATAAAATCGCCATTGGCTTCTACCACGGCTTTCAGACAACTTCAGAATCTCGGGCAACTCTTCTGGGCGGTCTCCTTGTTTAAGTTGGTGAATGCTGCCATAATCCTTGCCTTCAGTTCCGCTTTGGCCTTACAAGGAGTTTTGTTGGTCTTTCGCTTAACTGCGCCCCACACATAATAATCAAGGAGGTTGCAGTCTGAGGAGTTAGGGGGCCATATGTAAGGGGTGATGGGGTTGCAGAAATTGTCTGACAGCTATGACTGTGTTCTCCTGTTTGCGTTGCATGGTGCAGAGTCCTCTTGCCCGACATAATGTCTTCCAGCAGAACACCCTATTGACCCAGGGCAGCCCTACCTTCTCAAGGCACTTGATGTAGGCATCCTTGTTGAGTCAGGCCCTGTAAGAAGATGAATGGAGGCATAATGTCGCCATCACTAGTGATCACTCCAAATCACCGTTAGACTAATTCAATTCCTTCCGAATCCTCTGTCCTGTCTTCAGATTGACACCCAAATACTCTGAAATGTTCGTATTGGAGCTATTGGCGCGAATGCGAAGCAGTAGCGCACGCCGTTTCCAAATTTTTAGCGGAGTGAATTGCGTCATGGTGCTCCTTTTCATATAGACGGTGCCCAACTGACCCTACTATACTGTGCAGTCGACAAAATCAAAAACAAACAACGCAGATCCGCGAAATTAAAAATATAAAATGGCAACAATTTACCCATCGCATCCTGTATATATGTAGGAAGAAGTGGGTGGGGGAGATATAACAACGCAAGCGTCGGATATAATTATAGACCGACAGGAAACGCGGAAATTTTAAATTGTTTTTTTTTTTTTTTTTTTTTTTTTTCAAATGTGTCTGGGTGTGTAGTCTAGCCAATTTCATTCAGTTTCCTTATGCTTTTGTTTTTTCATCACTTTTATTATGAAGTATTGTGATAATAAATCTGTCAAAATTATAACTGATGCTTGCGTTTTTATATCTTCCCCTTCTACAGAGACACCAACAAAAACATTACGCAATCTATTCTCTCGCCACGCTGGATGTACGAGGCAAACGGCGTGTCGAAACAAGATTAATGCAGATTGCGTCGTAAACCGGAATGGTCGGACTGTCGCAACCCGGGGACTTACTGTATATTTTCGTGTCCATAAATAAATAAAAATTAATTATAATGTCAAAGATAATTATCATAAAATAATTATAACAATTGTAATTGTCATCAATTCATTCTTTCTAAATCAATGAGAATCGATCCACTTTTCTCCTCTACACACAAACACGTGACATTCTCACTATCGAACAAGTAGTCAACTCGGACAGGCCGTCAACATGATGGTCAACGAAAATTTCGTCTCCTTTTCATTTCTCAGGCCATAATAGTGACATTTCTCTTTTAGCATTCAACAAAAATTCCAGGTAAGAAAACCCCCGGGCATTTCTTGTATTTTCCAATTGAATTAAGTGGGCATTCATTACACACATCTATAAAAAGAATATGAGAAATATTGTATACATTTTACTTATTCTTTATCTTGTCATTCTTTCGGATTCCGATCTATATTTGACCTGAAACTCACAATTTTATTCAGTATTACTCTCCCCACCCCCCGTTTCTCCAACACCACACAACCAAATAATAAATAATAGCCGTTTTGTTCAGCATCATTCTATGTTTCTGAGATGAGATATTATGTACACTATTTACATTATTCGGACTATTGTCCTCATCTTTCTCGCCATATTTATTACAACGTTTCGGCTTCTTCAAGGACAAATAGCACAGTGGATAAAGGCGTTAGTTAGATCCAGTTACAGGACCCAAAGAGTGTGAGTTCAATACCTGGTTACGGCAGTGAAGAATTTGTGGAGGGGAATTAACAGGAGATAACTGATAACTGCCATCCATTAAACATGCTACGTGGAACTAGAACAGTCTACCCCAGTGAGCGAAATAAAGGGTTCAGTTAGACATTCCAACCACGTGAAGAAGGCCGGAGCGTACAACGGCCGAAACGTTGCAATAAATATGGCGACAAAGATGAGGGCAGTAGTCCGAATAATGTAAATAACCGTTTTGTTGTTTCCACGTCTTGCTGTTTCTCATTTTGACGAGTATTTTTGAAAACATAAATGTTAGCGGGGGTTATACTTATTTACTCCCCTACAATATCATATTCACCCATATGATTAAGTTAATAAACAGTTATATATATATATATATATATATATATATATATATATATATATATATATATATATATATATATGGCCGGTGCAAGGATCTCGTGTCCATTCGAATTAATAATAGGCACGTCCCACTCCACTACATCTCAGTTTGAGACATGTCATAATTCCATCTTAAATAAATCAACAATGTTTTGTGGTAATTTTTAACACCAATTTCTCTCGTTAAAAAGTTGAATAATTTTAACATATTCAACATTATGGATAAAAAATAGTGAATTTTATATAGCCATTTTTTTTTTTTTCTCGAAACTTAGCATGAGCAAAACAAATTCACGCATTTACTAAAAAAAACAAACTCCGGAATAACGTCAAAATCCGCAAAAAATTTTCCTCCATTAATAGTCATTTTCTTTTTAATAATGTTCACGCAATTCAAGGTCCAAGAGCCACTCAACGTAGAGGGTTACTGTGTTTATGCTAAAGTAGGAAAGAACAAGCGTTAGGTGTATGGAGTTGAAGCAGACTTTAGAAGGTACCGGAAACCCTATCAGAAAACAAAAGATAAAACTCTACTCCTGTTCAAAAACCGAGGAGGAGTGTGAACCGGACGATAGGCGAATCTATCTATTCCGAGTTGTGCTTAGTTTAATATATAACATATATAAATATAAGTAGAAAAAAGCAAATATTGATAACTTAGCGAGCGTCAAAAAGCACTGTCGGGGCCCCCAATCAGAATTCCCCGCTTCCGGAGTGGGATATATATATATATATATATATATATATATATATATATATATATATATATATATATATATATATATTCCTTAGGTTTACCCATACGGATTACCTAGTTTTTCATAAACTAAATATATATATATTTATTCAAAGCACTCTTTAAATTGCAATCTTTTGGAGTTCGATTAAGAATATTAAGCTTTATCTATGAAAACATGATATCTGATGTTATTCTCCTTGCTGTAACCTTTCAACAGCCTTCTTAATCCTTCATGTCTCTCGCCATTTTTAGTCCTACATTTCATGGTAAATTTTCATTTTAACACCCGAGCGTCATTCACTGCTGAACTATTTTCTTTCAGAAATTAGTACGCGCTTCCGTAAAGCGATTTTTTTGTACTTAATTTAAGAAGAAAGTTAACTTTCAAATATATGTAAACATTGACAAATAAAAGAAAAACAAAAGAAAAAAAAACCTAACCCTAATTTGAAAGTTAACTTTCTTCTTAAAAAAAAATAAAAAAAATAAAAGAATAACCAAAAAAACAAAAAAAAACAAAAACACCTAACCCTAATTTGAAAGTTAACTTTCTTCTTTAAAAAAAAATTACTTTGTTATTCTTTTATTTGTCGATGATTACATATATTTGAAAGTTAACTCTCTTCTTAAATTAAGTACCAAAAAAAAAAAAAAAATCGCTTTACGGAAGCGCCTACTAATTTCTACAAGGAATTACTGTGAAGGAAGTAAATAGGCCCAAATTGTACACGTCCACCAACAAAATTCAGCACTGAATTACTTATCACTAAGCCGGTAATGGCTGACGAAAGACCAGGAAAAAGTCCGATTTTTTCGGGTTGTTAACATCCAAAAAGGTAGGTTTCTTCAATATCTAATTGTTGATTTGAGTTCAGCATATACATTTGCACGGAAATAAGACTATTTTGGAAAAATTTGAAGGGATACTAGCGCTCGGGTGTTAGAATAAAAATTTACCCATTTCATTTTGTCAGGAAGCTTTCCAAAAATGAATGTTGCACTTCCTTCATTATCAAAAATCTTTCGTTAAATGATTGTTAATTTACAATAAAATATACAGTATGAAATTAATTAGAAAACATACAAGCCACAGAAATAAAATTTTAAAAAGATGAAAAAAAAAAAAATAGTTCATCTTCGGCATTCGATCAACAATGTAACAGTCAGATTAAAAAATTAATACAATTGAATAGAAAAAGGATTATTATTATTACGCCTTTTAAAATGCGAATCATAACAGCTGGGATTAATTATAAAAATAAAAATATGGTATTAATTATAGGTTCTAAAAAGTTCGATGTTAATTATATTTTTAAAACATCCAATATTAATTATACGTTAATAAAATCTGGCATTAATTACATGTTTTTACTATTATTATGACAAGTTTTTCCAGAATGGATATGTTTTTTTCCGAAATTAAATAAATAAAAAATTACCTTCTGTATTTAAAAATTTAGTAAAAACCAGGGAATTATTCGATTAAAAAAAGATTTTCAGAATTTATTTATTAATGTATTTATTCTATTCTATACTGTATTATTTTAAGCCTTTGTAGAAATATTTTAGGCGGTCAGTTTCCCCTTCCATTTCGATACATCGTGAGAATAATACTTTTAAAATGGGTGGGTTTTTGATGACAAATATTTTTATTTTATAGGTTTATAAAGAAAAATTCACGAAAATATTAGTTCTTTAAAATTTAACTTACATTTATAATTTCAGAAAATCTTGAAGACTCCTCCTGAAGTCTACAAAAATAATTCGGTAAAACTAAAAAAAACAACTTTTGTTCCGAGTTGGTGATTGCATATTACTTCCTTTTAGATTTGTAAGGGAAAAATTACACTGAATTGAAAAGTTGACTTGTAATCTTTTCAGTACGAATTTCAAATTATTGTTTGTTGTTTGCTGATGATAAAAGAGATCTTCTTTTTTTTTTTTTTTATTAAATAAAGTTGTGTTTGAAGAATTTAAAACTGTAAAGTTTGATGTTATTTTCGCATCAGAAATATTTGTCAGATTATTTTTGGGTATGGAAGATCAAACAGGAAATATTTCAACAATTCTGAATTACCTACCTATTGTTTAAGTCTAAAATAATTATATATGATGTTTAGAAATGTCTAGAATATTTTATAACGTTGTTAACTGAAAGAAAGCAAATGAAGGCAATCAATATAAACAGTATTAATAGACCTTTATCGATTTTCTCCAGTTTGTTTTTTATTTCTTTTATAGCCGCACTTTCTTTTTTGTTTTATAAATAAAATTATTTTTTTTATTAAACTTAGTCGAATATTTTTATATTATGAAAATATTTTTTTAAAAATAATAAAATGAAGTATCCATTCCATTTATTTTTCCTTCTGTCAAAAAACTATTTGGCATTTGTTTTAAATATATTTTGAATATTTTTTTAAATATTTCATATCCTGGAATATTTAACTGCACCAAATCAGGTCTTTTTAATTATTTTGAAAAATTTATTAAAGTAAAAAATATACTCCTACCTTATTGGTTGCAGAAATTTTGAAATGATTATTTTTAAGCATCAACGAAACTAATTTCTGTATTTTGGCAGTTTTCAGCTTTCGTATTTAATTAATTTTGAGCCATTCGTTTTTTTATTTGGTAAAATTGGGGGTTGTATGCAGTGATGGAATTAAGCATGAAGAAGTCACTGGGCTAATAGAATTTTGGAGAGGGCGATGGGACTTTCATTACGCATGTTCACCACTCCTGTGTCTTAAAAAAAAAAAAGATATATTTTTAGATGATTCTTTTTTGATGAAAAAACATGAAACAGAAAACAATTGAGAAACAATAAAATTTTTGAGCAGTCATAAAAAAAACCTTTTTGAAACCAGATTCATAAACATTACAAAGTTTTTAATATTTTTTTCAAAATTGCACAATGATTTTTAAATGTTTATCTTGTTTTGCACTATTTTTTTGTGATGTCTAATTTGTAGAATACTCAGTAATTTTGCACTTATTACATGTCTATGTTCAAGGAAGTCGGGGCCCCATCAAATTTAAATAGCCCACTCCAACTGGAGGGGCCCAGATACTTTAAATTGTTTGAAATTAATTCAAAGGTGACCTCATAAATTTGAAAATAACAAGTCTCTTCTGTTCTTATATTTTTCATTTTTTTTTAGGTTTTATCAGGGGTCCTAGACTAGAGTTTTGGTTACCCTGGCTGTAACCCATACTAGTTTATATGCAAACTCAGCATTGGTTGTAGGCTGTAGGAGTTCATTTCTATTATTCGATTTGTGAACTTGTTAATAGTTTGGAATATACATTTACTTCAAATGCGTTTTCGGTATAAGCGTATATAGTAAATCATATTTTTTCCAAAATTCTACTAATTAATCTTTAATTTATAACCCCGATTGAGGATTTATGTGGGCCAGATAAGTGTATAACTGTCGCTTCGATTTTGTTTTCATTTTTCTGTAGATTCTTTACATTCCATTTTTTCTCCGTTACATTATTCATCCCCATTTCTCTCGATTATGTAACTTTCCTGGTCAGAAAGTGTAAACACCGAGAGTCGGTCAGATCGTCGGTATGAAAAGAAGGGTAATGGCTGTACATAAAAAGTAAAAACTAACAAAATAATAAGGTAGATCAGGATGTCTCATCAGAAATTCAGATAATTTAAGTTTAAGACTGTTATTTGTGGATATTCGTTAGATAGTGGCACAGCGTTACCCGGATGTCTTTTTTTATCCAATGACAAACCTATTTAGTGTTTTGAAGTACAGTGTAACCCGGATATAAGAGAGTTGTCGGGACCGGAGAAGTCTCTTATATCCTGGTTTCTCTTATATTTCTAATTTGGGACCAGAGAAAATCTATCTTATATCCGGGTTTCTCTTATATCAGGGTCTCTTATGTCCGGGTTACACTGTAGTTGCGTACCAGTGGTTTTGGTTTGAACCATGGTGTGCTATGCTAATAAATATCGCCATGGCTTGAACCTAAGTGAAAAAAGAAATCAAAATTTCGAATGCTGACTTTCATGGGAGAAAGAGAGAGTGAGAGAGAGCGAAGAGAATTGGCGCAATACAATCTTTTAACTGGCGTTGAGGTCTCATCAATTTACAGTTCACTTGGCTAGATGTGACTGTAAGTTCTATAATAACAGCTTCTTTTCTCGCATGTGAACTCCCTTCCAACTCCATGCTTTCCAGTGAATTTTAATCTCCAAAATATTAAATGCAATTTCGATCGCTGTCTACTGTCCCCCTGACTAATCTTTTAGCTTCCCGCTCATTAGTTATGTTTCTGTTCGTAATTCTTCCCCTGCCAGTAACCATTTGTGTCTCAGTGGCTTTTATGCCTTGCCTTGGGTGGAATCAATCAAAAAAAAAAAAAAAACACTTCTAGCCGAGCTATGAAAATCCATTCACTTTTTATGGTTATTCGACCAACGAATTTACCAAATGAAGAAAAAGTTAGTAAAACTAACAGGTTAACGTGCATTACTGCTAACGTTGCACTCAATCAATAAGTATACATAAGTGTAATCAGTATATGTAGTTCAAATAGTTTTCGCTTGTTTTAGGTTAATCTTTCTCTCCAGTATTTGTAAATGGGGTTCAAATGAATACTGATTGTTAAGGTACCTATAGTTAACATGAGAAATTGGGTTTGAACCTAAAATAAAAATTAATCAAAATTTCGAATACTGACTTGTAAGAAAAGGGAAAAATGTGTGCAATACAATATCCCATCTCTTCTATCTGAATTCTAAGAATCTATTCCCTTTTGATGGTTATTCGATTAATGAATTCAGAACAGAATTTCCCTCGGTTACACCAAGTTTAGTACAGTACAAAACGAAAATGCAGGTTGAGTGTCTTTTATCCGAAATTCCCAAATCCGAAAATTTTTCAGGTTATGACATGACTTGCCACAAATGGAAAATTTCAGAAAGCACCGTGAAGGTTCCCAGCTGATGTGCAGCTGTTGTAAGTGACCCCATTTTCCCTTTCCCCATCCCAGCTACAGAGCCTTCGTTGGAGCCAGTGTTTATTTTTTTTTTATTTTTTTTTATTTTTTTTTGTTAGCGATCGCCACAGCTTCGTTTGTGGTGTTTCATGCTCAGTAAAGATATTATTCAAAATATCAAAAATTCCTGCATTTATATATTTTTGTAAGTAGGAATCATGTGTATTCTATTCCCAAGCTGTCCCGTTTTATAGATGATATATTCAAATTAAATAGTCTGTATTCGAAAATCCGAAAAAAAATATGAAAATTACACATATAGGCGGTTTATTAGTGTTATTAAGTATTTTATTTTCTAAATGTGCCATATAATAATTAGAAAAAAGGTGTCCTAATGAAGATCCCATCGCGAAACCTTCTATTTGAGTATAAATATTACCTAGGGGGCCATGAAAAGGTACTTGAATGGTACATGCTAATGTAACAGAGAGAGGTATACACACACGCAAATATAACTTTTATTGACTGGAAGTGGAAATGGTGTTTTTATATCAAAGTACAATTTGTGTTAAGATGTGTGTTTGCCGATGAGAAACACGATCTCAGGGCAGGAGGCGATGTTTTAAATCTGCGTCACTAGTAATCAATGGGGATGGGCGAGATATTTGGTTTTGTTTAACAGTATTTGTTTTGATTAAAAGGTTGAATCATTGTTTAGATATCCCAAAGTATAATTATGGTAAAGCGAGAACTCGTGATTGAGATAAGGTAAATAATTGGAGAATAGGTTTACATGTCAAGGGGTAGTTTTTGGCACTCGTGGTAGCTGCGTGCCGGACCGAGGGTCAATTGTGATCATCCGATCCTTTTTCTATATTAGCAGAGTCGGGGAAAGAGACTGTAGTCGAGAGAGTCACGGGACTATCGTCGCAGTGAGTCGAGAGATTTGCGGAAGAATTTTGGAGGAGAGAGAGAAGACTAACCCTTATCCTGAGAAGTCTGTATGAGACGGGACTATTAGTTATAAATCTACCCCAGACAATTCAATACGCGTTTATCACACACAAACTCCCTCTCTGTTGGGAATTCGATGGATGAATTTTGTCTTTTGCTTCTTCTTTTCTCATTTATGGTAAATGTTTTTATTCTCCCTGTAACCTCTGTTGTGATGTTATCTTCTTATATAAAAGACGTCACTATTTCTCCCATTGTTGTCTGGCTTCTGCAGATATTATTTCTTGTTTTATTTTGCCACATTCTAAACTTCCTAGCGTCAACTCTCACAGCCGTGTCCACATCCCTAGTCGACCGTGAACGTATGAACAACACCCCGCTTACTGGATCTAAAAACTAACACAACGTGGGCAGCGAGCAGGACTTTACCAGTTGACCGGTCGAAATAATCTACGGGTACTCAGGGAGCGTACCGCCAGTTACCGCTAAGTTCGGTTCAGACCGAGTGGACACCTCAACCCAAAGAGGAAGATGCCGGAGGTTGAGGGGCTGGAGACGAAGTGGTAGACTAATAATAATTTATTTTAAATAGTCGGTTTAGTATTGCGATTATTTGGTTGTTTAGTTTTATAGAATGAAGAATTTGTATAAATTCATTAGTGGAGTTAATACAATATTTACTTGGGAGGTAGGGAGTAATTAATTTATTAAGGGTTTTTGAAAGATAATATACTGGTGTAGGTATTTGTGAAATGATTGGTCGGAGGGGATGATCTTTTTTTATGGATTTTTATATTTCCATAAAGGTAGCTAGGTTGATAGTCACCTATAATCTTTTGAAGTTTATATGATCCTGTGTCAGTATTTTTTAACAGTAATAAGTTTATTTATATGGCTTTTAAGTTGGGAGGTGATGTTTTTGGTGAACTTTTTAAATTGATTATGATCGTTCAAAATAGTCTATAATTTTGTGTGGTATTTGTCGCGGACCGCGGATTTACGTGTTGTCAAATTAAGAACACATGTGTAACTCCTGATAGAATATGAAAAAGTCTAATACAAGAATATGGCGGACTCAAGTTGAGTCAAATCGAAGAAGTAAATAAAACAAACAAGACCCCCTCTCTCTCTCTTTCTCTCTCTCTCTCTCTCTCTATATATATATATATATATATATATATACAACAAGTATATGTATTAAACAACAAAATTTACAATGGAAAAGACATCAAAATTTGTGTTTGTGTGTGACCTTAAAGAGTTCGTATTTTGATGAATATTCACCGTACGTGTATGTATGTGTGTATGTTTAATGGCGTTTTCCCACAAGTGGGCAAAACGCAGATTTCTGCGAGAGATCACATTTTAAATGTGTCCGCTGAAATGCAATGTAAAAAGAGAAGGAGGCAAGAAATCGCCCATTATTTATAGTGTAGGGAGGGCGTGCCCTAGTGAACAACTTGGAAATTAAGGAGGCATACTCGTTTAAAATAACGAAAGTATTAGTTTTATCAACTCGTCGGATAACAATACTGTTGTCATTTTTTAGTTGTGTGGCTGCTTTTATTAAAGGAGTGTTTGTAAACCCATACAGATTTTTATGATAACGGCGTTTAATAGATTAAGCTTTAAGTAATTCTTTTAAACCTACCTGTGTAGTTCCAATAGAAGTATTCGTAGGTATAAAGCTTCAATTTGTGTTTGTTTAAACATTAAATTATCTGTGCGACATGAAAATTTAGTCCAAGATTATTTGTGTGTGTGTGTGTGTGCCTGTATGCATGTACGTACGTATGTATTACTTCAAATATTATTTTTAGTGGATATCAGCAGACGCACTATTTTTTTGAAAACAAAACTGTATTTTGTAGTTAAAAAAATAATCTGTCTAACGTTGTTACTGCGCTTTCTATCTATTGCACACACACACACACACATATATATATGTATATATATATGGTGATTTAAATTAACTCCATATTTTATGTATGATGGGCTCTCCGGTCTTGTAAAAATTATGGTTAAAACGAGAGAGTCTATCATAATAAAACAGGGAGTTACTTTTCAATCACACTGTATGTGTTTGTGTGTGTATATATATATATATATATATGTGTGTGTGTGTGTGTGTGTGTGTGATTCGAACAAAAGTTCGAATCGTTTTAAGTAGCGTTTTAACACGTGATTTCGTTTCACACGTGACCGAAAGGTTGCTTTTCAAGGCGTCTTTCAATATGCTTTGTGCGTGTATTGTGAAGTTTAAATGTTTTTACGCTCAAAGTGAAAATGAAGGAAAATCAGTTGTATTTTTCATTATTTGATATCCGGAAGGAAAAACAGCGCAAAATCCAAACAAGTAATTTTCCCTATTGGGCCAATTGAAAGAAGAAATCGATGAAAAGTGTTGAGAATTGGCTAATTGGAAAGGTGCCGTCTTTCATCAAGGACAACACCATGTCTCCCATATCTTTTTGGTGACCCAGTAGAAACCGATACAACTTAGCGGGATATCCTACTACACCAATTGTATACACCTAATCTTGCACTTTCGGATAAATACTAATTTAGACCCGTTTGGTTTGTTTTGGTTTACGGCTTATCAACCTCAATGAGTTATTTAATGCTAACAAAATTTTTATTTCTGGTAATAATATTTTTTCTTCAAAAATGGATAACTGGAAATATCTTTTTTTTTTTTACCAAAATGTATTGATGGTAATATTTTTTTTACAGAGTTAATCTGGTATTAAAACCTATTTTTATACTTTCATGGTGTTTTGGGGGGTTAACTATTTGCCCATAGATGGGACCCTAATAGGTGCTGCCACCCTAGGTCAGGGTAGACCCAGGAACGCCAGCAATTAAAAGGTGATTCCACGCCCCTCAAAATCTCCTGATCAGAGGCCTTGCTGTTGGATGTAGTTTATCGTCTTACCCAGGACGTATTTAGACGTGTCCAAATTTTTCTTTATGAACTTTAATTCTCTGGAAACATTAATTGATTTTCTTGATTTGTTTTCTCCGGCAGGTTATTTAAAGCCAGAAAAAAATGTAAGAATTTTGGTGGAAGATAATAATGGTTTAATGATACAAGTCTTACTAATTATAATTAACTCATATCTGGGGGAGAAGAGGTGGATTCATACCTTTCCCACAGTTATTTACGGGTAAGTGAATATAACGAACCCGACTGGAATTGGAACTCGGCTCTCAGATTAAATTTCCCATCCATTATCTATTACACCATCCGCACATACAAGCTTACATCACCTGGCATTCACAAGCGGTCACTCATCTAGGTATTGATTAGACTCAACGTTGCCTCAAAGATGGTGAAAGGTAGTGGAACAAATGATATATATGGGTTTTTTGTTCCAACTCAATATACACAAAGGCATATGAGAGACATGCAGAGTTAGCTTCTCCTTAATTCCCTAATTGTTCACTAGGGGTCGTTCTTCCTACACTATAAATACTAGGCGACTTCTTGCCTCGTTCTCTTTTACACTTTGCATTCCAGCGGACACATTTAAAAATGTGATCTCTCGCAGAGATCCGCGTTTTCGCCCACTTGTGGGAAAACGCCATGAATCACGCACTCACATACACGTAGGTACGAACTTTCACCAATATACAAACTCTTTACGTTCACACGCAAACACAAACGTTGATATCTTTGTCACTTGTAAATTTGTTGTTTAATACATATATTTGTTGACATCGATATATATATATTGGTTTTGATTGTTTTCTTTACCTTTTCGGTTGGACTCAACTTGAGTCCGCCATGTTATGTAGTTGGACGTTCTTCTAGCATGCAATAAACAGCACGTGTTCCTACTTTAACAACACATAAACCCACACAATCCTCTACAGACGCCTCAAAAGTAATGCCTCCTACTAGAGAGAGAGAGAGAGAGAGAGAGAGAGAAACTGGTCGTATTCTAGACAGAGGGCCCACATACCCACAGAAGTGCCGAATTAAATGTAAATAGTCATTTTATGACGGATACTACGCTTACATATTGTAGGTTAACCTAATTTATATTTGTTTCTATAACAATATTTTACAAAACAACGCATAAGCACATTATTGCTCACTGCAAACAAGACTGATCACAATTTTGACATAAAAATCATATTCTAATTAAGAGAAAACAATTCACTAAGAGGAAAATTTTTAGAAAGTACTTTAATCGCTCGTTCATTCACAGTAAATTTGCGTCCAGATAGCTAAGTTCAATAATTGGCCCCCCCCCCAAAAAAAAACAAACAAAAAAAACAGCATAGCATGATAATAAAAGACCGTAAACTTAATAAAATCAAAATTTTATCAAGAAAAAGTTTATGCTATTAATAAGAGGAAAGACCAAAATATTTTTTAATTATTTAAATTTTTTTTTTTCCTTTCTAGCAAGTTTGAAACTCTTGTTTTGTTTTGTTTTTTGTTTTTTTTTCTTTTTTACGTCAGCGGTCTCGTAATATTTAGCATTTAATTTTCTTAGCGAAAAACACATTAATTTGGAAATTCTTGCAAAAATTAAATAATGAAACTTTCAGAACTTATTCAAAAATAAATGAAATTATTTTGGAAATGTTTGTTTTTTAGAAAAGTCATGGCAAATTTTTTTGGACAATTTTTCTGTTTGTTCTTTATTTATTGTTATGGGGTCCCACCCCCTTTTTCATACAAGTGGATTCGACCAGTGTGTGTACTTGTACTGCTGCCGGTGAATACCCGGGAGAGATACACTGATACAGTGAAAGAGTGAGGTAACCGCTTTGTAGGAGTCACAGTTGCGAGCACGTAGACTCAGAAGGAAGTCATACTTCGATAATGAATTTCCCAGACTGTATATATATTATTATTGCTACTAACCGCATTTTCTGGATCTACTAACCGTATTACCAATAGTATTATTACGTCAATACATTTATTTGCTATATTTCATTCCTGCGTTTGTCATTCATTTTGAGACCGGATGGATTTCATCTCGGAATCCACAACATTATATATATATGTGAAAATATTATAGAAAATAGGAAAGAAACTGGTTTGGTAAATAATCCAAAGTTCCTTAGTATTTTTGTTATTATTTTTTAAAAATAGTGCTCGATACGAAAGTAGAGCATAAATATAATTATTTATTTAAAAATATGATTCCACCTCGCTACATAAGAGGTCTCATGTTTCAAAACAAGAGCCGAAAACTTCAAAATAATATTTGAATTAACTTGAGTTAGGCTCTGTTCCATCTTCAAGCGAAATTTTTTTGGGAATAAAAAAAAATCCAAAAAAAATTTCGCTTGAAGATGGAACAGAGCCTAACTCAAGTTAATTCAAATATTATTTTGAAGTTTTCGGCTCTTGTTTTGAAACATGAGACCTCTTATGTAGCGAGGTGGAATCATATTTTTAAATAAATAATTATATATATATATAAAGAACAAAAAGAAAACCCTAACTCTATGTAGATATAAAGAAAACCCTAACCCTAAACCTTGTCATTGCTTTACGATAGTGCGCAGTAATTTCGACGAGTAAGAGCAGTGAAAGCAGTAAATAGGCCAAAAAGTTTTGATTGCGCTACGGCAATGAACGTAAGCATGTACATTTATACGGAAATATGATGATTTCGAGAAATATTAATAGATATTTAGCTTGGGGATTGAAAAGCAAATTTACCAATATTTTTTAATTATTTTTAAAAATTATTTAAAAAATTGTTTATTCTTTTCTAGCACGTTTGAAACTTTGGTTGAAATCTTTTTTTTCTTTTTTTTTTCGTCAGCGGTCGCGCAATATTTACATTAGCTTTTTAGCGCATTTTCTCAGTTGAAAAATACATTAATTTGGAAATTCTTGCAAAAATGAAATAATTGTCGGATTTTAATGAAACTTTCAGAACTTATTCAAAAATAAATGAAATTATTTTAAAAATGTGTGTTTTTTAGAAAGTCATGATATTTTTTTTACATCTGTTACACTCCCTTAATTTTATGAAAACTTGAAAACTCGAATATGAGCTTCTCTGTAAATTTTTTTAAATGTAGAAAGCTTTGAAGAATATAAATCATCGTTTGCTTTTGTAAATCGAGGAGCGTTTCTACTCAAAATTTAACTCTGAATTGTAAAATACAAAACCCAATAAAACTAAGACATTATGTAATTTTAAAAAGCTTTAAAAGGCTTTCATGAATAATATATATTAAGGAGATAAAGGAATAATATATATTAAGGACATTTTTTGTGTGAAGCCAAAATAATTTTCGATGAAAAAAATTTTTTTACAAGAATTGTTTTCTTTTTCTTCAATTGTAAATACAAAATGTGATAAAGTTGTTAAATATTTTAAAATTAAGTTTGAATATAAGCATCTTTGGAAATGTTCTTATTAAAAGATCTATTTTTAGATGGTCAGACCATCATCGTCGCATTTTCAAAATTTTTAAATGTTTTTTTTTTATCATATTTCACCAAATATTTTCTTGTCATTTTTTAAATATAATCAATTTTTTTCTTTTTCGGTGAGAGGCAAACTGCAATTATTATTTTTTTCTTTTTTAGATTCAATTTCAGGGACGCAAACAGGTTTTGGACATATCTTTGTTAAAAATAAAGTACGTAAAAAACATTAAAATATTAGACTTTTAAAAGGATTTAATTTTTAAGAATTACTTTATAGTTAAATAAGCTGGTTCACTTAAAATTCGAAAATACTGTCACTTCTGCTCTTCCGTCTGATAAATTATCCAGGTGTTAGTTGTCTATACAATGACGTAAACGTCAATTCACACCTCCAAAACAATCACCACAGTTAGACATGCTTCTCTTATTTCTAACTTTAGTTTTTCTGCTAAAAGTTTAAGTAATGTTAGTTTCAAATTACATTAAGTATATTTTAAATTTTCTAATTTTCCTAAAATAACTTTTGAAAAAAGTATAATTGAATTTTAAAAGATTTTTTAAGCGGAGAATTTCACTTTTGTTTACAAAACTGTCAAAATCGGCTGACATGATCGATTTTATGTAAATTTTGATGACTAAAAAAAAGGCAAGGTTTTTAACTAAAATTTCGGACGTGCTGTAAAGGTTAAAAAATTTAAAAAAAACATTCAAATACTTTGGTCTTTCTTCATAATTAATAACATAAACATTTAGACGATAAAAAATTGTTTAATCAAGTTTGGGGCCTTTTTCATTAGGGTATGCTCTTTTTAGCGAAGTATTGAGCATCTTACAATGTCTCACCATTTTTAACAGATCTTCTGTTATCACAATGTGAGATATTTAACAATAAAGAAACAGAAAGGAAAAATAATCTAAATGAAATTGGCGAGATTATATACTAAAACGCAAAAAAAATTCTCAGCGTCTCTTGTTCGTGCGCGTGTGTAATCGTATCAACGTAAACATCTTTTTCCACTTTGTCATACCTATTTCCCCCAAATTGTTCTTGATATATATATATATATATATATATATATATACAGAAGGTGATTGAAAAGTAACACCCTGAGTGGCCAACCAGGAGTCCTGACTTAACCCTCTTTTTCATTGGGATGATTAAAGGAGCAAAGCTATTATACCAAACCAAGACTTGGGAAGAACTTGAAGGGCGAATACAAGAAGTTATGTCTTCCATGCCACAAGAGTTCCTGGTGAAATCAACTGACGCGTTTCCATGCCGACTCGAGAAACTGGTATCTAAATCTGGTGCCCATATTGAATTTTGAATAAAACCTCATGCTAAACGCTTACCCCTATGTCCATTTCTTGTAAAAATTTAAATTAATAAATAAATTATAAGTATTTTAAAATGGGGAGTTACTTTTCAGTCACCCTGTATATATGCGTCTTTATCTTTTTGGGGGGTAGTTATATTTGTGGTGAATGTTCTAATGCCATGTTATGCTAAGTAAGAGACACCAATTTCATACTGTCATTAAAAAAAATATGCAACTTAAACTATAACTTGAATCGTCTTCCACTACTCAGATTTTCGACTTGAAATGTCTTCTACTATTCATAAATTTGACTTGACTCATTAAATTGAGTACGACTTATATCACTCAGCTGTCCACCATTTAAACACTGGAACGCTTAGCTGAACAGAGGTGGCAAGAGTTGACATCATCATTAGTAGAGAGTAGTCTACAATCACAAAACAGCTAGTTTACCATCGGTTACAAAAAAAGTAACTATATTCGTAGTATTGACAACAACATTTGTGTAAAATTTTATTAGTTCGTATATATATATATATATATATATATATATATATATATATATATATATATGTTTCCAGGTAAGATGAGAACGAATAGAGTACAATTCCAGCGTTCGTAACATTTAATTTAAAAGAGGACTCAATAAAAAGTAGCACTCGCCAGTAACTTACAATCTTCTGATGAGATGCATTTGATACGCACCGAAACACGACTGCAATTGTGTAGCGATTTTGTCTTGTTTTTCATGTAATATCCTAATATATATATATATATATATATATATATATATATATATATATATATATATATATATATATATATTAGGTTGGTGCAAAAATAATGTTTTCTCACATATGTTACTATGTGAGAAAACGACATTATTTTTGCACCAACCTAATATATATATATATATATATATATAAATATATGAAGAGAGAGAGGTAAGTAACTCAATATGTGGCCTACTATTGTTGTCTTTTGCTGGATTAAAATAAGTTGGATTTGGGTGCGCTTGCAGTAGCGTGATACTCATCAAGCTTGTCTTACAGATTAATTCACTCATCTAAACAATGCTGTTTTGATGCGCTGCTACAATGGCCTTGTGCCAGACTAAGTTAAGCATAACAAAAAACTAGACACCTACCCGAGTGAGACTTTTAGCAAACTCGACTCGCAATCTAGTTCGTGCGTGTAAAGAGTTCCTCACTAAATGTTCCATTATTGTGCTCTTGTGCCAATCTATGCTGAACTTACCAAGAATTATTATATGGTCACAAATTCGCCTTCTGTGGAATTCACCAGTTCGAAGATTTCGATCTTCACTGAGTGCCCCACCACTGTAGTCTTGTGTCATTCTAATGCTGAATCAATATTTAAGCGACAGCAAAGAGATGTGACGTGTCTGGTCCTAATTTTTACGCTAGTCTATACAATGAAAAAAAATCGCTTTAACAGTTGTATTTTTTCTTCTAATGGTTGAAAAAAAAAAGAAACCAAATTCTTTTCCTCGCTAGTTTTATAATCACATGATCACTGGAACGTTAAATGTATCGCGGATCGAACACAAAAACCATTGGCTTCAGGAGGTTTTGAGAGACGTTTCTTTTTAAATTGCCTGATTTATTTTTCAATTTCATTGTTCTAATTACGTAGTCGCGCATGCGCACTTTCATGCAGCCCACATACGGTGTCAGTGCGGTCAGTCGTTTCACATAGTGTTGAAGCACTATATATCCTATCAAGCTTGGTAAAATTTAAAATAGCTCACCAAACGATTAAAGTTTCATAGAAACACAATGTTCTTTTGTTTTCCGTGTGACAAACGAGACGATAATAACTGACAACAATTACTTATTTTAGAACCAATTACTTGTATATTTATAGCGCAGGATCCACTTTTCTATGTATGGTGTACGCGGTACGCCACATTCAAAACAGAAAAAAGAAGTTTCACCCATTTAAAAAAATCAAAGGGGTAAATGAGTAATAAAATTCAAGACAAACCTGTTTTGCTTACGTCTTCCTCTCTGTCTCGTTCTTTTTATTTGCTTTTCGTTTTCTTTAGCTTTCTTACTCTCGGATTTTTCATCCTTTACGACGTTTTTTTTTCCCTCGCTCTCTCTCACCCTCCTCTGATTTTCCAAATTCTGTTACCATGTGGAAATGAACAGACAGGCTGGTTCTATTGTGCGCGTGTGACAATTTTCATAAAGCGCACAGATATTATGCTGATCCTAGGTAGAAGCGCCAAAAAATGGCAGTACGATCGTCACGCACAGATACTCTTGTCCCCGACAGAAATGTCGATCTATGCATCAATAATGCCGTTTATTTTATACAGGTACTATGTTAGTTGTACGTTTTTTAAAGCTTTTCACTCCAATCAAGGCGGGAGTGCTACTAGCACGCAAGGGGTTACAGAGAGTGGGAGCAAGTGTAAAGAGGCGTAATAGAGGAAAGGATGAAGAGAAGGACGGGGAATTAGATCAAGGCGTCTGGAGAGGTCGATTGACATTACATTTGAATAGTTGGAGATTATAGCTATCAGGGAATCAAGTAAGAGGAAGGGAATTCCACAGGCAGGAAATACGAGACAGGAAGCTATTGAAGTAGAAGAGACGGCCACATTTAACCGTTTCGACAGTGAAAGAGTGGGACTGAGATGCCAACCTAGTAGCACGTTTAAATTCATGCAGTTTGGGGACTAGCAAAAGTAGCTGTTCGGAACAGTTACCGTGAGAGTATTTGTAGAAAAGACAGAGGGAGACAACGGCACGTTTGTGAGAGAGCGACTGTAAACAAGATGCCGGATCAGGACCAATCACATTGTATATCCGTCTCTGGATTTTATATTAAAACTGCTAGCAGTACGATGGGCCGTTAAAAAGTTCTCAGCACGACCAGAGAGAATGACTTGGCCAAGAAACGTGCATGCTATTCACCTCAGAGTTTAATATATTTGGGATATCATTTGCAAATGACATCTAATCATTGGTTTTTTGGAATGCTGGTTTTGGGAAGTAAATCAATCCAAGTATTTTTTTAGTATCATTATCAGAGCTATTTCGTTTCGAAGGCACACTGTGATTTTTTCAGTTTCAGCTTGACCCCTTTAAATTCCAGAACTCTACGAACTTTTGAATTGCTTGCTGTATTTTTGGTATTCAAATGCATGGTTAATATATTGAGAATATTTTGAAATATTTCAATCAAGAATACCTTTGCAGTGTTGCTGCTTACTGAAAGTATTAGGACGAAGAATCAATTTGGTAAATACAGACTGAAAGATATTGATAAAATAATTAAAGAATTAATGATTAAAAAGCACATACCGAAAATTAATTCATCGAATAATAATGAAATAAACGTAACCAAGGAAAGTGCTAATTCTTCTCTATCGAACGCATTTAACACTGAAAGGCTTAAAAGAATGGTTTCAGTGAGAATCAGAAAACAATGCCTTGAAGAAAATTTGCAATATATATATATATATATATATATATATATATATATATATGAAGAAATATAGTTTTAATATGTGCTAAATATATGGGATAAAGTGCTCAATATCAGAGATAGAGCGTGTGTAAATATAAAAGTGAACATAGAAGTCAACACTCAGGCCTGACGATTGCATCTAGCACGAAACAGACTATCGCATCTAAGTGTTGACTTCTATGTTCACTTATATATATATATATATATATATATATATATATATATATATATATATATAGTTTTAATGGATTCTTGTTTAATGATAAAACATGAACATTCCTGCAGTAAACTTTGTTTATTGCACTTCCTTTTGAGGGGGAATATAAAAATTATTCTTATAAAATAATCTCAGTAATTTTTTAGTAATAATTTTCAATTATTTTTAAATAAAAGTGATAATATTAAAATTGTATGAGAAAAAATAATTTAAATGTTGAAAAAATACTATAGAAACTATTTTAGTATTAAAAATTAATTAAGAAAATTAGAAATTTACTAACAAGGTTTCTTTGAAAAAGAAACAGCCTAATTGAAACCAAACGATATTTTTATATATTGTTCTGCCTCTGATAGTACATTTACGTGTTGTACGCGAGCTCAGTCTCGAATAGTCTTAGTTCCTTAATCCTTCACCAGGGGTCTCTCTCTCCTTGCTATAAATACTGGGTGACATTTTGCCTCGATCTCTCTTTTCCCCTCAGGCCTTGGGTCGTACCCCACCTCGCATGGAGGTGAGGTAATTCTTTTTCTTCTTTCTTCATTTCAGTTAATACCAATATGTGAACTTTCACCAATACAGCGTTTCCTAAATTTTGGGAATAAGCTAAGAACAATACCAATAGACGTACGTACGAACACTCACCACAATACACACACTTCATATTCACCACACAAACTCAATGTAACTGTCCATGTTCTTGTAACTTGCTGTTAATACATATATTTGTTTATATATAGTTATCGGTCCTGTTTGTTTTTTTTTGTCTTCTTTGGACTTAATTAAAGTCCAACATTCTCATGTAGCTAACTGGAAATTTTAACCCACGTGTGTTCTTTACATCTTCACCCCACGGTTCTCTACACACTTTAAGGCAATTAAAACTTTGAAGAAAACGAAGTCCCCTACTTCGGCAGGTTTATTAAGAACCAAAAGGGTAAAACGATTATGGTTAACTTTGGAGATGAGGTCAGGAGGATAAAACTACTGACTACGAGCTTGCTATGATGCCTTTATTGTGTTGGGTTCTTCGTGCTAAAGACTAGCCAGAAGTGGTCAAAACGGTGACCAATCTAAAAAGTACCTAACCTAAAAAAAGGGACAAATAAAAGGGTAATAAACAATAAAGTTTCTGTACTGTGTACCTTACTCTTTTTGAGTAGTTACATGTCTAATTATCACCTCTCAGTTGCGTCTCTGTCCTTGGACAGAGTGCGCTCAGGGGCTTCTTTGTCAAAGGACAGAGCGGCAACTGAGGAAAATAATACTGAAGAGGTGCCCAGCCCTGGGGAACAGCTGCCCGAGGCCGCGCCCTCCCATCGCACCAGAGGGAGGGATCGGTGCTCGCACCGAGGCCAGCGCAACCGTCGGTTGCGGGGGCTGAGGGGATTTTTTTTCCTGTCCCGGGCGTACGCGCTCGTTTCCCCACCTAAAAATAGACCTTGTGTTACATCTCGTCCAAGTGGGGGGACAGAGTAAATACCGTACTGTGTAACACCTCCCACCCGTATATATGTATATGGAAATTAATGTGTAATGATCTGAAAAAAGGCACCAAATTGATGTAATTCCCCACCACTCCGCACTAGAAAATGAGGCCAGACGGTTTAAACTTGCCGTGGCAACAGAAACGGCTCGGGTTTTTTTTTATGTTTTCAAAACACAGCCAAAACTAACGTGAAAACGGGCACAGTTTGATTGGATGGTAACTCTCGACTTTTTAAACAATGGCAATAAAAAGTATAGGTACACTTAGGAATTGATATACTAGTCTGTTTTGCCCCACGTTTGTAATATAAGAGGGAAAATTTTGACTGCAAAGGGAGAAAAAAATCAAAAATAAGTAGACTGACTTGGACTGCTGCTACGAAAGGATTAGCCCCATCGTATGAAAGATTCTCATCAGGTAGAAAGGCTTGGCCTTCTCGGTGTGTAAAGACTGTTGCCACTGAAAAAGGATAGACCACAAATGAGTAAACCGACTCGAGATACTGCTGCGGAGAAGGGATCAGGCTATTCGGGCGTAAGCCTGTTATCAGTTAGAAAGGCTTGACTGCATCGGTGTGTAAAGACTGTTGCCATCGAGAAAAGAAATAGGCCCCGTGGTAATGTAATAATAAAAGAACTACTACCATTGTCGTTGTTGGCGAAGAAGATAGAAGAATCTTCTAAATTTTCATAATACGAATGACTTTGATAAACACCTAAGAGTTTATCTCAAACATGAGGACAACCGCTGTTCCAAAAATCTGAATATTCATCAAAAGAATTCAAGATAAGCAGCTTCGCCAGGGTAGGTAACCCTTTTCTCACTTCCTCTTCGAACTTCAACATTCACCTTCAAATTTCAACATTTTTTTTCTCTGCAAATTTCATAACAGAGTAAGAGTCTTTTGTCATTTTTTGCACCAATCAAAATACTCGGGATAAGATATTTGACGCTCTCTCTTCTCTCATGAAAACCTTTTTGTGTTTCTTTAATATTCACATAGCCCACCTGCAAGTATGTACCGTGAACCTTAATTACTATTCAAGTATCTGCCCTACCAGTGTCACATACAATTTTAGATTCTGATTGCCAACCACAACCAGAGGGACTAGTCTTCGTAGATTTTTATCCTATAGCTGGTGAAGAGATGGAGTCATACCATTCTCAATGGTATTTATGCGTAAGCGAATGTAAAGATCTCGAACTCGGTTCGCCGATTTCACGTTCCGAGAATTACACCACCTCTCTTCGTAATTTATTGAAGAATAATGACAGAAACTTTTTTTTACAATAGTTATATTAGGCGTTAAAATAATTAGTATAGTACTGATTTTTGTAAGGACGAATAGCAATTTATACACCAATTAAATACTTTCACTGCTTATAAAATTTAAGAACATGGGACACGGTTTTAAGCACAACATATGCTGACTCAACTCAAAAACAAACACTATCTTACACTTGGGCAACAGGGCCGGTACTGCGTGGGCAGCACTGTATTTTGCTTCTTTTCTCGGACATGTGTGAATGTGCACAATAGCCAAACACAAACCAAATGTACAAGTATAAAGAAAGAATAAAAAGACTCATTATACTGAATGTTATCAGAGTAAAAATAGGAGGTGCTGCAGTGCCACAGCACCTATGCACAAACTGCCACTGCTGCTTAAAGTATTTTCCGATCTTCTGACGCACAACAATAATTTTTCTTAAATTAAAAATTGGAATTCCATTACAAAAAATTTCATATTGCTAAAATTACTATCAACCCAGTGACAATTAATAAAAATCCGAGCTAACGTAATCGAGTGTCTTGCTTCCACGTTATGCGCATGCGTACTTAAGTTTTGCAACAAATATACAAAACAGTTTAACATTCACACTAAAGGTCAGTTACCTAAATAATGTAGTAATTAATGGTTATTCTTATAACAATAATATAATTATGAAAAACGAATTTACTCTTTCGTCAAAAAGTGATGGCCAACTGCAACGTTTATATTCTTGGCATGAGCAATCTTGTTCTTTTAAGTGCTGTATCGCTTCAGGAAATGGGCGATCATGACTCTTCACAACTTCCTATCTTTTGTATCTCTAAGCAATATTTATTCCCTTACTATCCTTTCAAGTACCTCTACTGCCATTCATTTACACAAGCTCGCTAGGTCTGATACTCGCTGTTTTTCTCGACTCTTCTAGCTTTCAATATGTCCGGTGAGTGTCAAATTATCCAAACCGTCTTTCCTTATTATGTGTCTTAGAAATTTCAACTGTCTTTTTTTTTATTTACATTTTCCTTAAAACTTCCGCGTTGCTTATACTCCGTTCATTATATTCTCAGCATCTTTCTGTAGAACCACATTTCTGTTGCCTCAAGTCTCCCTTTCATCTGTGAGTAAATTATCTAGCATTCACTGTCGTATAGGAAGACTGATATTGCAGAATAGTCAAGCACTCTTTCTTTTGTTTCTAATGAATTTTTCTTTCTTCTTAATTCTTTGTTTAGCTTTTGGAATGCATCTTTCGCTATTCCAATGCGACTTCGGATTTCTGTTAGATTTTCCATCGTTTGTTATAACATTTCCAGTGCAGTTAAATTTCTCTACTTGCTTGATTTTGACATACTCAATTCGTAGCTCGAATTTTGGACTGTTCTCTATCGCAGACAACTATACATTATGTATTCTTCCAATTGATGGCTAGCCCATTTTTCCTGCTTTCCTTTTTATTACTTTGTCTAGGAGTTCTTGCAATTTTCTTTCTGTGTCTGCTATCAATATGGTGTCAACTGCGTATCTCATAATGTTAAGATTGTGCCCACTAATAATAAATCCTGCTATGGTTTTTTAGTTCTCTTTGGATCGCTTTGCTGTAAATGTTAAATAAAAGATTTTTTAATTCTACAATTAATTCTGGTGTTGCATGGAAGAGTATTTTGCTTTTATCTAAAAAAGCAAAATCCTCTTAATGAAATTTAAGATACCCAAAGAAAGCTTACAAACAAAAGTAATGTATTAGCAGCCTGATCTTCACTACTTACTAATAAGATAGTCCGTTGTTATTTATTTACTAAGTTTAGTTCGGCACTATGCCACAAGTATGGGTGAACTAATGAGGATCAAACTCACTACTCAGTAGTAATGGTCAGACGAGTCGCCCATTTGTTATATTTTACCTAACAAAACTCAAATAGGGGAGATAAGGATGCATGACTGATAAATATTTGAAGCTACCTTGGGGTAAGATTTTTGCGCAGACTATTTAATAAAAATTAGTATCCGATGGTGAGCAGAAAATTTCATCAATCCGTGATCGACCATGAAAATATCGATTTTGAGAATTTGGTCGGGCAATAAACTTTTCACCACTTCTTTGTATTTTCCGACGGTGCGAGGAAATCTGGAAATGTTTTCTTTACGAAAAGGAAGAATATTTTGAAAAAAAAAAAAAAAGTGATTTTACGTATGCCCGGTCAACAGAGGTGCAGGCTGTCATAAAAAAAAAAAAAAAAACAATTTCGGAGAAACGTATTCAAGTTTCCTCTGAGTTTGCCTATGTTCACCTAACACCAATCGACTTGCAGTGGCAATGAACCCACTCTTCCATGTGTGTCGCATCTCGAGACCTACTTACGAAATGTCTTGTCATCGGCATGATAGAAATACTTGACAAAGAAAATGTTGGCTAAGTGATCACTTTCGGCAAATCTTTCTTCCACCATAATTTCCTTAACCTGCTCAGGTAGTATCAGAGAGAATCAAGGTTGACAGATTGGTTTGGTTGGTTGTTTTTGTTTAGGGGCATATCAACATCTCTATGGGTTATTTAATGCCGAAATGTAAATATTTTGTGTATACATTTTTTTTTTATTTTTGGAGATAATAATAGTTCACTGATACAAGGTGTGTCGTAAAATAGGAAAGGTTGCACGTACGCTCAGGCAAATATCCCCCGTAGACCCCGCATACACGGGGTGGGGCAGCTAACCCCTCAGTCAATACTCTACCCGTATGCATAGCCTCATCAGAGTTCCTCTCCGCCTGAAGGCAGAATGTCAACAATGTAACGATTAATCGTTAACTCATCTCCCTGTAAGAAAGAGTACTGTTTAAATAGTCTTAGATCAATCCATCTTGTGAGGGTGTTCAGCTACTCCACAACACAAGTATTACTAATTAACCGATAGCTTGGGAGAGAAGAGGTTGACCCATACCTTTCCCAATTGTATTTGTGCGTAAGTGAAAATAACGAACGCGGCTGGAAATGGAACTTGGCTCTCCGATTAACAATTCTGAATCATTATCCATTACACCACACACACAGCACCTAATATTCCGGAGCGGTCACCCATCTAGGTACTGACCAGGCTCGACGTTGCTTAATCGTACAGGAACTGGTGTTTCAACGTGATGTGGCCGTAAGCCACGTTGACAGAGATCATTTAGAAGCTGGACTGGTTTTACTCTCATTCCTTGAACAAGAATATTTTATTACTCAGATTCTTCGCTCCATTCGCAATTCGTGCCATTTATTGGCGCAAACGATAGGAAGAGTCACATACTCTGCACAGTTTTCCACTGCACTTGCTGCAGCTGTTCAAATTGATTGATTATTCGTTTAATATTTATTCCAGTTTAAGAAGCAATTTCTCGTTTCAGCACCTTTTCTTTATCTTGCATTTAAGAGTAAGGTCAGAGAGACTTCAGAGCTGAAAGTATTTTTCAGTGATATAAAAACTAACACCTTTTGCACGAAAACTCCTTGCGCGTTTTATTATTTGGGGGTAGGTACTATTATCTATTTATATGATTTACAGTCATTATTATCACCATATTTCGGTCATTGTGTTCTCCAACCGTCTTCTGGTGTCTGGCGATCCGGGCACTCTTCAATGTATTTCGAACGGAACATTTTATTTCATCTAAAAGGAGACAGTATTCACGTTCCTTTTTTTTTTTTATATCAAGAGATACCTGCTTTTGTTCTTTTCCAGTTCGAAATTCTCTCAAGGTTCGACAAACACCTGAAGAAAACCAGAAGGTCCAACATATAAACTGTTGTAATAAAAACAACAAATATGAAGATATTAGTCCTTTTGGTAATAATGATGATTCTTCATCGGTGTTGTTATTTATCGCCCAATAATATTCTTAAAAAGGCATCTCCATTTAGGAAATATCGTTATTAGTTCAGTTGAAAAGTTGAAAAATTCTATGGCTTTTGTTTTCCTTGAATTATGTTTCTTTTCTGTGTAATTTTTGCTTTTCGTGAATTCCCCCTCTTTATACTGTTATTTAATTTACATATTTTATTTGATGATAAATATATATATATATATATATATATATATAATTGGGAAGAAAGACACTGGATAAACCTTTCCAAAGCAGAAACTATGTATCTGGAATTGAAATGAAAGCAGAAACGGCACGTAACCTGAATTCATCATAAAAATCCAGGATGTGGAATATATAAATACAAATCTCTTCAAATATCTCTGTGTATGGATCAATTATAATAAATTTAGTATAGGAAATAATGAAATTGAGCATAGAATAGGTGGTGCTAAGGGGAGTTTTGAACAACACCGCAAATTGCTCAAATGCCAAAACATTAGCCTAAAAACCCGAGTCATGTTCTTAAAAAGCCACGTCAGATCAAAATTATCGTATGGATATTTTACATGGTACCAAACGCGTTCAGAAATATCTAAACTGTGAGCTGTATACAACTACTTTCTGAAATCAATAGTTAAAAATGACTCCGAGTGAACGAGTCCTGTAGGTTTTAGCGAGGACAATCTTTCTTCAAACCTTGTGTACTGGCGCTATAAAATCACAACTGTAAAAAATAACAGAAACCATATCACATGAGGAGTTTCAACAGCTGCAACAACTAAAATGGATAGCAGTTGTAACTTGAAGATGATAAAATAATCGCATAAGATGTTGACATTCCACACTATTTCAAACATAAGGTTAGTAACCGATTTTCTGAAAAATTGTTCTCTTAAAAGAATTTTTCAGAAAAATTGTTTTTTTCTAGTTCAGTAGCTGTTATCGCCTTTTCTGGTATTGATGGGGGCTTCCTTCCTGTTGTAACATAGGGAAAGTTACTGAATAGAATAATCACATGAAGGTTGGTAATGAATGATAATACTTAGGACATGAACAACACATATAAATTTCGCCAGCGACGCGTAGAAGAAGTAGTCAACTGCTAGAAGTGAGTCAAGTGAATTCCACAATGAATCTCCAACTACAGGATATCCACCGACTGCTCCAAGCGGTCAGATGTGGCACCAGGCCAAATTTAATGTGAGGTATCCGAGCCCGTAGGCTCGGACAAAATTTCCCCGTAGTCCCCATATAAAACGAGGTCGGGTAGCTGTTTCCCCGAGACGAGACTCTGCCCTTCGACATAGCTTCGTCCGGGGATCCTCTCTGTCCGGAGGCAGATAGTTTGACCAACTAAGCTGAAGACAAATCTCTATCTGAAGACCAACATACAGTATTTACTACTGTATTTATGTGAATGGGGACATATCCATTATCGTCCGTAGGTATGCTACAACAGTTTGTATCCTTTTTTGAAAAATTGTTCTCTTAAACCTATTTTTCTGAAAAATTCTTTTTTCAAATTCAGTAGCTGTTATCGCCTTTTCCAGTATTGATAGGGGTTTCCTTCCTAACCTTTTGTTTAAAATAGTGTGGAATGTCAGTCGAAAGCATCATTGGCTGTTCGGTCAACAAATGCTGAATGATTCTTTACCATGACAATTACCGTTATACATAAACGAACAATTTCGTGTACAGTTCTCAAATTTGATATGCACACCGATTGGGTTCAAGGGAGATTTTAACGGAAAAAAAATGTATCATGGAGAAATGAGTGAAGGGTGTGAAATGAATGGAAGAGAATACGATAAGAAGTGGGGGCTATGAGGACGGCCAAGATAGATAACGATTAACCCATGACTTGAAAATTAAAGTATTTAGGAAAACACCCAAGTGGGAGTCTGTTTAACAGAGTATCAGTTCTTCAGAAAAAGCCATGAGAATGGAATTTTCTTCTTACATTTAAAACACGGAGGAAATAATGGTGAATCGATTCCGTGGAAGTAGCGTACTGTGTCCTAGCAGTAATGGTCTGAATTGGTTGAACTAAAGAGTGAAAATTCTTTTGAACATTTGCCATGAAAATAGCGATAGGCTGGCAACGTTGCGTCTCTAGGAAAATGGATTCATTTTTCACAGTAACATTTACCATTTGTATTAGGTTGGTGCAAAAATAATGACGTAATAATGTCGTTTTTTGACATTAAAAAATACGTCAAAAAACGACATTATTACGTCATTATTTTGCACCAACCTAATAACTATTGTAACTTTAATTTCTCTTTTGATATTCATAATCAGAAAAGAAAAATATTTATTAGTTTTGAATAAACAATTAAATAATTCCTTAAAATCTTTTTGAAACCCTCACCCGCAGATATTAACTTTTTATAACATTTCACCATTAAAAACTTCCTAGGAAGAAAGGAAGACTATTTTGTTTTACTTTTACGCTTAAATGGTCTTGTGATGATGATCATCATCACACACATACATACATACTTACGCAAATTCAGATTATTCAACCACAAGCATTCAGTGGATAATAAATCAACACTACTATATAATGGACAATTTATAAATCGCAGCTATGCGACAATTTTATTATCGCTATATTTCCATGTAGTCGATTTCGTGCATCTTTGGGAGAAACGGATCCCAGAAGTTTTTCATGAGTCTCCCCAAAGCTCGCTCGTTCGCTGATTGGTCAATGCCAACCAATCAGATTGCCTGCACGTGAAGAGTGATTCTTCCCGCGCAGCGCTTTCGGAGCCGATGGTCACCTATATGAGCAAAGAACATTCTTAGTAAATGAGTGAGATTTTAGCTGCCACAGGAATCCACGACAGTTGAAACCATGCGCCAATCTTCTCACTCACACCACCACTCACATGCTGAATATTCCCTACACTCACATAATATTTTTTCTTACACAGAAAAACTGTTGAAAACATTATCAGAAACTAATACAACCTTATTTCTTTCAGTGAACTTTGTAACAACTGATAGTTAAAGAGAGACAACTCTTGTTTTACTCAATGCATGCTTTTCTTTCACATCCTTGTTTGTAAATCTTGTTAAATACAAATTTTATGTGTAATGATGTCTTTGGCTTATCCTCTTTTTCTTCACGCCAGTTTGGTTTCCTTATCTAAGGTAAATAAATGTGGTGAAGTCCGCTACAGTCTCTTTCTCTAAAACGTAGACGAGCATGACTTTCCGTAGAGTCACTTTTATTTTATTATCCTTGAATTTCCGTGACTTCTTGGTACAATTAGTGGAGCGATTGCCTTCTATACGGTTTTGAATTCAGTTCTACTCATAGACGAGTTGCCAACAAGGCTAGATGGGAAAGTTTGCCCGACTATTTAACCAATAGATGGGTTAGTGAGATAAGATAAATTCATGTCTTTTCCCAAAGTCATGAGTGAAAGTAACAGACTCGGTCAGAATTTGAACTGGACTTGCAGATTCCATTTCCACGCGGATAGCAGTTACGCTATCTGCACGCTATGCAATTACGGCGCACGGTCGGTGTCACTGATAATGGACCTTGACTCAAGTGAATAATGATAATATTTTTTTTAAATAGATATTATTTGTTATTTCATTTCCTTTACTTTTGTAGAAAATCAGCACCAGTAAAAAAAAAAAAGTAGCGTCATGATCAAGTACTCAAGAAACACTAGCCAACAACAATACTTGAGACAACACGCCAACAGTGAGAAGTTCTCAGAACCACTGTCCCCACTTCGAATCTCGTGAGGTTTTTATAATATCAGACTGCCACCGATTGGCCGAGGAACCAGCCAATCGGCGCACGGGTTCTGTATTAAAAACAGGATACTCTTTTCTTTTTCTTTTTTTTTTCATCTTACATGGAACGCTGCTGACATCTCTGCGAAAGAACTTTTTCTAACGATCGCGAGATGGGGTTGCTAAAAGCAGTATATAAGAAAAAGGCCGAAAATGATCTTTCTCTAACTGAAAGATGCCATAGAAATGTAAGACAAGTTTCGTTTTCCTTCTGGAGGACTATGTCATATAAAACAGCACATGGGGGGGGAAAAAAGCCCCAAGCTTACTTGATACAAGATCTTTCTTCGTTTTGTCAGGTGCAAGTAATGCAACAACTGTTCTGCACAAAAAATGTCTGGACTGCTTGACCTCTTTTGGAAAGATATTAGAATAATCCAGAAGAAATCGCCTGCATACGGATGGAAAATAAATTCGTCAAATAAACGAAAATAGAAAGTGGAGTAAAAGAAGAATGTGTCTTCTCCCCGGACTTATTCAATCTCTACAGTGATCTGATCCTAAAAGAATTAGAAGTCCTACCAGGGATTTATTATTGGTGAACACATTGTTAAAAAATAAGATATGCATATGACACAATGTTGATATCCGACAGAACGGAAACTGCAAGAACTCATAGAGAAAGTAGTAGAATAACTATAAGAAGACAGAATTTATGTCTGCTAGACCAGTGTTTCTCAAGATTATTTTGGTCGTGGCCCCCTTCAATCCAATGCGAGTTCTTTATGGCCCCTCATGCCAACTTGAATTCTTATCTCCCTCCCGCACCATCCCTCAACTTAATATATCTAGAGAAGTAGGAATATTAAAGAATGTAGTTTGGATTGTACTATGGCATCAAATCACTAACCCCAGTTGTAAATCAAAGAATAATATTTGAATAAATCGTTTATTTGAATAAATTCATTTATTTACAAAACAAAAAATACATGTAACATCAGATCTATCTTGCATAGGTTCAATGGGAACCCTGTGTCTGGTGTAGGGCTGCCAAATTGTCAATGTTTGGCTTGAGAGAGAGAGAGAGAGAGAGACGTAAATCGCCTCTTTTAACAGCAGATGCATCATCCGACTGAAACTAGACTCAACCAGGTGAGAAAAGCGAGTAAGAGCAACTTCACATCTTTCCAGAGTAGTGGGTAAATTCTTATTCATGTCTTCATTCGTCTACAGCTTCTGGTATCCTCTACGCTTGAACCTTGAGCTGCTGCGTTATTTTGAAGTTCAATGAAACTTTCTTGTAGGATGATATCAACTTCAGATGCATCAGCAATGAAAGGATTCACAGACCAGTGCAGATTCGAGAAGCGGGTTTTCATATTATTATGCAACTGCTTCAAATGATCAACATACACTGCTAGGTCATCTTCAAGTAGCTCACTGGATATATTTGTTAAGGAAGGAAAACTTCCGTCTCTCAAGGTTCAACCAGAAAAGCTTTAGTTTCCCGTTAAATGCGTTAATTGCCTCCTTGCTGGAAAACAGGGTGGAGTCATTTCCTTGGAGCTCTTTGCTCAGGACATTTAGTTTTTCAAAATCGAGACAAGTTGGTGAAAACATACCTTAATTTAAACTTTAAATTATGAGTTTTAAATGTTAAGAAATTGAAATATAAAAACAGCCACTTTGCATAGATCAGATGAAAAAATTGCAATAAATAAATATTCATGTTAACAAAATGGCTTAGATGAATTTAATGTTTAACTTAATAATAAATTTAATATTTTATTTTAAATAATAATTATCAATTACAAAGGACTCCATATATATATATTTGGGTTCTAAATTTTTCAAAGTTGGCTTTGTGGCCCCTGAAAATATCTCATGACCTCTAAGTGGGCCACGTTGAGAAACCTTGGTATAGCCCAATCGGAGTTACCTCCCCTGAAAGAAAAACTCTCCCTTACTTCTTTCTTTTTATGTGCCATGTCAGAAGTCACGGAAATTCAAAGATAATAAAATAAAAGTGACTCTATGTTTGCCAATAAAGAATTGCATTTTGTTGTAACCTAAGGAAAGTTACTGAATAAAATAATCACACGAAGGTTCGTAACAAACGATAATACTTAGGACAAGAACAACACATATAAGTTTCGCCAGCGACACGTAGAAGAAGTAGTCAACTGCTAAAATTGAGTCAAGTGAATTCCACAATGAATCTCCAATTGCAGGATATCTACCAACCGCCCCACGCAGTCAGATGTAGCACAAGGCCGAATTTAATGTGGAATATCCGAGCCCGTAGGCTCGGCCAAAAATTTCCCGTAGACCCCATATAAAAATTGAGCAAATAATAGGTGGTGCTAAGGGGAGTTTTGAACAATACCGCAAATTGCTCAAATGCCTAAAAACTCTAGTCATGTTCTTAAATAGCCACGTCAGATCAAAATTATCGTATGGATATTTGGTACAAAACGCGTTCAGAAATATCTAAACTGTGAGCTGTATATAACTGCTTTCTGAAATCAATAGTTAAAAATGACTCCGAGTGAATGAGTCCTGTCGGTTTTAGCGAGGACAACCTTTCTTCAAACCTTGTGTACTGGCGCTATAAAATCACAACTGTAAAAAATAACAGAAACCATATCACATGAGGACTTTCAACAGCTGCAACAACTAAAATGGATAGCAGTTGTAACTCGAAGATGATAAAATAATCACATAAGATGTTGGCATTCCATACTATTTCAAACATAAACTTAATAACCTATTTTTCTGAAAAATTGTTTTTTTCTAGTTCAGTAGCTGTTATCGCCTTTTCTGGTATTGATGGGGGCTTCCTTCCTGTTGTAACATAGGGAAAGTTACTGAATAGAATAATCACATGAAGGTTGGTAATGAATGATAATACTTAGGACATGAACAACACATAAGATTCGCTATCGACGCGTAGAAGAAGTAGTCAGCTGCTAGAAGTGAGTCAAGTGAATTCCACAATGAATCTCCAACTACAGGATATCTACCAACCGCTCCACGCAGTCAGATGTGGCACAAGGCTGAATTTAATGTGGGGTATCCGAGCCCGAAGGCTCGGACAAAAATTCCCCGTAGACCCCATATAAAACGAGGACGGGTAACTGTTTCCCGAGACGAGATTCTGCCCTTCGACATGGCCTCGTTCGGGGATCCTCTCTGCCCGGTGGCAGAGAGTTTAACCAGCACAGCTGAAGACGAATCTCCAGATGAAGACCAACATACAGTATTTACTACTGTATTTATGTGAATGGAGACAGATCCATTATCGTCCGTAGGTATGCTACAACAGTTTTCTCCAAATTTTAATTTCTGTGGTACTTTCGTATTTGAGCATTTACTGTGAATAAGCAAAGGTAAAAACTCAAGATACAAGTTACAAATTGGAGATATACACATCAAGCAGGTGCAGAATTTTAAATATCAGAGAAGCGTTTTAACAGAGGCTTGAAAATGTGACACCGATATCCGAAGTATGCATTGGGCTAACGAAAGAAGTATACCAAATGCTAAGCAATGTGTTGAGAAACGAAAAGAATTCGCTAGAAGCAAAGGAGTGCTGAATTGCTATGTGATATTCATCCTCTTATATAGCGGTGAATGCTGGACGATCTCACTGAGGATGAAAAAAAATACTACAGGCAGTAGAACTGTGGTTCCACTGAAGGATACTGAAAATTCAAGTTTTAAAGAAAATGGCACCAGAAAGAACACTTAGAACTCAGAATCAGGAAAAAGCTGAAATTCCTTGGGCACATAATGAGGAAGGAGGGCTTGGAAAACTTAACAGTTATGGGGTATATTCAAGGCATGAGAGATAGGGAAAAGACAGCGAGCCACTTACTTGACAAACTTCTGTGTATGTATATATTTTCACCCCAAGTAAGGTGGGAGTGCCACTCTCATGCAAGGGATTACAGGGAGTAAAGAGGGGGTGGTTACAGAGATTGAAAGTAAGAGTAAAGAGGGGGTGGTTACAGAGAGTGAAAGTAAGAGTAAAGAGGGGGTGATTACGGAGAGTGAAAATAAGATTAAAGAGGTAGTAGTTACGGAGAGTGAAAGCAAGATTAAAGAGGTAGTGGTTACAGAGAGTGAAAGTAAGAGTAAAGAGGGGGTGATTACGGAGAGTGAAAGTAAGAGTAAGGAGGTAGTAGTTACGGAGAGTGAAAGTAAGAGTAAAGAGGTAGTGGTTACAGAGAGTGAAAGTAAGAGTAAAGAGGGGTGTTTGAGGAAAGGATAAGGAGAAGGACAGGGATCAAGATCAAGGCAGCAGATGATGTCGATTGACATTACATTTAAATTTTTGAAGATCATAGTTATCAGGGAAGCAAGTAAGAGATACGGAGTTCCACTGGCGGGATGTGCGAGAGATGAAGATGAGTAGAAGAGATGGTTACATTTAACCGTTTTGACAATGAAAGGGGTGGGACCGAGAGGGCAGCCCAGTAGCTCGCTTAAATTCATGCAGTCTGGGAACCAGCGAAAGTAGATCGTCGGAACAGAAGGAAGCCACATCACGTCAGTGAGAAAGTGACTGGAGTCGAGATGCCAGGACTGGACCTATCACATTGCATATCCGTCTTTGGATTTTGTTGAGAACCTCGAGATGAACAGTGGTGGCACCAGACCATACATGGCAACAGTATTCAATACAAGGACGAATGGTAGATTTGAAATATGAACTCAGACGAGAACAAACCTTCTGGTGCGACACACAGAACCAACTTTCCTTGCGGTAGATGCAGCTATTGATTCAATGTAGTTGTTCCACCTCAGGTCAGTGGAAAACGTGAGGCCGAGAAGGCAAAGAGAGACGCTCTTGTGAAATTGAGCATCAGCCATACTGATAGGAGGCAATGAAATTTCTCTATGGCGGGTAAATGAAAGCAGTTTGATTTTTGAGGCATTAAAGTTTACATGCTATTTCCTGCCCCCAATCAACCACAGATTGGATGTCCTTTTTGAGACCAATGGCCAGATTAAGTTTGTCAGCAATGTCAGATTTACTAATATATAGCACAATGTGGAGGGGCGGCATTTGTTTTAACAAGGGGAGATAAACTGCTCAGAGCCATACAGGATATGCGACTGGCTCTTCGCAACATTCTATCTTGTGTGGCTCTTAGCAGTTTTTCCCGCTTGAGTAATGCATCCAACCCCTCCCTGTTCCACCATCCATTCATACAAACTCGTCAGGGATGTGATTCGCCGCCTTCCCCTATCTCTCTTGCCCTCAATGTCTCTGGTGGGTTAAGTTTTCCAAGCCCTTCTTCCTCATTATGTGACCAAGGAAATTCAGCAGTTTTTTCTGATTCTTTCTGCAGACATTTTTTTTAAAAAAAATTAAATAATTTTTTTTTTTTTAACGAATAAAAAAAGAAAAAAGAAAAAGAATAGGGTATTTAGTGCATTTTCATGCACAAATATGTGCAGAGCGAAACCTTTTACAAAAGTAATTTTGATTACAAATTTCACAAGCACTGTGAGATTCATTGCTGGAAGCTTGGAGTTGATAGTATATCTTTCTTTTCTGAGTGAGTTTGTGAGATTACTCCGCCTGCCTGCAAAAGAACTTCTACTAACGATCGCTAGATGACGTTGTTAAAAGCAGTATATAAGAAAAAGGCCGAAAACTCTTTCTCTCCAAAAGATGTTTTTGAAATATAAAACATGTCTCGTTTTTTTTTTTTTTTTTGTTTCTGGAGGATTATGTCACACTGAGCACAGCACAAAAACGCCCCAAGTTTATTTGATTACACATAGATATGTCGAATTATTCTATCTCACCAAAAAAAAAAAAAAGAAAAAAAAGAACTCTTTTTAAACGAAAGTCTGTGACACTACCAATACACACCTTTTCATTCACCCATTTCTGATCTTACTGTTTAGTTTCGGCTTAATCATTGAAACATCTGTTCTCGAACGATTATCGAAGTTAAGCAACATCGAGCCTGGTTAATACTTAGATGAGTGACTGATTGGAAATACCAGGTGATGCAAACTGAGGTGTGCGGGTGGTTTAATGCATAATAATTCAGAATGTGAAATCGGAGAGGCGAGTTCCAATTCCAGTCGGGTTCGTGAAATTTACTTATGCCCAAATACCCTTGAGAAAGGTATGAATCCACCTCTTCTCCCAGATATGGGTTAATTAGTTGAACTTGTATCAGTAAAATCGTTATTATATCCAAAAAAAATCTTACAATGCAAAAATTGTTATGACTTTAAATAACCTGTCAAAAAAGGTTGATAAGCCGTAAAGAAGGAATCGATCAATCTATTTCGCTTGATAAAGCAATACATATGTTAACTTTCCGTTATTGTTTATGAAATCATTTTTATACTCTCTTTTTTAAAGTAACTTCAGTGCTTCCGCTATCAGATAAAAAATATTATTTAATCATTCTATTAACACGTACCTTCCCTGTGTCTTTTCTACAAATATTTTCATGATAATTGCTACGATGATCTTTCCTGTTTGGTTGATTCATAAATTCAAATGCAGTACAAGATTGGTAGTTACGTTCCACTGTGGAAATTGTTAAATGTAACCGTAAGTTCTATGTTAATAGTTGCTTCTCTTGCATTCCTCGCTTGTTAAGCTCCATTTCGAATTTCTGCTTTCCTGTCAACTACGGTCATCAAAAATTTAAATGCAACGTCAATCGTGATCTTTTGTTTCCTTGAATTCTGTTCTTTTATTGTCCTCTCTCCTCAATAATGTTTTTTTTTTATAGATACTTTCACTCTTAATAACGTCTTGCGTCTTAGTGACTTGGAGTGAAATGATTAAAAACAAAACACGAATTCTTTAAAAATTTGGTAATCCCCCCCCCCCCAAATGGATAAGCCGCTGAAAGTTTGGGAAATGGGCTGGGCTCACTCCGATGTTTTTTTTTTCTTTTCTTTTTATCTTTTTATTTTATTAAATAGTCGGTTGATGTTTTTTTATTTCACCTACTACAACGAAAGAGAGACACATATGAAACAAAAAAAGAGTCCTCAGTCTTCGATTCTTCTTCTGATAAAATTTAACAGCGCAACTTTTTTTTTCTTCTTTTTTAATGGCTTAGGTACGTCGTTAAGTTCAGTACAAGTCGGAAGTTGTAAAAAGTTCACACTGACAGCAAATCGAATAGCAGAGGTGAAAATTTGTCTAACATAACGTCCTCGTTCACATATGTGCTGTTGATGTCTCATCATCGAACAATGTTAACAACAAAATATTCTCGTATCCATTTGAAATTTCTTGTATGAGGAATTATCATTATTTACTTTACTCGCGTTCGAACTAATGTCCTCATCTTTGACTCATGCCCTCATCCTTATTACAACGTTTCGGTCGTTGTATCTTCCGATACCTAAACTAAAGAGAACAAGACAAGATATCCCTGGACATGGACAGCAAAATAAAAATCTAGTGGAAAGTTTGGTGGTTACCATTTATTTAAATGATGTTGACGGCCCAAATCAATCCATACAATTTTTTACTCTACAAATATGTTAAGCAAAATGGAAAAACAAGAGAAAACAACAAGAAACATTTGGGATAAGAGACAAAAGGCAAATATTTGAATAACAAGTAATTTTCAATATGTTTTTGTAATTAAAATATTTTACAAAAATGTAGTGGATTTTTTAGGTGAAATCTTGTTAGTTTAAATTTATGCTGAATTCAATATTGGGGAAAGATTAAATTTTGTTAATGAGTTCTGATTTGAAAGGACGCTTGTTAGAATTTGTTATTGAAGATTCTGTAAATTAATTGCAAGAGAAAAATTTACGTTTAAGAATGTACTGTTCACGTTAGTAGCAAATGTTTGTAATGTTGAATGCAATTCTGTGATCAAGAAGTTATCTACCTTTGATAGTTTTGTGTTATACAATGTTCTCGAATGTTGAGAAATAAAGTTGATTTGTTAGCAGAAAATTGTTTAACTTCTGCGTAAGGAATTTAGAGAGTGAATGGGAATAGAGTTCACTGGTGAGTTTTGGTGCATGAGTGTGAATATTGTTAAGTCTGTATAATGTTCGTATGGACAGAAAACTTAAGACTGTGTGACGTGAAGTTTAGTTGCAATTCGTTTGATGTCACAATGCTCACTGGCGACTGTGAATGAGTTTCTGTTTTTATTTGCTTCGGGCAGCTCACAGAGACTTGGCGCGAACTTGGATTTCAGTTATGAGCTGTAAAAATTAGTTAAGCGTGGGTGGATAGGCACGCCTACTCGTATATTTATTAACCAATGAGAGCTCGAGATTTTTTTGAAAGTGCATGAAGTTGAAAGTGTTCTGTGATCCACTTTTTACACAGATTTGACCAAAGGTGTTGGAATAATGTAGAATTTGGGTTCTACATTATATAAAAATGCATTTCTGGTATTTTTACTATAAAAATTTTTTTTTTATACTTCCATAGTGTTTTGTATTTGCCCCTAGCTGGGACCATGACAGGTGCTACCACCCCGGGTCAGGGCATAGCTAGGAACAACTACAATTAAGAGGTGGCTCCATGATCCACAAAACTCCCAATCATCCGATCAGTTGCCTTGCTCCCAGATGTAGTTTATTGTCATACCCAATACTGAAGGTTACTCGGATGGATAAGTACCTGATGAAGGTCAGACGGCACAACGGTCGAAACGTTTTAATAACAACAAAGATGAGGACTTTAGTCCGAATGTTAATAAGATATTATTATTTCATAGGTATTTTTCTATTATTGCTATTATTATTTATCACGTTATTTTTTCTTTCAAAAAAGTTTTTTTTTCGGTAACAATAAGAAACCCACAATTAGAATTGAGATATAATCTTATTATTTTTGATAGGCTGGGCGTCCACTATTCTACCCACTGAAATTTACTTGTTGTCACTGCAGATACGATAGGCACAAAGAAGAAGAAAGGCTCACATAAAAAAGAACTCAATATTCTCGTTGTTACAATGTCTGATCTGTTCATAACAACTGCATTAGAACTTTTAGTTGTACTTTTTTTTATCGTATCTCATATTGCGAAAACTCTTTCAAATGTGCTGCACATAGATTGTTTTTGTTTTCTGAATTAAGGGAATCAAAGTAAGTTCGGCAATCATATGATCCGGGTCGGCGCTAGGGTCTCGGGCTCTACTGAAACTTTGATACACCCACCCACCTGCTACATGTCGATTTCAATGTTTCCCAAGCTGGGGGCCACATACCTTCGAAGGAAAATTGATGTAGAAGGGCAAAGCTTTTTTGTAAAATTACCAAAAATCAGGGAATTATCCCATTTAAACGAAAATTTCAGTACATATTCATTATTTACTTTTATAATGAATAGGCTTTTTTTTTATTTAAAAAAAAAAAAAATATGAAAAAATGTTATTCTCTTTCTAATAACTACGAATCATTTCATGACTAAATTTTACTCCAAAAAATGTTTCAGTCGCAAATTTTTACATTTCCATAAAGACTAATCGCCGACGCATTCCGCTAAAAAAAAAAAAAAAAAAAAATTTAAAAAGATTCCAGCACAACACAAATGGGATTGTCTTAAATATTTGTTTTAAAAACAGTATTTCAGTATTCTGGAAGATTTTTTCATGTGTTGAAATATTTAAATATTCTTATTTTTTAAGCTTTCATTTTCTCGGTTTTATCTTTCTAGAAATATAAAAAATAGTGACTGGAAATTTTATTTTAATTATTAGCCATGGACTTCTGGTTAGTATTACTATTAGTAAAAAAAAAAATATCAGAGATCCTCCTTATTGGATGATCTCGGTATAAAAAATGATTTTACTGGGATATATTATCCTCTTAATTGATTTAAAAGAACTCTTCAGAAAGAAAACTACAATTCAAAAAATTAAAAAATAAACGCTACTGAAATTAGCATTTATGCCCCCTCTCCCTAGTAGTCATGATTGAGGGGCCGGGGGTAGTAAGCACCGACCCTGTTGATTATCATAGTTCAGGATTGACAGTATAGTTTAGGTAGAAGAAAGTAAAAAGGACAAATCTATACAGTCCTCCAACTCTATTACATCTCAATTTTCATGTTTTTCAGAAATTCCACCATAACATTGTAACTGCTATTTTGACCAAGTGGGTAAGTGTAGCTTGTATTGTCAAGGTTCCTAGTTGCATCTTTTTGTGACAAAGTTCTTCATCTCTTCCTATCAAATTAGTTTCAGATCTCATAGCAAGGTATATAGCTAGAGGGACACAAAAGACTAATGTTGTGTTTACCCCATTGTAAAAAATAAAAAACTGTTGTAACAGAATGTCCCACTCTCCCTATCACCTGTTGTGGACTGACTATATCAGTAGATATATATATAGTAAGCACAGGATATACCTGGTAGACTTGCTTTGGAAATTACTAGCTTGCTAACCAATTTCCTATCTTTCAGTAGTGTATTCTCTTTTACAATAAACCTCTCTTTCTTTCATCTACACCCATGTTGCTGTTCCTTTCACTTGAGTATCACCTTTGTCTGTTTGTAACCTCTTTAAGGATACAACACAAATAAATTCATGGATTGTTTTAGGACAAAGTTCTTTCATATCTTCCTGCTTAATATCAAATTAGTTTCTGATCCCATAGCAAGGCATATGGCTGGAGGGGCACAGAAGACTAATCTTGTGTTTAACCCATTGTAAAAAAAAAAAAATAAATAAAAATCAAATTCATGGATTTAGATGATAAAAAAGACCCCAGAATTACAACAAAATCTTCAAAAAGTATTCATCCTTTAATAGTAAGTTTTATTTAGTTAATAGTATTGGTAGAAAAAAAGCCAGTGTTGATAAGATAGCAAAGGTAATAAAGCATTACCCAGGGCCCTCAATCAGGCTTGGGGCCCTGGTTGGGGTGTTCAGGGGTTGTATTGGCTCTATTATTATTATATCATTGCATTATGCTGTCAAAATTTCACAGCTAAGAGACAATGCTATCTGAAATAACTCAAATATTGATCCACTCACCACACTATTCATTTTTATTACAATCTTTCTTCATATAAATTACACAATTTGTTACCGTTTTTATAACCTTTTTCAGTTGAAGCAATAATACTGTTTCATCCATTGTTAAAGTAAATATTTATTCACCACTGCATACATGTCTGTGGAATTGGATTTTGAGGTGGAGTGAAAGGAATCACAGGAGAAAGGTTGGAATAATTTTTAATAATAAAAAAAGAACTTGTTATTTTATTCTGACGAGGTACAAAGTTTTAAAATTTAAATCTGTATAATAAAACTTCTGATTCAACAACACACTCTATTTTCCAAAAGTACTTTAGAAATATAGATTTTAATTCTATTTCATATTAAAATGAATAATGCATCTTCATTGATTATAAGAGATCAAATACCCATTCACGAGTATCCATACCTATCTATCAATCTTAGATAGAGAGGGAGAGAAATAAAGAGAGAGAGAGAGAAAGAAATTGAAATATGTTAAGCACCTCTTCTATATCTCTCATGAGATAGATAGATAGATAAAGTGAAAGAAAGAAACTGAATTTGTTTAAGCACCTCTTATCTATCACACAATAGAGAGAGAGAGAGAGAGAAAGAAAGAGAGATATGTGAAAAAAGAAAGAAACAAAGTAATTGAAATCTCTTAAGCACCTCTTACCTTTTTTTTTTAATCATTTCACCAGGAAGGCATGAACACTACTAGTAAGCAGGGGATTACAGAGAGTGAAGGTGAAAGAAAAGACTGGTTATAGAGGGAACCGAGGAAAGGATAAAAGCTGAATGGGGTTCAAGAAGATAGAAGATGGTGATTAATGTTGCATTTAAATTTTTGAAGATTGTGATTATCAGGGAAGCAAGGAAACAAAAGGGAGTTCCACAGGCAGGAAGTGTGAGAAAAGAAACCATTGGAGTAAAAGTGGTGATTGCATTTATCTATTTCAACAGTAAAAGGGATGCTAATCTAGAAGTACGCTTAAACATCTAGTCCAGGCACTAGGGAAAAAAAAGCACATCAGAGCAATAGCCATGAAAATATTTGTAGAAAAGACAGAGAGAAGCCATGTCACATCGGTGAGAAATTGACTGAAGTCGAGATGCCAGGTCAGGATTGATTACATTGCAGATCCTTCTCTGGATTTTGTCAAGAATCTCGAGGAAAGTAGCATGAGCACTTGACCAAATATGGTAACAGTATTCAATTCATGGATGAATGGTTTATTTGTAAATGAGCAAGATGGACTCTGTCGAGAGAAAAACCTTCTGGCATGACACAGTGACACAACTTTCCTTGCAGTAGATGCAGGTATTGATTCAATGACGTCATTTCACTTCAAGTCAGTTGAAAACGTGAAGCCAAGAAGGCACATTGTGTTGCTCTCTACGAGGCTAGCATCTATCGTTCTATCCTTCACATGATAGAGAGAGAAAAAGAAAGTAATCTAAATTTCTTCAAAACCTCTTATCTATCTATCGCACGAGAGGGAGAGAGAAAGAAAGTAATTGAAATTTTTTATCTATCTCTCTATTTAACTATCACATGAGAGGAAGAAAAAAGGTAATTGAAATCTCTTGAGATCTTATCTATCACATGAGATGGGGAGAAAAAGAATAGTATGTGAATCTCTTAAGCACCTCCCTATCTAATTATTGGTCTATCTATCACATGAGGGGGAGAGAGAAAAAAAGTAATTGAAATCACATAAGCACCTCTTATCTATCTATCTATCTATCTATCTATCTATCACATTAGAGTGAGAGAGAAAGAAAGTAATTGAAATTCTCTATCACATGAGAGGGAGAGAGAAAGAGAGTAATTGAAATCTCTCAAGTACTTCTTATCTACCTATCTATTTATCTATCTAAAACATGAAAGTGAGAAAAAGAAAGTAATTAAAATCTATTAATCACTTCTTATCTATCTATCTATATATATATATATATATATATATCAAGTAACTGATATCTTCCATAGCACTTCATATATTTATCTATCTATCTAAAACATGAAAGTGTGAGAAAAAGAAAGTAATTAAAATCTATTAATCACCTCTTATCTATCTATCTATATATATATATATATATATATATATATATATATATATATATATATATATATATATCAAGTAACTGATATCTTCCATAGCACTTCATATATCTATCTATATATCTATCTAAAACATGAAAGTGTGAGAAAAAGAAAGTAATTAAAATCTATTAATCACCTCTTATCTATCTATCTATCTATCTATCTATCTATCTATCTATCAAGTAACTGATATCTTCCATAGCACTTCATATATCTATCTATCACATGAGAGGAAGTGAGAAAGAAAGTAATTGAAATCTCTTATCTATCTATCTATCTATTGATCACATGATAGGGGGAGAAAGAAAGTAATTGAAATTTCTTGGAGGAGAGATTAGCAGCTGTTCTTACCATTATTATGTGTATGTGTTTTCTGGCACAATGAAAGGAGAACAAGCAGGTCATTATGTCTAGGACCTCCCCATTAGTAATGCTGGTAGTACACGATCTTACTGACAATTATATTATCTGTAAAAGTCTGCAGAGTACTAAATATGAACAATTTGAGGAAACTGATATGCAGGAAAAAAAAAAGTGTCTCCCTAGCATCATAGATGCACGCGCATACACACACAATCACATTCGTGTTTGTTATGAATGAATTGAAAAAAATTAAATGACACATATTTGAAGTATTAAAACGTGACATTTTTAAGGTCAAATTATTTTGAGCAACAGTGACATTGGATTGAATATTAGTAACTTCACATTTAAGAATGTATTTCATTTATGTGTGTGTATTTGTGTACATGTGTGTGAGAGAGAGACAGAGAGCAAAATTAAGCATTGTAAAAAGAGAAAAGTTTGTTGTTAGGAGCACACTACCGAAATGAAAAAAAGATACACAAACTTTTTGTGGGCAAACAGCATGTGACCTGATGATGCAGAAGTGGTAGTACTACTTGTAATGTGATGATGTTTGTAAAATCACCATTGATTCATGTACCTGTTCATTTGAAATAATATTTTTTCGTCGAACACACGGACAAATAGATTGTTTTTAACTTTAATTGGTTGATAATATCTATTTTTAACATAAAATGCATCTTTATTTTTTTTAAATATGCGATTTTGATGAATAGCACAAGTAAACTAATCTCTGCTTAGTGTTTTTACAAAAGTAAGGGCAAAACTGTCACTGATTTCAGCTCAGTTTTTGGATGGAAATAAAGCAAATTTGATCCATATGTAATAAAATGTTCAATTCTAAACTAGTTGTAGGTTATCCCACTTGACTTTGCCAATAAAGCGTTCATTAGGGGGTGAACTTTAAGCCTATAAATAGGCGATCATATTCTCTAAATCTTTTTGGATTCTTGCTTCCAGATATAGTTGAACAACAATAAAGAACACTGAGGCACAGTCGCTTCACTGGTCCTCTGTTAACTTTTGAACACTCTCATACACATGTCTATCACACATGCTTGTTTCACGCAAACAAGCACATTCTCGTAGCTAGTTTCAATTCTTTCATTACGATTGTGCACTTATCTAATTCCTTTTATTAATAACATGCATATCTCTTATTTTTTAATTCATTATTTTTATGGCTTATTTTACTTGGACTCACATTGAGTCTGCCAATATTGCTTGTAGCTTTAATTTTCCAGGAGCCCATAAATATTTAATATCCAAAGTCGTGATTCTCACAACATAATGATAACTAAATATTTTACCTAAATATAAACGTATCCTGCAACACAGCTAAAAAGACTTTAAATTGTCCATGTTTATAATACGTACAAAGATTTAAAATACTGTTTAATTTACTATTATTCTTTATAAAGCATATTTATGAAGTAAGGATATTTATCAAGGAGGCATGGATAGTGGCTCGGATTAAGGAATCAGAGAGCTGAGTTCGAATTCCAGCCGAATCCATTAAATTCACTTACGTGCTAATACCCTTGGGAAAGGTATGAATCCTCTTCTTCTTCGCCCAGCTATGGGTAAATAGCAGGACAGACCGGGTTCTATAGCCTTGGATGGCAACTGGTCTACAACAGAAAGAAATGGCAACCTAGTGTGGGAAAAAAAATCTGCCTCGTCAGTCATGTATCAAAAGATACATGATCACCTAAGTGTGTATCATGCATAACACATAACTATCAAGTAAGCTTCTCCAAATCAACTCATTTATTTATTCTATATATTTGACTTAAATACTTCAATAAGCTTGCTTTCTTTTACTGGATTATATATATATATATATATATATATGTGTGGATGACATTATATTAGCTCCTGAATTAAATTTAATTCCAGTTGAGCACTCTAGGGCTGAGGTATGGGTTTGTAAACAGTGACTATTATAGCTATACAGCGAGACTCTTCGCAAGCCGAATTGAGTCACTGTCGGTCACTGGGCGTGTTTCCAAAAATAAATACGCTAAAAATCCACCTTCATCCCGACCGTGCGCCGACAGCTTAGTGGTAGAATATCCGCCTGATACCAATTCAGTCGGGTTTCGATCCTAGCTAGAGGCAACCGGATGTCTAGCCGCACTGATGAGCTGTGATACAGCGAAACAGTCTGTCTGTGGATGACATTATATATATATATATATATATATATATATATATATAAAGGGAAGAGGTTATAGTGGCTCCAATGAGAGAAAAATGTGTATATTAAAAAGAAGAGAGAAACCATAAGCATTTTTTGTTGTAATGTGGATTTTTTAAAAAAAATATTGTTTTATTTTCCATAATTTTGCTCCATGAGTTTCCAGTCTCACAACCTTCATCAAGCAAAGTGTGGAGTTTTCCACATATTATTAAATATATATAAATTTAAAATATTAAAAATATTTTAATAATATATATATCTATATATATATATATATATATATATATATATATATTATTAAAATATTTTTATTATAGTAAAAATATTTTGCATTGCTTTACAAAAACTTTCATGTTTCGGAACTATAATCATTCCTCTTCAAGCGGTGATAGATAACATATAATAAAAATGATTTATTTGGGAAATTTGAAAACAAATCATTACCTCTTTTGAAAGTTAAAAAGGGACAGGGAATCTAATGTCAGAATTAAAAAATATTCTTGTGGGTATGTCTGGGTTAAACAATTAAAAGTCAAATCAAAGCTAAAATAGAAAAATGAAAAATAAGGTCAGAGGCTGGAGTGAAGTGAGTTATTAATTCATGTCTTGATAAATTGACACTGTAGACAAGTCAGTGGTGAACATATTGTAACCAAATACAGAGTTCTGATTTGGTGAAGCAGACATAGAATCCGAACCAAAAATTATTTTTAAGAATTTTCAAAATTTTTTTTTATACCACAGAAACTTATTAAAGGGACGAACAGGTAAAGTTAAAAGAAAATTTTATGGAACTTTAATATATGATGCTAATTATATTGAATGGGCAGTAAAAAAAGACAATATTAAAGTTGAAAAAATTGTGAGGACCATTATATACTTATAAAATAATGGCTATGTAATTGTAATATGTAAAATATTTATGAAAAATTCTTTTAATTATATTTTAATGTAAAATTTATACAATGCCTACATAATACTGTTAATTTTGGAATAATGATTGTTACTTTGGTTTAAGTGTTGATTTAAAATTTTATTATTAGTTTTTAAATTTTTTCTAGATTATCTGTACAACTTTAACTTAATGTAAATGTATATTTATTAAAAATTTTGCTTAGAGGATTATTAATGGTGAAATGATTCTCAATTAAATTGGGAAACTTCTGCCCTAAATTAGTGCTAACCATTTCATTAAATGGGGGTTTGTACCAAATGAGTTTTTGTTTCTATTTTTTCCTGCTATCACTATTATTTATTTAATGTCAGGGCATCTATAGCCACTATTTCTTAAGGCATTGTTGTAAAAATACTATGTTTATAAATTATAACTTCATTGGAAGAGTTATTTCTAATTCTATATTCTATGGAGGAGGGTAAGTGTTTGATTGTAGATGGAGAATGATTAGATTTTGTGTAGATATATGATGAATTTGCATTATTTTTCATGTATGATTAGTATGTATTATTGACTAAACCTAGTGTTACATTGAGGAAGTTTACTTTTTTAAAATTTGTGTTGATTTTAACTTTCAAGTTTAGATTTTTAAACTGCCTAAGAATTAATTTTCTGATTTTTTCAGTTTTGAAATTTGTAGAATTTTTCTCAACCATAAGGCTATCATCCCTATAAACACTACATCCTTTATGTTGATGTCATAGTGGGCAGTAAGTTTATATAAGATGAATAAACCAACAAGGTCGGAAGACTCAGTAGAGTCTAATGATCACATTGCAATTTCAAATTGGTCACACGAATTAAGAAAGTTTCTGTGTAGCAATGTAAAATGTCTTTATTGTAATCTATTATAATGAAAATATTTTAATAATATTTTGATGTACGTTGTATTGACCAATTTTTTAAAAAGTAAATGCTAAGAACTGAGGATTCTAACTCCATCTGCTCTTTCTCTTTCTTAAGATATATATATATATATATATATATATATATATATATATATATATATATATATATATATTAAAAAGCATTCAATATCAGTGATAGAGCTAACATATTTAGTTGGATTGATATGAGAATGTGACCCTGGGTTTCACACTATTTGTGATCATCAGACAAACTGATTAATTTTTAAATTGATATATATATAGGCATGCAGATAATTAGTAGGTGGTTGTCAGGACCTCATGTGTCAAACTTGACAGGAGAGTCCATCATATATATATATATATATATATATATATATATATATATATATATATATATATGTATATGTATATATATATATATATATAAAACACATACACACAGAAACAGAGAGAGTGAATATAAAAATTATCTAATAATGCTATCTTCAGAATACTTTCATCAGTTAAGTTGGTCTGAAAATCACTTGCAGCAGGAAACTGACAGTTCCCATGCAGGGTTGATATTGTGCACTCTTCACTAATAAATATAGCAAATTTCAAATATATATATATATATATATATATATATATATATATATAAATGTAAAATTGGATACACCTGTCATCTCAGTTCCAGTCACTTTTTCACTGCCAAAATGTAGCTTCCCTCTGGATACTTTTATGGCAATTATTCTGATGAACTTTCCTCTATGCTACAAAGTCTTTATAGATTTAAGTGCTGTACTGGGTTGCTATCAAGGTCTCATCATTTTTACTGTTCAAATGGCCAGATGTAACCAAAAGTTCTATGCTAACAACTTCTTTTCTCATGCTTCTCACTCTTTTCCAGCTTCTTGCTTTTCAGTTAAGTTTGATCTTCAAAATTTTAAGCGCAGTGTCTATCATTATCTTGTCATTTTGATCGTTATTCTTTTATTGTTCTCGCTCCTTGATAATCTTTTTCCTTTTCTTATATTATTTCACACTTTTAAGTATCCTGTGTCTTAGTGGCTTTATTGCCTTTCTTGGGGTGAAAAGATTAAGATATATATATATATATATATATATATAGACTCTCTTGTTGCAAATGACATGTGGACTCAGTAAAATAAAGAGGTGCTTAACTTCTATAAATATGAATAAACATGAATATATGTTATCTCGCGTGATCAACTATATATATATATTGTTTATCATGCTAGATAACACACCCTCTCCTAGAAACTGTAACTAAGGTCTTCTCAGCATATATATATATATATATATATATATATTAACCTCTTCTCAGCATATATATATATATATATATATATATATATATATTAACCTCTTCTTATCCCGTTTTTTTACATCTTTTACCCCATTTTGGAAATAATTTCAAATATTACTCTGAAACTGACTTATATATATATATATATATATATATATATATATATATATATACATACATACATACATACACACACACAGTTTAGTAATTTTCAGAGTAATATTTAAAATTATTTCCAAAATGGGGTAAAAGATGTAAAAAATGTGATAAAAAAAGGTTAATATATATATATATATATATATATATATATAATAGCGGGCCACTGGAGGATACCCATTTACAGCTAGACAATCCCTATTGCAAACTCTCACTCAGGCACATTTGTGTTTGCTCAACACCCACAGAATCCACCTGTGGTTTATACTGCAACTATGCTGAGCAGACCGTAGTTACAGTTTCTGGGAGAGGGTGTGTTATCTAGCGTGATTTACAATATATATATATTTTGGAAATAATTTCAAATATTACTCTGAAACTGACTAATATGTATGTATATATATATATATACTCATTTTGGTAATTTTCAGAGTAATATTTGAAATTATTTCCAAAATGGGGTAAAAGAGGGAATAAATAGGATAAGAAGAGATTATTTAAATTTTTTGACTGTTTTTCCGTAGAAATACCAATAACTAGAAACAGACTTAATTAAGACTGTTTGCACTGAAAAAAGAAGTAATGATTTATTCTATTGCAGGATATTCCCAGGAATATACAATATTGGATTTTGTAGTCAGCCGAAGGAAGTAAGTTTAGAACATTTTTGTGGCTAATAGAGTAGAGATTACATTTATCATATGAAATATAATTGAAATTTATTAAAATCTTTTTCAAAACTTCTACAAGATATGATGTTTGTTTATTCTTAATCCTTTCATGCCAAGTAAGGCAATAAAGTCACTAAGATGCAATTGGGGGTGGTAATGAATGTGAGAGAATATGAGAAAGAGAAAAACATTATTAAGGAGAGAGAACAATGAAAGAACAGGAATTAAGAAGACAGAAGACAATGATTGATACTGTTTTTAAATCTTTCAAGATTAAACTTGACTGGAAAGCTGGATCAGTTCCACAATCAAGAAGTGCGAGAGAAGAAACTGTGACCATAGAATTTACGCTTACCAGTTTCCCTATCTTTGTTGCTGTCCTTTTTTAATTGCTGTACCTCCCTACATATATTTTTGAGATCCACAAGATATTGATTTATAAATTTCTTCATCTTTTTTGTTATAGACTATTTTCTTGATCTTTGTTGTTTTTATCACAATCTTTCTGCTGCTCTATCCCCTGGCTTTCATTTCAAGACAATGTATTGTTACCAATTTACAGGCTGTCCATAAAGTCTCTTTACAATTTAAAAAATATATTACAAAGGTAGTTGATGTGGCACCAGAATTAAATGACCTTCAACCAACTATCATTTTCCAGTAAGATGTTCCACCATCACATTGAGGACTGCATATTTGTGGGTTCTTAAATCAAATATTTCCAGGCCAATTTGTTCATCAGATATCCCTCTCCACAGCTTCTTTCTATGGGATTATTTTAAAGATACTTTGTATCAAACAAAGACAAGGAACATCACTGAGAAGATCACTGAAGACATTGCCACCAGTGATGAGGCGATGCTACAATGAACATGGCAAGAAATTAAGTACCATTTTGATGTTCCTTGTGCAATTAACGATGCCCATATAAAGGTGTATTAAATTAGTTAAAAAAAATCTTCAATATCTACTCCTCATTTTGTAACAATTTCTCCATATTTTTCTCTCCATTTGTTTTTGTAATCAATTTTTTTAAATTATAAAGAGACTTTACGGACAGCCTGGACATTGATTTGTTTCTCCAGTTTCCTCATCTTTGTTGCTTTGATCACATCATTTTAGACACTGTAGCCTAACATACAAATTACAGATTGAAGATACTGAAATCAAACAGCTTCAACAATTTTGATGTATGGGGAACATATTAACAGAGGATGGAAAGTGCGACAACAAAATCTGAAGGTGCAAAAGATGCTTTCCAAAAACTGAGCAAAGTATTAAGAAAGAGAAAAATTTTGTTAGAAGCAAAGAAAAGAGTACTGAACTGTTATGTAGTATCAGTTTGGTTCTATGGCAGTGAATACTAAACAATCTCACCACAGATGAAGAAGAGACTAGAAGCAATAGAAATGCAGCTCTACAGAAGGATGCTGAGAATACCATGGACTGAACATGTAAACAACAATAAAGTTCTAGAGACAATGGAAACTTAAATTTAACATCAGGAAGACATATCTGAAATTTCTGGGGCACATAATGAGGAAGGAGGGCTTGGTAAATTGGATACTCACAGGCTAGATTGAAGGCAAGAGAGAGAGAGGAAAGCAATGCACAACCTACTTAGTGAGCTTCAGTGAATGGATGGCACAGCAGAGTTTAGGAAAAATGGCCAAAAGGCAAAATTTATTAAGAGCTACAAAGGACAGGAAATTGTGGAGAGCCATGATTGACAACATCCTTAAGGGACATGGCACATAGAAGAAAACCCTCTAACCTTTCTCAAATTTGATTTGCATTCAATAATCTTTTGGGTACAGGAGTGGGATTATACCATTATCAAAAATGTTAGCACTCTGGTGGTGTCAATTAAAATTTTTAAAGTATTTTGCTACTCATGTACTTGTTGTAACCTAGGGAAGCTTACTGAATAGAATAAACACATGAAGGCTGCTAATGAACAATAATACTTAGGACATGAACAACACATATAAGATTTGCCAGTGGCACATAGAAGTAGTCAACTGCTAGAAGTGAGTCAAGTGAATTTTACAACGAATCTTCAACTGCAGGATATCTATCAACTGTCGCACATGGTCAGATGTGGCACAAGGCTGAATTTATTGTGGGTTATCCAAGTCCGTAGACTTGACCAAAAATTCTCCTTAGACCCTGTATAAAATGGGGTCGGGTAGCTGTTTCCTGAGACAATGTTCTGCTCCTTGACATAGCCTCATCTGGGGATCCTCTCTGCCCAGAGGCAGAGAGTTTGACCAGCACAGCTGGAAACAAATCTCCAACTGCATACCAACATATAGTATTTACTACTGTATTTATGTGAATGGGGACATTCTATTATTTATAGGTATGCTACAACAGTACTAAAATACCAAAGTTTTGTTTTTGATTTTTTGTTTTTTTCTCAATAAAATGAAATAAATTCACTATAAAGAACCAAATAAAATAGCAAGGTTTTCCATGTAGAATGGTGTTGGTGAAACTTTGAAAGGAAAGGATATTATAACAAGGTACTATACCATACCATTTGATAGCACCATTTTAGAACCCAGGTACTTATGGAAATTTTAGTACTAAACTAACAACACTCATATGTCCCATATCTTACTTGGTATCCACCTGAGCAAGGGCTTATTTACTTAAAAAGATTGTCCCAATCCAGCAACTTTATGATCCATCCAAATAATGCACATATATTTGACACGAGAATACAATGAATTAAAAATACAGGTTGTGTTTCACCAAAATAAACCATAAATATTATTGTACAGGTATATATGAAAATACCAAATTTCCAGACAGGGTGGAGGTATCATTAAAAATTCTTCAAAAGTACTATGGAATTCTTAATGTCTTAGATTTGCTGGAAATGTTGAATGAAACACTTTGTTTATTCTGTAGGAAAGTGTTTCCACATACCTATTCTTGTCTTATTCTGTGTTCTTCTTAGAGAATGTTCAGAATTCATGAAGTAGTTTTTTTCAATATAATTAAAAAACAATTGAATATAACAGACATTGAAGGTGCACTCAGGAAATTCAAAAAACTTGTTAAATTTGCTCAAAAATTGTAGGATTTATGACCACAAGTTCAGTTCTTTAACCACTGAGCTAGCATTTGATAATTACAAGTGCTTTCTAAAAAGCAAGAAGGTTATGAAGAAAAACTAAAAAACTAAATTCTATGTTTTTCATAGCAATACACGATATTGATCCAAAGGCAAGTGTAACTATGGAAGAGCAGACAAGAAATCAAATTCTTTATTATTATTGTTCAAGATTATTGTATTTCTAATCATAACTGACAGATAGAAATTTGTTTCTTTTTTACCTGTTAAAGTTGCAGAATTTAGGTGCATATGGCTTTAATGGAAATCATTCTTCCTATTCAACAATTAACTTGACTGATTATCATTCCAAAAATTCTTTGGAACAATAAAATTGCATCAATAATTCGGAAGAAAAATGTTTTTATGTCAAACATTATATGATTTATTGGGAATTTTAATCACAAGAAGAAATATTGTTTTTTTCCACCCCACTGTAATTCATACAAAGAAATTACAAGATGTTTCATATACTGGAGAACCTCATTACAAGATATGAGTCTTTACAAATTTAATATTTTTAACCAATTAAAGGAATTTTTTAATCAAACATTATTTCTTATTGCCATAAACATTTAGTGAGTACCCAGGCAACTCTTCACAAGACATCAAAGAAAACCATGGCATAGAAATTCTGTTCTAAGCTTCACAACATTTGGAAATTCCACCTCCAGATCCATGAAGGTTCCTAACTACAGTAGAGTCTGTACTGCTTTATGGTTACAGTATATGGATCCTCAGTAAAACAGATGAATCCACTCTCAATGCAACCCACACACAAACACTGAGAATAGCTCTCAATGTATCTTGGAGGGACCATATCATAAATGCTGTTCTATGTGGCTCTCTGTCCAGAGTCACAACAAAGATGTAACGATACATATTTGCACTTACCGGATTCGAAGCGTCCAAGATGTTTTGCTTGTCGGGCTGCTGTTTTATGATGGATATGTGCATAAACCCAAGCTAGACAATTTGTCATTTCATCAGCTACATCCTTTCCTCTTGCATGTTTGGTTCAAGTACATTCTCCGACATTTGTTTATTTTATGCTACTTGGCACTATTTGTCTAGTGGCGGCTTGCATGCTGATTGGTTGAGCTGGGGATTCTGATTGAGAATGAGGCCAATGGCGATGATTGGTGCATTGGCCATATTTTTGGTCAATAAAACCAGTCTGGGACATTGGCTGGCAGTGCATCTGGGACCGTGGTGATGTGTACTGTTATAGAGTTTTGTATTAGGTTACGACTCTGTTTATTTTTGTCTGGAAGCTGGACACTAGCTTCAAACCTACCGTTACCGCTAGAGTGAGTGGTGTAATTACCGGTGTTTACTGAAATGTGGGAGGAACACACTGAACCTCAACAAAAGATCAGAGAAAAATAACTGAAACTTGCTGGATATTTTATATACCATCTGAATGAGAAAGCATCAAATCTTGTACTGTGGCAACATTTGCATGGGACATGAAACTAGCGGAAACAAACTCACTTGTTCCTTGACTGCCTATACAGGGTGCGATGAGTAAATTATTGCTATTTTATATTTTTAATTTTGCACAAGTGCATTGTCTGTTTTTGATTATGTCAACTGCACTGTAACAGTTGGTCAATGTCTGTAAGCGCAATTCACTCTGCCAGAAATTTGGAAATGGGATGTTGTACTGCTTGGCATTAATGCCAAAAGCTCCAATATGAACTTTTCAGAGTGTTTGGGTTTCAATATGAGGACAGTGCAGAGGACTGGGGAACTGTTGGATGAGTCTAATGGTGATTATGAAAGTGTTTGGAGTGATCTCAAGTGATGGCAATATACCTCCAATCATCTCACAAGGCCTCAGAATCAACACAGAGGCCTATATCAATTGACTTGAAGAGGTAGTGCTGCCCTGGGTCAAGAGGGTGGCTGCTGGAAGACTCTTTATCTGGCAACAGGACTGAACCATGCCACACAAGCAGGAGAACTGAGTCATGGCTATTATACAATTTCCATGATCACACCATCTCTTACATCTGGCCACCTAACTCCACAGACTGTAACCTCTTGATTAATATGTGTGGAATGCAGTTATCTGGAGGCCATAGTTGAAGCCCATGATGATTTTATTGAATAAATTTACTTGTTAGTATTTCAATATATTGTTGTTTAATTTTGGTAAATATGTGTTAAAATGAGATGTCACTGTTATTCTCATTTTTGCATAATTTAGATGACAATTTATGCATCTCATTCTGTACAATGGCACTGAACTACATTCTTTTAATGAACTCAGAACTATTATACAAGATCAAGAATATTGGTGAGAAACTGTTTACTCGGCTTGAACTTGTATCTGGCCTAACATGTTTGAATAGATATCTCTCTTTTGTTTTTTAACAGTAAAATCAATATCTACTATTAGAGAGATCAAACATCTTATTAAAGAAAATGTGCTTCCTGAAAAATATTAAACCTGTTTCCCCTTTTAAATCTTGGAAACCACTTTCAAGCCATGTGCTTTACCATTAAGCCATGGGAAACCATCACAGCAAAGACATGCTATCTTTATTTTTATACCCAAAACATGAACAAAGTAATTTTAATTAATGGATTTTTTTAATCTGACCAATTTCATCAAAAGTAATGGCACGAGTTGGTAAAAAGTCACTGGAACACTGAACAGCAAAAAATATATTAATTTTCTAAAGTCCTACCTATTACCAGATATAGCAGAAAATGAAATATTCCACCTCGCAATACATCATGTATAACAAAAAGTTTTCTCAGTGAAAAAGTCATTGCAGTATTACAAGATTGGACTGTTGAATCAATTAGGCCACAGGGAACTGTCATCATAGTGCAAGGCTCAATTACCTATTTAAGGAATACATCTCTCTCATTGGGACCTTCTTAATCTATATTTGTTAGTTTTAGTTAGTACAGGTCTTTTAGTTGACATCCCTGTTTTTCTATCTCTTTAAACAGTAAAATAAATGCCTAGCTGAAAAAGTCTTACTAAAGAAATACCTCCCTTCCTGTAACTTAATTGGTAGGGCAGACTTCCATTATAGGAGAGGTTTCTCTGAAGGAAAGATGGAATATATTTTGATTTCTATCAGGAGGTACAATTTTTCTGTAGTAGGATATTTCATCCTAGACCAATTGACATTAATTTCACCATTTTAGAAGATAAAAATCAAGGATGTCAACTTAAACATGCATGCCTATTGAAAATAACAATTATAATAATATCAAATAATGTCAGATAAAAGAAACCATATATATTGTCACACACTTTATAGGAAATGAATAAAAGACTTCTGAAATGTTAAATAACTAATTTATTTTGTAGAAATAGGCACCATGTTCTCTAACATACCTCTAAATTCTTGATCCTATCTTTAAAAAAATTCTCATCCTTTGATATGATAAACAGTTCAAATGCTTCGATTATCTCTTCTTTATTGGAGAATGTTTTATTGAAAAGCTCAAAAAGTTTAAGTAAGTGATAATCAGTAGGAGAAATATCAGTTGAATATGGAGGATGAGATAAAGTTTCATAATTCAGGTTATGCAGCTTTTGGAAAATTTTATCGAGAAGTGTGCGGCCATGTATTGCCATGCAGCAAAATTAGGCCATCCCTATTCACAAGGCTAGAATTTTTCCATTTTCAATTTTTATGTATACACTCAATTTCTCTGCAATACAAAGTTACTGTTATTGTTTTCCCTTCAGACAAGAATGAATAATGAACCCCTTTGAAAGACCACCATACAGTAACCATTAACTTTTTAGGGTGCAGTGGAGTTTTCAGGTATTATTTTGGTGATTCACTTGCATCTAACCACTGGCCTATTCTCTTAATGTTGTCAAAGAGTATCCATTTCTCATCGCATGTAATGATTCAATGCAAAAATGGTTCCTTTTTCCAGTTTGTACTCATACAGCTCATACAGTAAGATTACTTGAAACTGTAATTATTTTCACTGAGCTTATGCATAACAATATATTGAAGAAAAACTATCTGGAAAGACAAAATTTTTTATATACTAAGGAGGTTACTTTGTTAGATGACGAATCAAGAACCAACCAAAAAGTGCATCATTTTATGTGTGACAACCAAATATATATATATATATATATATATATATATATATATATTATGATGCAGTTATACACAGCGGGACAAAATTTCTAACCCTGATCTTTTCATCAAATGTGGTGTTGGTAGTATCAAATCCTTTCTGATGCAATCACAGTTCAGATTGGCTGGTCATGTCATCAGATTGAGTGATCATCAGATACCAAAAATCCTCATGTATAGCCAACTTTTTTCATGGTAAGTGTAATGTAGGCCTTCCTTAGTTATGCTTCAAGGACAAACTTAAATGCAATTTAAATGCTGCAAAGATTCCGACAGAGGAGTTCGAACTTGCTGTTGAAAACTGAGCAAACTGGAGAAACACCTGCTACCAAGGTATAACTAACTTTGAAAAGAATTGTCTCAACCATTTGAGAGAATTAGAGCTAACACTAAATCTCGGGCTAATACATCAGCTCATATGATGGTCAAGCCTTCAGTATACCCTTTGTGTGCATTTGTTTACAAATCCCGTGCAGGATTGTTGTCTCATACAAAACATAAGCATAAAAACTGAACTGAATGGCACTCATATGTTGAAAACAATGAGAGTCCATCATCATATATATGCGCACTCACACACACACACACATATATATATATATATATATATATATATATATATATAAATATATGTATGTATTTGTGAAAAGTGCAGGTCATGTAATATATAGTGGATTGGAATGAAAAATTGGAGAGCTAGATTTGAATTCTTATCAAGTTTGTTGCATTCACCTATATGCAAATACCGCTGGGGAAGATGTGAATTCAAATTTTCTCCTCCTCTCAGCTATCAGTTAAATGACAGGGCAAACTGGGCCCTGTAGCTGTGGCTGACAACTAGTCTAGAAGAAGGACAACTCTAAATTCAAAACTGTAATCATAGATGTAATTTGTTAGCAATGGTTATACTCATCTAATGTTTCAATAACAATCATTCCTAAAAAGAAAGAGAGTGAGTGGGGGAGATAGAGTGAATGCTGGACAATCTCCTCACAGATGAAGAAGTGACTTGAAGCAACAGAAAGGTGGTTCTACAGAAAGATGATGAGGATACCATGCACCGAACATCTGAGCAATAACAACATTTTTGGAGAGAATAGAAACAAAAAAGAAAATTTTACTTGATGTCAGGAAGAAGCAGTTGAGATTTATGGGGCATGTACTGAGGACAGATAGCTTAGAAAATCTGATACTCACAGGACAGATTGATAGAAAGAGGGATAGAGGAAAGCAGCATGTAACATGGGCTTGAGTAAATGAATGATATAACAGGGTTTGGGAGAAATAGCAAAAAGACAAAATTTATTAAGTGATACATGGGACAAGAAGATCTAGAGGGCCATGATTGTCTACATTCTGAAGGGAGACACATAACATAAAAGAAGAACAAGAAGATTAGAATAAGGGAAAAGTTTCCAGAACAATCCTAGGAAATCAATGATACATCTTTGAAGTAGTGGTTTGCAGTTACTGGGCATTGGGTTATGAAATCTACTGTCTGTTTTTTTGAAAGAAATTATATCACTAATGATGCTTTCGGCAATTTGTTTTTCGATATAATACATATTTGAGGATCTGCAGGATGATTAATTATTAGACTTGTGGTCTTCCATGTTTTAGATGAAAATGCAATTGTTCATAGTTAAAGTTTCCAAATTGTTTTCAAAGAAGATTTTAAATTCAAACAAAGAAAATTTTCCAAGACATTAGTATTTGAAAACTGATTAATAATATGCTATTGTTTAGACCATAATCCTGAAAACAATCTTCTGAAGGTGTGTTATCTTTTATTCATTAAATCAATTAACGAATATTTATTAACACAGTCTGCTTTTCCTGCATTCATGATATCATTCGTGATATATGCACAATGTTTTTATTGAACAATTTTATTTGTTTTATTATATAAAGAAAATATATGGAAGATAATGATATATATTTTTATATATCAAGAACAGTATTGGAGAAAATGTATAACAAAATAAAAAATGTTTACTTGCGAATGCGTTTCATCCTTCAGGACTTCATCGGTCTAAATTTGTTATGTTGGTAGGACTATACATGCACACGACAGAGGGGTTCTGGGAATTTCAAAAAAATTTTTTGTTTTACTTAGTTGAATTCATTTAGAGTCTTTTTCTTTTTCCATTACTTTTGTAAGTAGGCATTTCACACTGTGATATTAGAAGATCTGCCAGGAATGACATAAAAATGTTACTCTGATCAAAGGAGAAAATAATTCACTACGACGTAAGTGCCTAGAGAGTGCCTTAATCGCAAGGCCATCTACAATAAATTTGCACCCTGGCTCTTACAATATTTCCCCAATCATGGCAGAACTTCTAATATCACAGTGTGGAATGACTACTTACAACTTAAGTGAGGGAAAGAAAAAGAAAAAGAATCTAAATAAATTTGGCTAGATAAAAAAAAAAAAATCTAAAATTCCCAGCAGCCTTCTGTCATGTGCATGTGTAGTCCTACCAACATAACAAATTTAGTCTGATGAAGTTCTGAAGGACGAAATGTGTCACAAATAAACTTTTTCCACTTTGTCATGCAATTTCTCCAATAGAAAATATATGTAAAATATTTTAGTTGGTGTTATTGATGATTTTAAACCTGGCCATTTTGTGGGGAGGAATCAAAAAATTTTTAAGGGACTTTTAATTTTTTACACTATTTACATTATTCAGACTATTGGCCTCACCTTTGTTGCCATATTTATTACAACGTTTCAGCCATTGTACGCTCAGTCCCTCTTCAGGTGGTTGGAATGTCGAACTGAACCCTTTATTTCACTCACTGGGGTAGACTGTTCTAGTTCCACATGCCATGTTTAATGGATGTCAGTTATCCTGTTAATTCCCCTCTGAAAGTTCTCAACTGCCGGGTATTGAATGCTCTTTGGATCCTGTCACTGGATCTAACCAACGCCTTTATCCACTGTGCCATGTGTCCTTGAGAAGGCCGGAGCATACAATGGCCGAAATGTTGTAATAAATATGGCAATAAAAATGAAGACAATAGTTTGAATAATGTTAATAGTGTACATAATATGTCATCTCAGAAATATAGACAGCTATTTTAATTTTTTCTTTCATTATTTCTCTATTAACCATGTTCTACATATGAATAAAATCAGATTTAAACATTTTTGTTATGACTAATGTTCTTGAGAGTACTATCTTTTCAACAATCTCTAAGGAAACATACTCATGTTCTTTTTCAGTAAATATCTTTCATTGAAGAAGCAAATTTTGTGTGGGGTTTAACTCTGTTTTTGATATAATCTCCCAAGATATTTGATTGAACTACAATGCAATGGCATTCAAATTTCACGATTTTCCTTATTACGAATATTTGACCCAGAGCCATGTTAATAACCATTACAACATTGATGTAATCAACAAAAAATGTAAATTTCTTCAAAACGGGACTCTTTCTTGTGCTTTAATCAGATTTTCAGCTGACAGATCCTCAAAAATGTATAACTTTGGAAAAACTAGTGAAAATATATTTAAGGGATTAATGTGTTTTTTTAAAAAATGGTAGTCTCTATATTCTAAAGATAGATTCAAAAAACTTGTTCATACCTCCAAACTCTATTTGAAGTTTATTAATCTCTTTATTATTTGTGTGTAGAAAATATTTCAGGACGTAAGAATTATTCTAAATAAAAGACACGGTCATTCAGTTTGATTTTGGGTGATGGTGGAGAGTACCGCCTTGCTTGTTTCCCTTGTGTTTTTCTTCTCTTATTTATTAAAATGATCTCATTTGCATATATGGTTTTCATTTTATATGGAACTAGTCTTAAAATATTTTATCTAGAATTGACTTTGTCCAAGACAGTAAGAATATTTCTATCATGTTTGATGAGACATGCAATTCACTTTGTCCAACACTTTGTTCAAGACTTCATTCAGACTTTGTCTAAGACTATCTGGCAAGACAGCAAAAGACTAAAAAAGAATCTCTTTGGATGGTTTTCAACCTGATGCTTGTTTAACATGGCAGAATTTGAGCTGCCATTTTTCTATTTTTGGATACTCCATTTAGACATCACTTCATTCAAGACTTTTTATTTGACATGGCAGCATTTGAGATGCCATTATTATTTTCTTTATTTTAAATTACAACTAACAGTGACCAGCAGATGGTGGGGGTGGCCATATTTCTGGTATTTAAGTTAAGAGGTTTACTTAAATTTAAAAGTTGCATCTCCTCTTAAAAATTCTTTATGATTTTCTCAATATCAAGAAGGAAAGGGTAGGGGGTTACATTTCTCTTACAACTGGACAATTTGTACAACCTTGAGTCATCGAGTTTTCATTTCTATGTAGTGGCAACATTGTAATCACAATTTCTGTATCATTTATTAGATTGGTGCTCACAGGGAAGTATTAGGTATCTAGCACCCCCCCCCCACCACCACCACGAGAGTTGCATGTGGCACAAGGCCGAGTTTAACGTGGGTTTCCCGAACCTGTAGGCTCGGCCAAAAAATGCCCGCAGAACCCATATAAACAGGATTGGGTTGGTCTATCTCCCTGAACGAGAGACTGCCCTTCGGCAGAGCCCCGTCCGGGTTCCTCTCTGCTCAGAGGGAAGAGAGTTCGACCGTCAAGTCGAGAAGCTCGGCTTGATTCGAAGTATTAGGTTGGTGCAAAAAATAATGTCCTTTTCTCACATATGTTACTATGTGAGAAAACGACATTATTTTTGCACCAACCTAATAGTTAGTCACTAGAAAAAAATCATACTAGAAAAATGTACTTTTTTTTTGGTGAAAATCATACTTGCAAAGAAAATGCACAATTAATACTGTTTACACTTAATGCTAAATCCATGTTAAAAGTGTAGCAGAATTTCAGCAAGGGACAACTAGACCATACCATGATGATAGCAGTAGGTGCAAGCACGTGTTGCAAATGGTTTGCAAAGAAAAAGATTTTAACTCAAGCATAAAGAAAATTTTGGGAGACTTCAGTATTTGAAAACTGATGAATCACTGGATCTTTCCATTATAATGTCGGAAGGTGAAAGCACACATTGCAAAGAAAATTTTTAACAGAAGCATAAAGAAAAGACCTCAGTATTTGAAAACTGATGAATCAGTAGACCATACTTGCATGAAAGTATTAGGTGCAAGCACATGCTGCAAATAGTTTGCAGAGAAGGAGATTTTAAGCCAAATTTAAGGAAGACAATTTAAATGAAGATATTAATTTGTGCTTGTTCTCTTTTTAATCTTTGTAAAAATATAATCTGTTTTATTGATGATTATCAGGAATAAGCCGCCTCACACACTTGTTTCATAATGTTTGTCTAGAATGCATACATTGTGCATTGAGTGGTGGACATTTCAAACAGTACTTTCCCATAACCATATTGTAGCTTTTCTGTAACTATAATCTATAAATACTTTCATGGTAATTGTTCAGATGAGCTCTTCACTATGGTACCTAGACTTTATGAATTTAAGTACAGTACTAGATTGGTAACAATGTCCCATCAATTTACAGTTGAAATGGCTAGATGTAACTGTAAGTTATATGTGAAGTTTCTTTTCTCGCACTTCTTGCTTGTAGGATTCTCTTCTGGTTCAATGTTTTCCAGCCATCTTTAATCTTCAAAAATTTAAATGCGGTGTCAATCACTATCTACTGTCTTCCACTTCTATTGTTCTTACTCCTTAAAAATCCTTCTTTTTTTTCTTGTTCTTTCACATTCAATAACCCCTTGTGTCTTAGTTGCTTTATTGCCTTGCTTGCAGTAAAAAAACATGTAGTGACAATAAGAAAAGATGCATCGTTAAATGTTATGGAAACTTACAGAAAAAACTGAAGTGAAGCAACTAATTTGAATGATTCAGTGAAATGGAAAAAATATTTTTCTGGGGAAGGAAGTTGGATGATGATTCTGTTGAATATAATAAAACTTGTTATCATGTGAAAATGTAACATAGCAAATGGTCAAAGGATTGGAATGAGGAATTCTTTCACATGTGGCATATTCTCCCAACCTATCACTTTTAGACTAACTCTCATCTTGTTCCATGAAAGACATCTTATTTAGTCAGCAGTTCCAAGAATTTCAAGGTGTTGAAACATTCCTTGAAAAAATCTACTAGAGTGGCATTGAAATCTCATCAATTTTCAGTTGAGCTAGCAAGTTGTAACTGTTAACTCTAGGCTCACAGTTTCTTTTCTAACACATCTTGCTTGTAGAACTCTCTTCTTGCTCAATGCTTTTAAGCCAACTTTAATCTTCAAAAATTTAAATGCAATGTCAATTGCTATCTACTATCCTCCTGAATATTTTTCTTTTGTTCTTGCTCCTTAGTAATGTTTCTGTTTTCTTATTCTTTCACACCCAGTAACCCCTTGTGTCTTAGTGGCTATACTGCCTTGCTTGGGGTGAAATTGATTGCAAAAAAATATTCCTCAATACAGTTAGCAGGCTTTTAACAAACAAGAAAAAAAGGTAATTGCTTATTGTATATTGATTAACGAAATTAATTAACAAAATTTTGGGTAAAATAATGCAAATACATGTACAATACAAAAATATGCAACACTTTTTAAATAGCATATGCGATACACATCTAATAATGGACACCAAACACTGCATCGAATCCATGCCTCAATTAACATCAATTTATGTCACACTCATTAGCCCACATTAAAATAGGTATGAAAAACAAAACAAAAAAAATCATTTCAATTAGCCAAATTTTACAACCAGCACATTTTATAGGACAATTGACAATGCCCACACATTTACATAAGTTAGTGCAGATTTAAAAGCACAAATGACGAACAAATTTAGCCAAGCTAGTCTGCAATATTATCAATGCCGAGGGGGAAAAAATCAACTCCTTCCCAAAACCAAAGTTGTTGTCAAATTTGGTGTGGAATTTGGACAGAGAATGAGAGAGGAGACAATGCAAGCTATTATGCCCCCAGAACCCATGAATAATTGCAAATTGTGACGATATGCAGTAGCCTAATTTTTGACGCAGAAAGCAGACATTAAGCGATATTGACCTGCTATAAAATGTGTTTGTTTTTTGTTCCGTCTTGAAAAAAAGCTTGCAGCTATAAACAGTTTTAGCTGACCTGATAGAGTGGATATTCCTGATGCAAACAATATCAAAATAAAATCATATATGGTTCAGTTATAACAAGAGCATTTTAACTGCCAATCTCTGAGGACATGCTTCAAGAAGAAAAAAATAAAAATAAAAAAATAATTGAAAGTTCTTTTTATTTGTAGAATATGAGCAGCTGGAACTATAATGAAATAAAATGCAATATTTAATAACATAATGTTGAAACCTTGGGGGAATTTAAAATTAATATTTCAGCAAAGTTTGGGGATTCAGTCTTATTAATATCATTCAGATTGCATTATATGTTAAGTACAACTAACACATAATCATTTAACCCTGAGCCTGCCAGGGGTGTTTGTGGACACACTAGCAAATGTCTTTTCATATATAAAGAGCTATATCTGGTTTGCTTGGTGTGTGGAGTGGATGGAAATTTCTCAGTGGTACCAGAGATGTAAATTCAAGTCTATCTAAAAGGCCATGATTTTTAAGTCATACAAACAGGTGCTCCCAAATTTCATCCCATCTGTATTTTTCTCCATTTATCACACTAATCCAATTTTCAAAGCAATCAGGTCTTCTGGCGCAACACAATCTTCTAATTTGTATTTCCTTGCATTTGGCTCCATACCATACTAAACCAAAGCTTAATTTAACCAGAAGCTTGTTGGTTGGTTGATTCTACAACATGCCAAACTTTGTTGGTTTACGTCATTTTTTGATACCCATGAAGACTAAATTCCCATTTCAGTAACTAAACAAATCTCATTAACCATTATCCCATGTGGAGCGGAGATACCTGGATGGGATGTTTGAATTGGTATAATTAGCAAGTTTGTCTCATAGATCAGTTTATTTCAGCAGTACATTTATACCTCACTGGGTGCTCAGTAAGTATAACCTTATGATAAATTTAGTATAAATTGGAGCAGGTAGAAAGGAGATCAGTATGTTTTAGTGAACTCAGCAGTTTTCAATCTGCTTGTCTGAATCATCTTCAAGAAGCAAGAGCAAGATCTAAAAGGTCAGCTAATCTAACAGTGATCTCATCTCATAATCCTCACTCTTGCTCCATATGTGGCTTCCTTTGTAAATCACTAGTGGGTCTTAAATGCCACTTAAGACTATCGCACAAAATTTCATAACTGAATCAACTAAGCTGTCAGATCCTCATATGTCAAAACTGATGGGAGAGTCCATTATATATATATATATATATATATATATATATATATATATATATATATATATATATATATACTGCTAGAACTTGCTAAGTTACATCCATGGAGTCAAATCACTCACATTTCCTCTGTCTTCCATTTGCAAGGCAAAAGTTTCACTCAGCTTTTTCTCTGAAAACAGCTACTTTGTGGAACTAACTCCCACATAGATGCTTCCTTGAACACTATAATCTTAACCTCTTTAAGTTAAGGGTCAATTGCTATCTATCCTCTTAACCTTCACTTCCTTCTACTGCTTTTTTCGTTCATATCACAAACCTCCTTCAGTAACTCTCTACCATGGTGGCTCTTGGGCCTTGTATTGGATGAACTTTAGTATAAAAAATTACATATACACATATCATCTTTGTTTATGTTTGGATATGAAAAACTAAGAGATTCTATGTGAAAGAAATTTCGCTTAAAGGCAATAAATTTGGCCTCACCTGACTGACTGCTCATCATGGCCAGGTTGGTTAAGGCATGCTGGGCTTAATGGTAGTTCTGCCATGAGGGATGCAGGTTCAAATCCTACCAGAGAGCACAAATTTTTATCTAATAAGATTTCTGGAACATTCAAAGCCAGTAGACAAAAATAAATATGCTATTTAATAAATAAACAGAGTGCCTACTCAAATACAAGTATCCACTAAAAATAACGTTCAAAGTGATAAAAATACATGTACAGCTAAATGCAAATCACACCAAATCACAGTTTCATAATATTAGGTGAGAGTAGTCTGAAAACCAAAAAATGCCTTTCCACAGAAATTGTGTTATGAAAGAACAAAAAGTATTATCCACAGATTCAGAGGAGAATTCCACATCTATTTTAAGTCCACTGATAGTAGGTGAGTCTTACAAGAGATAGATAAATTTCTTTCTCTGAGAGGCAAAAGAGAAGTAATCAGAAAGGTTTCAGCTTTTGGCATTGTTGCAGCTCGGCATATGGATACCATAGAAAATCCTCAGGTCTGCATAAATAAAACTTTTTCACATGAGGTATGGTTAATCAAAATGATGATTCCTGTAACTCATTAGGGTTGTAGGAGCACGGCATATACTGCAGCTGTCATGGCAGTGGTGTTTCTTGAGCAAAATAGCCTAACAGTATTCAATCTTCTTCACTCTGGTTTCAATACCAAGTTTTCCTTCTCCTTGACTGGCTGCCAACCAAGTTTATAGACCCCAGTATATCCTACAATTTAACAATAGCTGTGGAGAGAAGACATGGATTTTTACCTTTCCCAAGGGTATTTGTCTATAAATAAATGTAACAGACTCGACTCTCCAATTTCTCATTCTGTGCTGCTATCCATGACACCAATGCACATCCACACAAGATTGTTGACACTACTTGTAAAGCCAAGAGTTGCTTTATATATCTCACTACGTATACTGGGTAAATAACTATGCTACTCCTTTATGGAATTCTTCTTTGCCATCATTCAAAATGTCTGTTACTGTGCCATCTTTTGCCTGGTGCTTTTCTGCTTTTCACATTTTGATGCACAAACCTCATTTCATCTGTTATTACCTTAGAAACAGCATTCATGACTGCTGGTTGTATTTTGATTTTTGAAGCAGGTAAGTTATTCTCCTTTACTATTCTTAACATCTTGTCTCTACATTTTGTAACTTACCTAATCTAGCTTGCAATGCAAGTAATTTTTATCAATGTCAGCTGCAGATTGAGCATGTTTCAACATCTTTCTTTTCATGTAACTATAATGAAATAAAATTCAATATTTAATTACCCAATGTTTAAACTTTGGGTGGACTTAAAATTAATATCTCAGCAGAGATTGGTGGTTTCATTTTAATATTTCGTCTCTCACATTCCTTATTCTTGCTCTAGTCTAAATTTCTCTGAATGGCACTACAGACTTACAAACAAAGAGCTGTACAAAATAAAAGAAACCACATCACTTGAGGACTAGCAACAACTAAAATGTATAGGAACAAGTAACTCTAAGAGAAAATAATAACATAACCAAGATGATGACATTCAATACTACTTGCATGGTGCCAAGCACAAAGGGTTGATAAGCTGTAAAAAACAAAACAATCAGTCCCTTATCTCTTCTTGTCTGGCAATAAATGGGAAAATAAAAACTTAGTCTCATGTTTATGTGTATGGATTTCTTTGCTTTAACTTGTCACTTGAAATTTTTCTTCAAAACAATTTGATATTTGTCATTGTAAACTTATTGCATGTTCTGTAATTAGGATTTTTAATTAAAACCTTTCTCAGTAACCTGACAAATAAAGTGAAACATAGTAAATGTGGTAAAAATTAATAAAACTCATTGTAAAAGTCACACAGTCAATATTACCATTACCATAGTTGACTATCATTGACCGAGCAACCAGTAATACTGTCGATTGAAATTTATTAGGTTGGTGCAAAAATAATGACGTAATAATGTCGTTTTTTGACGTATTTTTTAACGTCAAAAAACAACATTATTACGTCATTATTTTTGCACCAACCTAGTATAAAAAATTTTTCTTAAAACAATTTTTCAGGAAATAGGCATCTCAAGTACATTAGCTGTTATAGCTCTTTTCAGTAGCAGTGAGAGTTTCCTTTATTTCAAGAGTTTATTTGAAGTAGTGAGCAATGTCAGCATCTTGATGATGTCATTATTTTCTCTTCTAGTTACATGTGCAATCTATTTTAGTTAGTGCCACTGCTGAAAGTCTTCAAGTGGTGTTGTTTCTGTTATTTGGTACAGATTTATAAATCAAATATTTCTGTAAATCCCTTTTTTAGTTTTTTAGAAGATAGAGAAAAATCAATGAAAAATATGTGTGTGTGTGTGTGTGTGTGTATGATTAATGCACATTTCATATATATATATATATATATATATATATAAGTGAACATAGAAGTCAACACTTAGAGGCGACAGTCTGTTTCATGCTAAATGCAATCGTCAGGTGGCCTGATGATTGCATCTAGCATGAAACAGACTGTCGCTTCTAAGTGTTGACTTCTATGTTCACTTTTATATTTACACATGCTCTATCTCTGATATTGAGCACTTTATCCCATAAATATAGCACATTTTAAGACTATATTTCTTTATATATATATATATATATATATATATATATATAGAGAGAGAGAGAGAGAGAGATTTATGCACATTTGAAACCAACAAAATTTACTTCTTGATTATTTTTTTTATTTTTATTTTTCAATATTTTTAATAATTTTCTTTTTCTTCCATTGAGGTATGGAGATAAAAAAAAATCATTAAAAACTTTGAAAAATAAAAATAAAAAAAATAATCAACTTACATTGGTTTTTACTCAGATGTTCATGAATTAAAAAAAATTGCTACCCAAATTTACCAAATTCAATATATAGCACTAGCAGCATGGCCCAGCATTGCCCGTGCTTGATTCAAAAATCGTACGACTCATACAGCAATCGCTATCACTTGACTTAAAATATTTTTGCCCTTCCTTGCCTTTAAAGGAGTGCCCTTTGCTGTGCTGATGTTGCTACATGCCTTACTTCTTGCCTATCTCACACTGCAAATTTTTTCTAAGCTCTATACTAAACATTAAATCTGTTACGAAAAAAGTACTAAACAAAATGAACACAAAACGATCAGCTTTAAAAAAGACACATAACTGTAAAAACCGAATGAAAAAAGAATGTTAACAACAAATACTTTTTCACACCTAACTCAGTTCTGCGGAATCAGAATCAACATTGAGTTTAAGCAAGCGAATGAGCCAATTAGAGTAAAGTGCCATGCAGATTTAAATTTTTCCCACTTGTGATGAATGCAGCTATCGATTTTTTTTTTCATGCTAGCATGCTAGTTAACATCCATGTCAGTCAGCTGTTGGCTTTCACGCTGGCCAATAGAATCTTCCTGCCTATTCATGGAAGCAAGCTATAGGCTCTTACTCTGGCCAGCAGAAAATGGCCGCAACTTACATGAAAACTGCTGTAGAAGCATGAAAATATCGATTATTTCCACTATCGATGGGAATTGGGAAAGGCAAAGTTGGTCTTGGTCTTTCTGCTAACTTGGAGGATGTGCATGTAAATTTTGGTGCAAATCTGTCGAAAATTCCAGCCTGCATTCATTACACACACACACATCCTGCCTTTTATAGATTGAGATATATTTCCATGGATGAAATCCCTAAAATCACTCTTAAAAATTGGGCGTCATCTTATACTCTTCTTTTATCTGCTTTGTCCCTTCAGGATGTAGGTGATCATGGCCCTCCACTCCTTCCTGTTCCTTGTAGCTCTTAATTGTAGCTTTTTTGTTATTTCTCTCAAACCCTGTTCCACCATCCATTTGCTCAAGCCCATCAAGTATGTTATGTGCTGTTTTCCTCTGTTCCTCTATCTGTCCTGTGAGGATCAGATTTTCCATGCCTTCCTTACCCATTATGTGCCCCAGAAATTTCAACTGCCTCTTCCTTTCTTCTTCATTTTTATTCTCTCTGAAACCTTGTTGTTGCTCACATGTTTGGTCCATGGTATCCTCAGCATCTTTCTGTAGAATCACATTTCTGTTGCTTCAAGTCTCTTCTTATCTTTGAGGAGATTGTCCAGCATTCCTTGACATACAGGAGGACAGATATCACGTAACAGTTCAGTACACTTTTCTTTATTTTTACTTTTCTTAATAGTCTGCTTAGCTTTTGGAATACATCTTTGGCTATCCAAATGTGTATTTTGATATCAGTGCCACACTTTCTATCCTCTGTTAGAACACTTTCCAGATATTTAAATTTCTGTACCTGTTTGATTTTAATATTCTCAACCTGTAATTTGAGTTTTGGGCTCATCCTTTTGCTGATAACCATGCATTCTGTCTTCTTGTAGTTTATACTTAGTCCTTTCTTCTCGCTCTCCTTCACTACCTTCTGTAGGAGGTTTTGTAGTTTCCTTTCTGTGTCTACTATCAGCACTGTGTCATCTGCATATATTATATTGTTGTTATGGTGAAACACCCCTATTCTATAGTTAATAGACTCTCCCACCTAATATAAGTAGGAGTAGGAAGAGAAACGAGAGTCAGTTGATGTCGGACGACAGTAGTCGACACTTTGTCGAATACGAAAGTCGTCAGCGACCACAACAAGATTACTCTGCATACTACCTATTGTATCAAGTTCCTAACGTTTTGTACGTCAAACCTATTTTACAAATACAAGCCTCAACTGCAAAATAAGTCCACAACGATTGTTAAGATTGTGGCTGCCAATAATGAATCCTGGTAGGACTTCTAATTCTCTCAGAATTGCCTTGCTGTATAATTTGAATAAATCTGATGAGAAGACACATCCTTGTCTTACATCCCTTTCTATTTTTGTATACCTGCCAAACTCACTTTCTGTCCATATGCAGGCTGTATAGGTTCTTGATTATTTTAATGTCTTTCCTGAATATGTCAAGGTTTCGCCCTAACAGATCTTTGTGGCGTAGTTTGTCAAATGCCTTTGTGTCATCGATAAAGCACAGGTACACGTCCTTCTTCATTCGTATTGCTCTTTCTGATAACATTCTGGTGTCTTTGATGAACTCACACTGTTCTTGTCCTATCTCTGGTCTGACTCTGATGTGCTCTCTATTCATCAGAATTCGGATGATGAGTTTTGTTATATGGCTCATTAGGCTGATTGTCCAGTGAAATTCACATTTGTTTGCACCTGGTTTCTTAGGCAGTTCTTTGAAAATAAATCTGATTAGGTCTTATGGTATATCCCTCCTATTGTAGAATTCAATTATTATTTTTGTAATCTTGTCTATGCCGAAGTCGTCTAAGGCTGTTAGCATCTCTACTAAAATTCTGTCTGGTTTGTCGTTTTGTTTCAGTTCAATTTGTCCAGTGCAGCTTCTACCTTGGTTTTGTAATATTTTCGGTCTGTTGGTATTTCTGTGTATTGTCAGTTGTTCTCTTTTGTCATGGAAGACGAGTTCTATATATTCGTTCCATCTCTGAAGTATTTTCTCTTTCTCTAATATGAGTGTTCAATCTTTGGCTTTTATGCAGCCTGTTGATGAGCATGTCTTCTGTCCTATTAGTTCCCTTATTTGTTTATGCATATCTCCTTTGTGCTACTCGATCTTTCTATTTTGAGCATTTTTTGTGGAGCCATTCTTCTTTAGCCTGTCTGCATTTGTCCCTTATTTCTTTGTGTAGTTTTTTGCATTTCATTCCATGTTTTGGCATTGTTTTCTGGCTCCTCTAGATCATGTCATGAATCTCATCAGTGATCCGTTTGCTTTTGCTTCTTCATCCAGGTTCATTTGGAATGATCTTGTTTGCTGATGTCACTAAAGCTTCTCTCACGTATATTCTGTGAAAATTTCTCAGACATTCAGGTCGGTAAATGTTGTTTAATACTGTTTATTATAAACAGAGCATTTACTTAAATATTTGTATGTATAAAAAGAATGTATAAACATAAAAATGTTTTAAAATAATTGTTGGACTTTGTCAATTTCATAATGTGTGATAATCTTTTAGTAGACATTTCTGTTTTCATATTTCCTGGTCAGTGCATTTGAAAGCATAATAAAGAAAATGTACTTATATGTAGGTATATATATATATGTGTGTGTGTGTGTAGATATATAAGTGGACACTGAAGTCAACACCCACAAATCCACATTACCATCTCAAAAGCTTATTCCAGCTATTACATGTCACTGGTTTATTTAATTTTATTTGGGAAAGGTATGAATTTACTTCCCCCCCCCCGCCCCAACTATAGATTAATTAACAAGACCTATCACTAAAACCATTATTATCTGAAAAAAGTCTTACAATCTAAAAATATTTTCTGGCTTTAAATAACCTGCAAAGGGTTGATAAGCTGTAGAAAATGAATGAATGAATGAATGAATCATTGGTTTAAAAAAAAAAAACACTATTCAGTTCTCCTATATCTTACCTCCATATTTTTATTTTTCTTGTTCAATACGGACATCTAAAATCTTCCTATTTTTTTTATTACCTGCTGATAAAATTTAATGGCTTCTAAAATCTTTTTTTTTTTTTTTTTGTTGGCTTCAATAACCCTTTTTCTTTCTTCTGGCTACAAAAATTCTCTCTCTTCATGACAGATTCTAAAATCTTTCTTATATAAAATGTTTCTATCATTTATAAAATCCTTTCTTTTTAACATTTAGTACTCTGGACATTTATAAATTTTACTTCCCCTTTTACCTTATATGGGATCCCCTCAATATAGTGTTTTATATATTAGTTCTATATATCTAAAATTGCAGTAGCCTGGCTCTCAATTTCAGTCCAGATTAGTTCTTTTGTGGTTAGTGGAGTGGACCAGCCTGTCCTGCTTTCTAGTGAAAGGGCATAGAAAACTGACCTCAAAGATATCTTCATTTTATATTGAGGCTGGTAAGTGCTCAAGAATATGAAGAATGTGTATAGGATTGTCCTTCACTTTGGTACAGTGTCTTTGATTTTTTGTTTCACTTCTCCAAATATCTAGTTTCAGAAAGAAGGTTAGCTGATTGACATCCCATTAACACTTAGTACTCTACATCATTGATAAATACTACTTCCTGCTTTTACTGTATATAGAATCTGCTCAAAATATAGTGTTTTATATATTAGTTCTATATATCTGAAATTGCAGAAGCCTGGCTCTCAATTTCAATCAAGATTGTTTTAGGTGTTGCCATAGAAGGATATGACGACACAACCATGAAATTTAAATTCAACTTGCATTGGCAGAACTAACATTTTGCTTGATCAAAATAGTCACCTACAGAGTGCTAAAGGTTAATCTTCCACACTTTGCCTACTTCCTGTTTTTGTTAAAATTCGGAAATCATTTATTTTATCTTCTAAAATGCTTTCTTTTCTGATTTTTAAAAACTTTGTCCTTTTCACCTGTGAGATGATACCAAATAGACTTTGTACTCTGTGTTACATCAATAAAGACAGGTGTGTCAGCCAGTTAATCTGAAAGATGACCTCGAGCCACCAGGTGCAGATCCATGCCTCATAGTATATAAATGACATGTAAACATGTCATCATCCAAGTTGCAATTGGGATGTGCACATATGTGATGGAAAGATATATATATATATATATATATATATATATATATATGCCCATCCAAAAAGAATGAAGGACAGGGTTTCATACATTTTTACAAGAAGAAGAATCCACATTCAGAGGAAAACACCTGCAGCCACACACCCACTTGCTGATATTAATTGACAAAATACAGAGTTGAATAAACAATAACTTTATGTATGACAGACTTTTACACTTTTAAAATCCATCCAAATTTTGGGGGGAGCTCCTTTAAAAGTTTTTTCTGTTTGATAATGAACAATTTTAACTTAATTGAAATTATTACAGGTTCTGGTGCTGACAGTATTTTAATTGAACAGAGCATTGAGAAAATAAGATTCATGCCTTTTCTTTCAAATATCTTATTTCACAATAACTATAGTCCATGAAAAGATGCAAAATGATGAAGAATTTCATTGAGAACAATCTCTATGTACAATTATTGATTCAGGCAAGACCATCAAACATTTGCTATAGCTATTGATACTTTTGACCAATTAAATTTGATGTTTTTTGTTTCTTATTTCACTTGTTTTCTCCAAACTTTTGCCACGTGTCCTTTTTTCTTCCATTATCATACCAATGGCTTCCAATCCTTTTCTCTGGCTATTTCAAGGTAAGTTTTAAACATAAGTGTTATAAGGAAATAAATAAGTAGACTCTACAATCTTCACTGCAGACATCATGATATGCATCTAACAACACTAACCATCTATTCTTAGTGCAATGGAGAAGTATCCTAGCTCTCAGGCTATCTTTTTATTTATTTTTTGATTTCCAGACCCCAAGCTACACATATCACTCCTTGCTTGTTCTAATTTAAGAATTGATATAAAAACATTATACCTTCACCTATTCTGCTCTGTTCAACATCCGGCATCAAGTCTATACATGTTAGTGTGCTTATGCGTCAGCTAAAACCTTTGTTTGGCACTGTATCAAGATACGAAAATAACTCTCTGTGCTAACCTATCTTCTGACTTACCTATCTCCCTACTGGCCTCTCTCACACATGCAGCTTTGTCTGTCTACTTACATTTACAGTTCATCCTAACTTCACCATCTGAGATTATTCATGGATTTGGATAAGTTCTTAACAGCTTTATAGATGTTTAGTCAAAAAAAAAAAAAAAAAAATTAGTCTTGATTTTATTTATTCTTTTTTCTCTACACAATCACTGATCAGGCTGTCGGTATTTACTGAACTCAACTGTATACAAGAATAATAGTATTAGGCACCCAATGAGGATTAAATTCACTACCATAATAATAGTGTGTGAGATGAGTTTGCTTGGCATAGCTCCATAGTGAGAAAGGTTTATTATAAATCTTTGTAAATGTTAGCTATTTCTTTTTTGTCATATCCAATTTTAACATTAATTTCTAGCGACCAAGCAATATTGTTATTAAATTTTAACTGTATTAATAATCATAAGTGGAAATACTCACAACAAATCGATGACCTCCAGTATTTTAAAAAGAATTTTGAATTTTTTTTGTGTGTATAAATGTGTTGATTTTTGTAAATATGGACATCCATACATGACATTATCAGAAAATAAATGAGGTACTTATAAAATTTATTGGGAATTTTCTAATATTTTTTTTCTACCAGCATCGTCATAAGTAAGGCAATAAATTCAATGTCCCTAAAATTCAATAAAATATTAGAATGCTTAGAATACTTTATGAAACTTTTAAGATTACTGAGTAGTTAAAAATAATTATATAAAATGACGTTCACATTGTATTTGTCAAGTAATTTTTTACAATCATATACCCCTTATTTAAATTTCCAAAACATCAATCTGTCAATAGAAAAAGGCACCTCTGTGTTAAAAATGCTTTTTCTGCAATATTTTAAACTAAAAATAAGTAATATTTGTTTCAATTCAGATTAATTAAACTTTAAATCAGTTAAACTTTCTGAAACAAAGTTTTAGAAAAGTATATTGTTTTATCATAAGATTTTTTAATAGGGAGAATTATGTGTTGACAAATTTATCAATATGGATGAAGTGATTGATTTTACTGATAAACAGAGAAAAATGATTCCAATCAATTTAAATTTGGTTTGAAATACACCAAAGTATTTGCTTATTGGGAATATGAGCTTGGAATTAAAACTAAAATTAAAGCTTCAAGAAAGATTTTTCATTTTTAAAATGCATCGGTATTGTTTTTAAATTTTAAGAATGTGAATCACAAGACTATTTCATAATTATTTCCTCTCCATGATTTGTATTATACCATTAATTTAAATAATTTAATCCAGTTTATTTAAGATATATTTGATGAAACCAGAATATTCAGCTATTAAATAAAAATGTTTAGAAATATCTGAGAAGTGTTTGAACAGAAGATGGGAAATATAACAATGAAAGCTGATGATGCAGTGGAATATCAAAAAGATGCTTTTGGAAAGTACAGCAAAGTATTAAGTAACAGAAAAATTTCATTAGAAATGAAGAAACGACAACTAAAATGCTATATAATATTAGTCTTCCTCTAAGACAAGAAAATATTGGACAATCTCATCACAGATGAAGAAGATACTTGAGGCAATGGAAATTTGTTTCTACAGAAGGATGCTGAGAATCCCATGTGAGTAATGAGGAATTTTTCAGGAAAATAGAAACAGAAAGGATGTGTCTACTTACAATCAAAAACAGATGAAATTTCTAGGACACATAATGAGGAAAGAGGACATGGAGCATCTGACACTCACAGGGCATATTGAGAAACAGAGGAAAGAAGTGAATAACCTACCTGATGAGCTTGTATAAATGGATTGAAGAACAGGGATTGAGATAGATAATAAAAGAGAAAATTTACTAAGAGCTACAAAGAATAGGAATTTGGGGAAAGCCATGATCATCCATGTCCTGAAGGAACATGGCACATAGAAGGAGAATTAAACATTATCTAAGTGTGATAATTTCATCATTTTTGCTAGGACCTGTATAAGCACAAGGCATGTAAATACATTATAAAAGATGCTATATAAATTATATCAAATCATATTACAGAAGTTTTATGTGAAGTTACTGTAGTAGATCTAGGAAGGCTGTGTGAATATTTAAAATTGTGCTGCCAATAAAATATGCAATATCCACAAACATAAATTATAAGAAATGGCCAAAAGGTAACAATATTCAATCACAACAAAAAATACATGTTTAAAACAACAGATTAAATATACACAATTTATAATTTCTTTGTTTGTAATGATGTGTGCAATGGTATATTTTAGAGAAAAAGTTCTTTGCTGTTTTGGAAATGTTCAATGTCTAAAAAGTTTTCTGCCTTTGATTAAAATGGTTGAATTTAACTTAGACAAAAGATTTTTCTATGAAAGATATTGAGTGAAAAAGTTTGTTGTGTAAATTTTTCTAATCTCTCAGAAAGGAAGTTTGTTTCTTTGGTGGTACATAATTCCTGTGTGTATATTTCATGTGTGTGAGTCTCAAATGCGATGAAAATTCATTTGCTGTTTCTATTTATAGTTTTCTTAACAACAAAATCGGCTCAATGGGGCTTGGTAGCTGTTGCAAATTTTTCTAAGAAATGTGTGGGCGAATGTTCTATTTTTTATTTTTTAGCCAATAGGATTTCTTGAAACATTTAAATTAGGGTTGAATTTGAGAAAGATTTTTTATGTCAATTGAGCCTACTTTTGCACAAATTTTGACTGTTTTGTTATGGAAATTTCTCAAAGCTTATTTTTTATTTAACAACCAATGAAATTCAAGAAAATGTTTGAAATTGAAATGAGGGTTACTAAAATACCATATATATAAATATATATATATATGAAATAGATAAAATAATATTAATAATAGTAAACCCCTACCCCACCCCGGTTGATATACATAAAATTATATAATTCAACAATTATTAAGAATAACAGGATTCCACTGCTGGAAGGATTCTTCTTAGATGCCCTTCCACTTCATCATTACGACCATCTTGATGGCCTCCATGTCTTCAAAATGGATCCCTTGATGATCCCCTTTCGGCTTGGGGAAAAGAAAAAAGACACTTCAGAGTAAAAATAAGGGAGGTTGTTTCAGTACAGTGATGTTTTTTTTCAGAGCATTGTGAGAGGGTACATTGTTGTGGTGAAAGAGCCACAATTTTTTCTGCCACATCTCTTGTCTCTTCTTGCACACTGAGCTAAGCAAATGCTAAGATTAGAATGATATACTCCCAAGATATCATGTTAGATGATAACACAATCCAATCATCCCTCTCTTTACCAGAATTCACACACCACATCCAGTACTATTATGTTTCAGATAGACTATATATATATATATATATATATATATATATATATGGAGTACTTTCCCTGTTGAATTCAATGTATGAGGGTCAAGCAGCTCAGTTTCTAGGAACTGACACCCAGACACCAGCACATATGATTTGATTATAGTGGTGAACGCTTTGGGCATAACCAACCAAACTTTATGAAAAAAAATTTTTTTTAAATACACACACACACACATATTATATATATATATATATATATATATATTAGGATATTAAAATGTGTTACAAATCACTACATAATGACTATTATGTTTCAACACTAATGTTGAAACATAATAGTCATTATGTAGCAATTTTTAACATGTTTTAATATCCTAAAATAAATAATATTTAATTCTACTCTGTATTCAGCCTACTTTTAAATTAAATGTTATGTGTGTGGAATTATACTCCATTTATTCTTATTTTACCAATATATATATATATATATATATATATATATGGGATAATGATATAAATTTTTTGTATATCATGAACAATTTTGGAGGAAAGATGTATGATAAAGTTTTCGTGTGAGACATTTTTGTCACACAAAAACTTTTTTCCACTTTGTCATATATATATGTGTGTGTGTGTTTGTGTATATAATTAGAATGTGTGTGGGTGGGGGAGAAACTCCCTAATAAAAATTACTAATAACTTTTGTTATTATCACTACATTTGCATGAAACAAAATATATTTTAATATCTAAAGTTGTAGAATTTCATTGGTAACTTGTTTTTATTTCAGAGTGACAAGTGGTGCTTTGAATGATACAACCCCTGACACTGCATGAGTGTAGTGAGCTAGCATTCTGTTATGATTGTGTTACAGTCCAATGGCACACAGTTCATGGACCTCATGCATATATATATGCTGATACCAACAGAAACTGTCATTCCAGGCACGGTCATCTGTCAACATCCAGATTGGAGAAAATCTGAAAAAGGTATAGGAAAAGTTCAGTGCTTTACAAACACTGGTGGACAACACTGGTGTCTATAGTGAATTTTACCACAGTACTTTGACCATTATACACTTCAAAATAAAACATGTTATTGACCAATAATTAATAATGTCATTAACAATCTTTCCAACTAATCTGCATAGACATAATATTCCAATAAATATATTTTGACATACCACATTACTTCAAATAAAAGGTTAGAAAAGAAAGCCCATCAATACTGGAAAGATTGCTAACAGCTAGTGGAATTGAGAAACCTATTTTTCTGAAAAATTTTCTTAAGAACAAGATTTTATAAATTTCAACCAAAAGTAGTACAAATTGCTTAGTCAATGAATCCCAAATGTTTCCCAATAAGGAAATGGCTAATATTACCATTATCATATATTGAAGTAAGCACTAAGAACTTATATTACTTCTAATTCACTTATTATATATGTATATATATATATATATATATATATATGACAACTGGAATTGTCATTCTGAAGGATTATACATAAATTTATCTTGGATCCAAAGAAGAATCTACATTGTAGATCATTCTTTGAATTTTATCAAGAATCTCTAAATATATATACTTCTATAAATGTTATCTTTAGTGGTAAGTATATTTGAGTAAAGACCACAGTTTAAAAAAATAGCTGAAATTAATATCTATCAACCTCAAGATCCAAAGTTATTACAAAGAAACTGCGTCTTTTGATAGGAAATGAACCTGTATTCCTTTTTGGATGTGGGAAAACATTTTCAAGCCAAGCATGATTTACCATTAAGCTACAAAAAGTCATTGCAGTAAAACAACGTTCAATTACCCAATTAAATATATGCTAAGAGCCATGCTGGAAGCATGGTTGATTAATGGATAGCAGCTTTGGACTGAGGAATTGGAGAGCCAAGTTCAAATTCCACTTGAATCCATTATGTTCATGTACATGCTAATATTCTTCTTCTCTCCCCAGCTATGGGTAAATAGCAAGACAGACTGGATTCGATAGCCTTGGGTGGCAACTGGTCTAGGAGAAAATTTGAATTCAGAACTGTATGTAGCCTTGGCATAGCACATAATATCGAGCTAAAAAAAGATTGTTCGCATTGGCTGAATGATCCTGACTAAGGACGGTTAAAAAAAAAAAATAAGCTACACTTTCTTCTGTCAGACTTTTGATCTCTTGGGTTGTAGAGAATAATTTCATTGTTTTACCGCCCCTCCTTGACCCCACATAGAACCAGTGTGTCTACCTATTAAATATAATGCTCTTACTGATAAGAAATAAAGTGGGATTAAAATACTGATTGCTTAAAAATTACTTTTGAGTACAAAGCTAAAGTCAGTGCAGAAAATCTCAATGAGAAATGTGTATTTCTTAAATTGGATTTTTTCTGTCGTCAGAGTCCAGGTCTTGGTCAAGAGGTGAGAGTAGACATGTTTGTTGTAAGAAAAAATAAAAAAAATTGAGGGAAGAAAGCATTAATGGATGAGGGTAGGATTTTAGAGATGAAGACAACTGCGGCAGGCGAGGAGAAATAATTGCTGCTTCTGCATTCCAATTTTAGTATATTCCTAAGACTCCTCGCACCCGACCCTGCAAAAAAATATGTTGGTAAATATTTGCTATTTTGTAAATAATAATTCTCAGTCCAAATTGATAGTTTTAAAATTCTGTTTAGGTAGAAGACATTCTGACTTTAACTAATTTAAAACTTTACAAAAAAACCTCTCTGTGTACATGGTATGATGGGTCCTAGCTATACAAGTCTCAACTGGTGGAACTAAGGAATAGAGTGCATCTGAACATTTGCCATGATAATAACGATAGAATTAATGAGAGGCTAGTAACGTCCTATCTGTTGGAAAGAGATTGCAAGGCAGAAAATAATTCATGACCCAGAAGGTTGCCTAAAAGTTTTTGAACTCTGTGAAAACTAGAAAATAAAGACTGTGCAGCATTTTTTTTTTTTTTAAGCATTTCATCCCTAGCAAGGCAAGAAGCCACTAGCACACAAGGGGTTGCAGAGGATTTGGAGCAAGAGCAGACAGGAATGATAGAAGAGAGGATGAGGAGAAGGATAGTGGATAGATCAAGGCAACTGGAGATGTCGATTGACATTACATTTGAATAGTTGGAGATTAAAGCTATCAGGGAAACAGGAGTGTCAACCCAGATATGGCAACTATCCTTCATTTTTGGTCTAATCTTGAATCCTGTAAAGATAGAGTATAGCATGAGGAACCATGGAAATATCCAGAGCCACACAATGCAATGGTACAAATAAAGAGTTCAACTTGGGTCTAGAGCAAGCTTTAGTCCCAATACATGATTGAAACAAGGAGCTTCATTGAGCTTACTTTGCTGCCATAACTTCATCATCGCTTAATGGTAAAGGACACTTTTTCTCAGTTTAAAAAAGGAATACAGGTCCAATTCCTTTTGGGAGGCATATTTAGCAATGATTTTCAATCTCTAGGTTAGTAGGCATTAATTTCTCTGTTTAATATACTTATTAAGCAATTTTATTTATTATTAAAATAAACAATATTGCATGATGGGATACACTTTAAATGCAAGTATCATAGATTATAAAGATGATATAGAGTACCAAAAATATATCTATAACTGATATACAAGACTTCAATATATTTTCTCATATTTTGCTATTTCCTACAGGTATCTGATACCTTTTTTGCTGACGGTGGACCCCAGTAATGTCTGTATTTGAAATGAGAGAGCAATCTTGTACATGTTCTCTTTATGGTTGTGATTATCTCAGGGATGTAATATTCAAATCTTAGATAACATGTTTAGTGTGGACACCTATTTCAGTAGACATCTACGCTGTCTTAATATTTTTTTTTCTTTCCTGGGTAACATAAACCTGTTTATTGTCTTCTGATTATTAGAACATAGATCTATATATGATAATTCATTTATAGTCATGTATTTTTTTTTTTTTAATGAATCATTTCATCCCAATTGAGGTGATAAAGCTACTCGAATTCAAGGGAATACAGGGAGTGAAAGAAAAAAGAAGGCTTTAGTGAGGAGAGGACAGGGTTCCAGAAGAGAAAAGATGGCATTTAATGCTGCATTTAAATTACATAGGTGGTCGGGAATAAAAAAATTGGAAGGGAGTTCCACATATGAGAAGTGTGAAAAACAAAACTGTTAGAATTGAAGAGACAGTTGCATATAGCTAGTGCCACAGTAAAATAGTGAGACCTAATTGCCAATCTAGTAGCATGTTTAAATTCATGAAGTCAAGGAAAAAAGTTGATCAGAACAGTCATCATGAAAATACTTGTACACAAGACAGAGGGAAGCCATGTTACGTCAGTGAGAAAGTGACTGAATTAGAGATACCAAATCAGGATTGATTACATTACAAACTGTTCTTTGAATTTTGTCAAGAATATTAAGATATACAGCAGGATTACCAGATCAGATATGGCAACAGCATTCAACGCACAGATGAATGGTAGATTTATAAATGTACATGATGGATTATAACAAGAAAAATTTGGGGGCACAACACATTTAACCAACTTTCCTAGCAGTAGACCTAGCAATTGATTCAATTATTTAATTATACATAATCTTTGGTTAAAAAATATATTAACTGCTTAAAAATGATCACACACAGACACACACACACACACACACTTATGAGTTTCATTAAATATAACTGAAAAGGTACTGTAATTAAGCTTTTTGTCCAATTTTTCTTGTATTCATAATAAGTGATTTATTTTTTGGACATAAAGTGTGTGAAACTGTCTAAATATTCTGTATACCTGAGTGCCTTCAACGATTCTATTAACTTTATCAAAGATATTTTTTAATTTTTAACTGAAAGTAGATTTTTTACAAATGTGTATCCATAGTGATAGGAATGTTTTTTTTTATTTTCTACACACAGGCAACATATTGTGGCTATGTTCATAGTTGATATGAAGTAAAAAAAAAAAAACATCCTTCATAATGACTAATAGAATAGCCAAAAGGGCTCAGATATATATAACATTTTGACAGTTTTTTAAAGACTTTATGTCCAGAAATGAAAAAGCTTATATGAACACAAGAAAAATTGAATAAAAAGCTTAATTGCAATACCTTGTCAGTTGTCTTTAATGAAACTTGTATAAAAGAGGGTTTGCTACCCAAATACACAATTTCATATATATATATATATATATATATATATATATATATATATATAAGTGGACAGTGAGGTCAACACCAAGAAGTGTGACTCTGTTTCATGTTAAATGTAATTGTCAGGCCTAAACATTGTTTAGCACAAAACAGAATGTCACCCTTGGGTGTTGACTTCAATGTTCATTTTTGTACTTACATACACACTATCCCTTAAAATGATCACTTTAACCCATAAACATAGCATACCATAAAACTATATTTTATCATATATATATATATATATATATATATATATATATATATATATATATATATATATATATGTATATATAAGCATAGGATTGGTGTATACGGAATAAATTTCAATAACTAAAAAATACTATTCTTAAAAGAGTGCTCAATACAGAGTAGAGCAAATATAAAAATAAGTTGAAATAATTTTATATTTTAAACTTAATACAGATTAAATTTAAAATTGGTAATTTTTAATTTTCAATTTTATATTACAATTTAATATTAATGATTTCTCTTTTAGTGTAACCCTAATATTTAGTCATTAATAATTATAACCAAGTTGCTTTGTCAAGTTTTTTTAAAATTTTCATATACTTGTATTTTGATTGGTCATTGCAGCTTATGTAACAGTGGGTGTTTGGTTGATTTGAACCTTTTAAAACCCTTTATTGTACATTCAACACCATCACTTGATAAGACATCAGAAGTGTTGAAACAAAATGGCTATTTTTTTTTAGTGATTTTATAACATATTTATGTTATAATTTTTCAATAAATTATATATATACATATATATATATATATATATATATATATATATATATATATATATATATATATATGTATGTATATATATATATATATATATATATAAGGGATGTTGAAGAGTTATTGTCCTGGACCACTTCCCCAATTTTGACTCTGATATTTTCGGGGCCGGGTTTCTTGATCAGACTAAGAAATTTAGCAGCATCCCACCGAACATATATGAAAAATGCCATATAAATTATCTGTAAAGGGAAATTTATATGAAAGAATCCCATTTATCTATAGAAAGAAAATATATCAATTACATTAAAAAAGGCATAAAAATAAAAATATATTTTATTATAGAAAGCCAATTAAAAAACTCTAGAAATAGGAAAGAAGAAGAAAGAGAGATGATGATAGTTATTCAAATTATTTTGTCTTTAATTTCCTTTGTATTTCCCCCTATTTTATTGGCCTTCAACCTTGTTTTCACCTTTTTCTTTCTTTTTTTTTTTTTTTGTTGACTGCCTATTGATTAGTATCTCTACACACACCTGTAGGTGCAGAGATACCAACATTTTTAGTCTTCAGGCTGTATGAGATAACATTGCCTGTTGATTTTTACCTCTCTTTCATCACCAGGTGGCTGAGGCTGATTGTTGTTCAGCACATACACAAACACACACACAGATATGAAACTAAAATGAATATTTATACATGCACACCTATACAAGAAGTTCACAAAAAAACACTTGCTATCTTACAAATATACACAAATACATACCCACACATGTAAAGCTCCACACACACACGCATATCTGCTGACTGAAAAATTCTCAGTTTTGGTCGAGCAGAAGACTTTTCACCGACTTTTGTATATGCACAAAACACACATACATATACATGCTATTTTATATACATAGATATGGTGATGTGGTTATGCTAAGAATACCAGAGATTGAACATGTAAGCAATGATAAAGTTTTAGAGAAAAAAAAAGACACTTATATGTTGAATCAGAAAAAGATAGTGCAAATCTTTTGGGCAGATAATGAGGAAAGATGGCTTAGAAAATTTGATACTCATAGTAGAGATTGAAGCCAAGTGGAATAGAAGAAAACAGTGTGTAACCTACCTAATGAGCTTGTATAAATGGATGGCAGAACAGTGTTTAGGAAAGATAGCAAAAAGACAAAATTTATTAAGAGCTACAAAAGACAGGAAATTGTGGAGAGCCATGACTGCCATCATCCTGAACTTGTTGCTGTTGTTAGCAGTTCTCAAGTGATGTGGTTTCCCTTAATTTGTAAAGTTCTTTGTTTGTGATTCTGTAGCACCAGTTTATAAGGTTCAAAGAAAGATGCTCTTCGCCAAGAAACTCAGGCTTCACTCGCTCAAACCCATTTTTAACTATTGATCCTAGAAAGCAGTTGTATACAGTTATACACAAATGAGTTTGATGCCATGCAATCTGATGAGGTTAGTTAAGAACATTACTCAAGTTTTCAGATTGTTGTTTTGGCTTTGTTGCATTTTGTAGTATTGGGCGAAACTACTTCTGGTGCAGCCTATTCTATGTTCAATTTCCTTTTCTCCTATTCTAAATTTGTTATAACTGATCCATATACTGAGGTATTTGAAGTTTTTAGGTTTTACTAATTTGACATTTTGAATTTTTATGATGGATTCAGGATAAAAGCATGCACAAATATACATGCTCAACATGCATATTCATTGCTGCCTATCTGAGATAATTTGGAGTTCTCCATGAACAGAGATCCATATCATTCTACCAAAATATTCAAAAAAAAATTACTCAGAAATTATATCTGAGATTTATCTGACATATTTGTCTAAATTTAATAATGACACTGTTATATTCTGTGCTAAGGGAATAAATACTTAACACCAGGTGGATAATAGAAGAAAGGTTTATTGTACACAATAAGTACAATATTAAATATGGTACAGTTATACACACAGGCCAATCTAGTAGTGAGTACCACTAATTGGAAGGTCGGACATGCTTGCATCTTCTCTCTCTCACTCTTAATATATAACAGCCCCCTCCCTTCCCAACCAGGGATGTATGTGGCACAAGGCCGAGTTTACTGTGGCTTATCTGAGCCTTTAGGCTTGGCCAAAAATATTCCATTAGAATAAGTGGGTTCAGGGTCTGTCTACCTCCTGGATGAAACTTTGCCCTTCAGCAAAGCCTTGTCTGGGTTTCTCTCTGCTCAAGGCAAAGAGTTTGACAGTGAAGAACAGGAGAGAGCACTATTCTCTCTCTCCCTCTTCCTCAAGTCTATCGTAGACAGTTGACTTTATAGGTACTTACTACCTATAGTGTAATCATTCATGTGGGGGTGACTGGTTATTCCATTACATCAGACACTGTATTCCCATTTGAATCTCTCACTGAAGTCAGCAAAACACTGATCCCCAACATTTAATTTTCATCAGGAGAAAAATATACAAATAAAGAGAAAACATTGACAGTAGGTCGTTGACATCAGCACTTCAAACTAGTGATGTTCCATCATCACCAGGTTGACCCTGGATTTTCACCTATCATGGCCGCATACCATGAGCATTTATGGGGGCTTAAGTTAAAACTAGACTTCAAGTGGAATGTGCATATAATCTATTGCTTAAGATACTGGAAAAATAGTAATTTCCCAGTACCTGACACCTTCTCCTATGCTCTGCCTTTAAAAGAGTCACATCAGGCTGAAAATGAAGTACTGCTGCCATATATGGGTGAGAGCTGCGCAGGCTCAGGAGAGTTCAAAAACATTTCCATGTCCTTGTGAGTAACAAATTATTTATCACCCTGCAATCCCTTTTTCACAGATGCTATTTCCATCAATTCTAACCTTATTGGCTACGACTGACAATGTTATACACATTAGAGAAAAACCACCCACATTCCCTTCATATTCCACTGGTGAGATGGAAGTTCCACTCGAGCAGCTTCTTTCCATGAACTGCTGCTTTGTGAAACTTACTCCCAAGAGGATGCATCCCCACTCACTATAATCTTATCCTGTTCAAGTCTAGGGCCAACTGTTATTTTCCCCATATATATATATATATATATATATATATATATATATACACACACACACACATATATATATATATATATATATATATATATACATATATATATATATATATATATATATATCATAACCAGTAATTCTTATTCTGTAACCCCCTACTTCAAATGGCTATTGGGCCTCATACAGGTTGAACATTATTGTAGAAAAAAAAATAGAAAACAAACATATTTTACAGAGAACACAACCCTTTATTGAAAATTACACCCATTCTGCTTGATCACCCTGTATGTATCCCATGTGTCCTCACTGTTTCTTTCTCATTTCATTCCATGATATTCCTGTTGTAACAAATTTATCATTCTTTTTCTTTCCACTCCATAACAAATTTCTTTGATTAAGTCCTATTTTTTTCAGAATTTTCAAATCTATTTTATTTTCACAAAGTTATTTGGTATTATTGCAAGAAAGATTTTGAGTGTACAGTCCTAATATTCTTGTCCCAAAATCTTCATATGCTCATTCCATAATGAAGGGACAATAATTTGTTTTCTATCTTTTCAATGTTTAAAAAAATATTAGAAATTAGGTGTAAAAAAAAATCAATAATATAATTTCCTCTCATCTTCAGGGTAGACGTTATCATTATTGATAACGTGACTAAATTATCTATACACACAAAAAAACAAACATATATATATATATATATATATACACACACACATATATATATATATATATATATATATATATATATATATATATATATATATATCAGAATATATTTTAAGAATAGCATATGTATATATAAAAATATAATATATATATATATATATATATATATATGTATATATATATATATATATATATATATATATATATATATATACAAGAATATAATATAGAATATATATAAGAATATAATATTTTAATATATATATATATATATATATATTATAATATATAATAATATTATATAATATTTTAATATATATAAGACTAACCTTATTGGTTACTGGAATTTATTCCGTATACACCAATCCTATATATATATATATATCAATAAGTATATAAACCATTAATTCAAGTACATTTATCTAATGCAACAAATATTTTTTAACATAATCTTGTCAATGTACTTAATCCATTAATTATTGGGGTTCTGTTAATCACATATAATGGACATTATGTATATGCATAGAGACAAAAATTTACTTAAATCTGTTAAGCTACAGACTTACTGATCAACTCTGAAATATATAATAATATATAATAAAATTTGGCAACTGGCAGCTCATTTCAATCTCCATGGATGTCTAGCTAATCCCTGTTGCAGATGCCTGCTCAGGTGCATTTGTGTTTCATCCCACCCTCCTGAGTGTCAACATGTGGTCTGTACCACAACTATTCTGAGCAGACCTTAGATTTTCTGGGAAAGAGAGTATAATCTGGTGTAATGCACAATTGAACAAGGCCAGTTTTTTTGAGCTCTTGATCATGCAAGCACAATCATCAATGGTTTCCAAACAGATTTGTTTCCACTGATTCATTCACAAAGCTTGAACAAAATGCAATGCTAGAAAATATTTCCATTTTCTCATTCAATTACCCTCTCTTTTTTTTTTCTAAATTAATCATTTTGCCCCAAGCAAGGCAATAATAACACTAACATGCAGAGGGTGACAGGGAGTGAAAGAGAATAAATCTTTAGTGAGGAGAAAGGACAATAAAGGAACAGAATTCAGGAAAACAAAAGATGGTGATTGATATTACACTTAAGTTTTTGAAGATTGTAGGTGTCAGTGAAGCAAGAAATTGGAAGGGAAAGTGTGAGAAATAAATTTCATTCAGACAGCATCTCCCCAGTAATCATCTCTTTTGTGGAACAGTATCTACAATGTTAACTTCTTCAAGTCTAGGGTCAACTGTTATCTATCCTACATATCCTCATAATCTGCACTTACTACCTCCTCTACCACAACCCTCTACCATGAATTGTTCTTGGGCCTTGAATTGGGGGAGTATTTAATAAAAAAAATTAAATAAAAATTGCTTTTAGAGCAACACATGGATGAAAATGTATACAGTATACTTTTATATATGTATGTATGTATGTATCCTACATGAAACAGTCATATAGCCTGACATGCTATACCATTTAGCTACAGAGGAAGCATCTGGTTAGCAAAGTCAAATTACTGTTTTTAAACAGCAAATTTCTCATGATTTTTCTCGAATGCTCATATCTGCCTGAAGCATAACTTAACATAAACAAATAACATCATATATTAAAAAAATCATTGAACTAAGTCCATTTCATGGATAATCATTTGTTTATGTGAAGATACACTTCTATTCCTGGTAATATATTTTTCAAAAATATATAGCTGCTATTTATGTATTGCTGGTAATAATTTTCTCTTCAAAAAATTTATTGCTACGAAATAATTTCTGGCATTGAAACTTATTTTTACACTTTCATAGTCTTTTAACTCCAGTTTTGTGGGGAGGTAACTATTTGCTCATAGCTGGGACCCTAACAGGTGCTACCACACCGGGTCAGGGTGGAACTGGGAACACCAGCAATTAAGAGGTGGTTCCATGCTCCTTAAAACCTACTGATCAGAGGCCTTGCTGTTGGGCGGAGTTTATCATCTTACCCATGATGCGGTTGTAGTTTATCATCATAACCAGGACGGTATGAATGTTTGAGAAAAATCATTAGAAATTTGTTGTGTGTATATATATATATATATATATATATATATATATATGAGTGGATCCTGAGGTCAACCCAGGGCTGACAGCCTGTGTCAAGCTTAAATAAAATCTTCTTTGACCTCAGTGTCCACTTTTATATTTATATATGCTCTATACTTGATAATCACCACTTTAATACATATATATAACATACCTTAAAACTATATATATATATATATATATATATATATATATATATGGTTATGCAAAAGTAGGTATATGATGTAAACAAAAATGTGATCACAAAAGGTATTGTATTGATTATGCAAACATATAAATATAATACGGGTAATGCTTACTGCATACCTACATTGCAGTAGTGCATATATTTGTTTGTCTAAATAAATTATAAGTCTGTATACTATCAAGGATTTGTGGTGAAGTTGCTACAAATTTCAAGCAGCTCACAAACATAAATGGCTTCCTACAAGAAAGGCAAATTTGATAGAAAATGTAGTTCTTTAATTTCTGATGGGCTGATTTTAAGAGAAGTTGGAAATAGTCTGTGAAACATGGGAAACCGAAAATAGCTTGACTGTATATATATATTTAGTATGTTTATTCAAAAAATTGAATGAAATCTTATTGATGCTGTGTTTGTCATTTATGGTTAAGAAACCGAGTATTTGTCGTCCTATTTTGACAGCTTATTTTATTCATTAACTCATCATGGATTATTTTATATCTTAATTAAAATTTTGTATGAAGAACCCATTGAGGATTAAATTCCCTACTCAGTAGGAATGGTCAGTCAGACTAGTGTTATTGACCATAACCCCACTCCAAGGATGGTGTGGGGTTATGGTCAGATATTATGAAAAGTAGTGATGTTATTTTAATTTTGTAGCATTATTTTAGATAAATATAAAATGGACCTCAAAACTGTCAAAGAGGTTTGTAGAATTAAAGAAATAGAAAGAAAATGAAACAATATCTGATCATGCTACATTTGAGTTGTGTTCATAAATAGCATTGCCAAATCAAGTCTTTCATACAGATGACATGCATGACACCAAACTCATTCAGAAATATCTAAACTGTTAGCTTTATGCAACCATATCCTATTCTCGATCTTTAAAAATGTCTTTGAGCAAGAGAAACGTGAAGGTCTTGGAAAATATTATCCCTCTTTGAACTTTGTGGACAGGTGCAACAGAATCACAAAGAAATGTACCAAATAATAGAAATCACATAGACTACCAACAGCGGCAACAACTAAAATGGATAGCACATGTAACTCAAAGAGAAAATAATGACATATTCAAGATGTTGACATTCTACACTACTGCAAAAAAAAAAAAAAGATTAAGAAAAAAGCCACCATTAATTCTGGAAAGAGTAATAACAGTTAGTAGACAGTGATAAATATGGCAACAAAGATGAGGACAATAGTCTGAGTAATGTAAATAATGAACAGTTAGTGCACTTGAGAAAACTATTTTCTAAATAGATTGTTTTAAGAGAAAGATTTTATAAATTTCAACCCAAAGTATTACTGGCTGTTCAGTCAATGAATGCCAAATATTTCCTTGTAGGGAAATGGATAATATAATCATTACCATTAGTAGTAAACTGTCCCTTGAAAAGAAGCCCAAAAGTGGATGACTATCAGATGGTGATTGTGATGGTCAGAAACACAAGATTGAAGAAATCTTGACTTCCATGATTTGGGAATATTCAGAAAGCACCAAATGTCAATCACTACATATGTTTTAGAGTAAAAGTCAATAAAAAATGAAATGGAAGTTATTTTGATATACCCTAATAATATATCCATTTCACATTTCGGATTTTACAAGAATGTAATAACAACAAGGATATATATGGAATTAATTTATACTTTGGAAGAAAGCTGTAAGTAAGACTCAATGGTAGGAAAGAACAATTTTGCAAGCAGGTGCTTTTTCATTTGATTAACTGGAATCGTTAGGAAGGGAAAATTCCAGAGGTCAGTCTTTGGAAAGGAAATCAAAGATGAACATGTCTTGTAAATTCTTTGAAATTTGATTCCTAAAGGTTACTTGTCAGAAACAGTATTTCTTCAACAACTGAACTCTTTGATCAGGTCTCGTTATTTTTCCTTTAGCTGTCAAGTGATCTGAGGCCAAGACACAAAATTAATTAATCACCTGATATGTTAATAGTGAAAATATAGTTGGAAGCATTCGACAAGTGGGTGATCTGCTGTTAAAAGTATTTTTAAAAATAAAAAGTGATCTCAAATTTAGTTTTTGGCTTTAAAATACTGGCATCATCCCTTCAGTTAAAAGCGAATTCTTCTGTCCGAAATTTTTTGATTGGTAATTCTCAGATCATATTTTAATTAATCTAATTTAATATCAACCACCATGTGTGTATGTGCAAGTCATGTACCGCTTTGCAAATCAGAAAGAAAACTTGGGAAACTGAGTTCGAATTATGGCCAAGTTTGTTTTTAACTAGAAATAAAGAAAAGAGTACATAATATCAGCCTTCCTATATGGCAGTGAGTGTTAGACAATTTTCTCAAAGATGAAGAAGAGCCTTGAAGCAACAAGAATGTGGTTCTACAGAAGGATGCTGAGAATACCATGGACTGAATATGTGAGCAACCACAAAGTTTTTAAAAAAATGGCAACAAAAAGGACACTTATGTTTAGAATCAGAAAGATAATTGAAATTTCTATGGCACATAAACAGGAAAGAAGGCTTGGAAAATGTGATACTCAGAGGACAGATTGAAGACAAGAAGGACAGAGGAATGCAGAACATAAACTACCTCATATGCTTGAGGATGAATGAACAAGTTTTAAGAAAGATAACGAAAAGACAAAATTTATTAAGACCTACAAAGAATAGGAAATTGTGGAATGCCATGATCACCAATGTCCTTTTTCTTTTAAATTCAGTATCCCTTCAGAGCATAGGCAAACCTTTCAGTTCTTAGTAGGGTTTGTCTTTTTTTCCATCCCACTTAGTCACTGTTTTGCCATCCAATTAAACCAAGTACATTTCCCTCTATGTCTTGTCCTGGGAGTGTCAAATTCTCCAATCCCTCCTTCCTCATTATATGTCATAGAAATTTTGGCTGTCCCTTTCTGATTCACTGAGCAAACTACAAATTTTCATTTATCACAATGAACAGGTGTTCCTATAGGGTCTACCTGTGCTTTGAGCACCTACTGTGACCACATACATTATGATCCATCACTAAAGCTCTTGGAAAAATGGTTGGTTCCCTGTACCACTCCAGTTTAATCTGCTGCTATCTCCTACCTCTACAAGAGCCAAATCAGGTAGAAAATGGAGTGCTGCTACCATAAATGTCAGGAGCTGCCAAATCTTTACTTTCCAGTCTTGATATAGTCCAAAAGTCTCTCCATATCCTTGTGGGTGATGAATTATTTTCTATTCTACAATCCCATTTTCACAGGTGAAATGTTGCAAGCCTCTCACTGGTCTGTTGCTATTTCTATAAAAAAATGTTCAGATGAACTATATTCTTTAGTTCCATGAGTTCTGACGTTCATGGCTAACATCTGCCATGCCATGTACACTATAGAAAACCACCCTCATTCCCTTCCTATTCCATTGATGAGATGTAAATTCTACTTGAGCAGCTTCTTCTCATGAACCACTGCTTTGAGATACCAACACCAAAGAGGATGCTTCCCTAATTACTACAACCTTACCTGTTCAAGTTTAGGAATAACCATTATCTTGCCCATATATCCCCATAAATTGTGACTTACTGTCATCATCACCCTTCAACCTCTCTATGATTGGTTGGATCTCCATTGACAATATCTTTTCACACAGTCTAGTCCTGTAGTGCTATCCCCAGATCCCCAATGTTCAACCCTGAGTCCCAAGCTATGCTGTCTGGGAAAGCCAATTTTTGTGAGAAGACACTTCCAGAAGGATGCCATAGGAGTAAGGATGAGACAATTTCCCTGTCTGCTCAGTAGCAGTGGCCGGCAAACTGTCATCCTTTTTGTTTGAGCTTAAGAGATATTGGCCTCAGTTCTCCATAAATTGTATTAAGCATTGCATAAGATCTCCAACTGATGTTCTGGATTTTTCTAAGTAGATTTGTATATGTTGCATCCAGTCATCTTTCAAGATGAACAGATAATGTCCAAGTTTCTGATCCATACAGTAGGACTGGTTCAGTTCATGTTTGAAAGGCTTGGACTTTTAAGAAGGATGGAAGGTTCGAGTGCCAAATCTTGTGAAGTTTGTTACATGCATCCCATGCAAGAGTTTTGCGCATGCTGAAGTTTTTTTTTTGGGGGGGGGAATCTATTAGCCAAGATATCTTAAATCCTCAACTCTTTTGCTTCATTTATTATTGAGTGACTTCAACTCGGATGGTTCAAGGGAAGTTGTGATATATTTTGTCTTAGTCACATTGCAACGGAGACCCTCCCTGGTTTGCTGCTTGCTCAAGTAATTGCAGCAAGGATTCTGCATCCTTGATACAAAGTCAAAGTCAGTCAGGTCTTGTGTGGGGGTGTTGACTACTCTGGCAAGGTTGCAAAAGGAGTACTTTTTCCTCCATGTTGTTGAGAGAAATACACTGAACATACTCCAGATCATCTATAAGTATGTCACCTTCTTTAACTTCAAAGGAATCAGTCTCACCATCAGGCGATACAATGGTAGCAGTGGTGATTTTTTACAGAGTTCTAACTGCTGGCAGGGGCACCAGACCATATGTAGTAATAGTATTCAGTGCATGGACAAATAGTAGATTTGTAGATGTGTAGGATGGACTCAGATGGGAAAAATCTTCTGGCACAATACAGAGAACCAACTTTCCTTGTGGTAGATGCAGCTATTGATTCAATGTAGTTGTTCCACTTCAATTCAATGGAAAACATGAGGCCAAGAAGGTACAGAGAGACACTCTCATGAAGTTGAGCATCAATTATGTTGATAGGGGGCAGGGAGGTTTCTCTCTAATGGTTAAATGAGAGCAGTTTAGTTTTTGAAGCATTAAAAATTACAAGCCATTTCTTGCCCCAGTTAACCACTGATTTTCAAAACCAACAGCCAAGTTCACTTTGTCAGCATTGCCAGATTTGCTATTGAGACAAGAGTAAATGGTAGTGTCATCTGAATAGATGCCTACTTGAGAGTTGATGACATCAGGAAGATTGTTGATGAAGGTCAGAAACAGTGTAGGATCCAGGATAGAATCTTGGGGAACACCAGCATTCATATGAAAGGAACTGGAAGAAAGCCTGTTCAGGACGATCTTCATTTCACGATTTGATAGGAATAGTTGGCTTAAATGAAATAATTGTTCTGTAATACTGTAGCCCTGAAGCTTATATAGAAGGCCAGCATGTAAAACCCTGTCAAACACCTTTGAGATATCTAAAGTCAAGCTTTGGTATTATTATCAAGAGATATATTCAGTTATGGCTGCAAGCACATCAGCAGCAGACCGGGTAGAATGGAAACCATATTGTTTGTCAGAGAATAGATTGTGGGAGGTAAGATGCTTACCCACTTTGGCATTGGTTAAACCCTCAAAGACTTTGCCAAAGTGTGGTAGGAAACTGATAGGATGGTAGTTAGATAGGTCAGAAGAGTCTCTAGAGTTCTTAAAAACAGGGATGGCAGAAGAGGACTTGCAACAGGCTGGAAAGCAAGAATCAGCAAGGCAATAGTGGTATACTTTGGAAAAAACTGGAGCCAACTTAGGAATATATTTCTTAAAGACTATGGCTGGTATCCCGTCACTTCCACTTGCTTTATGGGAGTCTAATTTAGGGATGATTTCCAAGACCAACACTAAGGTTATGCATATATCACTCAGTAGAGCCTCAGTTCTAGGGGTAAAGTCAAGAGGACTCAAGTGTTGAGTTGGATGAGAATTTCTGAGCAAAGCATTCAGCCTCATCTGTTGCAGATGTTACGACTTCAAATTAATTGAATAGAGGAAGGACTGAGGATTGGCTGTTGTTCAGCACATTCTTGCAGAGTCACCAATAGTCTCTAGAACCAAACTTGTGGGATGCTTTACATTGTTTCATTCTATCAGAAAACAGTAACTTTGCTTCATTGGGGACACACTTGTACTTGTTACGAGCAGAGACAAAGAGACGCCTGTTGCAATCAGACATGTTGCCCTGGTACAGATGGAAGAAGTGATTCTTGTGGGCTATAACAGCTGAGCAAGTAGATGAGAACCAAGGAGATATATTAATAATATTCATACTTGTTTTTGTTATATGGTTAGTGTCAGGCCTTTTTTATTGAATTATTTGCTCCAGGGTATGAAAAATATTGTCTGGAAAATACCAAATAAGAACCTGGAGAAGCCCTTGTTTGGTTTTTCGTATTCCATCCTCTATTCAGTCCTACTATTAGCCATCTTGATTTTACAAGATGCTTGTTATTGGCCCAATTGACTATTAAAAGAGGAAAAAATTTTGCAGAGTTTGACATCATTTTGGGGTTATTTTTTATGCCCAAATCAGTGTATTTGTTTTGCTCATGCTAAACTCGCAAAAGCACAATATAGAATTCAGTATTATTTATCCCTTTTGTTAAATGTGTTAAAATTATTCAATTTTTTAACAAGAAAAATCTCAAATTGATGTAAAAAATTGTTGTAAAACTGTAAGCGATTTGGGATTACAAAGGAAATGTTTGTCACAGACTATTTCTACGTCCCAGAGAATAAATCACAAAGTTCAGATCCAAACATCGGAGGCAGAAAGAAATGCCGAAAACTCGATTTGCAGGTACTATCTCACAAATCACAATGAACATCACCAGTCAGAAAAATAACTGACTCTCCGATGAACGTGGTAGCCCAATTCCCCGAATTTTATTTTCTCTTTTGCTTTTATCAGCCAAGCATTTTTTTCATTTGTCAACAACTGGGAGAGGACGCTCAATTTTTGCATATCAAAATACTTTTATTGCAACTCCTGCGACTGACTTGTTTCTAAAATATTCCGTCTTCAGCATGTCATGCGGTATATGTGCCTGTTTTTTTGGTAAGTAATTTTCTTTTTCACCACATTTTCCATCATAGGATACACCCAACACACTCTCACTTGGTTTGACAAGGTGAGTCACCGTTTTCTTCGATATAAAAACATTGTTGATTTATTTAAGATGGAATGATCTATTATGACATGTCTCGAATTAGTATTTGGATACAATGTATTTTGATGTAATGGAACAACCTCTCACCCCCATGAGTAGTAACTACCTATAAGTATCTGTAAGTCAACGGACTATGGAGACTAGCTGGGGTCTGTTGAGTATGACTCAGACTTATGCAAGAGCTACCGACCTTCCAATAGTAACACTCACTCCTGGATTGTCTTGCGATGACCTTGTATATAGCTGTTACTTTTATTCTTATTGTATTGGTTTTTACAATAAACCTTTACTTATTTTATCCACCGTGTTTTTCAAGTATATATTCCTATTAGCACGGAATATAACAATACATAATTAAGTTACAATAAAATTTATATTTTATATGAATACTACATTATGAAAATTGAAATGTAGTTTTGTTGGGGATCCCTGTATCAAAGATTTGGGTTGGTTCTGATAGAAAATGATCTGAGTGAGGAAGCAGAAGGAAAGAACTTAGAATTGCAAGGGATAGAGGGAGGTGGAGAGCCATGATCGCCTACATCCTGAAAGGACAGAGCAAAAAGATGATAGATTCAGTGGGAGAGCATAAGATCCTTGTAACAGCCCTGCTGACAGCAATGATCATTGGTAAAGACCATGAAAAGTAGATGTAAATGGAGTCTGTTTCTTGCTTTGTACTGGGTAATACTGGATCACCTTGCTGATACAGATTTGTAATTACATAATAATGATGTAAAGTGAAAATAAATAAGCAGGATCTCATGTTTTATCTTTGAGCCTTTGTTTGTCTTCTGTTCAATTATCAAGTCTTAGACTTTAGGAATGTCTTTTGCAGATGAGAAATAGGAAAGAAGTGAAAGGGTTGAGGCTAAGATCTTTCCTTTCTTATCTACTCCCCCCCCACCACCACTACCACCAAGTACAAAAGCACCAGGGTTGTGAAAGGAACAAGGATTGGGTTGGGGGATCTGGTAAGTGGTTGAGAAGATGAAGGCTTTGCTAGGTTAAGAAAAAGTTTAGAAATCAAACAAAGTAAAAGACAATCACAAAATCCAGCCGAAAATAATGTTTATTTTTATGCACCAACAACACAAAAGACGGGTGTCGGTCAGCTGGAGGTGGGATGGCAAGAGAGACAAAAGAAGCAGCAGCAGCAAAGAAAGAATTGTTGGCTCCTTTTTGTATTTAATGGACAAGTTTTCTGTCGCCTGAAGGCTGAGGTCCAATGTAGTGTATGTTCGTTTGGATAAGGGACAAATGCTGTCCCTGTGAAATAAACTATCCACTGATAAATGCAAACAAGAAAGAAGAAGAAAGAGAAATGAGAGAGGATTTTTAGGAAGGAGTGGAAGGAATAGAGAGAGGTAAACTAAGTGAGAGAAAGGTTAAATAAAAAGAAATATAGAATGACAAAAAGAGTGGGAAGTGTAGATGAAAGGGAATGAAAAGATAGAGGGGGAGTAGAGTGAGAAAGAGAGGAGACAAAGCTGAATAACAGAGGTTGAAATAGTGTCAGAGACAACAGAAAGATAGGAAAGCAAGAAAGAAAGACAGGGACAATAGAGAGGTAAGAAGAGAGAAAGAGAGAGAGAAAACAACTGATGCAATAGAAAGGTAAAAAAAGAAAGAAAGAGAGAATAGAAAAGTTTGAAGAGAGAGAGAGAGAAAAACAGATGTAAGAGAAAGACAAGAAAAGAGAGAGAAAGACAGAGACAAAAGAAGGTAAGAAAAGAGAGAGAAAATGACAGATGCAATAGAAAGGTAAGAAAAGAGAGAGAGAATGAATGAATGAAATAATCAAAAGGTAAGAGGGAAAAATAGTGGAAGCATGAAAGAAAAATAGAGAGACTGGAAAAGAGAAAGAGTGCCAGAGAATGGAATGGAAAAAGAGAGAAAGAGAGGAGAACAATAAAAAAGAAAAGAAAGCAAAGAGGACAATGGAAAAGAGAGAATGAAAGAGACAGATAGATAAAAAGAAGGGAGATAGAGAAATAAAGACAGCTGGAAGAAGACAAATTGGGATGAAACTACACACATTATTTCCAACAAAATAAATAAAAAAAAAAGAACATGTATTCTATTACACATGACAAGGTTCTCAATATTCATTTGAAAATCAACTGCAATTTATGAATCAAGATTTGTAGAAGATGTTGCCATGATTCATCCAAGTTAGTCATGGTGCCCTATTTGCAGAAACCATGCGAGGAAGACATATATATATATATATATATATATATATATATATATATATATATATATTTACCCACATATTAAGTTGTTCAGACAATAATGTCTGATTTTAGAATAAACCTTCTGTATTATTATAATAGTTGCACAAAAATATATTCTTTGTCTTCTATGAGCCATGTTCCTTCAGAACATTAGTGATCATGGCTCTTCACAATTTCCTCTCTTTTTAATAAATATTGTCTTTTTGTTATCTCTCCTAAACCTTGTTCTGGCATCCATTTACTCGGTAGGTTATGCATTGTTTTCCTCTGTCTCTCTTGTCCATCCTGTGAGTATCAAATTTTCCAAGTCCTCTTTCCTTATGTGCCCCCAAAATTTCAACTATCCCTTTCTGATATTGAATGGAAGCATTCTTTTTGTTTCATTATCTGTAAAACTTTGACATAATTGGTCCATGGTATTCTCAGCATCCTTCTGTAGAAACACATTTCTGTTGCTTCATCTGTGAGGTGATTGTTCCGCATTCACTGCTATATGTGAAGACAGTCTCTTTGTTAATATTATACATATTATAACTTGGGAATAAAAGTTGATTCTAAAATCAGATATTATTTCCTGAACAACCTAATACAAAGGATAGGAAGTTATGGAGAGACATTAATTTTCAAACAGGTTAATATTTAAACTCAAGTATTTTACTTAATACACATGCACATCTATATGATGATTTTTTTTACAATCAAGATCATATTGTACAACGTTCAAAAGCTACTAAGAGGCACAGTATATGGGGATATGTGGGGAAGATAATGGTTGACGGTAGACTTGAACAGGTTAAGAATTCTTTCAGGGAAGAATCCTTTTGGGAGCCAGTTCTACAAAGCAGGGAAGAAACTGCTCAAGTGGAACATACATCTCACCAATGGAATATGAAGCGAATGAAGGTGGTTTGCTACAATGGGTGTGGCGTGGCATGCCATGTCTTAGCACTGAAGGCTAGAATTAGGTGGAACTAAGGAATATAGTTGTTCTGAACACTTTACCTGGAAATAGCAAAAGAGCAGTGAGCGGCTTGTAAAGTTTTATCTGTGAGAAAGGGATTGTAAGGTGGAAAATCATTTGTCACCCACAAAAATACAAAGACACTTTTAAACTCTATCAAGACTGCAAAGTGAAGGTCCTGTCCATATATGACAGCAGTATTCCATTTTTGGCCTGATCTGGCTCTTGTAAAGGTGGAGGGTAGCAGGAAGAATCAGGTGCTTACTGGAATGGTACAGGGGACTGACCATTTTCCCCAGCGTCTCTCCAGAAAGAACCCAGCCATTTAATATTGATGGAAAAATAGCCTACCTCAAATCTTTGTAGACTTCTAAATACTCCTCTTTAATAGAATCTCTTCCTTCCATGGTACGAAAGGATGTGCGTGGGGATTTAAGTTTTTACTAAAGCTGAGTGAAACAGAAAACTATATTTGTCTTCTTGGCTTAAATTTTATGATGTTGCCATTGATCTGCTTTATCATTGTTTAAAATCATTATTGCCATCAATTTTCAAAATAAATCAGAAAACTTCATTTCCTGTTTTATTTTCCTCCTGATGATTCACTTTTAAAACTTTTCCATTCATCTTTTATACGGAAAAGTCTATGGGTTTGATTTTGGAAAATAAAAGAAAATCAAAAATATAAAAATCATTGTGTCTTTTAAATTGAAACAAAAAGTATTTGCAATAGGATCTTCTTTATATACATTGTCTCTTGAGGACATAGGCGATCATAGCTCTTCATAATTTCTTGTCCTTTGCAGTTATTTTTGCTATTTCTAAACCCCGTTCCGTCATCCATGTTATCAAACACATCAAGTATGTGTTGCTTTCCTCTGTCCCTCTTGCCCTCAATATTTCCTGTGAGTATCACATTTTCCAAGCCATTCTTCCTCATTGTGGGCCTCAGAAATTTCAACTAACTCTTCCTGATATTAAGTATAAGTTTTCTTATTGTTTCCATTTTCTCTAAAACCTCATCAGTGCTCACATGTTTAGTCCATGGTATCCTCAGCATCCTACTGTAGAACCACATTTCTGTTGCTTGAAGTCTCTTCTTCATCTTTGAGAAGATTGTCTAGTATTTGCTGCCATACAGGAGGACAGATATCATGTAACAGTTCAGTCCTCTTTTCTTTGTTTATAACAAAGTTTTTCTATCTCTTAAGATTCTGCTTAATTTTTGGATTGTATCTTTGGTTATCTCAAGGTTTCTTCAGATTTTAGAAAAAAAAAATGCTTATTTTACAAGAGGATTAAAATAGATAAAAATATACAATACGCAAAGTCCTCTTTGAGGATCAATATCAGCAGCCATATCACATTCTCCTTAATCTTTGTAGTGAATTTTACAACATCTCATCACCACCAAATTAAAACAGATAGAAAATGTAGTTACTGCTGCTTGAAAAAAAGAAAACCCAATGAAGCAATGTTGAAAAATGTGCACAATGGGAAAAGAACTGTATCATTTTTTTCTTTGGTACCCTGAAAGCCCTTAAAAGGTCTACAATGGGTTGGAGTTTTAAATTTGCTCAAAGTTTTAGCCTTTGTAGGCTTTAGCCTACAAAGGCTACAACAAGATAACTAAGACACCATCTACTGACAGTTATAATTCAGATACAATAAAAAAAAAATCAGAAAATCAACAGCAGCTCAAAACTGCTACTTAAAATGATACTAATGCTACTTAAAATGATATCAGTGCTACTTAAAATGATATTAATGCTACTTAAAATTATATCAATGGAAAATAAAATCAAAGAACATTTCAGTCACTCTTTATTTTATTGGATAGTCTTGAACAAAATGTTAGTTGAAGTGATTTCATAGTCTGGAATGAACTTTAACATATTGGTAATAGTAATATTAGCCATTTCCCTATAAGGGAACATTTGGAATTCATTAACTGAGCAGGCAATACTGTTTTTGGTTGAAATTTATAAAATCTTTCTCTTAAAACAATTTTTTCTTTAGGAAAACAGCTTTCAAAACTCCAATGGCTGTTATTGCTCTTTTCAGTATTGATGGGGGTTTCTTTGCTAACCTTTTATTTGAAGTGGTATTGAAAGTTAACATCTTGTTTATGCCATTATTTTCTCTTCAAAGTGATGTGGAACTGGGTAACACTTATTCATTATGTTGAGGAAAGACAACATATGCAGATTAGATTATTTCTATAAATATAAGAAAAACAAAGTCAAGTGGCTGGGATGCATTCTCTGTCCTAAAACAAATTGAACCACTTCATGTTAAATATAAAACTGATTCTAAGCTCTTATCCATACTCTTAAATTTTGTTCTTTTCCAGATTATTTTTAGCTTAGGGAAAATCCAGAAGTTGCAAGAAGTCAAATCTAAATGTGAATGGAGGGTGGAGGTGACTAACAGGCTTGGGTGATGCAATGTTTTGCCAAAAAAAAACATGCACAAGATATGAAGAATAACCAGTTATTCAATATGGCCACATACTTTTCAGAAAGTCTGTGGAATGCCAGAACTTTTCTTAATTCCTGCACTGTCAAGGTATGCCTCTTAAGGTAAACAGGGCACTTTAACCTTGGATGGTATCTAGTCTATGAGAAAGAAAACCAGTTGGGTGTACATGTGACTCAAATGGTAAAATAGGACACTTTAACCTTGGGTAGCATCCAATCTATGAATAAGAAAACCAGTTGGGTGCACATGTGACTGGAATGGTAAAATAGGGCACTTTAACCTTGGGTGGCATCCAGTCTATGAGAAAGAAAACCAGTTGGTTGTATATGTAATTGAAATTGTAAAAAATGTATTACTTATATTGAAGCTTGGTTTGTCTATTCAATGCAATGGATCCTTCAGCAATCATATTTGATCACACTTTACAAGTGCATCAGAGAGCATGTCAAGAGAGTGAGTTTGACTGAAATAACACCTTAATCCACTCACACAGATACATATCTCTCTATATCTATGAATATGTCAGGTTAAGCTTAGGCCTACTACTGGTAACATGTAACCCAGTTCAACCTACCATAGGGATAGGTGGTTGGTGTCAAAATGGGCTCCCCTACTAACTTTTCTGATGGTGAGGAGGGTGACATGTCACACCACAGGATGAAAAACAAAACATGTCAAAGGGCGGATGAGCTTCTAGGAGCCTATATGTGTGTGTGTGTGTGTGAAAAATATATAGAAAATAGGAAAGAACTCGTTAGGTAAATAATCCAAAGTTCTTTAGTATTTTTGTTATTATTTTAAAAAAATAGTGGTCGATACAAAAGTAGAGCATAAATATAATTATTTATTTAAAAATATGATTCCAACACGCTACATAAGAGTTCTCATGTTTCAAAACAACAGCCAAAAACTTCAATATAATTATTTGAATTAAATTGAATTAAAGTACTAAACTCTGTTCCATCTTCAAGATGCTTATAAAACGCGTAAATTTCAGAAATAAGTAATTCCAAAAAAATTTTGCTTGAAGATGGAACAGAGCTTAGTACTTTAATTTAATTCAAATAACTATATTGAAGTTTTCAGCTCTTGTTTTGAAACATGAGAACTCTTATGTAGTGTGTTGGAATCATATTTTTAAATAAATAAATAATTATATATATATATATATATATATATATATATATATATATATATAAAGGATTAAATGAAAAAACGGACTTTTTAAAAGTGCTCAATATTTAGAATTAAATGGAGTGTAAATAAATTTTCTTTTAAATTGAGAAATCTACTTACTGTAAATTAATTTATCTATACTTTACTTGATTATTATCCTGACTTCACAGTTTCATGGTTGTAGGTTCACTTTTCAAAGGTTGTTTTGTTTAATGTCTGTCTTTTTTTGTGTTTTTTTTCATTCTGTCAGTGATGCATACTTGTTGATGTTCATTCACATGTTCATCAGTTCGTTCATAAATGCAAGTTCTCCACAAAAGTATATTTCCAATACACAAACAGACATCGGAGGATGAACAGATGCGTGTCTGTTCATCCTCCCGTACTTGCTCATAAATGCATCATTTCCACAAGAGCACACCTCTAATGTAATTGAGTTTCTAATGTATATATTGTAAATGTATATATTGTGTTTCTAATGTTGTATTTTTCCATTGTGTATTTTTAATTATTATTCTTTTGCATTTCATAATTATTACTTTTCATTGTTGTTTTTTTAATATATATAGACATACACATGTATATAAATTATTGTTATTTAATTAATCTGTATTATTTAAACTTAATTTGGGTTATATGATTCTAATACTTATGTCCCAATCTCTCTCTCTCTTTCTCACACACACACCCACACACACACATATATGATTCTAACATTTATATATATCAAAATTAAAATTAGATATTTGTTAAAATTTATGAAAAATTATGTTATGTTGATGCTTAACTTACAAAGTAGATATTTGTTAAAATGTCTACATTTACCCATTAATTCATTTCTTTTGTTTAATAATTTGTTTGATTGTTAAAATGTATTATATATAATTTTTCTTCTAGGCATAATTTACATGTTTTATTTTTTAATATTATTTAGAGGTACTTTTTTATGATGTGCCATTTGATTTTTGTAAATATATTTTTTCTTTTTGAGTCCATATATATATATATATATATATATATATATATATATATATATATATTTAGACAATGTTGTTTTGTTTGCATATCTATTTAATTTGAATGGCATTTTATGATTTTATATTATTATATAATATAAAAGTAGATATTAATGTCAACACATAAACGCGACAGTCTGTTTCATGCTAAACCCAATCAACAAACCTCTGTGGCACTTTTACGTGTTGTCATGGTTAACAAGCTTGTCTTGCTCAATTAATTAAGACTCAGTCATAAGTTTGGTACTCTCTGGGTACCCCATAATTTCAGCCTTGTACCACATCTAAGCTATGATTAAAAATCACCATCAATGTTCACTTTTATATTGACATATATTTAGCACTTTAACCCATAAATATAGCATACCTTAAAACTATAGTTTATCATATATTTAATAAAGAATAAAATCCAAAATTATCTCATATGAGGAATAGCCTATTTTGGCAGACAAAGATATCAGTTGTCTGTCTCATCAACCCTGGAGTGAACTAAGTTTGTGTCTTTACAGTTAGGAGAGGTGGGAAATAGAATTTAACTGTGACAGCTAAAAAATCAACCTATCAAAAAACTAATACAGAATTTGTCCATTGCAATGTTTCATTCAGACGAAAGGCACAAGACAGGAGTCAGAGGAGGTTCGATGGTATTTGTCTTAAAGGAAAGAGGTTTTAGAAAATTAAACCCAAATATTAACTGTATTTGTGCACATAGAAAAAGTATCATTAAAAAAATTATGTAATTTGTTCAATTTTAAATCCAAGAACATTTAAAAATATTTGAAAAACTTTCATTGGAAAGGACAGTATAGAGCACACTATTTTATCACTTTAAACTATTTTTATATGCGCTCTCTGGATCCCTGGAGAGCACATATTTTCTTTAATAATATTTCTTGAATATTCAGGCCAGTAGATGAAAATAAATAAATATACTGCTTAATAAATAAATGGGGTGTCTACACAAATATGAGTATCCACTAAAAATAACGTTTAAAGTTAAAAAAATGTTTGCATTGATAAATAATAATAGATTACCTTAGAAAATTGCTTTGTTTACATTTGGATACAAAACTGAGTAGATATGAAAATTTTGAGGAATTTAATACGAGAAGGATTTTATTTAAAGGTACATTTCAACTTTGCTTGATCAGTAAGGCTGCTCCATGGCTGAGTTGGCTAAGGCATGACGGTTTCCCTCTGCCCAGAGGGGTGCAGGCTCAAACTCTGCAGGACAGTGCATATCTTTTTAATAAGATTTCTTGAATATTCAGGCTGGTAAATGAAAATAAATAAATATACTGTTTAATGAATAAATGTACCATCTATGCAAATATCAGTATCTACTAAAAATAACATTTAAAGTGATAATAATTTGTCAGATTGATAAATAAAAATCCATATATATATATATATATATATATATATATATATATATATAAAGTGAACATTGAAGTCAACACAAAGAGGCGACAGGGTGTTTCATGCTAGACGCAATCGTCTAGCATGAAACAGCCTTTTGCCTCTGAGTGTTGACTTCAATGTTCACTTTTATATTTACATACACTCTGATATTGAGCACTTTATCCCATAATATAGCACACCTTAAGACTATATTTCTTCATATATATATATATATATATATATATATATATATATATATATGATTAATACAAATAAAATTTAACACTTAGCTGAGTGATGTTATATTTAGCACATTAACTCCAGAGTTGAACATTTTTGCAATTGCTCAATCCAATCTTCAGGAGGTTTTTTAACAATTGAATGCTGTTTTTCTCATTTTTCAAAATTTTTATACTATGTTTAATGTATAATATATATATGAAAGTAGTGCTGCTGAAAAGTTCTCAGCATAACTAAGAAACTCTTCCAAAAAAGATTCTAATATTTGGGCATGTGGTAAAATTTTAGGAAGTTAGCCTGGATGAGAACTTTTCACAATTATCTACTACTTCCTTCTTAGTAAACCAAACTACATAATGAATTTGAACCTCACACAGTAATCTTTACTCATTAAATTGTGCTATAGATAAACATATTTATTTGAAAAAATATTTCTAATTGCATAAAGAAAATGTAAAAAATAAAATTAATGCTATTAGGTTGGTGCAAAAATAATGACGTAATAATGTTGTTTTTTGACGTATTTTTTAACGTCAAAAAATGACATCATTACGTCATTATTTTTGCACCAACCTAATAAATTGTGAATTATTCCATTTTAATGGCTTCTTTCAAATAAGTCAAATTTTCACTTATATCTGCTCCTCAAGTTGGTAAAATTTTCCAGACACCAACTTTTCATCAAAATACAGTTTAAAAGAGAACTTGGACAAAGTTTATTTCCTGACATTTTTAGAGGATATAAAACATTCAGGAGAATTTCTTTATGCATGCAAGAATAAATATAAGAATTTTAGTTGAAAAAATAGAGTGTATATTTTTTAAGTATTTAGTTCGGAGTCTCTTAAGTAAATAATGTCTTGTAGGTGAGGGAAAGAAATTTTGGAGCTTGTAAACAGTGATGTGTTTGTCGATTTCAGACTATTGGGTGAGGTCAGTTTGTTCAAATGTTTGAACTAAATATAAGTCAACACAAAACTGAGGGAAACTGGAGTATTGGAAGATTGTGTTGCACTGATAGAAGGGAGGGCTGGGAGGGCTTGCTTATCACAAAAAGCAGCATTTACAATTCACATTTTTACTTATAGCTACATATCTTTTTCTACTTTTTTTAATTTCCACTTTGTTGATTTTAACACAATGTTTCAATGAATATATTCAGCTTTCATCAGGATTATATTGTACATGTGATCACTATACTATACATGTGATCACTGAATGTTTTATTGTATATAAGAACGGATGTGAAAAGATGGGAACTGACAATTTAAGCATTCCATTTCCCATCCCAAACAAAGTGTTTGAAGCGGTGCTGAGCGTCAACATCTTGATTAAGTCATTATTTTCTCTTCAAGTTACATGTGCTATCTAGTTTAGTTGTTGTTACTGATTAAAGTCCTCAAGCGATTTGGTTTTTATTATTTAGTACAGTTCTTTGTTATTCTGTAATGATGGTCCACAAGGTTCAAAGAACTACAGGGTTCATTTGCCCTAAGCCATTTTTAATCATTTATCTGAGAAAGCATTTGTATACAATTTACAGTGTTCATACTTCTGGATGGGTTTGGCATCATGCATGGCATCCATATGAAAGTCACAATCTGATGAGACTATTTAAGAACATGACTCGAGTTTTCAGGTTAATATTTTATTTTTATAGTAGCTTGCGATATTGGGTAAATCTCCTGCAATCACAGCCTATACTATGTTCAATTTCCTCCAACACTAAATTTGTTATAGCTGATTCATACATCAACATATTTCAAGTGGTTTGTATTTATTAATTCCATACACCCTGAATTTTTATGATGGATTTCATTCCAGTTCTGGATCCTAGTTTCTGTTTTGGAAAATTTTGTGATGTCAACAAATACTCATTGCCATTTTTGTGATGCCAACGAATACTCATTGCCATTTTTGTGATGCCAATGAATACTCGTTGTCACTTTTGTAATGCTCATTGTTGTAGAGCCTTTGTAATCGCAGATACAACTATAGTATGCCATTGAACAATGCTGGTGTCAGACGCCTTCGAATAGCACTTGCACTAATAGTACTTGCTCGATAATACTCGCTTGAATTGTAGCCACTGAATAATAATCAGTATAGAGAATAGAATAGCGATCTGTATAGTAATAGAGAATAGAGGAGGAAGAGTTATCTGAATAGTAATAGGGGATAGAATAGAAATATGATCCGTATAGTATAGAGGATAGACTAGAATTAGCGATCAATTAGACATCACGCAACTTCCTATAGATGCGTGTCCTCTATGGTCACTTGATCCACTTTATTCAATAATGGAATCACCTGTGTTTGCTCACTGGCAATCTCTGTTCAAAGACAGGTGTTGGCAGTGACACTTTATTTCTATATAGCGGAAAAGTTTATCTTGTGTCTTATTAATTTTTTTTTACTTCCTATTATATTAGGTTGGTGCAAAAATAATGTTTTTTGACATTAAAAATACGTCAAAAACGACATTATTTTTGCACCAACCCAATATAAACAAATGATGTTTATTTTTTTTTGTTCAAGATCAATCTTATCTCAACTATGAATACCTATGTCATCAGCATCATCCCATTCAGTATATTGGCCCCAGAAGGGAAATCAAGATCATTGCCTTCTATTGATATACTGGTTTGGGATATGATATGGAATGCTTAAATGATCAGTTCCCGTCTCTTCATGTCTATGTAGGAGATAGTCAAGGAAAAGATTAAACTGACTGGAACTCTCATTTCGTCATCAACAGACATGTAAGATTTTGACTTTGGACTAATAAAGTTCCTCTATTGGATCAATGCATTCAGTGGATTCAAAGTTTAGAAAGTGGATTCTAAGGGATGAGAAGAGAAAATAGTCATGTGCTGCTACGAAGTTGACAGTAGGTAAACAATTTCCTATAAGAGGGGTAGGAAATCTCTTGGAATTGTTTGATGATATATATGCCATCATTACATCCCTAATCAGAACAAAACCCAAACTGTGTTGTGAGTAGCTGACTTTGAAAAAATGATGAGAGTCTAGTTAATACAATGTATATGATGTCATAAATTAAGTAAAATTTAAAAATTATGCATATATATATATATATATATATATGAAGAAATATAGTCTTAAGGTGTGCTATATTTATGGGATAAAGTGTTCAATATAAGAGATAGAGCGTGTGTAAATATAAAAGTGAACACAGAAGTCAACACTTAGAGGCGACAGTCTGTTTCATGTTATATGCAATCGTCAGGCCTGACGATTGCATATAGCATGAAACAGACTGTCGCCTCTAAGTGTTGACTTCTGTGTTCACTTTTATATTTATATATATATATATATATAAAGAGAGAGAGAGAGAGTATATCGAAAATATATTTACAAACTTTGTGGTCAGGTTCCTCACACAAAAACCAGGACAAAAATCTACATAAACATATGTCCACAAATCCTTCATTTTTGAGTTATTAAGTTTAAGGTTTACAGTTGACGCTGTTAAATGTGCAATCCAAGTTACACTCCAAAAATGCTTTTAAAAACTTTAGGGGTGGGTTCCAGTTTTAAATGTTTTAAAATTCAGTATCAAGATCACATTATTATTAAGTGAAAACTGTATTTACTAATCATAAAGGGAAAAACTTAATACAAATCACCAATAAGAGTGTGTTGAGGGACATTTGGTTATGATGGATCAATTGGTAATAATGAATACCACTGGTCCTGTGCTATGGTAATTCTGTTTACAGTAACAGTCATAACAGTTATATTAATAATGTTGTATGAGTAAATATTGTTATGGAATCAGGTTAGATAAAAGTAAATGCACAAAAATGGAAGAGAATGTAAGACAAAAGGACAGGTGTTTTCATGAGACTTCTTCCAACCATTACAGTGATACATTATTGGTGGACACAATCTCAACAATATTAAAAATACCGATAACACAATGCCAATAGCAGATATAGAAAGGAAATTACAGGAACACCTCCAGAGGCTGTAGTGTGCAGAAGGTGGGGTAGATGATGCAACAACCCTGGGTATCCATATTGGGAGGGCATCCAATCAAAGATTGGAATAAAAATTTACTTCATATTTAATTTGAATAAAGAGTTTATTTCATGTGTCATCTGTTTTTACAGATTTAAAATGTCTTCCTTTCTCACATTTCACAGTACTAGGCCCTATAGGCTCCCCTACTTGTGTCTATGGGATATACAATTAAGGAGATGGCCCCAGCTATCTCCAAACTTTTGTGCATCATTGTTCAGAAGGTAATGAAGAAAAGCAAGAAAAAAAGATAAACATCAATTGGAATAATATATAATTGTCACTTTCACAATGCCATAACTTTCTTTTATGGTACTTAGACTCTATGAATTCAAGCACGGTAATAGATTGGTAGCAAACTCTCATTGTTTTAGAGTTGAAATGATTAGATGTAGCTGTAAGTTCTATGCTGAAGTTTCTTCTGCCACGCTTCTTGATTCCCACTCAAATTTGATCTTTAAAAATTTAAATGCTGTCTACTTAATTCTTATTCATTTTTGTTCTCTCTTCTTAATAGTATTTTTGTCTCATATTCTTTAACATTTGATTCTTAGTGGCTTTATTGCCTTGCTTGGGGTGAAATGATTAAAAAAAACCCAGCTGAAATGCAAATAACAAATTAGATAAAAATCAAGCAAGTACACAAATTTAAATATCTAGGAAGTGTTTTAATAGAAGATGGAATAAGGACCACTGAATTCTGAAAGCATACTGGTATAGTGAAAGATGCTTTCCAAAAACTAAGCAAAGTATTAAGAAAAAGGAAAATTTTGTTAGAAACAAAGAGTACTGGACTGTTATGTAATATCCATACTCTGCGGGGAAAAAAGGAATGGCTTATCTCCCAAACGCCCTCGCGTCTGTCTGGCCTGTGGGTTAAGAAAGGAAAGGATCCAAGATAGCGGCCGTGACTTTTAATATTTATGGTCTCGTGCGGTCACGCAAAGTCGCGTTACACGCATGGTAATAAGGTGTTTCTGGACTCCATAAAAGCAGGTCACTTGGAAAAATGAGGAGAACAGCATTTCACCAGTGTTTGGTGTACATGGCTTTGCGTTGCAGCGTGTGAGACATTTTCCGACGGAAAGAGTTGCGTCCCTTTCACCCTTGAATTTGACACCCTTGCTACAAGCTATTTCGGCCATTACTACAACATGGACAGATTCAACTTGAAGTTGATACCTGAGTTCGACGGTTCCCCTGCTGGCCTGTCTGTGGTCGAGTGGTGGGAAAAGGCCGAGCGGGTCTGCCGGCTGTGTAAAGTTAAAGATCCCACACTGGTCATCCCTCTGAGGCTCACCAAAGGAGCTTACGCCGTGTATCAGCAGCTCAGGGATGACGCGGACTTGGAGGAAATTAAGCAGGCTCTATACGTGGCATTCGATGCGGACCCCTTTGTCTCCTGGAGGCAGTTCACCAAATGGTGGCTTGGGCCAGATGAAATGGTAGATGTCTATCTGGCCGATTTGAGGAAGCTGGCCGCACTGTTCGGTGGAGCAAGCGACCAAATCCTAGGATGTGCCTTTCTGGCCGGACTCCCAGACAACGCCAGTCGACTGCTATGAGCATCGTCAAGGCTCAATGACCTGGGGCTAGACAAGTTACTGGCCAGAGCCCGGAATATTCTGAAGGACGACGCGGAGCCAGTCTCAGCAGCTGTGGAAGCACCCGCACCGCCAACTGAGGACACAAGGTGCTATAAATGTGGCGAACTAAACCACTTCTCCAAAGACTGCCGAAGCCGAAGCAGTGCGAAGGATACGCATAACCGAGGAACACGGAGACGTATGCGTTGCTACAGGTGCGACAAGCTGGGCCACATAGCAAGAAGCTGTCCGGGAAACGGGCAAGGGGAGTAAGCTACAGCGCCAGACTTCTCCCCAGATCGCCGCTGAACAAGACGCTACCCGCAGTGAGCGTGCGGATTAACGGGCGTGAGCGCTTCATGCTTGTAGACACCGGGTGCACCCAGACCCTTGTGCGCAAGGCATGTTGTGACACGTGGGATGAGAAAAAGATTCCAATTCTGACTGTTGGCGGGGGCTCGCTAGCCTCTTGTGGAGTGAGTGTCATCCACACAAGCATCGGCGATGGGCCTGCAGTAGCCGTACAAGCCCTGGTCGTGGACGGAGAACTGCTCGGCCATGATCTGCTCCTGGGAATGGACGTCATCAAAAAAGTGGGTGGCGTCCATGTTGACGAAGAGGGTCGGGCGCGTTTCACTGAAACTGGTCTTGCTCTAAGTGCAGCAATGGAGCTAGAACGGCCTGACTTTCGTGCGGAATTCGACCAGCGCACAAAGTCCTGGACGGTTTCCTGGAAATGGTCGGATGATCAACCGCCAGAGAAGCTGTACAACAGTGTGCTAGAGTATAAAATCCCCCCCGCTAGCTCGTGCGGAATACGACAAGGAGTTGCGAGCCTGGATTAATAACGGGTGGTTGGTTCCTTATCCAGAGAAGGAATTGGGGCCCCCGAAGGGCCTGATCCTGCTAATGGCGGTTCTCCAGCACAACAAACAAAAGGTGAGGCTGGTGCTCGACTATCGGGAACTGAACGAGCACGTGGACCCTTTTACAGCCCGCGCGGACGTGTGTACCGAGAAGCTAAGGGAATGGCGACAGGCAGGATCAAATGTATCTGTGCTGGATCTTTGCAAGGCATACCTTCAAGTGCGTGTGCACCAATCACTGTGGCCCTATCAAACTGTGCTTATCAAGGGGCAAAGGTATTGCCTGACCCGCATGGGGTTTGGACTCAATGTGGCGCCATCAATTATGCAGATGATTGTTGACGCCATTCTGACGAAGGATGAGCGTATACGGCAGGCAACATCTGCATATATTGATGACATGTACGTGAACGAGGGAGTCATATCTGCGGCGCACGTGAAGGAGCATCTCTACAACTTTGGCCTCCTCAGCAAGGAACCGGAGAGGCTGCAGGATGGTGCACGAGTGCTTGGTTTGCAAGTCTGGGGAGAGGATGACGTTCTGTATTGGAAACGGGGAAACGAGGTCCCAGACATGCCCACCGTTGTCACGCGGCGAAGCATATTTTCCTTGTGCGGCAAGTTAGTTGGGTACCTTCCTGTAGGTGGCTGGCTGCGTGTTGCGGTGGCGTTCATCAAGCGGAGTGCATCTGATGTCACCACTGGATGGGATGATGAAGTTCACAACGACCCTCTTCTCACCATGATGAGGGAGGTCCTCACTAGAGTACGCAAGGAAGACCTCAGTGTGTGGGTTGACGCAAGCTCTCTTGCAACCGGTGTATCGATAGTTCACGATGGAGCCATGGTGGAAGATGCTTGCTTGTTACATCCAGAAAAGGACTCCCAGCACATAAACCTAGCAGAGCTCGATGCTGTCATCAAGAGGATCAACTTGGCGATCCTATGGAAGTCGACCACCCTGCATCTGTTCACGGATTCTGCTTGCGTCTATAATTGAATGTCGGATACCCTTACCGGGAGGGCCAGGGTGCGGACTAAAGCCGCCAGCGAGATGCTTATCCGATGACGGCTCAACACGATCGTGAAGCTGGTGCAAGAGTACGCACTGACAATGGAGGTGTCCCTGGTCAAATCTTGCCTCAACAAGGCAGATTGTTTAACGAGGGTGCCCCAAAGGTGGCTTGACGCCACTAAGAAAGCTATTGAGCCCGGGCAACCCGCCTGCGCTGCGTCCATGAGTCCCGTTCGATCTAATCGGATCAAAGAAGTCCACCAACAAAGTGGGCACCCTGGAGTCAAGTGGACCCTGTATTTCGCCAAGTTGGTTGACCCAGGAGTACAAAAGACAGACGTCAGAAGGGTGGTCAGAAACTGCATGGCGTGCTAGTCTATAGACCCAGCACTCGTTCACTGGAAGAAAGGGCAGCTGAGCGTGAGGAACCACTGGAGCCGGCTGGCGATAGATGTTACTCACTACAACGGTGAGGATTTCCTGACGCTCATTGATTGCGGTCTATCCAGGTTTGCGATATGGCGGCTGCTGCGTCGGCAAGATTCAGCCACCATCATCCGTCAGTTAAACAGTATCTTCCTTGAACGTGGCCCCCCCAACGGAGATATTAACCGACAATGGCACCGCATTCAACAGTGAGCAGTTCAGGAGGTTTGCGGATGCCTGGGGAGTGCACCTACGGTTCCGGTGCGCCCACGTACCGAGTGGAAATGGGATCATCTAGCGGAACCACAGAACCGTCAAGACCATCGCAGCCAGGAAGGGCTGCGCGGTGTCTGAGGCGGTCTACTTGTACAACGTGACCCCGAAGGATGATGTCTCACCCTCTACAATGCCAGCCGACACATTGCATAGGTACCACGTCAGAGTGAAGGGCATAGAGACCAACCCGCTGACGGAACTGAAAGTAACCGGAGAGAGGCTGAAGAAAGGCGATGTCGTCTGGGTTAAAAACCCGCGCAACAAGTGCACAACGAAATACGGAACTGGACGCGTGACTGAGGTGATCAGCCCACAGGCGGTGCAGGTCGACGGTGTGCCCCGTCACGTTAAGGACCTGCGGCCGGCGACGCAGTTGCAACCATCGCTGGACGACAGGAGTGAATCGGAATCTGAGACCAGTGAGGCATCGCTCTGGTTCATGCCAGCTCCATCAGGCAGTGACTCAGATATCAGCAGCCTTCCAAGGGACGCAGTGTTTTTCGACCCTCAGACCGCGGACATGAGCGCAAGCGACGATGAGGCTCGCAGCGTCCCTCTTCGAAGAAGCACCCGGCGAAAGCGATCGCCGCCTTCCTGTCACCTCTGTGATCATGAGATCAGTGGGGAGTGTGGGGAAAAAAGGAATGGCTTACCTCCCAAATGCCCTCACATCTGTCTGGCCTGTGGGTTAAGAAAGGAAAGGATCCAAGATGGCGTCCGTGACTTTTAATATTTACGGTCTCATGTGGTCACGCAAAGTCATGTTGCACGCATGGTAATGAGGTGTGTCTGGACTCCATAAAAGCAGGTCGCTTTGAAAAATGAACAGAACAGCATTTCACCAGTGTTCGGTGTACATGGCTTTGCGTTGCAGCGTGTGAGACATTTTCCGACGGAAAGAGTTGCGTCCATTTCACCCTTGAATTTGACACCCTTGCTTTATGGCAATGAATGCTGGACAATTTCCTCAGAAATGAAGAAGAGACTTGAGGCAACTGAGATGTGGTGCTGCAGAAGGATACTGAGAATACAATGAACTGAACATGTCAACAATGACAAAATTCTAGTGAAAATGGTAACAAGAAGGACATTTATACTTAAAATCAGAAAGAGATTGTTAAAATTTCTAGGGCACATAATGAGGAAAGAAGACTTGGAATGTTTGGTGCTCAGAGGACAGATTGAAGGCAAGAAGGACAAAAGGAAAGCTTGTATAAATGGTTGGTAGAACAGGGTTTAGGAGAGATAGCAAAAAGATAAATTTTACTAAGAGCTTTTAAAATTTTTTTTTTACAATACTGTTCATCTTGTGCAAAGCCCGAGCCACTCAAGGTAGACAGTTACAGAGTAAGAGGCACAGTTTACATGGATATGTGGGGAAGATAATGGTTAACCCTAGACTTGAACAGGTTAAAATTGAAGTGATTGGATAGATCATTCTCTTGAGTGTTGGTTCCACAAAGTCACAGTTCATAGGAAGAAGCTGCTTGAGTGGAACTTCCATCTTACCAATGGAATACAAAATGAATGAGTGTGGTTTGACAGAATGTCCTTGGCATGGTGGGTTTTAGCCATGAAGGTTAGAACTGGTGGAACTAAAGAATGTAGTTCATATGAACACTTTGCTAAAAATTAAAGAAAGTTGCAGGGAGCCATGATCAATGTCCTGAGGGGACACCAGTACATAGAAGAAGAAGGCATGATTGTTTGAAGCAAAATCATTGCTTACAGTGTAAGGGATAAAATTAGCCAACAGGAGACCTCAAATTTGTATATAAAATGATAGGAGATTTTTGAGCTCACATTTTTTTTAAAAAAGCATATCTTATCTGATGACAAATACAGATCTTTCTGCCTAGGATTTCTTTCATCTTATTTGTTCTTCATTGCAACTCAACAAGATCATTATTTCCATTTCCCTTTGTTCAGTATGTGGTATGGAGAGCAAATCAAATAATCCTCTCATAAGATTTGAACCTGTATATCTTAGAAAAGCTGACCTAAAGTAGTGTCTTGCTTATTACAGTACAAAATACCACAAATAGGAATCATCCAGATTTAGCCTTTATCTATATTCACTATTTCTTTGAAAACCAAGATGTTGTCATCATGTCTATTTCCCTCTTATATTTACAGGATTAGATATAATAATACAGGGGGTCCTCAACTTACGATAGAGTTCTGTTCCTATGATGTATCATAACGTGATTTACTGTGAATAAGCACTTACAACACTCACCTATGTAAATGCAGCAATAAAGTAATAATCTAGAACATAAAAACATATTTCTATGACATATGTTAACACAACTATGGCTAAGAAAACACATACATATAATACATATAATGAAATAAAAATATAATACATATAATGAAATAAAATGAAAATAATACATAAAATGAAATGGAATTGTTTTAACCTGCTTGTCCATATATTGCCAGTGAAGTCATTGGTAGATGAGATGACAAAGTATAAGATCTTGTCTCTCTTGCAGTACTCAGAATCAGCAGTACATCTGGAGACTAAAAGAAAAACAAACTCATGTCTGTTTTTCACATTTATTAAGAATTCACCAACTTATAGTACAGAAAAGGGTAATTCAATATATATATATATATATATATATACACATGTTTTAAATGATAGTCAAATGATTTAAGCCAAGCACCCAGCCAGTCACTGTTTCTCCTTTTACAGAGTATTTAACAATGTCTAATTTCATTTCCATGGTGATGGCTTTGCTTTTCTTCAAAGCACTGTCATCAAAAGAGGTTACACTATACTTGGGAGCCATAATGAAAGGCAGTAAGTTTCCATAAACACAACACAAATGAAAGAGAGTGAATGCACAACAATCCAATATGATGTACAACCAGGAAATGACTCACATGACCTTATGTACGAGGTAAATAGGATAAGTACAAATAAGATTAGTGGAGATTGCATTATAACCACAGATTATTGTAGGTTGGGATTGTTGGAACTGGGGGACTTACTGTATTCAAATTCCTTATATGAAGCATTATAATTTTGACCATTATTTCTTTCCTTTTGTTTCTGTCTTTTCCTCCATTAGGGATGTATTCATGTTCAAATTGGTGTTACATCCTCAAAATTCTACTTAGGAAATATATTTATGATTCAAACTTGTTTTCTGCCAACAGATCTTCAGAGTTTTTTCACTTCTTTTCATAGGCCCAGTGTACATTTTCCTTAAATCATCATCATTAGTCCCATATTATTATTAATATTTTATATTTTTACTTTTATTTATTAATGTTGTATCCCTACAGAGGTTATAAACAAACAAAGGTGATACTCGAATGAAAGGAACAGCAACATGGGTGTAGATGAAAGAAAGAGAGGTTTATTGTAAAAGAGAATACACTACTGAAAGACAGGGAATTGGTTAGCAAGCTAGTAATTCCCAAAGCAAGTCACTAGGTATATCCTGTGCTCACTATTTTTTTTTTTTTTTTTTTTTTTACAATGGGTTAAACACGAGATTAGTCTTCTGTGCCCCTCCAGCCATATACCTTGCTATGGGATCAGAAACTAATTTGATATTAAGCAGGAAGAGATGAAAGAACTTTGTCCTAAAACAATCCATGAATTTATTTGTGTTGTATCCTTCAAGAGGTTACAAACAGACAAAGGTGATACTCAAGTGAAAGGAACAGCAACATGGGTGTAGATGAAAGAAAGAGAGGTTTATTGTAAAAGAGAATACACTACTGAAAGATAGGAAATTGGTTAGCAAGCTAGTAATTTCCGAAGCAAGTCTACCAGGTATATCCTGTGCTTACTATATATATATCTACTAATATAGTCAGTCCACATAGGTGTTAGGGAGAGTGGGACATTCCATTAGAACACCACCACCCCCAAACTAATTTTCCGATAAAATTTTGCTCAATACCTCTTCTTTTTGAAGTCAGAAAGATTTATTTATCACAATTAAATCAAGATTTTCAAAGGGATGTAGATTTTATAACCGATTTCACAAAACTTCACAAATATTCAATATGTGCACCACTTGTGACATGACATACATCAAGTCAGTAGTCCATCTCCTGCCAAACACGCTGTAGCATGTCTTGCGTAACATTCTCTGGCAATTCAATGTAGTTTTATCTCAATGAGAATCTACTAGGAAGATGGATTGGGTGTGGCAGTGATAATGACAATGTGCTGTTGAAATAGCCACCATATTCAGCTAACTTGACACCTTATGATTTTTTTTTTTCTATGGGGCTAAGTGAAAGAACAGATCTACATTCTCCTCTTCCTACAAGCCTAGAGGAATTTAAGCAGAGAATCACTAAAATGCTGGAGAATGTTACACAAGACATATTACAGTGTATTTGGCAGGAACTGAAATATTGACTTGACATGTGCTATATCACAGGTGGTGCACATAGTGAAGTTTTGTGAAATAAGTTATAAAATCTAAAACCCTTTTAATATCTTGTTCAAATAAATGACAAATAATTTATTCGGCCTATACAATTTTGTTTGCTTGGAGTATGTAGTTAGTCAGAAATTCACATATTAAATGATGTCAGTTTTTGGGGACATCCTGTATATTGGGACAGTGACCAGAAAATGTGATCTCAGATGGAATGGCAAGACCACATTCTAAATGTACAGCAACATTCCAATCTTTATGACCATCAAATAACAAGGATTTATATTTTTCACTGAACCTTCATAAAAATCTACTATGATCCAATTTCCTTTGTAGTTGTTACAATAACACAGCAAAAACAGCACATTATAGGGAAATATTTATTTGTGTAATATAGTTAAAATGCTCTAATTTGCATAATAAAGCAATTTTCAGCTTAATTTGAAACTGTCTGCATTCAAACTCATTACATCAAAATAATAATCTGTATAGAGAAGTTTTTTAAATGTTAATTTTGGATTTATTTCCCTTATTTTTATGCAAATTCTATAAGAATAAAGTGATATAGCACTAAGCTTAATGTTTGCCAATGTTGGTCTTTAAACAAATTATTACACAAGGGGCAAGTGAAGCCTTATTCAAAGTTTTCTAATATCTTTTGAATTTTTATTTTAAATTTTCACCAAATTTTAATTCTTTGTGTTTTTCTTCAACTAATCAAGTCTAACTATGGGAAAGTGTTAATGCAAAGATACAACAGCCAAACTGTTAATACAACTATCTAAAGTACGGAAAAGTAAAGGTAGTTTGCAATGAGTCAGTTGATGATTTTTTAACTTAACAAAGGAATGAGCAAATATTATCAAAATTACATTTTTGTCATAGGTGAGCCCCATGTAGGTCTAGCAATGTTATACTGTCCCATACACTGTTCTGTTTTTTTTTATCATATTTTCAAAGGACATTATCATCTTGTACTCATGGTAAAAAGAAGATAAGAAAAAATATTACCCTGAGCAGAAACTCAAGATAATAGTATCATATTTTTATACAGGATTTTTCTTTTATAATATGTGCACTGGAATGTACCCGCTCCATTCTAAGTTGAGATGTATCTGCATTTATAAATTAAAACTTCATCATTGTCAAGCAAATAAAACTACACTGTAATGAAAACTATCCCAGACTGACATGCACCTGGTTGATACCTGCCACCTCTTTCAACTTTTTCACTATCCAGCAGTAGTTCCGGTCAATTATTTGAATCTCTTCTTCGGAGAGGGTAACATGTGTTCTTTTCTTTATAGTCAGCCACATGGCCCGGCATGTACAAGCCTGAACCACCCAATTGGTATGTGTGTGTTGTGTGTGGAGGAGTCAAGTTTGTTTGGGGACCCCAGACAGTGCTTTGTGACCCATGCTATCTTATCAACATTTGCTTTTTTTTCTACCTACATTTATTTATGTTATAAATTAAACTCAGCACAATGACTACTAAAGGATGATAAATTTTCTGTGGATTTTAATGTCATTCTGGGGTCTCTTTTTCATTCAAATCCATGAATTAGTTTTGCTCATGCTAAATCTATGTACACTACATAAAATACACTCTTTTTAATGCATAATGTTGAAAGTGTTAAAATTATTCAGCTTTTTAACTAAAAAAATCTCAAGTTGGTGTTAAAAATTGCTGCAAAACATGGAAGGATTTATTATGACATGTCTCTAATTTGTATTTAAGTACATTGTATTTATTTTCAATTTTTCTAGCTGAATTGTTCACCTATATTGCATACTAGCAGTAGAGCCCGGCATTACCTGGGGATGTAACAGAAAGAAATAGATCAAGTATCGACCATCATAAAGACTGAAAAATAAAATTGACAATTTTTAAAGCATTCTGAACGTAAAAATAAAGAAAAAAAGTGTCCAAGACAATAAGAAACACTACCTGCCAAAAAAAAAGAAGTGAAGTTTTGTTGAAATCGGTTGAAAAATGTAGGAAATCCGATCCCATATATAAACGAACATACACACACAAACAACCTGGGTTTTATAATAAGTATAATTTGATATGAGTTGTCCTCCTTTCATTCTCATGATGCCTCTTAATCGTGTTTTCAAATTGATTTCATGCAAAAACAATTCTGTTTTTTCAATTTTTGGCACTGTTAGAACCACTGCAAGGTAATTTTACGTAGTCCTGTGAAGTTTTGTTGAAATCGGTTGAAAAATGTAGGAAATCCGATCCAATATATAAACGTACAGACTCACACACATAATCTGCATTTTATAATAAGTAAGATGATCCATTATTGTACATAATTAGGTTACAATAAAATATGTATTTTTTTATGAATACTACCTCATGAAAATTGAGATATAATAGAGACCCTTGCACCAGCCTTGGTCAGCTGTGCCAAATCTTTTTACCTTGATTTTGGCTATGGCTTTCTGATGTTCAGAAAATCTGATTTTACGAGTACAGTTAGTTTCCTCATCTTGTTTTTTATCTTTTGTATGGGAGGTTATGAATACAATCCTTTCTCAAACATTTCTCGTGATAGGAACAAATTCTTGTAAGGATTGTGTAAAATATTGTTTTACAACTGAAAACCAATCTGATGTTGTAATATCGATAAACCTTCAAAGTTATAGACAATTGGGAAAAAATTAATTCCCAGTCAAGTGATAGAGTAAAAAAAGAATTCAGTAAAAAAAAAAAAAAAAAAAAAAACCAGAAAAACCCCACTTGTTTCTGAAACTTGTTTTTACTGAAAGATGCTGAAGGACAAACACAAAGCCTTTTAGACAATTCTGATTGTCTTTTTAAAAGGGTTGCTACAGACCCAGATTTGAGTTACAAAAACAGGAAATAGATTTTGTACCTTAAATTTTTTTTCTTCACTTTGACTCAGTTGGCAGTATAAAGTGCAAAGTGTATGTTTTTTTCTTTCTCTTCCCTTTCTTTTTTTTATCTTTTATTCTTTATTCTTCATTTATTATCAAAGATTGATGTCAGATCTGAAATGTCCTTATTGACAAATGAAGACAGTGAGTGTTCTGAAGGAAGTTTAAAAAGAAAAACATTAAAGAAAGATGGAGGTCTTAGAATATATTAGGGGCCAATCAATAGACAGGTGTTGGTTTGTTACTATATAAAATCAGGAGGGACAGGGACAAATACCTGTGGGTTGGGATAAGTACCGCTTCACCATGTCTTTCTACGGATGGGAGAAAGTGGGAAAAGTATCAAAAGGGCAAATGTTGGCTTGAGTCAGTAAAAAAGAATAGGAAAGAAAGAAGAAATGGTTAAGTGGTTGTAGTGGGAGGTAGGAAGAGAGTAGAAGGAGGAGGAAGAAGAAGAAAGGAAAGAAGAGGAATAAAATGAAAGATTTTACTGTTCAAAGAAAGGAAACTGGAAGAGAAAGTGATCAAAAAGTGTGTAAAAGAATGAAATATTGAAGGAGAAAGAGAAAACCCGAAGGAGAAGTTTGTGGGGAAAAAGATGAATGAATAATGTGGAAAGAAATATGAAGAAAAAATAGAAGTGGAGAAAATATTGAAAGAACGAGAGAAGTGATGAAAACTCAAGAAAAATGAGGAAAATTTTAAAGTGGAAGGAAGAAAAATAAAGAGAAGCTTTCAAAGAAAGACAAAAAGGAAAAAAATATAAAGAAATGAAAGAAGAGACAGAGAGAGAAGAAAATATGAAGGCATAAAAGAGGAAATATGAAAGAACAAAAGGAAAAAAAGATAAAATAGATGAAGGAATGAAAGAAAAGAGAGAGAGAAAACATATACGAAGGAATGAAAGAAAAGAGAGAGAGAAAACATATACGAAGGAATGAAAGAAAAGAGAGAGAGAGAAGACATATATGAAGGAATGAAAGAAAAGAGAGAGAGAAAACATATACGAAGGAATGAAAGAAAAGAGAGAGAGAGAAGACATATATGAAGGAATGAAAGAAAAGAGAGAGAGAGAAGACATATATGAAGGAATGAAAGAAAAGAGAGAGAGAGAAGACACAAAAAAACAAAAACAAAAAGGAAAAAATACGAAGGAATGAAAAAGAAAGAGAAAATATGAAAGGAAAAAAAGAAAAAATATATGAATGAATGAAAGAAATGAGAGAGAGAGAAAAAATATGAAGGAATGAAAGAAAAGAGAGAGAGAAATATCAAAGAATGAAAGAAAAAAGTGAGAGAAAAAAATTGAAGGAATGAAAGAAGAGAGAGAGAAAAATATATAAAAGAAAGAAAGAGAGAGAGAGAGAGGAAAAAATATAAAAGAATGAGAAAAAAAAGAAGAATATAAAAAATAATTTTCAAAAGCAAACAGTTTAAAACAAAAACAGAAAAATAAAACTAATTTAAATCCTTACTGTGTGACACCAGTTTTTAGAAAAAAGTTGGACAAGCAGCAAACATCTACACTCACCTTGACACTCTCTCTGACACAACACCCACTCTCTCATTCATTCTATCTCAACTTTATGTACACATTGTCACACAGACACACCATTCTCTGGTACATGTACACACCTTTTCTCTTACACACACACTTTTCCATAGACACACTCTTACACATATATACACATTATCTCTCAGATGCACACACTTTTCTTACATATACCCAGTCTTCCTCACACACACAAATAAAAACACTCATACATACTTTCTCTTAAAGTACATCCATGCATTCTCTCTTGTATATATGCAAACATACATATTCTCTCTCTCTCTCACATATAAAGGTAAACACATGTTCTCTCTCTCACGCATATGAAAGTACACACTTTCACTCTTTCTCTTACATAGAAACATACATACTTTCACTCTCTCTCTCTCTCTCTCTCGCATCTGAAGGTACATACCTTTTCTCTCTTTTTCACATATGAAGGTTAACACCTTCTCTCTCTCCCATACAAAGGTACACACTTTTCTCTCTCGGTTATGAAGGTTAACACCTCTCGCTCACATACAAATGTCCACACACATACACACCTTCTCTCTGTTTCACATATGAAAGTGCACAACTATTCTCTCTCTCTCTCTCTCTCTCTCTCTCACACACATATGAAGGTACATACCTCTTCTCCCTCTTTCTCACATATGAAGGTTAACACCCTTTCTCTCTCTTTTCCCATATACAAAGGTACACACTTTTCTCTCGCATGCTTATGAAGGTTAACACCTCTCTCGCTCACATACAAATGTACACAAACATACACATTCTTTCTCACATATGAACTAACACACATTCTCTCTCTCTCTCACACACATACACACACACACTTCAAGTGAGATGTCTTTGAAGTTGAACATAAATATTTGAGACACAGAAAACCCGTTTGATAGTGACCCATGTAAATTTCTTATCAACACATACAAAAGACAATAATTATCATGATGCTTTTTTTTTATTTAATGTGAAGTATTAATGATTTAATCTTCATTAGTTGGTGGTTCATTTGTGAAAATCCAATTTACCATTCTTTTTTGAGTGGGGCTGTAGCCTGGTGCAATCACTGCTCTGCCTTCAAGGTAAACACAGTTCCAGACTCACAATGACAACAAAGAAATGGCAAAATTTTGTTAGAAACAAAGGAAAGAGTACTGAACTGTCATGTAATATCAGTCAGTTAAGTGCCATGCATACATGACTGATGAGGCAGATTTTTTTTTCCCTGTAGTAGGTTGCCATTTCTTTCTGCAGTGGACTAGTTGCCATCCAAGGCTATAGAATCCAGTCTGTCCTGCTATTTACCCATAACTGGAGGGAGAAGAGGAGGATTCATATCTTTCCCAAGGGTATTAGCACATAAGTGAATGTAACGGATTTGACTGGAATTCAAACTTGGCTCTCTGATTCCTCAATCCGAACCGCTATCCATCACTCCACTATGCCTCCATGTAATATCAGTGTTTCTATATGGTTGTGAATGTTGGACAATCTCTTCACAGAAAAGACTTGAGACAACAGAAATATAGTTCTACAGAAAGATGATGAGAATACGATGGACTCAACCTGTGAGCAACAACAATGTTTATAATAGAAAATGCAAACAAAAAGCACACTTATACTTAACATCAGAAAGAGATAGCTGAAATTTCTATGGTGCATAATGAAGAACGAGGTCTTGGAAAATTTGTTATTCAGAAGACATATTGAAGGCAAGAGGAAGACAGCACATAGCCCACCTAATGAGCTTGGGTAAACGGATGGTAGAACAAAGTTTAGCTTAGCAAAAAGACAAAATTTACTAAGAGCTACAAAGGACAGGAAATTTTGGAGAGCCATGATCACCAACATCCTGAAAGGGGCATATCTTATCAAAGAAGATTCAAGAAAGTAATAATCATTAGGGAAAAAAAACCCAAAAAACTATTTCTAGCTGTTACATAGGAAAAAAGTGTCACTACCAACACTGGAGTTTGAACACAGATCACTAGAGAGCAAACTCAGGCGATCCCATTTTGAATAAGCAGATCACGTAAAGCCAAAGGAAATATATATATGGGAATTAGCATGGTGCCTAAGGGATGACTATATGGATTACTATTTGGTGGCTACTATTCGAGCAAGTATTATTGAGCAAGTACTGTTAGTTTGAGTGATATTCAAAGGTGTCTGACACCAGTATTGTCAACTATGTTACTATAATTGTATCTGCGATTACAAAGTCTCTATAATGACAAGCATTACAAAAGTGACAAGTATTCGTTGACATCACAAAAGTGACAACAAGTATTTATTGACATCACAAAAGAACTTGTATCACTGAAAGCATTATTATCTCAATAAGTAAATAAATAAATAAAATTGTGTATTAAATATTTACATTTTGGCTTAAATAACCCACAGATATGACGCTAAACAAAGACAACTGACAAACAATCTTATCCAGGTGGGAAATGTTTAAAGACTCAACTCCTGCCACCAGCTCAGATGCCGGAAACAGCAAACAGTACCAAACTTTATATATACTATGATTTTTCTATATATAATTCGCAACAATATCTAATAATAAAACATATAGTAAGAAAAGTTATATGATGAAAAGGTTTCTTCGTACTGTAGATCTTAACAGTATCGAAATATAATTTTTTCTTTACTTCTTCAGTTAAGAACTTTCACTATTTTATCTTAAAAGGAAGCACTTGACAGCTTCTCTTTGGCAAATCAGAACTGCCAAACTTACTACTTTTACACTTTGGGACTTTTATTAAGTCAATCTGAAGAATTGTCGACCTTGGAGTGACTAAAAAAAAAACTTTGGAAAGTGAAACAAAATTATGAAACTATTACAGAATGTAGCATTTATTTTAGGTGTGTAATGTATTCATAATAGAAGTAAAAAAAGAAGAGAAATTTTGGAAAATTCTTCTGGTGTGGCATGGTGGAGTAATGGATTGCAGCTCGGATTGAGGAATCGGAGAGCTGAGTTCAAATTCCAGTCAAATCCATTATATTCATTTATATGCTAATATCCTTGGGTAAGGTATGAATCCTCTTCTACCCCCAGTTATGGGTAAATAGCAAGGCAGACTAGATTCTATAGCCTTGAATGGCAACTGGTCTACCGCAAAAAGAAATGGCAACCTACTGTGGGAAAATACATGGTCACCTAAGTGTGTTTTCATGCATGGTACATAACTGATTGACTTCTGGCAAATGCAGAGTTTCTTCATTTCGTTTTTGACTGGAGAGAAAGAAGTAAGTAATTGGGAATATACAGCAAGAATGGTCAATTTCAGGTTTTTATTCTTATATCTGAAATCATTCTCTTTACCATTCTTTCCAATGTTTAGGAACAGTATCTCTCTCTCTCTCATATATGTTGCAGACTTAAATCAACAAACAACAAAGAAAAAGGTGAGAAAGTTGTTTAAATATAAAATATTGTTATATTTGTGCTTTTATAACTAAATTTTCATTAACATATATTCAATTTTTTACTGTCCTTGTTTGCAGCTGTTTATTAAGATGTAAAGAAATGTGATTTCTCTGCATGTATGTGTGAGAAAAACGAGGTGAGGGAGAAAGAGAGGAGGAAAATGTAAGTGCCAGTTAGCTTCGTGAGGAACACGAGTGAATGAATAAGGGAATCTCTTTTAAGCCGTGATGTCATGAATCTGTTGCAGTATGTTGCCATTCCTGCTCCTTACTGTCTTGTCTGGTCTAGAAACTTAGTATATATACTCTTCAAAGGGACGACAAAGCATGTTTATTACTGTCAGTGGGAACATGACCCATTGGTTGAAAAATGTTAAATATTTATTTTCAAAGGATTAATTTATTAACCGGAAGGATACGCAAATCTTTCGACTCAGAAACCATTTTTTCATCATTTAGTGTTTCGTTGTCTTGCTGTTTATTTCCGTCTTTGCTGCACATATATATATAAATATGAATATATAATATTGCACATTTAGTGTGGGTGTTAATAAAATAGTGCTTAATGTAAAATAAAAAAAATATAAATGAGATATTAATAATAAATATACACTTTTTTCCTCAAAGGTAGCACAACTCAGCAGCTCAATATTACATTGTGCATGAAAATCAGTGTTTGCTAGCAATTAGGAAAAGATATATATATATATATATATATATATATATTATACCTATATATTGATGCATGTTTCATTAAATAATATAGGCAAGTTTTGTCTATTTATTTTAAGTAAGTTTCTTTCATATTGTCTGATAAGCTTAATAAAATCATAATTGAAAGACGAAAGGAAATCACCATATTGATACATGTTTAAATCCAATCTAAGCTTTCGGCTTACATAAGCCATTATCAAAGATGACAATTACTTTTCAATATATCAACCAATACATGGAACAATAATGATAGTCTGTTTTTGTTGCATGAAAAATTTCAAAGCAATGACAAACTCGTGTATATGAGATGCGGAAGCGAAAATTGCGTCCCAGCTCGTGACGTCACACATGACCATGCGAGTGTGAAAATGAGAAATATTAAGTATGGGAAGCCGTTGGTATAAACCAATGGCTTCTGTTATCAATTATAGGCATTTAAGAATATTTGTGGAGATTTCATAGTTTATTTTGTTCCGGTTAGGTTTCAACTGTTTTATGTATATATCTTCAAGAATTTTTAGTTTTTGTTTATTGTTTTCATGTTTAAGTATAATTGGGTTTTCAATAAGGATTTTCCAGAATTGTGTATGCAGCCAGGCATGTTGTTTTAACTCTAATATTTTTAGGCATTTAAAACATACTTTATTGTCAAGACTTATTAAAAGTCTTGACACAAGAAAGCCACTGGCCCAGACAAAATCCTAGTGGTTATACTTGAGAATATCAAACCAGAATTATCCCCAATCTTAGCAAAATTATTTAATTGCTGTTTGAAGGAGAAATTGTTCCAAAGTCAAGGTAAGTAAGGTGTCAAGTATAGGCCTGGTTTTCATGAAAGCAGGTGAGTGCTCATCTTCCTCTCAGTATAGATTCATTTGTCTCCTCAGTGTCAAATTTCTTGAAGGTATAATCAACAAGAACATTCTTAATCACTTAAATAGAAACAATATCATGAGTGACAAACAATACGAGCTTTGATTGATACAATCTACTGCTAATGTCTGAACTACTATTACTCACAAAATCAGTGAGTCACTAAATACATCTCAAGGACAATTGCATTAGATATTTCAAAGGCCTTTGACAAGGTGTGGCTCTCTAGCTATAGAATCACTAGAAGAGTCTCCACAATTAATCCTTCCTAATTGGGAGTTTGCTGAAGGTAGTTGTTAATGGCCAGTCTTCCAAGGTGCTAGAAATCAATGCAGCCATCTCTCAGTGTTGCTTCTTGGATCAACTGTCTTTCTATTTGGCATAAATGATCTACCAAAGTGTATACTCTGATCATTTGTGAATATCTGATGGTATATGAGCAAACATCCAAAACTCATGATGACCAGAGACTGGTAGTGAATCTCTCATTTGTTTTAACCCTAACAGCTCATTGGGGGAAAACTGGCTGGTTACATTCAATGCTTTGAAAACCAAATTAGTGAAATACCACCATTGTCAATCAGACCCAGAACTTTCACCAATCATACTGAACAGATGTCCCTTCGTGGAGGGCACATGTCTTGAATGCCTATTGGGACTTCAATTCAATTCAGACTTCAAGTGGAGCTTGTACATACGATCTATCACTAAAGATGTTGGAAAAATGGTTGGTTCCTTGTACCACTCCAGTACGTACTCGGCACCTGCTGCTATCTCCTACTTTTACAAGAGCCAGAACACACCAAAAATGGAGTACTGTTGCCATATATGGGCAGGAATTGCCCAGTCTTCACTTTCAGGTCATAATAAAGTCCAAAAGAATCTGGAAAGATCCAAAGGAATACATTTGAGGCTGTCTTGACAGCAGAAGTTGACAGAAATTTGTTAGTGTTGAGAGCCAACTGCCTTCGGGACTCCACTCTGGGTTTTCTGTCTGGATTTAGTTACATAGCCTTTTCTGTAATTGGACATGACCACAAGCCAGTGGAGATTTAAAATAACGGTTTTTCTTCCCCTAGATGAAACGTCTCTTTCAAACATATCTATAATCACCTTCAGGGGCAGATCCAGGGAGGGAGTGTAGGGGGTGCACACTCTCCACTGAAATTTCTAAGAAAACATTTTTTGTTGCAAAGCAAATAGGCTATAATAAGTGAAGACAGATTTAATGTGTCTGTTCTTTTGTATGTTCACAAAGACGTTCAGTTAGCAATGATAGTTCAGGCATTAGCAGCGGATTGTGTCAGTCAAAACTCGTATTGTTTGTCACTCATGAGATTGCTTCTATTTAAGTGATGAACAATGTTCTTGTTGATATGCAAATAAGAATTCACAATAATTGACTTCAGTAAATCCTGTTTCATAAATGCTATATAATCCAAAATTCAATTTTACATATCAAATAAATAAAAAAAAATGAAAATTTATATATATATATATATATATATATATATATATATATATTACCAATTTATGACTGGTAGGGATAATTCCAAGGAGGATATTAATCCAGAGAGTGCTCAATATAAACTACAGATCATAATAAATCATGAAGAAAACCTTAAAGATCTATTTTGGTTATAATAATGAAATAAATTATAACCAAAATGGATCTTCAAGGTTTTCTTCTGGATTTATTATCATATATATATATATATATATATATATATATATATATATAGGCAGCATATTTTCATTCAAGCATGTTTGGTTAAATAATTTAGATGTATTATGTCTGTTTATTTTAATTTTAATCCTTTCAAGACCAATTTTCTACTGCTACCAAGATATTAGTGCATGGACTTGAAAGGATTAAAATTCAAATAAATAAACTTAATACATCTAAATTATTTAACCAAACATGCTTGAAAAAAAAAATGTATATATGTATGTACATATATATATATGTGTGTGTGTGTGTGTGTGTATATACATATATATATATATATATGTATGTATGTATGTATGTATATATATGAACACTCTCTACTCATTTCTATAACCTATCATATATGATCACAGAATTTAAAAATGTCGAAGAAACACAAATGTACATGAGCAGGCATCTGCAACAGGGATTGGCTAGCTGCCCTAGTAGACGCACATCCTCAAATACAAGTGGCCAGCCTCAATAAATAGATAGATAATGTAGCATACCTACAGACAATAATGGGTATGCCCCCATTCCCATAAATACACAAGTGAATACTGTATGTGTTGGTCTGCAGTTAGAGATTCATTGTGGAATTTACTTGACTCACTTCTAGCAATTGACTACTTTTTCTATGTGCCAGTGGCAAATCTTATATGTGTTGTTCTTGTCCTAAGTATTATCATTCATTACCAACCTTTGTGTGATTATTCCATTCAATAACCTTCCCTAGGTAACAACAGGATATATAGATACGTGTGTGTGTATTCTTAAAGGAAACAGTGTTTATGCACAATTATTTTCTAGTTTGTGTGTATTGACACAGTTGTATCCAAAAGTATTCCTCTCCTAATTATTTTTCTTGTTTCTTTTGTTCAATTAATCACTGCCATATTTGCTTTTAATGACGTTTATTACCTTAATTAGCATTTGGAATATTTGTCTAATATGTGAAATGATAATAAGTAAAAGAGAATTATTATTATTATTATATTATTATTATTATTATTAATGACTTTATTTCCATCAGTTATGATGGCCGTTGCTTAACTCCTGTTTTGGGTTCATAAAATATAACATATATTCATCACAACAACAAAGTGAGACATTTATACTAAAATAATCAGAATGATTTATTATCCAAAGGATTCTGTTGTACAAATTCAGTGGAGTAAGAAAGTTCTTCTAATGTGGTTGTTAGTAGAATATTTCTGGTTTGTGTTTATGTTGTGTGAAGTTGTAGTTATAAATCTATCAGTAAAAGCAATATATTTAACAAACGAAACTGGTATTTGACTTATTTGTGGTTTTATTTTCGGGAGCTGTTCAGTTCCACATGCTCTCCTAGCAAGAGGCCAGCTGAAAAGAAGAAAGCCTCAAAATTTCCTGCCAGTAAGATGGTTTCCTTTTTTTCTATGGAATCCTGGGAATTTTTTTTTTTTATTATTCCACATGATCACTACACATTAAGATATTATTATAATGACATTTGCAGAAGTATCTAATGCTTAGTTAAGGCTCTCTTGGTACGAGTCACTACCAGTAGACATTTTTTATAGACTTTGATAGGCTTCTGCATGACACCACTCACATTATCGATCATTCTTCTATCCAGAATTGTTCTGAATAAACTAAAATGCACTGGCCTTCATTTGCAAAAAGCAATTTTAAATTCATGCCACAACAGTTTGATTGAATTTAGGTCAGGTGACTGAGCAGACTATTCCATTACAATAACCTTCTTAAACCATTCTGTGGTGGTTTTCAGAGTATATTTCAAACCATGGTCTTGCTGGAATATGACTCATCTACTAAGTCCAACTTAGCTTGAAGAGGATAAAAGATTTTTTTAAAAGAATAGATCATTTAAGTGAATTCATTTTTTCTCTGCATTCCTGGTGACTTTTGCAGTATCTGCAGGACTAGAGCAATTCCATAAGAAAATGTTTCCATGATTATTTCAGTGATATTTTTAATAACTATTTTCATAGTGATTTTTCTGATAAGCTTTTCTTCTTGGTACCTTGAACTTCATAAATTTAAGTGTACTAATAAATTGGTAACCATGACTCTTCTTTTTAGATGCAACTGTAAATACTATTATAATTTCTTTTCTTGCACTTATCACTTGTGGAACTCTCTCCCAGATTCTTGCTACCCTGCCACCTACATTATTCAAAAATTTAAATGGAACATCCATCACTATCTTAGGCTTTCCTGAATCCTCTTCTTTTATCGTTCTTTTTCCCCATTAAAGTCTTTTCATTCTCTTTCACTCTCAGTAACCTTTGGTGTCTGTGTAGCTTTACTGCCTTGCTTGGGGTGAAATGATTAAGAAAGTGACATCATCATTCTTTGTGTTCTTTTCTTTTTTTTTTCCATAATGTAACTTACGTAGTACAGAGAAGAAAGCTAGAATAGAATTGTTACGTAGTAAAGAGAAGCAAGCAAGGATAGAATAACCTTTTCTTAAGGCTTTACTGAACTTAATTCACAGCAGTCAGTAATCAACAAAGGAAAGAATTCAGAATGAAAAGGAAGAAGAACGCAGCTTTTAAAGAGGAAAGGGAATGTGTGAAAAGTCACATGGACAAGAAAGCTAGTTTCCTTTTTTTTTATTCTTTTTTTTTTTTTTAACGAAAATATAACAGTAACATTTCTAGTCATGTCCTAAAAATTTTGTTTTTATTTCATTTGACCAAATATGGTTCATTAAGAATTCAACTTCCCCCAAAATTTTTAGTGAATGCAAAATGGGCCTTTTTATCTTTTTTTTTTCAGTACTGTCTTTTAGTTGTGCAGCCCGTTTGTAAAATCTTGTTTGTTCAATGTTCTAAATCCAAATTCTAGGCTAGTCTGTGGCATTCACTTTCACAAATGTCCTTGGGAGGAAGTGCAAGAAAAGCAACAATTAGAATAAAAATTACAGTCACATCTAGCTAATTCAACAGTAAACAAATGAGACCTAATTGCCAATCCAGTAGTATGCTTAAATTCATGAAACTGAGGCACCATTAGAACATTAGAACACTTAGAGGGAATTCAAATCATGGGAATAATTAAGTGACTGAAGTTGAGGTCAGGACTGATAAATTACAGACCCTTCTTTCGATTTTGTTAAGAATCTCGAGATATATAGCAGGAGTACCAGACCAGATATGACAGCAATACTCAATTCATTGACAAATGATAGATTTATAAATGTGCGAGATGAATTCTGATGAGAAAATTGTCTAGAACGACTAAGTGAACCAACATTCCGAGTACAGACTTAGCAATTGGTTCAGTATAATAGCTCCACACCATGTCAATGGAAAATGTAAGTCCAAGAAGTTGCAAAGTTTTCTTTTCCTGGAGGTTAGCATCAGCCATGCTGTTGGAAGACAAAAATGGTTCTGCATGATTATAAAAAGATAGCAGTTTCATTTTGGAGGCATTAAAATTTATAAGCCATTTCTTGCTGCAATTTACTGAAATGTACATAATTTGTATTCTGAGCTTTTTCTTTCATTAACTTTTTTCTTAATTTATTATAATGGACATACCATTAAATATTAAACATATATTTAGCAGGGAGTTTAGGATAAGGCTCCAAGTTCTAGACTCAGGATTGTCCCACAGTGCAATAACCTAGTGGATTATAGCACTACTTTGTGAATTATTTAACTCAGTAATTGTGAGTTCAATCCCTGGTCAAGGTAGTATAGATTTAGACTTAGTGGAAATAGAGTGAGCAATAACTGATCAGTATAAAATAAGAACAAGATGAGATATTCCTAGATATGGAAAAATCTTGCCCTGTAGACAAAAATAAATCCTTTAGTTTGAAATGTTACTTGATTCAACAAACACCTGCAGAAGGTCAGTGTGCACAAAGGAAGAAACGCTGTGACCATGAGAAAAAATTGAGCGCAATGTGAATAATGATAACCCCTTGCCTCAGAAATCAAGGATGTCCCTAGTTTTTAAATATAAATTTAATATTCTCATTTTTAGTAAATTTGTGACAAGGAAGTTACATGGCCATTTTGTTCTGAATAATCAATCTATCGACACTCTTTGTACGAAATTATTCTTTTCCACTTATTTCTAAAACAGGATATGACTGAAGTCAGTGGCTTTTCAAAGTTTTATGGAAAAAAATGTACAGTAATATTCTTGACCTGCTTGCATTTGCAGTGGATGCAACATCAGTTTTAATTTATTCCTTTTGATTGTTTTTTTACAGTTTATCAACCCTTTGTGGGTTATTTAAAGCCAAAACATATTTCAGATTGTAGGATGTTTCTGAGAGTACCTTGTGTTTCTAAATGGTTCCCCATCTAAGTACTGACTGAGCTTAACACTGATTAACTTTGGTGGTCAAATTCTTCGTTTTGAACAAGTCAATCTTGATTTGAGATTCAGTCTAAGTTTGAACTTTGGGTTGTGTTCTCGTCTTATTTCAACTCCTCAAAGTTTTGATTAAGTTGGACCCTTTTGGAAAATAAAAATCCTGTAAAGATAAAAAAGGCAATTATCTCCCTTTGGTTGAGATGAAGCCATGTGGGTCATGGGACAGCTGCTTAGTGACCTCACTTCATAGAGTGACGAAAGTGGTCAGTAATTCTGTCAGGTTCCAGGTTTCTGTCCAGATTAACCAGCTGTGACGTAGTGCAGCTTACAAAACCATGGAGCCATTTTCCGATGGAAATATATCTTCACCAGAAATAGAAGCTATATCTGGCTTGCAATCCTCAGTTTGAAAAAAAAAACATGATTTGCCATTTTCCTGTTTGCAGAATACATACTCATTAGTGACATAGCAGATAAATATGGCCTGCTCAAATCTACAAATTTAAATATGGCTTCTCCAGAAACACAGAAGATTCTTCAGCAGTTCAAATTCCCATTGGGATTTATTACAAATAAGGCTCTCTCTTTTCATTTCCTTTCACTCTGCTTGTTGTTGCATAAATGTTATAGTTTCTTTGTGGGACAAATGTAAATATGTCCATATAAATTTCTGTCTGACTTAGCCGTATAAAACTCTGTATGACAACAAAGCATGTTTGTTATTCCTTACCTTTTAGTTATTCCATTACAACCATGAAATAAGCATTTGTTATATTATGGATATGATAATGGCCATAATGTGGTAAATGCAAATGGGATAATATTCACTTTCCCAAAAAATTAAGCCTCAAATAAAAAAAATAATTTTCATTTTTATAAACAAATGTGAAAGGCAAAATATAGTTTCCATCAGACAAAGCTAAAGTTTTAACCTGAGGGAAATGCTGAAGATAAAGCGATCATTATTTTTTTTTTTTAATGATGAATGGTTGGTTACAAAATCACAAATATAGCCATCAATGCACACATTAAAATCTTTTGAAATTAAAAGAAATATTTTCGTTTTTTAGAAAAAAGTCGAAATTTTAAATAAGCAAAACAAATTATCTTTAATTACAATACAGGACTGAATTGTAATAAAGGCAATATTTACTTTTAATGGCAAAATCAATAATTTTGGCATCATTTTCAAAACATTTTTTTCTTAAATGGAATTCTGTAAAACTGAAATATTAAAAATACAGTTTGTTTTTCCAATAAAGATGATTTAATTACATATATTTACTTTCCTCATTACTCAATAAAAATATGCAAAGAAAAAAATCCTATTTTCTTCTGAGAAATAGTGCAAAAATACCTTTTGTTCACAGCGAGAAACTGACAGAAGGAATGACCACTTTCATCACTCTATGAAGTCACTAAGCAGCTGTCACATGACCCACATGACTTCATCTCATCCAAAGGGAGATAACTGCCTTTTGTATACTGACAGGGTTTTTATTTTCTGAAAAAAGTCCAATTCAATCAAAAGCTGAAGGAGTTGAAATAAGACAATAACAGAACCTGAAGCTCAAAATAAGATTGAATTTCAAATCAAGGGGTGTAAAATATTCAGGAAATAATGTTCGAGTGATGACAGACCTGTTAATCACACAAACAAAATTGACATTTAACAAGTATGGAACTCAATATGTGTAATATATTAATATCAAATTACAAGTTTTATGTTGATTTTCCAATTTCTTTCATCAACACTATGGAAATGTCTAGTGAACAGATTTAGCTTACCTTCCCAAAATAAGCATTACTATACTACAATATGGTAACACTTTGTACATGGGTGAAGATAGGTAGGGACATATTTTTCTGTTTGAAAGAAAATACTTTACCTATATATTTACAGAACTTGAATGCAACAGTAATTTGTTCATGCAACAAATCAAATATACATGAGCAAATATGGAAAAGAGAAGTGATTTATTTATTTTTTACAGCTTATCAACTCTTTACAGGTTATTTAAAGCCAGAAAATATTTTTAGATTGTAAGAAATTTTTTTGTGAGATAATGGTTTTAGTGATATAAATCTTATTAATTAACTCATAACTGGAGGAAGAAATTGTAGATTCATACGTTTCTCAAGGGTATTTGCACATAAGTGAACAAGACAAACCCAACAGGAATTGGAACATGGCTCTCCGATTAACAATTCTGAGCCATTATTCATTATACAACATGCCCATCCAAGCTTACAGAACCTGGTATTCACAAGTAGCTACCCATCTAGTTACTGATCAGGCTCGATACTTGCTTAACTTCAGTGGTCATACAAGAACCAGTGTTTCAATGGGATTTGGCCATAGGCCTTACATCATTGATGTCACTAAGCTATGACAAATGACAGAGTAAAGAAATCTGTAAATACATGTGCTGTTATTCCAAAATCTGCTACTATCTGACAAAGCAATTCATATTTCATGCCTCCAGCAAAACTGTCATATTACACATTTCGTACTCTTTAACATGTTTAAGTTATGGTGGAGTCAAAAAAGTTCTTGGTCCAAAACAAGAAGGAATATAAAAAATAAAAACTACAATATATGGTCAATTGGTGAGATTTTTGGAAATGATTAGGCTGAGAAACTTTCAATATCATATTCAATATTACATATAAACGAGAACTGGTCAAGTGATTGGGCTGAGAAACTTTCAATATCATATTCAATATTACATATAAACGAGAACTGGTCAAGTGATTGGGCTGAGAAACTTTCAATATCATATTCAATATTCATATTCTTATTCTTATTTAATTACAACCGATTTAAAGATAAAAGCACACAAATTATACCAAAAATGAACCCAAAATTTCAGGATTGCAACAAGAGTCCTCAATATTGTCTGTTTCACATTTGCATGTGTATATGTACAGTGGCCTAAGAAAAGTTTTTAGCCAGGAGAAATAAACTACATCTAATTTCAAAATTTAATTACGCAATGATAAATAAACAGTATTTGGAACTAGCAAATGGAGTAGGTCCTCCATTTGCTAGTTTCAGTGCTTGTATTCGATTTTTCATGGATTTGATCAAGTTACCAACAATCATCTGATCAATATTTTGCCACTCCTTTGGGAATGTTTCTTTAAGGGTTGCCACTGATGTGATTTGGGTTGCACGCTCTCAAAGTTTTTGGTGAAGGTGCTCCCAAATGTGCTCTATTGGACTTTGGGCTACCCATTACAGTGACTTGATTACTTGTGATTCCTTCTAGGTATTTGCTACTTTGCTTGTATGACATGGTGCTCCATTTTCTTGATAAAGATAGACATTCCTCTCAATCTGATTGTTTTCAAATAGTGGGAGTATTCCTTTCTCTAACATTTGACAGTATTTTGGACCATTCAACCACTCGTCAACAGGAATAAGCTCAGATTTCCCTCCAGACCAGACAACGACCCACACCATTGCTCCATTCCCTCCATGTTTCATGGTCATCTGCAGATATTTAGTGTTCCAAGTTTCATTCTGATTTATCCAAGCATAAACCTGTCTCAAATTCGAATATTGGCAGAATTTACTTTCATCTGACCAAATTACAGACTGCCAAAATTCATAATCTTTGCTCTTGAATTCTCTCCATACACCTGTTCCTGTTAACCACTGAAATCAAGGGCTTCTTTCTTGCAACTCTTCTTTGATAGCCTAAATGTTTCACAGTCTTTCTCACCACATATGACAACATTTCAATGCTGTTGGTGACATCTTTCATGCTCTGACAACAGTTTCTGATGACTTCTATCTGCAGTATCCATTTTGTTCACTCAGATACAATGCTTGGTCTTTCTGAATGTTGTTCCACACAACAATTGCTTTCTTCATTAAATTTCTTGACAATATTATTAACCGTTTGATGATTAACCTGGAAAAACCTAACAATTTCTCTATTTGACTTGCCACACTGATACTCTCCTATTATTTGCCCTCGTTGAAATTCACCAATTTCCTTACTTCCACGAACTTTCATTGCAAAATATAAGTCAACTATTGTTCAGAGATTAGAGTAGCTTGATACTAACACAGTATTGTCTGAAAAAAAAAAATGATATGTCATTACACAAGCCAAAATTGTTGTAATTAAGGGTGGCTAAAAACTTACCATAGCCCACTGTATACCGGCATCATGGAAGCTGCTTTCTTAGCCATATGCAAGTTGCCTCATTCATCTCCTCATCATTGAAAAACTGATGTACAGCTCCAGAAGTTAGTTGACAACATCAACCTTTTGCTCTTTCATGGAGTTTGTCAACAATATAAGAACTCACTTTGCACAAACTTTTAAATAGTCAAAAGATTGCACTAAATTGCAGATAGTACTTTCATTGACCCATAAGCTTTCACAGAGAATTTTTATAATGATTTTTCTATCAGCTGTAATGAGATCATCAGCCACTTTGAACTTATCCTCATCCTATCAGCAGCTGGCCTGCCACTATGAGGCCTGTCACTAAAGTTAGTTCCTTCTTTCTCTCTGAGATTGCCATTATTGATACATCTATTTATATAAAGTGTATCCTTTGCATTAATATCAACTAACCTCCTGTGAATGTCTTAAACCAAAACTATGTGAGAGTAGTTTGCTTTTAGCCTGTGTCCAAAGAGGCAGCCATTTTGGAAGTGGAATATATCTAGCAAAAAGACCGGCTCTACAAAATCAAAGGAAGCATCTCTGATAACAGAAAAAGAAAATATACTGCAAAGTTGGAGCAAATACATCAAATAATTTTTTCACAAGGCAGAGGAGAAATCTATAATGCTTGAAAAAGCCAGAAATATTAAAATCTACAATAAGATCAGTAATTACAAAGAGAGTAATACAAATTCAGATGGATTTGCACTTGTTTTATAGATTACACAAAAGCATCTGACAAGGTATGGCACAAGGATCTAACTGAAGTGCTAGGTGTTAACTATTGTTTATTGTAACTGGAATAATCACTTATCTCCCCATCCTCAAATTAATGAACTGTTCCTATCAGCAGTGGCAGCAGCAGGAGCATAGACTCGTGTCCCCTTCTGTACAGGGTGGATTGGACCATTAAATGCTATTTAAACTGCTGTGATTTCTCTTTTGGCACTTTAACTTTTTTGTTATTTACATTTGTTTCCTTCAAACTTTTTTTTAGCCCTTTTTTATTTTTCTATTTCTTTTCAAATTCAGTTGCCATTTGCATTTTTTTCTGGTAGGATTTAAGTCTTACCAGTTTATAGTTTTTTGTTTTACTCCATTTTTCTTTTGTATAGTGCATCTGTATTTTATTTCATTTCATTTATTTGAAGGAATTTTCTAAAAGAAATTATTTGCCTTTTTGAATTGACCAATATTTAGTAAGCAATCTTTTTTTTCTCATTTTATTTTCAGCTTCAGTAGCCATTTGCATCTTTTTGGTCTGACGTAAGTCTTTTCACTTAAGCATTTTTGTTTTATCTTTTGTTTAGTGTATAGTTTATTTTATTTTTGCATTTGACCAGCTTTTAGTGTTTTTTGATTTCGTTTATTGTTTTTAGTTTGTAAACAAACTTTTTTTTCTGGTTTTTATTTTTGGCATCAGCTGTTTTTTTAAATTTTTTTCTGATCTAATGTAAATTTTACCAGACAATTGTTTTTGTTTAATTTTTAGCTTATTCTATTGATTTAGTTTTTTGGAACTGAGTGATCTTAAATAGTATTTGTTTGACTTATTTGAATTTTTCTTGTCAGTCTTTAAATTTTATTTTTACTTGGCTTTCAACCAATATTTAAGTTTAATTCATTTTTGTTGTCTTTTTCTCTTAATTTTTTTTTGTCATTTAAATTTCTTTCACTTATAATCAAACCTGTTTTTATTAAGCTTATTTTCTATAGCTGCTATTTTTTTCTCTTCTTTTTTTATTCCCATTCCTTCCCTTTTCTTAAATATTTACAAGAAAAATTATCTGTCCTTTTAAAACACTAAATGGCCAACTTAATGCAGTTGGTCAAGAAACATTTGTTTTCTTTAAAAAACGGACCCACCCGGCAAAGATAGTATTGAGGAGTTCCCAGTTTTAAAGGGTACTCCAAATAATATGGAAGTCAATAATGATCAAGATGTGATAATCATCCAAAATACAGAGAAACAAAATTTAGTCAAGGTGAGTGACAATGCAGAGGCCAGGGAATCTCCCTATTGATGGAAGTCCCCACCAAAATGCATTATGGACTGTGCCAAGAGTTATGTTCACCTTGTGGAAGAAGTTGGACTCTTGGAAGACCCCCAAGAAAATAGTGTCATTCTTTGTGCAAAATTTGTTACTTCACGAAAGACACAGTGATAAAATCACTGGTGTCCTTGGGGCCTAAGCCCCAAAGGATTGTTAAGGGTGCAGGATATTTCATGTGGGACATATTGCTGCAAATGCCTGAAGACTGCATTAAAGTAGAATGTTGTGAGCTGATCATAAAAAATCTAATCCTTTGCACTGAATATGAAGGCAGATGGAGAACCAGTGTGTCAATATTTGAGATCCCTCCTCAGGTTATTGGGGAGAATCTGGCTGCGTTCTTTTTGCTGTATGGCGACATACTTGGTGCCTCCTGCGATAACTTGAACAGGTGATAGAGTTTTGGAATAATGTTGGATCGTAAAGCCTTATACGCCATCCCCAATTGTCTAGAAGTAGTGGGGTGGGTGACTAAAGTTGCCAGTCATTGTGGCCAGTGGAAAAACCAACATGTTGGAAATGTAGAGAGGCTGGTCATCTCTGTTCTTCCTGCCCAGAGAAGGAGGACTCTGGAAGTCAGGCCAAAATCCCATTCTGACTGTGTCTAAGTTCTAACTCAGCTATGATGGGCATAGCTTCCAGGACTGGTGGGGTTAAACCCCCAGTTGGGTTGAACTCTAATCCCCCATTCCCTGAAGAGCCTTTGCCCACTGCTAGTGCAGTTGTAGAGAAGAGAGAGGGGGAATGGCTGGTTGCTGGTAGATCCAGATGGAAGCGCAAGACAACAGGTTCTCAGACCACTGAAGCTCCTAGGATGAAAGGCACAGACTCACTCCCTCTACCAGTGTTAAGGGTGATACCCCGACCTCTAGAGAGACTACTTATTTGGAGGAAATGAAAAAAGTATGACCTGGATTTGAGAAAACAGAGAAAATCAAAAAGCTCAAGGTGAAATTGGATGCCAACAAGAAATCATCATCTTCCAAGAGGAAGCTCCCTCCTCGACTTCTACCCTGTCCTCCCCTGTTTCAAAACCAGTTTCACAACCATTGTCCACACATTCATCTCCATATAAAATTATCCTGCTTGATAGAGATTCCACCCACTTCAGGAAAAGTACATCACACAATCCAAGTCCTAATCCCAGTCCTTCCTCCAAAAAAAAAAAAAACAAAAAAAAAAAACATCCTGAAATGTCTTCACCTTCAAAATACCAAAGAAGTCCATCAGCAGAAGCAATGGAAAGGAGGAAAAGGCAAAACTACCATACACCCTATGGGAGAATGTCTGTCACATTTCCCTGGCCCAGGCTGAGAGAGCCAAAAGTCATGGCAATAGAATAAAAGATCTTAGGTACATATTGTCCATAATGCAGTATGCCACCAAGGATGTAGAGGTACCCAATAACTTTCCAACGGTGCAGTGGGTACTGATTGTCATTCAAACTGGGTAACAGACGCAGCAGATGTGGGTATGGTCAAGGAGGCCATAAAATCATTTGATATGTCACCCCCTCCCATGGCATGCTGGATATTTCCATAAATGATTAGGCTATTCATCAGTGGGAATTGATGGGGGCTGTGGTTGGGAATCAATGGTGGAAATATAAACTTAGGTCCTTTTAATTTTATTTGCTGGATCAATTTAGCAGGATTAGCGGCACAAAAGGCATGTGTAGAGAAAGTAGATTGGGAAATCAAATCCCAGGATAGTATGGACATAGACTCAGCTAAGGCAGAGCTGGCCTCCTTGCTTGTCAAAAAGGATCAAGCTGTAGCAGTTAGGGCTAGGTTAAAAAGAATGTCTTCTGATGCAATGAACATGGCTGCTGAATTGTGTGCAGAGGAAGCTCGAATGGCATCCAGTCGACATATCACAAGCATCACATTGCCGAACAAGTGGACTGTGACTACAGACAAAATGCAGCTGGGCGTTAGGGTCCCATTACAGAGTCTGAGATTTGGGGTGCACTGAAGCAGGTTGACCTGGAAAAACTCCGGGGTTAGATGGTCTTCTTTACAAAATGTACTTGAGACAGTCGCCCGTCTTTGTCCCCTTGCTGACTCTGATTTACTACAATTGAATGAAGCAGGGTTCTATACCTGAATGCTTCACCAGGGGGTGTGATTAAGTTGCTTTGCAAGAACAAAAACTGTGGGGACTGGATAGATAATTATTAACCTTTGACAATGTTAAACACAGAGTTGAAGATTTTAGCCAAGATATTAGCCAGCAGTTTGCAAGCTGTCCTCCCTAGTCTGATTGGTCCCAAGCATACATGCTGTGAAAGGCAGGACTATACAGAACAACCTTCATTTGGTACACTTGATCATTGAGAAAGTCGACAGTGCTGCCACGCTGATCAATTTAGATCAGTCCAAGGCTTTTGATAAGGTTGCCCATCAGTTTCTGGAGGCAGTCTTTCGTATTTTCTTGTTTCCTTTGTAAAGGTTGTCGGTTTTCGCCTTTTCTGTATGTTCTTGTGTTGGAGACTTTCCTTCACAAGTTCAAGACGAATCCACTCCTTTGTGGAATTTCCCTACCTGGTGCTACCACCTTGGGCAAGTACTCCACCTGTGCTGATGATGTTTCAAGTCTTGTGCCAAGCAGAGCCAAAAATGACAAAGTCAGCAAGGAAATCAGAGGGTATGAGACAGTGACAGGGTTTGGGATTAACTATGATAAGTTTGTTGGTTTGCAGTTGAGTTCATGGAGGAGTGTTTCTCTTCCTGGACCTTTCCACTGGACAGACAGGCTGGTCAAGATACTAGACATCTGGTTCGGTCTCAATTTCTTTTTAGAAATGAATTCATCGGAAGTGAGGGAGAAAGCCCAGGTCAAATTTTTTCTGTGGTCCTGGAAGAATCTTTCCTTAAGGGTGGAAGTATGTGGCTCACACATCTACCTGAATCTCCTTCACCAACTCTCCGTTCTTCCACTCCCATTTGCTATTCTATTGGGTTTTGTAAGGCTCTTGTTCTCCTCCTTGTGGGGAGTCAAGGCTCTCCGGGTATGAATGAAATCTGTTACCTTCACCCTTCTGAGGGTGGTCTGGGTATGCCTTACATTGAGATTTGTCAACATACGCTTCGCATCTCCTACCTAGACTGAATGTGTTTGAAATTGGGATGAGAACAGCGAATTCTGGAAGGAAGATGCTCGTAACAACTTTCCATCCTTGAGACATGTTTTTTCATTGCAGGGTTGTAGTTCTATAGTGCAAGTTTGTTGAAGACATCATGGTTCGTATGCTGTGTGGGAAGCTCTTTGTCCTTGAGGCCAGTTCTGTTTATAGCAGTATCATACTGCCATTGACTAAGGCTGAACACTATGTGTTCTTTTGCTTACTAGGTGTTATGCGAGTTGTTATATGGTTGATGTGACAGAAGGAATTCCAAAGGGACAGTAAGTTTGCCTCTTTCCAACTGTTCCTGTTCTTTAAGCACCAGCTTAAAATCAAGATGGAATGGAAACGACTCCATCCATTGGAATTTGGCAAAAGGTGGTTGAGTTTTGCGCATTTATGCTGAGTGGAAGATGCTGACTTGGAGTGGCATTTGATGCCATTTAGTCATTCAGGATTTTGGGATTGTGGGATTAAACATTGGCAACACCGCCCAGAATAATTCAGTTTAAGTTTGTGTTTTCTTTAGTTTTTTTTCTTCATCCAAGTTTACTTAGCTAGGGTATGTATGTTTGCTGTCCACTTTTATTTTTTACCCCCACTTTCTTTGTTTAATTCCCCCTCCATTTCCCTGTTAGGTGACCAGAGATGTCAGTTGTCTGGCAGATGTAGGATGTCTTTTGCTTTTCAGGTGTGAATTTTCATATTAGTTTTGTTTAGGTGAGGGTGTGTCTCTGTGAGTGTTAGGACATCTGAGTGTTTTTTTTTTCCCCATTATTCAAGTTCCCCATAATTTTGTACAGTTAACTGATGTCTCTGCAACATTTAGTGATTGTCAGGTGGTTTATTATTAATACTGTTTTGTTTAGTTTTTTGTAAATAAATTTTGTTTACCACTGTAAATATTCATTGGAGTTTATAAATTTTTAAAAGTTGTTTTTTGTATTCCCCACCCCACGCAGACAAAATTGTACATATGGGGACTATTTAGGACTTTATAGAGTCTCTGAGGTATTATGGTTGTTTTAGCAAGAATGCTAAGTAAAAAGTGGCATTTTGGTGCAAGGGTTATTGTAGCATGATTATTCCAGTCATGTTTGTCACATTCATTCATAAGAAAATACCCTTGAGAAAGCTATGAATCCATCTCTTCTCTCCCAGCTACAAATTAAATAGTAGAACTTGTATCTGGAACAATCAGTGTAATCTCCAAAAAATTGTTAATATAATATCAACTCGTAACTAAAAAAAAAAATTATCTTTACAATCCAAAATATGTTTTGGTTTTAAATAACCTACAAATGGGCTGACAGACTGTAAAAAAAACAAATCAATCAATCAATTAAGGCTTTCTATTCAATCAAATCAATGAAATATTCTCTTAGGAAGCATTTTTTTGTGATGTTGGACGGCTTCATTTGTCACTTTTGCTATGTCAAATGAAAGCTCATTATCACTTCCAAAAATGCTTGTTATATTCAAGACTTTGTAGACGCCGGTACTAGTAGTAACACCTTCCAATAATATCCACACTAGTAATACTTGTTCAAGTAGTAATCGCCAAATAATATAATGATCAGAAGAGTATTGTAATCTGTATAGTAGAGAGAGTGAACATATACTAATAGTGGATAGACAAGAAGAGTGAACAGTGATTGAATAGTCTTCATGCAACTTCCTATTTATTCATTTCCTTTACAATAACGTGATCTACTTAATAATGAAATCGCTCATGTTACTCACTGGTGATCTAGTTTCAAACCACAGTGTCAGCAACATGTTTTAAAGCAGAGAAGAGATGAGTTCAAGATTATCAAATTATCTGCGGGATGGGGGTGGTAAGTGGGTGGTAAAATCCCAGCTTTTTCAACAAAGAATGAAAGAATTAGTTTCATGCTGAGATGTTTGTCATTGTGATCATTGAGAAATTTTTTCTTGAGAAATTTAAACTTTATTTTTGAAATTTATTAATTTTAGAGCAGAGATATTCTTTCATCAGATTTTTTGTTGCTCATATATGTATATAGATATATAAAAACTATTAAGTAAATGGTATGCATCATCAGCATTAAGAAATAGCAGCTGAGATGATTTGAACTCCTAACCTGTAAGCTCACTCGATATACATGTTGCCCTTACTAATTTAGCCAATGGTGACAAAGCAGAAGATGAAGTTAAAATTTAAATAATTTCAGACATTAACAGACAATATGGACAACACACAATGAGTTTTCAATGATTCGTTCATATCTATGATGTTTTTTAATTTACTTTTTTCTTTCTAGAAAAAAAAAATATTTATGTTCATTATTTACATTATTCGGACTATTGTCCTCATCTTTGTCGCTATATTTATTACAACTTTTCAGCCGTTTTACACTCTGGCCTTCTTCAGGTGGTTGGAATGTCAAACTGAACCCTTTATTTCGCTCACTGGAGTAGACTGTTCTAGAAGAAGGCCGAAGTGTACAACGGCCGAAACGTTGTAATAAATATGGCGACAATGATGAGGACAATAGTCTGAATAATGTAAATAATGTGCATAATACCTCACCTCAGAAATATAGACAAATATTTATGTTCTGATGAGTTCCCTTTATTTTCTGTCTTTGTATTATTTATTGTAAAATGTTCAGCTAAATCTCTGTTCTGACAGCAGATACTACCAAGATCTCTCACATATAATGTAAACCTAACAACAGCATCATTTAATGAATATAAAATGAGTGGTTCAAGCTTTGTTAAAGGCTATTTTTCATTTCTGATCAATGATATTTGCTTAGAATGATTGTAGAATATAAAAAACAAGCCGAGAATTGTGATTAAATGCAACAAAAATGAGAAAAACTGTAAGCTGTTTGGAAATTAATAATAATGAAAACTAAAACTAAAGTAAATTTTGATGAAATATTTTTGGTCAAATATTAGTTTTATTCTTTTTTTTAATAAGAGGAAAGAAAAATGTAATTTATTTTTAGAAGATGGTTATTTGTCTCCTTGATGTTTCAGCTTGATCAGGAGGCAATTTGTCATAGATGAAAGCAGATTTGTAAAAACAGATTAAAAAGTCAAGTTTTCATGAAAAATTATCTGTAATGTTGGCTTATTTTCTTTTCGTATTGTACAGATGAAACTAATATTGGCACATTGGGCTCATAATTGTTTGGCCATTTTTTATTGATATTTTCATTTCTGGTCAGATGATGTGTATATATATATATATATATATATATATATATATATATAGATAGATAGATAGATAGATATATGGATGGGCATATTGATCTTCAAATTCAGATAAAGTAAATCTAAAATAACAAAGCTTGTCATAAACAAACAAGAATGCCAGTTGTCCAAGTCAGAGGTTGGGGAGGTTAGAAAGGTGCTGGTGTCTTCCACATGGAGGGGTTAGTTGTTTGGTGGTGGAAAGCATAAAAAAAAACAAAAAGCAAAAGAAGTTTAAAAGAGTTGTCAGACAAAAGTGATAATATTTACAGTCAGGCAACATAGAAAAAAATAATATATATATATATATATATATATATATATATATATATCATTAATGCTTATCTTGGTAAGTATTGGGTTTTGTCAAATCATAGAAATCTGGTCAAAGACTTCACACTTTTGCTATTTTTTTTTAACTTATTATTTTCTCTGATAGAGTAATGGAGGATATAATTTTATTATTGTCAGCCATCTAATCGACTGGGACCTCATAAATGTTACTGTGTACAAACCAAGAATAAAAGGATTTTATGGTTTTGTGTGTATGTATGTGTGTTGACTTTATACAGAATCAAAAGGAATTTCTTTTTTGTTTGCTTGATAAACACATAACCAAAAAACATGTATACATGATAAACTGAAATTGTATAAAAATGAGGATAAGATTTTACAAGCAAATTGTAAGATTTGGCACTACACTTCCTTGTGAGAAATTGAAAACAAGGGGATTGTAAAGAGTTGTTACAGGTCTGTAATGGACAAAAATGCTATTGGCCACCAATTTGTAGAAGTAACAACTTGTTGCTGTTGGAGGACTTTCAAAAAGAAACAAATTCAACATTTGCTTCAAAAGAAATGAATTCTATCAGATAATTTAACAAATGTATTTATATAAAGAACCACATAGCTCAAAAAAAAAAAAGAGAAAATTATATTTAAGTGTATAGTGATAGTTTTTTAAAATCATGTCCCCCCCACCCCCAAGCAAGGCAATAAAGGCACTAAGATGCATGGGGTTACTGAGTGCTAGAGAACATGAGAAAAATACTACTAAGGAGGGAAAACAATGAAAAGAACACGAATTAAGACAGAAGATAATGATCAATATTGTATTTAAATTTTTGAAGATCAAAGTTGACTGAAGAGAAATTGGAAGAGTGTTTCCCAAGCGTGAAGAGCAATAGAAGAAAGAGTAAAAGCATAAAACTTACAGTTACATCTAGTAGCCATTTCAACTTTAAAATGATGAGACTTTGTTGCCAATTTAGTACTGCACTTAAAGTCTAGGTACCACAGAGGAAAAGTTCATCAGAACAATTACAATGAAAGTATTCATAGGAAAAGAACAGGGAAACTAAATAACAGCAGTGGGAATGTGACTGAAGTTGAGATGCCAGATCAGGACCGATAACACTGCAGATTCTTCTTTAGATTTTATCAAGAAATTCTAAGTATAGCAGGAGCACTGGACCATATATGACAGCAATGTTCAAAACATGGGTGAATAGTATACTTATAATTGTGTCAGATTCTGCAGTAAAAAATTATTTAGCACAGCACAAGGAATTAACTTTCCTAGAAGTGGAACTAGCAACTGATTCACTATAATAATAGCTCTACTTCATGTCAGTGGAAAACATTAGTCCAAAAAGGTGCAATGAGTCACTCTCCAGGTGGTTAGTATCAGTCATATACCAATAGAAGGTAAAAAGGGTTTTCTGAGATTATTAAAAGAGAGTAGTTTCATTTTGGAGACATTAAAATTAACAAGCCATACCTTACTCCAGTTAACAACAGAATGTTGATGATTTTTTATATCAGCTGCCAATTTGACCATATTTAACTGTTTAGACTTACTATTAAGACAGGAACAACAGTTGTGTCATCAGCATATATGCTGAGTGGAGAACTGATACCATCAGGAAGGTCACTGGTGAAAATTAGGAACAACATCGGTCCAAGGATAGATATTTAGGGAACACCTGCATTAATGCAAATAGATCTAGAAAAATGGTTATTCAAGACAACTTTCATTTTGCGATTTGATAATAGAAACAAAATCTGTTCAAAAATACCATAACATTTCACCTTGTGAAGGAGACCAATATGCCAAAACCTGTCAAATGCCTTTGGAATATTCAAAGTAACAGCCCAAGCTACACCATTCTTATCTAAAGACGTTTTCAGCAAGTGTTGCATCATTCAATGAGTGGTTAGTGAGTTAATGCCTTATTTAATCTGTTAGCAAAGTGATTTCGCCATTAATTACATTAACTTACGGATTTATTGTTTGTATGACTAATAATATAAGATTCTAAGGATACAGGGAAATTCAATCATTTTAACAAAGGGTGGTAGGGTATTCATTTTCACTGACAACTATTGTATCAAAATATGAGTTACTTTCAAAAAGAGGTTAAGTCAAAGTAGGGTAGGGGTGCCTTTTCCATTCAACGCATGCCACCTGGTCTTTATCAGTAACAAAAAGTTTTTTGGCATTTTTGTTTTGCCATTAAACTTGTAATTGTATACATAAAGATTTTTTCAAAAAGGGTTGTTTGTATATGACTACATCGTATTGAACTAATATTATGAATGCATGTTCTTATAAATCTCAGTAAATTTCAAAATAATTTCAAAATTCGCTTGAAAATTGTTATGGAGTGGTTTCACAGTGGAGGCTTGTATTTGTACTAAGTCGGTCCTAAAATAGGTTTGATGTACAAAACATTAGGAACTTGATATAATGATGCAGAGAAATCTAGTTGTGGTCGCTGATACTTTAGTATCTGACTAATGGTCGTCCGGCATCGACTGACTGCCTGAACCCCCTAAGCGACTCCTACTACTCCTACTTATTATAGGTTGGAGAGTCTATTAACTATAAAATAGGTGTGTTCTACTATAAAAAAAATGAAACAGGACTAGGGACTTTGATTTAATTATATAATTGAATTTGAAGTTTTTAGTTTCTGTTTTTGAAAACATAGTAATTACTGTGTAGTGATGGAATCATATTTTTAAATTAGTAAATTTATAATATATATATATACAAAACACATTTATGTTTATATATATATATATATATATATATACAAAACACATTTATGTTTTTATATATATATATATATATATATATATATACAAAACACATGTTTTTTTATATATATATATATATGCAAAACACATTTATGTTTATATATATATATATATATATATATATATATAGATATATATATATATACAAAACACATGTTTTTATATATATATATATATATATATATATATATAGATATATATATAAAATGCATTTATGCTTATATATATATATATATATAACACATTTATGTTTATATATATATATATATATATATATATAGATATATATATATATCCACAGACAGATTGTTTCATGATTTATTTACCATCATCAGAAATTTTGGAGTGGAATATTTCAGAGTTATATTCCAGTTTTTAAATTCTAAGTCACATTTGTTTTGACTGGTTGCATAGATGTCATATGCATATTGGTGTTAGTGTAATATAATATCTATTTCAACTCATATATATAACTGTTGCTATGTGGAACAAATTACTGAGGCTATGCTTACCTGATCACTACAATCGTGACTGCATTTTAACAATATATATATTTGTGTGTGTGTGTTTGTATGTATGTAAATATATCATATGCACTTGAAGATACTGTCTCCTGTGGTGAATGATATTTTATCTCATGCGGGCTGTTTATATTGTATAATCATAAGTTCTAGTGTTTTAACTCTTTTCTTGCATTCAGTGGTGAACAGTATTTTTGTATTATCCACTAATATTTGTCTTATGTCAACAGTTGTATTTAGGCTGTTTCTTACTGGCTGTTCGACTTGCAAGGATATGTAGCACATGTGTGCTTGATGTAAGAATTCAGTGCTTTTTTTTTCATTATTAATACTGGACATGTAATCTAAAGGTCATGAGAATTCATAAACTTGATTTTCACTCAGTTGAGGGGGGGGATCTTTAAAATATTTGAAAAAACAACAACCCAAATAGAAACTTTAGACAGTTCATACACAATTTTGATCTTAATGCAGAAAAGCTTATTTGTGAGTTGAAAAAAATTGCCAATTATTGCATGAAACTCCAAGTAGCAGATTTTGATATTATTCTATAAAAAATATCATTATAACATATTATATATATATATATATATATATATATATATATGTATATATATTAATCAATTCACTCAATGCATGATGATAATGTCACTAAGATGCAAGGAGATACTGGGACTGAAAGAGAATGAAAAGACTTTAGAAGGAACCAGAAACACAAACCTAAACAGGAAACAAGGTATAAAACTCTACTCCCGTTCAAAAATGTGGGGAGGTGTGTCAACTGGAAGATAGTCAGACCTATCTACTCCTACTGAGTAAAAAATAAATAGTAAATAAAATTTCAATGTTGGATGTATTATATATATATATATATATATATATATATATATATATATATATATATCGATGATAGATAGATAGATAGATAGATAGATAGATAGATAGATGTGTGTTTGTGGTCATAGTTGAAAACTGGTGTAACAACATTTGACTGTTAGGACTTGTTAATTTTGGAAAGATACCCATTTTTTTTATCAGAAATGTAGCTGAGAAGGAATTATATTGGTACTTTTTTTAAATGTCAAAATAAAAACTGTGTCTCTTCAATACCACTTTTGTTTGGTTACTTAGGTTGGTTAATTTAATAACATGTCAACTTGGGCAGTGGCATTGCTAGAGTGTGTGCTACACATTGCAGCCCTTGAGTTTTCAACCCCCTCCTCGCAACTCCACATAAATACAACATATTGCACAGTGATACACTCTCTCTCTCTACATACATACATATATATTTTCATGTGATGCATTTCATCCTTTAGGACTTTATTGAACTAATGTGATGTTTACATTGATATGACAACATATGTGCATGAAGGAGAGAAGGTGCTTTGTCATAGTTTTCATTAATTTTCCTAATATGTTTCTGCTATATTGCATTTAATTTTCTCATATATATATATATACAGTGTAACCCAGATATAAGAGAGTTGTCAGGACCGGAGAAGAAGTCTCTTATATCCGGGTTTGATCTATTTTGTTTAGGTAAGTATGGCTCTAATTTGGGACCAGGGAAAATCTCTCTTATATCCGGGTTACACTGTGTGTATATATATATATATATATATATATATATATATATATATGTATATAATTATTTATTTAAAAATTCTAACATAAATGATTATATTTGCTCTACTCTGTATTGAGCACTCTTTTAAGAATAGTAATTGTTGGTTATTGGAATTTATTCTGTATACACCAATCCTATACTTGGATATATATATATATTCAATTCCTTGAGTTTTGAAGGTGTTTTTTATTTCTTGCCTAATTTTTTCTGTAGTTCTGCCATTGCAATTTCTTAGAATTAATAGACCATTATACAACTGAATTCAATACCATCACTTGAGAAGACATCAGAAGTGTTAAAACAAAGTGGCTATTTTTGTAGTGATTTTATAACAGTTTCATGTTATAATTTTCAAATAAATGATTATATATATATATATATATATATATAATTGTTTTAATAACATTAGCAACAAAAAACTGTTCCCTCATGCAATTAAACATAAAAGACTTCTACCTATCTATTAATGAGATTACACTAAACACACTAAACTTAGGAAAACAATACATGACATAAATATAATTAAAAACTGATGAAAATCAATACTATACCACAATAAAAAAAATATGGTCAAAAAAGGGCCATAATAATAACAATGATAATAATAATAATAATGTTGATCTAAGAATAGGGGGAAAATATGTGAACTCATAGGCATATACAAAATCAATGAATTAACAAAAAAGACATAGGTCTATACAGGGATAATGGTCTATTAATTCTAAGAAATTGTAATGACAGAACTACAGAAAAAATTAGGCAAGAAATAAAAAACACCTTCAAAACTTAAGGATTTACAATACATATAAAATCCAACCAAAAATTAGTATATTTCTTAGATATAACATTCAATTTAAACAATGGAACCTGCGAACCATACAGAAAACCAAACAACAACCCAATATACATTAACAAAAATTCCAACCACTCTGCTAACATTAAAAAAAAAAATACCCATATCTATAAATAAAAGAATTGCAACAAATTCTGGTAGCCTAAAAATATTAAATGAAAAAAACATATGAATCAGCTCTAAGAAGCAGCAAATATTCAAACTTGAATACAAAAACGAAAACAATTCAAATAAAACCAACAGAAAAAGAAAAATAATTTGGTTCAACAATTCAATAAAAACAAAAATTGGGAAAATATTCTTAAAAATAATTGACAAACACTTCCCTAAAAACAGCAAATTATCAATAAAAAATACAATCAAAATTAGTTACAGTTGCATCGATAACATGAAGAAAATAATAACTAAGCAAAAATATATTCTAATTTATTTTGATGTCCATTATTATTAATATAAATAACCACAACAGTACTCAGAATAAACATAATAATAGGCAAAGAAAGATTTTGTGGTTCAATCCTCCTTTCAATTGAGCGGTAAAAACAAAAATTGGCAAGATATTTTTTGATTTATTAGAGCAAAATTTCCAAAAAAAAACTGAGTTACATAAAATATTTAACAAAAACAATGTAAAACTTAGTTATTGTTGCATGCCAAACGTAGGGACTATAATAAATGGATTGAATAAGAAAAAAACTAGGAATAATCCATGCAGTAATCCTCCTACTTGTAATTGTAGAAACAAAAACATCTGTCCATTACAGGGAAAATGTCAGCAAGAATGCGTGGTTTATCAAGTGAAAATTTACAAAAATAGCGAGGATACTAACCCTAAAATATACATAGGTGCTACTCAGGATAAATTTAAAAAAAGATATTATAACCACACGAGTAGTTTTAAAAATGAAAAAATTAAGCATAGTACCACGCTATCTACCTATGTATGGAAAACCAAACAAGAAGATAATATAGACCCCATCCTTAAATGGGAAATATTTAAAAAATGCCACAAATATAAAGCAGGCCATAAATTTTGTAAATTATGTGCAGAGGAGAAATTAGCCATAGCTTTATATGATCAACCTAACCAGCTATTAAACACCAAAACTGAAATCCTTAACGTATGTAGACATAAAAAATCTTGGCTACTAAATTAGACATTTTCCCGCTTATTTGTCATTCCATCTTAATGTTTTTTTTTTGTTTTTTTTTTCCCCTCCCTCCCCATTTTTGTTGAATAAATATTTAAGCTTAGGTGTTTGTGGTTCTTTGGTCACGTGGCATAATTTTAGCTATCGCCTATAAATATGCGTTTCTCTTTGCCTCGTTAGCCGAACTTTCCCTGACGATCCATTTAGGTGAAACCTAGGTAGGTTTGTTTGGCTCATTAGGTGTATATATATATATATATATATATATATATATATATATATATATATATATATACATATATACATATACACTGCATGCCAAATTATTATCGAGATAACTTTTTTCTAATATTTCAAAAACCATCCAATCAATTCACACAAACTTTTCACACAATGTTGGCAACACTAACCTGCGTAATCACTGAAATTTTCGACCTGATCTGCACAATGTAAACAAACTGGTGCCATATTTGTTACCAGCACGGTGATTTGAGCATGCCAAATTATTAGAAAGGTTTAGTAAAAATCCCAGAATTGAGCACACAAAACATTTATTAATGTTTCACATGAATGTTTATGATCAAAAGAAGCTAATAAATAAGATAATCAAACAAATAATAACAGATACAAACAAAGGCACAGTTTTAAACAAATTAATAGGGAATGTGCTTTCCCTGTTTTGAAATTACTTGAAGAAGTCGACGATCCATAGAATTTGTTAATTGTAGGATGTCATCTGCTGTAATGCCACGAGATATGTTAAGAATTGCTTCCCACAACTCAGCGTTGCTCCTGAATTGACATCTGTTGACGTACAGTCTTCGCTTCATGATGCTCCAAAGGTTTTCGATTGAGTTCAAATCCGGAGAATTTGCTGGCCACTTCATTTTTCGAGGTCCATCGAAGCCTAACTGCTTCAAATATTCAGTAGTCTTGTGAGCAGCATGTGAGGGAGCATTATCTTGCATAAAAACAATGGCCCTTCTGAAGGCAACTCTTTGCCTTTTCATCCATTCAAGATACTCCTTCATAAATGCTATGTATGCATCAGCAGTCATTTTGACGCCATCTGGTACTCTCCATGGGCCCACTAAAGTTTTTTCCAATAATACCACCCCAGATCATTATGCCTCCACCTCCGTCTCAAACACTGATGGCGATTCTGTCCATTCATTACCCAGCCTTTGCACCATCTATCTGGCCCATCAAGTGTTGCTCGAGTTTCGTCTGTGAATAAAACTTTAGAGAAGTCAATCTTCATATTGTCCTCTGCTCATTTCAATCAATTTTGAATGTGATTTCTCGTCAACGGAGGCTTCGATACAGGTTTGACTGTTGTTGCTATTTCCCTCAGATACTGACACTGAGTACTTTTAGACACAGTAGGAACCCCAATGTGACTCAAAAGCTCTTGGCTGGTAAGTCCAGGGTTCTTTGTGGACCCTCGTTTAAGTCGTGACATGAGACGACATGAAATAACCCTCAGCTTGCCTTTATCTGCCCTTTTACGTACTTGTGTAGAGTCGGCGGTGAAATTTTCGCTGTTTTATGACACCTCCCTATCATTTTAGAAATTTCTAGCGTAGGTTTACCTTTTCAGAGTTCTGAGGTGTTAGTTTTCTTTTTAACATTACTTAAACTGCTTTTATGACCCATCTTTTTACTAAATTCTTACACTTTTCTAATAATTAGGCACACTCAAATCACCGTGCTGATAACAAATATGGCGCCAGTTTGTTTACACTGCACAGATCAGTATGAAAATTTCAATGATCTGAGGTCAGCCAACATTGTGTGAAAATTTTGTGTGAATTGATTCGACGTTTTTTTTTAAATATTAGGAAAAAAGATATCTCGATAATAATTTGGCACGCAGTGTGTATATATATATATATACATATATATATATATATATATATATATATATAAATAAATAGAAAGAGAGTTATACATATACATATCTGTATATATATATATATATATATGTATATATAACTTTCTTTATATATATATATATATATATATAACTCTCTTTCTATTTATATTTGTATTTGTTCTATGCTCCGGCCTTCTTCAGGTGGTTGGAATTTCGAACTGAACCCTTTATTTTGATCACTGGGGTAGACTGTTCTAGTTCCACGTGCCATGTTGGATGTCAGTTATCAGTTATCTCCTACTAATTTTCCCTCTGATAAGTTCTCCACTGCCTTAACTGGGTATTGAACTCACACTCTTTGGGTCTGTCACTGGATCTAACCAATGCCTTTATCCACTGTGCCATGAGGACATCTGAGTATGAATTTCTGGCTATTATAAACCTAATGTCTTCAGCAACCATTTTTACCAGTGCTCATATTGCAATTTTTCTGTTATCATTTTATGTTTTTACCAGAGCTCATATTGCAACTTTTGTTGTTATCATTGCTTTTCTCTGGCACTCCTTATTACTGGTTCCCATATTGTATTCATTTCTATGCTTAGTCGGCTCAGGAGATTTTTGTGGCCTAGCATATGTGCTGATTCCTTAAGTTTACAAATTTTCCAATGGTGTTCCCTGTCTATGATCTCAACATGATCCCACAGGGGGTGGTGATCTCCCTTCTCTCTCCATATGTGATCAGCCACGCCTGATTTTTCTGCTTCCCCTCGCGTTACAGCTTTCTGGTGTTCTTGAAGCCTTACCTTGAGGGGGCAGCCTGTCTCTCCTTTATATTCCTTTCCGCAGCTGCACGGGATAGTGTACACACAGTCTTTAGTCATGTTCTCCTCTATAGGGGGTCTCACTTGAGAGAGATATCTGCGAAGTGTTGTCAAGCTTTTGAAGGTTATCCTGATGTTATATGGACCGCAGATCCTTTGTATTTTCTCTGATAACCCCTTCACATAAGGCAGGCAGACTGTTTTCTGAGTGTTGTTGTCCTCCTCCTCTTCTTGTACCTGCCTATCCCAGTTTTTGGGGGCTGCTGCCATGTACCCAGGGTAGTTGTTACATTGTAGGGTACTACTTATACTGACCAATTCTTTACCTAACATCTCTGGGTCGCCACTTATGACTTTTGCTCGGTGTTGTAAGCAACGGACGATCCCTTTCTTTACGCTGTATGGGGGGTGGGAGTTGAAATTGAGGTACTGCCCGGTGAATGTTGGTTTACGGTATACGGATGTCTTGAACCCATGCTCTGTTCAAGATATTAGAACATCCAGGAATGGGAGTGTGTTGTTACTCTCTTTCTCCATTGTGAACTGTATTGAAGGTCTTATTGAGTTCACATGGTCCAGTAGAACCTGAACATCTTCCTGGTATGGCCAGAGTATGAAGGTGTCATCTACGTACCTTAACCATATAGTTGGCTTTAGAGATATGGATTCCAATGCCATTTCTTCAAAGTATTCCATGTATATATTCACCATTGCTGGTGATAATGGCAAGCCCATTGCTAAGCCCTCATCCTGTCGATATATGTGTGATCCCATTCCGAAGTGTGTTGTCTGTGCACAGAAAGTCAACATCTCCATCAGATTATCTATTGGAATACTGGTCCGTTCTTCTAGGGACGAGTCAGAGGTCAATCTGTCTCTGACTACTGAGAGTGCCTCCTCTGTGGGTACCTTGGGGAACAAACTCACCACGTCCAAGCTCACCATCTGGTTGCATAGGATGGGAGCATCTTTGATTATTTCCACGAAGTGGGCAGAGTTTCAGACATATGAAGGAGATTTTCTGATCAATGGTTTAATTATATCTACAAGGAAGTGACTCAGAAGGTGGCACACAGAGCCTTGGCAACTAACAATTGGCCTGAGCAAAATACCGTCTTTGTGAATCTTAGGGAAACTGTATATGTGAGGTAGCTTGGTGTAACACTGCGATAACTGCCTATACGTCTTATGTGCAAAGTGATCCTTGTTCTTGATTAGGATCTGTGACAGTTTGTGTTCCAGTTTCATAGAAGGATCCTTTTTCACTTTGCTGTAGCTACCATTGCTAATGAGGTCTTCCAGTTTTCTTGTATACTCTGATTTGTCCATCACTACAGTCGCATTACCTTTGTCAGCCGGTAGGATGATGATATTTTCGTTCCTCTGTAGTGATCCAACTGCCAGCCTCTCCAGTTTTGTTGTGTTAGACCTGGGCAGCTTAGCTCTCTCCAAGGTCTGTCTTACCTTCCATCTTAGTTCATCCGCCTTAGCCTGAGGGAATGATGTCCAAGTATGATTGTGGCGAAGTTGAGACCCTTATTCAATACTAACTCCTCAGAGGCACTCAGCTGATATTGGCTGATGCTGATTACTGCTTTTACTGGTGGGTGATGGACCTTGTACGTCACCTTCTGATCTTTCAATCTACTTAATTTTTGCACTTGGCAAGCCTTGACTACATCAAATTCATGTCTGAAGGATTTATCCAGGTCATGGTAAAAACATGCAATGATAACAGCAAAATTGCAATATTAGTACTGGTAAAAATGGTTGCTGAAAACATTAGGTTTATAATACCCAGAAATTCATACCCAGATGTCCTCAAGGACACATGGCACAGTGGATAAAGGTGTTGGTTAGATCCAGTGACAGACCCAAAGAGTGTGAGTTCAATACCCGGTTAAGGCAGGAGATAACTGATAACTGACATTCAACATGGCACGTGGAACTAGAACAGTCTACCCAGTGATCGAAATAAAGGGTTCAGTTCGAAATTCCAACCACCTGAAGATGGCCGGAGCATGCAACAGCCGAAACGTTGTGATGAATATGGCGACAAAGATGAGGACAATAGTTTGAATAATGTAAATACTGTACATAATACCTCATCTCAGAAATATAGACAGACTCAGAAATAGAAAGACATATATATATATATATATATATATAAACTATTAACAGACCCAAAAGATGAAAAATAGAGTAATACATCTCGACTAAAGGAAAATAAGTGAAATTTATAACGTAATAACTACAGACAGTGATATTGCGATATTAAAAGAACATATCCTGGTTCTGTTCCCATATTTCACATTGTCAATAGTGATAAGTCACAGTCCTGAATACATCACTGGATAATGTTTATTGCTTGGCCAAGATAACAATTACTTAAATATATATACCATAGTTTAAGTTAATTGAAAAGGTTTTTCAACTGTGTGTAGTGTCCCAAAATTAATTTCAATATAGCCTACACAGGCTTATACAGCAGACCTAAAAGTGTTACCTGGGTTGGACATGCACCTTACACTACTGCTGTTGGCTCATCTATTGTTGAAAGCTGTTTTGTTTTTATGATACTTGAGTTAAAAAGTCAACCATTGGCCACATATATATTTTAGTCTATAAGCAAACATTGGTCATGTGTATACATAAGTAATCTGTAAGGAGACTTTTGTTGCATTTATATTAGAATCATCAAGTATTCACCTGGCAGGTGCCTCCTTTTGGGTGGGGTTCTTGCCACTTTGAATTCAATGTAATCTATGTTCTACTAACAGTGCAACCAATATCACTCTCACACTTCATTTAAATTAGCTGGCAAGGATATTTTAGGAACCCCTATGGTGGTAAAGCAGGTTATTTATTATCCGTATCATATTCAGTGTGAAGGATGTGTGATATTGAAATATATTTGATTTGTTTATTTTTTGAAATTGCATTTTATCAATAAGCATGAATTGTAATGTGTAAGATTTAAAAGTTGTTTTTTTTTGCTTCTATGGGAAAATTTCACTGCACAAAAAGTTAAACAGATTGTGTCATCGTGAAATAATAGAAGTATTTATTGATAATTACATAAACAATTGTTGATGTAAATGTTTTGTTTTTTTGTGGGGGGGGGATGAGGCATTTTGTGAATTGTGAACAATGTTCATGATGACATAATTGAGGTCTCTGACTCAAATTGTCCAAATCATTTTTACTTGGTGGAATTTTCACCAATTTTCTTATTAAACTTTTCCTTCCCAATTTGTAAAAGAAAATTTGGAGATAAACGTATTTATGCAGAAAATGATATCAAATCTTCCTTCTAAGGATGTTAAATTGATCAAAACCAAGTAAATTTTTTCAGAAAATTTTTCTTAATATTTTCCATTTTACATATTTTTCTTGAACATTCCAGCAATGAACCAAGTGCGTTCCAAAATGTTCAATTTGAATCACACTAAAATTATTTTTCTAGAATATCCAGCTATCATCAGGTCATATACAAAATCATATATGATAAAAAGTTATGTATACATATCATAAATATACATTTTGAAGGTATGCTATAGTTATGGGTAGAAGTGCTCTATATCAGAGATGGAGCATATGTAAAAACTGAGTAAATAGTAAAACAAATTAACAAAATACAAATGGATACAGAAACACAAAACAATTATAATAATAAAGTAATCAACAATGAATAATAAAGTAATCAACAATGAATAATGGATAAAAAACATTAACAAACAATACTATTACGAAATGGACAAAGTCCAACAATTATTTTAAAACATTTTTAGGTTTATACATTCTTTTTATAGATACAAATATTTAAGTAAATGCTCTGTTTATCATAAACAGTATTAAACAACATTTACTGGACTGAATGTCCGAGAAATTTTCACAGAAAATATTCATTTTCTGTGAAAATAAACAAAAATAATAGATATTCATTTTCTGTAGGAGGAATAGATATTTCTATCTCGCAACAAGTTATCAATACCACTTAATGCATTTTCAGCTAGATGATACAGAGTGGAAGCAAAACACAAAAGAGGATGAAATTTTATCAGAATGAAATAACAAAAGTTTGCTTTGTGAAAAGGTTTGCCTTCTTTTGACCAAAGAGTCAACGTGTTTACATTTTAAACAAGTATTATCCACATGCTGTAGGCAAATGCTGTAGAAAAGGAAAAGAAAGAAAATAAGAGAGGGTTATCAACATTAGCAACATTAATTTATAAAGACACTGGTCAACTGCTTCATCTGTTGGCTGCTGCCAATACCATATCTTTTCTATGACCAGTAGTCTGTGTTAGGGGATCTAACTCCATGGTAGAGTGTCCCTGAAGTAGTCTGAGAAAAGAAATATTGTATTTTTAACAAATAAGTTAATATTTCAGAGTCGTAAGAAGAAAAAAATTATCATAGTAAAACAATGGGCAATTTAGATGGTATATGGACAGCATTTCAAATGAGTCCACATTTCTGCATGTTTTGACCATGAGAGACATGTGAGTCTGCAGATTGTTAGCCAAGACTTATTTGAATCAGACACAGCCACTATCAGAAAGGGTAGATTTTTTTATGGTTTAGGGAACAGTCTTTGAAAAGTATATAAGTAGAAGTGAGATTGCTAATGAAGGCTGCACCTACACCCTACTATCAAGATCCTTGATTCCTCTTTTTTTATTTTTGGCACTCTTTAATAATGTTTTTTTTTGCTTTTTCTTATTCTTTCACACTAAGTAACCCCTTGTGTCTTAGTGGCTTTGTTGCCTTGCTTAGGGTTAAATGGTTAAAAAAGTGGGTACTTTCAGATAAGTTTTATCCTCTTCAAGATGTGATAAAGTATGAAACTCTTGTATGTTGTTTCAGATTCTAGATTTTGGGACAAACCAACCATTATTTACTATATAGAGTGAAAAGTAAACCTAGAAAATAAAGGCGAATAATTCTGTTCCATTGTCTTTTGCTATCTTTCAGACAACTTCATAATTCTATCATCTTAGAACTTTTTATCTTTCTCAGCAATGGACTTCTCTCAGAGCATTTGCAGTCTTTCAGGGAATTGACATTTTTATCATTAAGAGAATTCTGTAAAGACCAATAAATGGTAATCTGGAACTGTCACAATACAATCAGCAAAATTTTGAATGTAAAAAAAAAAGTTGGTTCTAATTAATGCACCTAAAACCCAAAGAAAACTTTCTGGCCAACCAAATCTTTTTTTATTAATGCGTATTCTTGAATTTTCTTTTACTTGCAAAAAAAAAAAAAAAAAAAAAAATTTATATATATATATATATATATATATATATATATAGAGATATATACACACACACACAAGAAAAAAAGCACTTGGTTTAGATGGGAGAAGGACTGTAGATTTGTACTCTGTTTGGTGGTAAAGTAACTGCATATGTGTCAGTGGTATAGCTGGGGGGGGGTGCAGAGGGGTTGATAACCCAAGGCGGCACTTTTGGTCCGTGAGGATTTTTCTGAAAAGAAAAAAAAACAATAGCATAATTTGAAGAATTTTTGCAAAAAAAAAAAAAAGCAGCGATCAGGAAGCTGATAGGATTCAAATGAAGCCAATTTGTTTTTGATATGGCTAGCTCAAGGCCAGCAAGCCAGCAATAAAAAAAAAAAATTGTCTCCAAAATATGCTGTCAGCTGCTGGGGATAAACCCCACTTACAAGACATGAGCAAAAAGTGTGAAAAAAATTGAAACATTTTTAAAGGGCTTCATGTAGGGTTGGATTAAGTGAATTTAGTGAATCCACAGTTTTTCACACCAGTGTGAGAAGGTCTAGACTTTGGCATCAAGTTCTTTGATTTGGATTTTTCTTGTCTGTGAACTGTTAGTTAAAAAGAATTAAATAAATAAATGAACCAATTGTTTTTTTTTTTATCTTATCAAAGGCCTAGATTTAATACGGATATAAAATCATTACTTTTCATAAATTATAAAATAGATAAACAAATTGAAATAATTCCAATGCTTTAAGAATATCACATGTATTCTAATTTTTTCCAGAAATATTGAACCGAAATTCAAAAGAAAATTAATATATTTTTTAAGTGCAGAAACTTTATTTAAAGTCCAAAAATGGGCATTTTTTTCAATTTTTCAATTTACAAGTTTAAATGGTAGTAAAACAATGCAATGTTTTATTTTTTGTTTAAATAATTGAAGTTTTAAGCAAAATAGAATAAAACTTAAAAGTATGATAACATTTATTTCAGTTTATAAAAGTGAAATAATTTTATCAGACTTTTAATTCTTAGTCTACTACTTTACTAATAATAACTTCAACTGTGTAAAACAAAATAATTTAAAAAGACATTGCATTTTTTACATTGTTAAAAAAAAAAAATGAACCATGTTTCTGTTAGTGTGGCATTTAATATATGACTCCTCACTTGTTAAAATATTGGAATAAATATTAAAAAAAACTGATAAATTATGAATTAAAAGTACAATGTGTTTTTTTAGTTTTCTTTTTTTTTTTTTAAATAAAACAAAGGGTATATAAACTAAAACAGGTTAGCTTTTTTTTAATATTGTAAAATTTTTTAAAAGTTTTCCTGATTTAGAAAAAAGGAAGTAACATCTTCGTTTTTTTTTTAGATATCCCCAGTTTTATTTTTTTTTAAATTAATAAATAAACACAATTTTACTTTTATTTCCTAATTTACCAGTGAGGAGTTATAAATACCAAGTTTAACAAAAACACAGAAAAAAAACAGGCATCATAGGGGCATTAGATTCTGAGAAATGGATAAAAATATTAAAAATTGATGGGTGTACGAATAATTTTCTTGTGGACTATATATATATATAAACTTTAAGGGGCTAATGTGCATTGTAATATTGTATTCCTTCTGGGGAGGGGAGGAAAACTTGAAGGCCGGCCTGGACGGCAAAAACACTAGCTACACCACTGAGATGTGTATTCTATTTAGTAGTAATGTGACTGCAGATTTGTACTCTGTTTATAGAAGTAGGGACCTTCTCTGCTTACACAACACTACTAATATCAATTTTTCAAAATTTCTCCTAAGAAATGAAAGAAGGAAAGATATTTAAAAATTATCATGAGTAAAAATTAAAGGATAGTAAAAATGATCAATAATTCATTTTTTATAACATAAAAATTGATTTACTTATACTTGAAAAATGTTAGGCATGCAATCTATTTATTGCATAGATGAACTTTTCCCCCACAACCTTCTATGACTTAAGTGGTTAAGGTAGAAAGAAAGATAAACTCTTGGTAATCTGCATATGAATTTTGTGATACAAAGTGTTGTAATAAAAACTAATAATAAGATAGAAGAAAACTAGTAAAGAAATACGAGTATTAGTAATAAAGTGTGTACCAATCAAGGGTGTTGGATAAATAACAGGAATAGTAAAACAGAGTCAAACTGGTAATAAAATAAATATAATAATGAAATGCTTATCAATCCAAAGTGCTGTGATAAAAAGCAAGAATTTTATAAATGAACTAAAAGTACTAATAAAAATTGCATTGACCCAGAGTGTTATGACAATAAGGAATAATAAAATGGACTTATTTTTGTGTCTGTTGTAACCTAGGGGAGGTTACTGAATAGAATAATCACACAAAGGTTGGGAATGCATGATAATACTTAGGACAAGAACAACACATATCAGATTCACCAGTGGCATGTAGAAGAAGTTGTCAACTGCTAGAAGTGAGTCAAGTGAATTCCACAATGAATCTCCAACTGCAGACCTGCAAACCAACACATACAGTATTCACTACTGTATTTATGGAAATGGGGCATATCCATTATTGTCCATAGGTGTGATACAACAATGTCCAATAAATTTCACCCAATACAAGGCTCAAGAGCCTCTCAGTGTAGAGGGTTACTGAATGTGTGAGATATGAATATAAGAGAAGGTGATAGGAAGGCTAGGGAAGATAGATAATTATTGACTCTTGATTTAAGAGCTTAAGATTTCAGTGATCAGGGAAGCATCCACATGGGAGTCCGTTCCACAAAGTAGTAATTCTTGGGAAAAAGCAGTCTGAATAGGACTTCTTTTACAATTGGAATATGGAGGAAATGAGTGTGATTCAACTCCGTGGACGTAGCATGGCATATCCTAAAGGAGAAAACTAATGGAAATAATATATTAGTATAATTGGTAATAAAATAATAATAGAAAGCTTCATTTAAAATTTCTTTTAAATAATCAGTACCTTTTTAACTGTAATAATTGTCATAAAAATTCAATTATTTTTATAGCGGTGCTTATAAAATTCTATGCCCCATAGTTACCAGTAGTTTCTTGAAACCATTGAGCTGTTCTCAACAGAAACCAAAGTTACCGAAAGAAAGTAATAGAAAGTATAAAGAATATCATTTATAGGAAAATACCAGCTAAAAGTAAGTCTTTGAGAGAAAGGCAGGATTACCATTTTGTATGTAAAGCAATGTCCTAAACATTAGTATGAGGAAATGATGGAATGTCTTTGAGAGAATCTAAAGTGAACCATAATTCCACATTCACGTTAAAAAAAATTATTTCTTACCAGACAGGACTTGGAGGACATTGCTAAAGAATAAATCTCTTCCACTTCCTTAAACAGCCCAAAGCAAAAATAAATAAATAGCCTTACACAAGAAAGTTCTCAAAAATCTTTTGAAACAATAACAAAAAAATCTTTCCCAAGAATTCAAGAAATGAAAAAGCTTCCCACATTTTCCTGTTGTGTTTACTGCCATTTATATATATATATATATATATATATATATATATATATATATATATATATATCTGTGTGTGTGTGTTTGTCTTTGTGTGTAATGGTCTTTTTCAATAATCTGCAAGAAGTTAACTTGAAATTTTTCCACAGAACTTTTAGTAGAATAATGTGTATTACCTCAGGAATAGTGAGTTGATTGGAAAATCTGTTCAATTCTGTTTCTTTCTCTTCTCCCACTGCTCCCATGACTGTTAAGATACAAAGGGTTTTCTATCATAAAATCTCCTTTTATCACCTCTCATCAGTTTAACTCTTCTTTTTTTCCTTTGTAATCAAATTGGGGAAAAAAGAAAAGATCTTAAAGTTTTGGGGTAACTAATTTGTTAAATTGATGAGATACATCTTTGCACCACAGTCTAGCATTAAGAATTCACTCAGAATTCTTAAGCAATGAACAATATTGTAACCAGACTTATTACAGCTTATTCTTGCACCAATGTCTTCTCCTATGTGCCATATCCCTTTAAGTTGTTGTCGATCATGGCTCTGTACAACTTCCTGTCTTTTGTAGCTCATAATAATTTTTCTTTCTTTTTGTTATCTCTCCTAAATCTGGTTCCACCATTCATTTACTCAATCTTTCTAGGTAGGTTATGTGTCCCTCTCACCTTTAATCAGTCCCATGAGTATCAATTTTTCCAAGCCCTCTTACCTCATTATGTGCCTAAGAAATTTCAACTCTCTCTTCTTGATGTTGAGTATAAATGTATGTTTTATTTCCATTATCCTTAAAACTTCATCATTACTCAAATGTTTGGTCCATGGAATTCTCAGCATCTTTCTATGGAACCACATTTTTGTTATTTCAAGTCTCATCTTCATCTGTGAGGAGATACCCAGCATTCCCTACTATCTCAGAGAATTGTTATTACGTAACATTTTAGTGCTCTTTTCATTGTTTTTAACAAAATTTTCTTGTTTCTTAATACTTTGTTTATCTTTTGGAAGGCATCTTTCACTATCCCAATGAGCTTTCAGATTTCAGTGTCACACTTTCCATCCTCTGTGGAGACACTTCTCAGATATTTCAATTATTCGATTGGTTGATTTTAGTACCACCAATTTGTAATTTGTACGTTGGGCTGTTTCTTTTGCTGACGATCTTCTTACAATTGATGTTTAGTCCTTTCTTCTCACTTTCCTTCAGTATATTATGTAGGAGTTCTTATCTTGTTAAGATTGTAGCCGAGAATAATGAATCCTGGTAGAACTTATAGTTCTTTCAGAATTGCCTCACTGTATAGGTTGAATAAGTCTGGTGAGAAGACACATCCTTGTCTTAAACACCTTTCTATTTATGTATATTTACTAAACTCATTTCTTTATCTATATGCAAGCAGTTTGCCACCAATATAGGTTCTAGATTATTCTAATATCCTTCTGAAATATGTCACGGTTGCCTAGCAGTTTCAAACACTTCTTTGTGGCGTACTTTATCAAACTGTCCTGGGTATGACAATAAACTCCATCCACATCCTGGGTGAGACGATAAACTACATACAACAGTAAGGCCTCTGATCAGGATGTGCTGATGGGGTGTGGAACCACCTATTGCTGGTGTTCTCAGGTCCACTCTCACTTGGGGTGGTAGCACCTGTTAGGGTCTCGGATATGGGCGAATAGTTAACCCCCAAACTGGTGTCAAAACACTATGAAAATGTAAAAATGTGTTTTAATACCAGAAATACTTTGTTTTAAAAAATTATTAACTGCAATACATTTTTGAAAAAAAAATTACCAGCATTAAAAATTGTCAACATTAAATAACACATTGAAGTTGATATGGTGTAAAACAAACCAAACCAAAATTTATCAAATGCTTCTACATAATCTATAAAACAGGTTCACATCCTTTTACATTTATACTGTTCCTTTTTATATCATTCTGAGCATAAATATTGCATTCCTTGTTCCAGTGAACCTGCATTGTTCTTGTCCTATTTCCAGTTTGATTCTCCATTAATCAAAGTTTGAATGTTTTTTAACACTTATTTTATTTTCTTGCTAGTCGTAATTCATTTTTTTCTGATTTTAATGCATTTCTATTGCAAAATTATTTCCATGCATTTCAATAGTAAAATCAATTGCAATTCTTTTCTGTAATAAAATAATCTGATGTGCAATCCTATTGTACAATTATTAGCAATATAAACTTCTTGCAATCATTACATTTACATATCTTGTTAGTAATTCTGGCATCACTTCCTGACTACAGACAACCCATTTCTTCCTGATTTTTCAATGTATTTGAAATATAAATCTTCAATGTATTTCATAATAAAGAATTGCAGAGAACTTTGTTTAAAGCCCCCAATGAAGATCAAATTTGCTGCAATCAAAATGTCCTGTGAAATAAATTTACAAAATAATAAGGCATCCTCGATCTTTGATTATTAGAGTTTATCAAAAGTATTTTCATTTTTTAATCAACTCTTCCTTTTAAGAGGAAACTTTTGTGAATCTATGTATGCTTTCTGAACTTTATGCAATGCTGTACAGAAGCGCCATTTTTGATGACTCCTACCAAAACTTCTGAGAGACGATGATTGGGTTTTCTTCTACATTCTTCTATTTTAGATTTTAAAGCACCATGTAACTCAAAGAGAAGATAATGATGTGATCAAGAGGTTGATATTCCACACTACTTCAAACAAAAGTTTAGAGAGGAAGACATCTACATCAATACTTGATAGATTGATAATAATTACTGGACGTGAGAAACATGTTTTTCAACAAAAATGTTTTCATAGTAAGATTTTATAAATTTCATCCAAAAGTACCATCAGCTGCTCAGTTAATAAATGCCAAATTTTTCCTTATAAGGAAATTGCGAATATTATCATTATCATAATTCACAAATGATGGTCAGCTAGTTCTGGGTTGAAAATAAAATTTTTTTGATACATTCTCATGTTTATAATTATTATTATTGTTGTTTTTGCTGTAGTAGTAGTAGTAGTATTAATAGTCGTGTAGTAGTAGTACCAACAGTAGAGGAAGAAGAAGACACCAATGATAATGATCACAAACGAATGCTTCTTATTCCCAAAACAGAGTGGTTCAAGCTGTAACCTTTCTACACTGCCAAAGACAAAAGGCTTGGAAGGAAAGTACCAACAGTGTAAGAAAAAGCAATAACAGTTGATTTGAGAAGTCTATTGTTCTGAAAAACTGTCTTAAGAGAAAAACTTTATAAATCTCCACCGACAATAATGCTGACTGTCTAATCAATGAATGTCGATTGTTTCCTTATAAGAAAATGACTAATCTCCCTATTACTAGAAACAATATTAAATTTTAATTCTTATAATTAATACTGGGTTACACAGAGGGCACTAATGAGTTAAATATATATGCGAAAAAATTTTTGAGCAAAGGTTTGTTAAAAAAACAAAAATACATTTGATATATTCTAATAGATAATACTTTTATTAATAATAGAGTCAAATTATATCAAGTTTTAGAGACATAAATGTTAAACCCTATCTATGGACTATAATGGGTATGTCCCAATCCTTATAAATACAGTAGAATATACTGTATGTTGATTCACTGTGGGATTTCACTTGCAATTCACCTTGATTCACTTCTAGCTCATCACTAGCAGATGATTACTTACTACATGGCGCTGGTGAATCTTGTATGTTGTTCCTGTTATAAATATTATCGTTCCATTTCCGACCTTCGTTTTAGTTATTCTTATTCAGTAACATTTTTCGAGGCTACAACAGAAACACATACTATATATATATATATATATATATATAAAGCAGCATAACTTTATTCAAATAGGTTTCATTGAATTGTCGTGTAATGCAGGAGTTTTCATCACAGCATTGTTACCTGGCTGTGTTGGCCCATTCAGGAAAAAATAGAAAATTGCCATTCACTGGAAATAAATTTCTTATGGAAGTTGCCATTTTGGTTTTGCTTAGTACTGACTAAGTAGCTAAAGTACTAAAGTACTAAGTAGCTAAACAACACACAATATAATAGAAAGTATGTCACAAAAAAGATCATACTGAACGCCCCCCCCCCCTATATACATCAATGATGGTTTAGAAATAGCACTGAGCAATAGTTTATAACACAAATAGTCAGAACTGGTATTGGAAACTGTCATACTGTACGTATGGACTATAATGAGTATGTCCCAATCTGTATAAATAAAGTAGAATATACTGCATATGATAGTCATTTGTCTTCCACTTGCAATTCACTTTTAGCTCACCACTAGCAGTTGATTACTTACTACAAGCCACTTGCAAATTGTTTCTGTTATAAATATCATCTTTCTATTTCCAGCCTTCGTTTTGGTTATTTTTATTGTTATATTCCGTGCTAATAGGAATAGATACTTGAAAAATAAGGGGGATAAAGTAAGTAAAGGTTTATTGTAAAAACCAGTACAATAAGAATAAAGGCTACAGTTATGCACAAGGTCATCCATCGCAAGTCAATCTAGTAGTGAGCGCTACTATTAGGAAGTCAGTACTTCTTTTGTCAGTCTGAGTTGTACTCAACAAATCCCAACTAGAATATTTAGCTACACCACCATGAGGGCTGCATGTGACACAAGGCCGGTTTAATGTGGGTTCTCCGAGCCAGTGTGTTCGGCCAAAAATATTCCCTTTTGAACCCATATGAATGGGTTCAGGGGTAGTCTACCTTCCCGAACAAGACTCTGCCCTTCGACGGAGCCTCGTCCAGGTTCCTCTCTGCTTGAAGACTGAGAGTTTGACTGTTTAGCTGGAACAGGTTGCAGCTAGACTCTGCAGTCCGTTGACTTATATGCAGTTACTACCTATAGTGTAGTCACTCATGGGGGTGACAGGTTATTCCATTACATCACTTATTCAGTAACCTTTTCCTAGGTTGCAACAGTAAAGGAAATAAGGCTTTGAGTGAATGTCTGTACAAATAGAGATATCTCATTTTTTTGTTTTTTTTTAAATGTTTCTTCTTCCAATACAAAGCCAAAGTCATGATTATTGAGTGAGATTGTTGTAAGTGAGGGGGAGGGGGAAGTAAGAAATGCATATTATGAGGATATGTAGGATAGATATTGGTTGACCTTGGAGACCAAAATTATTGCTATCAGAAAAGCATCATCTTGGGAGTTTGTTCCACAAAGTAACAATTCTGAGGAAGAAGATGTCTGAGTGGAACTTACTCCTTATGGGTTGGTTTGCCATTGTGAACGTCTGAACTGGTGGAACGAAGGAATGTAACCTGTCTGATTGTCGGCCATTGTAACAATGATAGAGAAATGACAAGCCAACAACATTCCATCTGTAGGATATGAGTTGCATGGTGGAGAATAATTCATTAACCACAAGACTGCATAGACGCTTTGAACTTTGTCACAGCTGGACAGTGAAGATTGTGCAGCACCAATGCAGATATGTCAGCAATATTCCATTATTGGTCTTGATAATATTTTTACTTCAAATTCAGTAGCTATTTTAAAAAAATGTCCACCATTTTTTTTACAATGTTCTCATTTTTTTGGCTGCATAAAATGTATATGGCTGGCCACTTGATTTCAAGTACACCCACCTATTAGGACAGCAAGTTAATCCTTATTGCAGACACCTGCTCAGACATGTCTGTATTTCTTCAACAGAGCCAACTAATGCTGAGTGGACATTAGTTATAGTTTCTGGGAGACAGTTCATAATCTGGTGTGATCATGAATTTGAATTAGACCAATACACTTAAACTCTCAGTCATGATGACTCAATTTTACTCACAAGGTTTGATATGGTTTTCAGGCACTTCCCAATCATGCTGCCTGCTGGGATAATCTCCCCAGGCCAACATTACCAGAAAGTCACCTCTTTGACAAATTCACTATGGTGACATTTGAACATGGGTCTCATGATTAGAATGCTAATGTTCTAACCACTCAGCTGTGCACCCACTAAATTTATTTCTACATTATTACACACATTACTTTTATTTTTGTTATTTTATCAGTATTACAGCCAATACATTAGCCTTCCTCGGGAGTATTCTACTTCTGTTGACATTTAGAAGTCATCTATAGGACACACAGTTGAAATGCAAACTCTCAACTGCATTAATGGCTTGCAGGACTAACTGGATAATAATTGCTCCATGAGGAAATTATCTTTCTGATTTAACTTATTTTTAAATGCCATGTTCCATCGGAGTATAGGCAGTCATGGATTTCCACATTATTATTGGAAAAAAATAGTAGTGTGGTTTCCCATTGTCTGCTTTGGAATACAGTTTTCTATCTTTTAGACTGATTGCTACTCAAAGCTCAAATTACCCTGTTTTTTAATACAAATTGGGAGAGAGCTTGAGAAGGTTACCTGCATGAAGATTAAAGTAGTGCCTGTAATAGATGAAGCACCTGAATCTTTGCCTAAGACACTTGAATCAATATTAGATGAATTGTAGATTAAAGAAAGACTTGAGACTGTCCAAATTAGGGCTGTGTTTTGAGATCTGTAAAGTTTGAAAATATTTACTGAAGAGATTAGAACAGTTAGAGAAGATTCTGGATTTATAAAGAGACTCTTGAATGCCAGTGATATCTGTCATGTATTCAAAAGGTTATTATTACAAGGCTTTACCAAAACATCAACCTGAAAACAAGTCATGTTCTTAAATAGCCTCAACAGATTGAAACTTTCATATTGATGTCATGTATGGGGCCAAACCTGTCTAGAAATATCTAAACTCTCAACTGTATACAACTGCTTCCAAAGATCAACGGTGAAAAAAAACTGAGGCTTTAACAAAAATCATCCCTCTTTGTACACTGTGACCTGGCACTACAAATTCACAAAGAACTGTACCAAATAACACAAACCACATCACTTGAGGACTACCAACATCAGCAACAACTAAAAGGGATAGCCCATGTAACTCAAAGAGAAAATAAATATATTGTATTTTGTGAACTTGCAACAGCCTGAAACAAAGATGGCTACTCATACTTACTCTTACCAACTTCTGGAATTCTTACCTCCCTGCACTTTCTTTTTCCCTCACAGACAGTGCCCAGCATACCAAACTATATCTCCCTCTCTAAACAATGTGTGATATTCATACCATGTGAAACTAACTTTTAACATATTTAAAATAAAAATTTAACATCACTAAAATGTAACACTATGAAGATCCCATTGTAGCATCATTAATGGCTTTAAATTCACCATCTTATAACCCAAACACAGAGTCATGGTTTATACAAATTCAGGTGATTTTTAATGCCAAAAAGTTTCTTTCATGGAGAACATGTTACTGCTATGTCATAGAGAAATTGCTAGCAGAAGTAGTCAAAGAGGTTCTGACCTTACAAGAAACAATGCTCCCAAAAAATCCTTACATCACATTTAGAACCACCACAATTAAATGGACCGACAAGTCTGATGAAATTATGCTTCACGACTTGTTTAACAACATGGAACTGGGCAACCAAAGTACTTTCCAATTCCTTAGACTTATGAAGGCTCTTTTAGGATCTAACATTATAGCAGAAAATATTCCTCGCAGGTTGTGGCTAGACAAAGTGCCTAATACATACACAAACTTGTGATATTCTTACTATCAGACGAGCAGTTCATACGGACAGGTTGTGAACACATGCATCAACAATAATTTTGTCTCCTTTTTCTTTTTCAGGACATATTAGGTTGGTGCAAAAATAATGACGTAATAATGTCGTTTTTTGACGTATTTTTTAACGTCAAAAAACGACATTATTACGTCATTATTTTTGCACCAACCTAATAGTAATATGTATCCTTTAGCACTCAGCAAAAATTTGAGGGTTAGAAAATTCTATTTTACAAATATCTGGACACTCATTACACACATCTATAAAAAAAAAAAAAAGAAAAGACTATATACAATTTACTTATTCTTTATCCTATCCTTCTTTCAGATTCTAATTTATATCTGATCTACATTTGACCCCAAACTAACGTATTACTGTCTCTTGTGTCTCCACAATACATCAGATAATAAACAATATTCATTTTGTTATTTCCATGTTTCTCATTCTTACAAGTATTTTTGTATATATCAATGATTGGGGGTTTATAATCTTACTTATTATAAAATGCAGATAGTGTGTGTGTGTGTGTGTCTGTACGTTTATATATTGGATCGGATTTCCTACATTTTTCAACCGATTTCAACAAAACTTCACAGGACTACATAAAATTATCTTGCAGTGGTTCTAACAATGCCAAAAATTGGAAAAACAATTGTTTTTGCACAAAATCAATTTGAAAACACGATTAAGAGGCATCACAAGAATGAAAGGGGGACAACTCATATCGAGTTATACTTATTATAAAACCCAGGTTGTTTGTGTGTGTGTGTGTGTGTGTGTGTGTGTTCGTTTATATATGGGATCGGATTTCCTACATTTTTCAACCGATTTCAACAAAACTTCACTTTTTTTTTTGGCAGGTAGTGTTTCTTATTGTCTTGCACACTTTTTTCTTTATTTTTACATTCAGAATGCTTTAAAAATTCCATTTACAAGACAATTGTTTATAATAAAATTCTATTCAATCGGTAGACTCATAACGATTGAAAACAATGTTTTTATTTGAGTTTGGGTTTGACCAATTCGTAAAAAAAAATAAAAATAAAAAAATAAAACTAATTAAGACATGCGTGTCCGTCAACCTTAAACAATAATCTTTGTTAATTTTATTTTTCAGTCTTTATGATGGTCGATACTTGATCTATCTTTTACTGTTACATCCCTGGGCAATGCCGGGCTCTACTGCTAGTCATTTATAACTTGTAGCTCTCCTACAAGAAACCCACCTTTTTTTTCTGAGAAGTTGTTTGAAGAGAAAGATTTTATCAATTTCAACCAAAAGTAGTACTGGCTGCTTAGTCAATGAATGCCAAATGTTTCCCTGTAAGGAAATGGCTAATATTGTCATTACCATTCAACTCAAAATGTACTCAACTTGATAACCAAAATGGCATCTATTTTATCTGGAAGAGTAGCCATTCAAGGGGAATAATTCTCATCCCCAAGTAACATATTTATACAACAATGCTTACAAAAAACATAGCAAAATATTCAGTTTTAAAATCAAAATCAACAACTGCAACCAAGTAAGAAAACATGGATAATTATTATTTTATAAGTTTTCTTGTTTTTTTTCCATTGGTTACATCTAGAGGCTATTACTGGAAATTATGTCAAACCAAAATTCCAATCATATGTAGTAGTTCACATTGGGGTTAAAGTGACAGCAAGTCTTCTCATTACATCAGCATTTTTTCAATACCGTTTTCTGATTCCAATAATACTGCCATCTGTATAGTTCCACTTTTTTCTCAATTCTTTGATACCCAGTTTTCTGCCAATGTCTTTAGAACTGGTCGAAAAATTTTCAATAATGATTATTGACAAGAAATTTATTTATGACTGTAAATTTTCCTTACAGTATAAACAAGATGTTATCTCTTTTCAAAGTTCTATTTTTCTGGTGGTTATTGGGTCTTATCAATGGCAATAAACCTGTTAACTCGTCTGTAAATAAAGGTTGAAAAACAGCCAAATGTGGTAGCCAAAGAAATTCATCTTGATTAGAATAAGTCCATGAAAGAGCAGCAAAGGATTCCTCCAAGGCAAATAAATATCTGCAGCTATCATCAATTACACACAAAAAAAATAGATGGTTAGCAACTTGGAAAGAGAAACTGGTGAACCAAGTTCATTACATTCAGAACCCTGTGTGTCTTAATGGCTTTATTGCCTTGCTTGGGGTTGAATGATTAAAAAAATAATTATCTTAACCCTTGGAATGATAATGTCTCATCTCAAAATCATTTTACAGCTGAAATGGCAAGATGTAAGCATAAGTTCTATGATAACAATTTCTTCTCTCACACTTACCTCTCAGTCAACTTTGATCTTTAAAAACTTAAATGCAGTATCACTTGTTATCTTCTGTCTTTTTAATTCCTTTGTTCTTTGAAGTGATTTTATAACATGCATTTGTTATAAATTTGAATAAATATTATATTATATTATATATATATATATATATATATATATATATATATATATATGCATATTTTCTGTTGTGTGGATATGAGTTTGTGACACCAGGTTTCACACATATATACACACATATATATCTATATATTCTGGGTTTCATATATATATATATATATATATATATATATATTCTGTTGCATGAATATGAGTTTATGACCCTCGGTTTCATGCTATATATATATATATATATATATATAACAGTGAATAGTCCAAACAGTAACACCTGGGTCAACATTATCATGAATGGGAATTCACTGGAGGAATTGGACAGTTTTCGATACTTAGGAGCAATCTTGTCTAAAGATGGTACCTGCAACTCAGAAATCTGCACACGGATTGCCACAGTCATGGCAGTAATGGTGAAATTGACAAGAATATGGAGCAGTAAAATCAGCTTTTGAACAAAGTACAAATTGCCGGTAATCTCCAGTCTACTATATGGAAGTGAAACATGGACACTGTTGGCAGAAACAGAGAGAAGGATCCAAGTGTTTGAGAATAAATGCATGCGAAAACTCCTTGACATTTTCCATTGGGAACAAAAAAACAACGAGTTTGTACGAAAAAGAGTTGAAAGTTTTGTGGGCCACCAGGAAACTCTTCTCACCATTTTCAAATGGAAAAAATGCGTGGTTTGGACACATTACAAGACACAACAGCCTGTTCAAGACTAGCATGCAAGGCACCATTGGAGGAGGACATAGGAAAGGAGTGCAATGTAAAAACTGGTTGGACAATGTCAAGCAACGGACAGATATAACTGTAACAGTGTTAGTAATGGCTGCCATTGATAAAGTGTTGTGGAAAAGATTATGCATTTGGATACGCCCTACAATTACAAAATTCAAAGGTATGATGAGGATGATACATATGCATAAATAATACCAATTGGTAGGGATTATTCTATAGTTAACTTATCAGACCATATATATATATATATATATATATATATATATATTAGATACACCTAGTGAGCCAGACAAACCTACCTAGGTAGGTTTTTCTGGCTCACTAGGTGTATCTAGGTCTGCTCTACGATTGTATTGAGCTCTTTTGTTAGTTAGTTGTCTACTCGTATCGGGTTTTTTTTCTTTGGGCTTCAGACCTGCATCTGTGCGATTTGTTCGACAGTAGTTCATGTTTGTAGCTCTTTCTTTTTTTAAAACCTTTTTTTCCCCTCGAGATTGATTTGATTATTTGCAAATCAAAAATTTGAGGGTTTTTCGAAACGAGTCTAGTTATCTATATTTATATATATATATATATATATATATATATATAAATGATATATGTAGAAGTTGTCTGGATAGGCATGTCCCTGATCAAACCCAACTCATAAATAATTACATTGGTCACACTACTACATGCCTATCAAAACAACTTATATTACACCTATTTGACCAACGCTCCATTAGAACTCATTTAAATACACACACAAACTTACCAGACTCCATCCAAAATATACTAGTAGAAAATATAAGCATAATAACCTCATCTACACGTAAAAAAAGATTAAAAATAATGGAATCTTTTACAATAAAAAAGAAAAAGACAACACCCAATAATATTAACTACAAACGTGGTCACAATGTTTTGACAGTGTTTGGAAAATAAAACATTCCTGTAACTCTAGAGACATACACACAACCCATACACCCAGCTAAAAAGTAAAAATAAAATCATCCTTGATAATCACTAAAAGTATAGCTGAAAGCACCCAGAATTACAGAACATTTAGACAGTTTTTACACACTTTGCATCCAGAAAAGAAAACACTTGTACAAACACAAGAACAATTAAATTAAAGGCTTAATCACAGTACCTTGTCTGTCGCCTTTAATGATATATATATATATATATATATAAGGCTGGATTAGCAAACTTATAGTCCATCATATTGTTATTAGGTGAATTTTGATCTTGAATTTTTACTGTGGAGGGCTCAATCTATGTGATTAATATTCACCACTGAATTATGTACATTGATAAGGAAGAAGATTATTTTGAAAATAAATATTTTCTGTGAAAAATAAATGCCTTTTACATGATTAGCTGTTGATGCACTACTATAAGTTGGCATTTAAATTTTGACTGAAAGTTATACTCAAACATGAATCAATAATGCCAATGAAAAGCATGCAACTATCTCAACCACCAAGCAGGACAAGCTAAATTATTATGCGCCTCAGGTACAGAAGATGAAAATCTTATTCACAAATGCATAACACAGACATACACACAATTTATTGTGACTGAGAATCAGGCTTAGATTTCTATAAAAAAAGATTCTGAATATATGAGTGAGAGTTAAAAAAAAAAAAAAATCAATATCTTTTCCTGGAAATTTTGACTCCGAGTTTATTGATATTGTAGGACGTGCACTTTGGCACCTCTTGGCCATTCCAACTTCAAGCCACTAAATAGAAAATCTTTTTCACCCATCAAAAAAGAAATCCATGTTCGTATATTGGTTATCTCTGAGGCAAGGTGCTTTTCATCTTTATTTTTTTGGTTGACTTGAAGTAAATTTTATTTCAACAGTTTTTGTTTCTTTTTTCCTTTTTCCAATGTCTCAGACAGTAATTCTTCCCACCCTGTTCTTCACATCGAAAAAAGAAACAAGTCTTTACGTAGAAAACCAGTAAAATTAGATGCATTATTTTCTTCTTTTTTTTTTTGTAGACTCTCATCAGTTTTATAGTTAAGTATAAGTGATTATCTAAGTTTGAACAGTCAAATTAGTAGTAAAAACGAATTTGACCGACTTATGTGATACACCTAACATATCAATAGGCTCAAAGTTTCTAAAAAAAAAAAAAAAAATTGATTTTCTGACCTGCCCTCTGATCATCAAAACTATTTTTTCCTGATTCTCTGTCACAATAGTGTGTAAACATTCATTTACAGGGAATTGTAGGGGTGTTATAACACTAGGTAAATAATTATAAAACCCTTAACATTTATATATACAAAAATACTCATAGAAAATGAGTTACAGCAAAGCATGGAAACAACAAATCAATTATTATTTATTATCTGATTGTTATATGGTGTTGGAGAAACAAGAGACAGAGTAAAATTGTATATAGTCTTATAGTGTATATGTTTTTTGTCTACTGTGTGTCCACATAATTTAGTTGGAGAACAAAAAGAAGCATCTGGAGTTTTCCTTCCTCCAGTTTTGATTATGTGTTAAGAGACAAAAGTTACCAATGTGGCCTGAAAAGTAAAGGAGCTGAAATTTTGGTCAACCCATGTGCTCGGGGTAGGATTTCTTTTCTTTTTTCTTAATACTCATCAAGCCATATAATAATTATCAATGTGTATCTATTTATATATTTCCTGTCCCATCTGAGGCTCTAATAAGACAAACTCCAGTACATGCAGTAATAATAAGCATTTATTCACAAGTAACAATTATGTTCAAACAAATATATCACAGGGTTTTTATCAATGTTGCCACAATGTGAATTTATTTTTATTTATATAGATGTCAACAGTGCAGTTAACAGGCTTTGTTATTATTAGAGTTCTCTCCTGTTGCAGATTATGTTTTTCTGTTATGTCTTTGGCAATCTGATTTTTTTTCGACAGGATTTAAATTTGCAAATCAAATATAATTAACTCTATTTTACAGGATTTTGTAAAATTACTCTGAGTAGTAGTTAAAACACTTGTGATATAGTACAGTATCCAATAAACAAAAGATATTGAAATAGAAATTCTTCTACCATATATTATGAGATTATGATAAAAAAATAGGCCATCATTTTTGATGGCATAAGTATACTAGTCTCTTCATAAAAATCTACAGGGTCCTGCCTGTTGACCAAGTTAGTTGTATACTTTCAACAAGCACCGGGTTAGGACAAAACAATACAAAGCCCAACAGCCACTCAAGGTAGAGGGTTAATGAATAGGATTGTAAGTGTGTACAGTGATGGAATAAGAGGTGCATATTACAAGTATATGTAGGACAGATAATGGTGAATGAAGAAGTATCTTGTACCACAATGTAACAGTTCTGTGGAAGAAACTGTCTGAGTAGAACTTCCTCCTTACCAATGGAATATGAAGGGAATGAGGAAGAGTTGATTCTCCAATCAGGAGTCTATTCCATAAGGCAACAATTCTGGGGAAGAATCTGTCTGAGTGGAACTTCCTCCTTACCAATGGAATATGAAGGGAGTGAGGAGGAGTTGACTCTGTGTACATAGCATGGAGTATCCTAGCTGTGAAAGTCTGAACTGATGGAACTAAGGAATTTTTTTTAATCATTTCAACCTAATCAAGCCTATAAAGCTACTAAAACACCAGGGGATATTGGGAGGGAAACATTAGTGAGGTGAAAGGACAATAAAAAACAGATGTCAGGAAGATAGTAATTGACAGTCTGAAATTCTTGAAGACTATAAGTGACATGGAAACAAGAAACAGGAAGAAGTTCCACAGGTAAGAAATGCAAGAAAAGAAACCATTAAAGCAGAACATATGGTTACATCTAGCTATTTCCACAGTAACATGGTGGGACCTAGTTGCCAATCTAGTACTTCACTCAAATTCAAGCAGTAAAGGTACCAAAGAGGAAAGCTCATCAGAATAATTGCCATGAAAATATTTATAGACAAGCCATATCACAGTATTGAGAAAGTGATTGAAGTTGAGATGCCAGGTCATGAACAGTAACATTAATGACAATATTTTGGATTTTGTCAATAATCTTAAGATATATAGCAGGAGCATCAGACCAGTTATGGCAGCAATATTCAAAGTATGGATGAATGGTAGACTCATAAATGTGCAAGATAGATTCTAGTAAAAAAAACTGTCTGGGTGTGTAGCCTGTCTGAACATTTGACATGAAAATAACATTAGAATAGTAGGAGGCTACCAGCATTTCGTCTGTGGAAAAAGTGTTGGAGAGTAGAAAACAGTTCATCACCCACAAGGCCATATAAACACTTTTGAACCCTGTCTAGGCCGGAAAGTGAAATTTAAAAAAAAATAAATAAATAAAATAATAAATGTATCTGTCTAAATATCTGAGATGAGGTATTGTAATTATTTACACTATTTACATTGTTTGAACTGTTGTCCTCATTCTTGTTGCCATATCCACAAGGTTTTCAATCACCTGAAGAAGGCCGGAACATCCAGTGACCGAAACGTCATGAATACGGCAATGAAAATAACGACAACAGTCAAAACAACGTAAATAATAATGACTGTATTGCACTAATCTACCAAGAAGAGAGAGCTTGTTTCCTTTAAAAAGCAGTATTTGAAATCCTGGCTTTTGCCAAGGATTAAATACTTATCACTGATGCTTGTGGCAAGTGTGCAACTATCTTGACCACCAGGCAGGACAATCAGGTCAGTTTTTGATTTTATTAAAGATAACATTTTAAAGATTTTTTTTCAGCATTTATAAAAAAAGGGGAGGCTTATGGTAACATTTTTTTTATTTATCAGAATCACCCCAAGCAAGGCAGTAGAGCCACTAAGATACAAGAGATTACTGGGTGTGAAAGAAAACAGAGGCATGATTAAGGAGTGAGAACAATAGAAGAGCAATCAAGAAGGCAGTCGAAAATGATTGACATTGCATTTAAATTTTTGAAGATCAAACTTGACTGGAAAGCAAGAAGCCAGAGGAGAGTTCCACAAGTGAAAAGTGCGAGAAAAAAAACCCATTAGCACAGAACTTACAGTTTCATCTAGCCAATTCAACTGTAAAATGATGACACCTTCATGCTAATCTAGTACTGTGCTTATATTCATAAAGTCTTGGTACCATAGAAAAAGAGATCATCTGAACAATTATCATGAAAGTATTTATAGAAAAAGCACAGAGAATCATCTTTATTGTAGTGGGAAAGTGACAGAAGTCAAGATGCCAGGTCAGGATCAATAATATTGCTGATTCATCTTTTGATTTTATCAAGAATCTCTAAATATATAGATAGATGTGGCAGCTACATTTGAGGCATGAAGGAAGGGTAGATTTGTAGATATGCAAGATAGATTCAGGACAGAAAAAATTGTCTCGCATGACATAGTGTCTCGACTTTCTTAGCAGCAGACCTAGCAGTGAATTCAATATAGTCTTTCTATTTCATGTCAGCCAAGAATGTTAGCCCGAGAAGGCTCAAGGAGTCACTCTGCTGAAGGTTAGCATCAGCCTTATTGAAACCCTGGTTCCTGTATGATCACTAAAGTTAAGCAATGTGAAGCCTGGTCAGTACCTTACTGTAGAAAAATTAACTTCAAAATTAGGTCTTCAAAGGTCACATGATAACCAAGTATATATGCTACATCAAAAAAATAATGGCCAGCTAAGTTTTTAATCTGAATCTCATAGTGGGAAAGTGACTGAAGCCAAGATGCGTGGGAATACCAGGTTCTGTAAGCTTGGAAATATGGGTGGGGTAGTGGATAATGGCTCAGATATTTTAAGTGGGGTGCTGAGTTCCAGTTCCGGTTGGGTTTGTTATATTCATTTACTCACAAATGCCCTTGAGAAAGTTATGAATATATCTCTTCTACCCCCATCTATGGGTTAATTAGTAAGACTTGTATTACTAAAACCATTATTATCTCTCCCATCAAAAAAAAAAAAAAAAATTGTTACAATCTAAAAATATTTTCTGGCTTTAAATAACCTGCAAAAAAATGAAATAAAAAAACAAGGCATAGAAAATGAATCTATTATTAGAAAGAGTAAAAAGAAAGGTTATTTCTTAAGGAATTTTAAAGGACAGGTTAAAGTAACCAAATACAATTTGGAATTTATATTATTTGTTCACATTTTGGAAATGGGGACTTATCATTAGTATACACTGAATGAGAATGAAGTAAATATTAGTTGAAAAATGTATATGGTATTTTCAGAAGGATAATTTTCCTAAACAATATATTCGGCTTTTAGCTTGTTTTTCCAAATCCTATTTTCTCTATACACCAAGTTCTTTTACAGACTTTTGTAACAATTTAACTTTTTACTTTAATATATATATATATATATATATATATATATTGATATGTCCCGGAAAGGGATATATTTGATCGAAGTGGCTAAAGGGTTTTGGATACTGTAACCAAGTAGTACACAGTAGCAATAATTGACCGGTACTCATCATAGTCGAAGGTAATAGGTGTAGACCTAATAGGATAGCCAATGGCGTAGTCCAATGGGCGTCGTCATAGATTTAAACTCTGTCATACCTACACGTCCGTCTGTATTTATGACGGACACCAGCCAATCATATTCCAGTGAGGGGAAACTCAGGTGTATGCATATTCCCTTATATCATATATATATATCAGTATCTGTCGATATTTCTGAGATGAGGTATTATGTACACTATTTATGTTATTCGGACTATTGTCCTCATCTTTGTCGCCATGTTTATCACAACTTTTCAACGACCTGAAGAAGGCCGAAGCGTACAACGGCTGAAACATTGTGATAAACATGACAACAAAAATGAGGACAATAGTCCAAATAATGTAAATAGTATATATATATATATATATATATATATATATATATATATATATATATATACATACATAAGTGAACATTAAAGTCAGCACACAGAGGCGACAGACTGTTTCATGCTAGATGCAATCATCAGGCCACATGTGTTGAGTTTTTTCTAGACTATTTATATATATGCATCAGTGGTGCCCCTGAGTGATGACTTCAGTGTTCACTTTTATATTTACATACACTCTATCCTTGATATTGAGCACTTTATTTCATTTTATTTTAGACTATATTTCTTTATATATATATATATATATATATATATATATATATATGCAAACTGAACCTATTTCTACCTATCTATTGTTTGGAAAAATGACTTCAGTATTAAATAACTTGGAGAAGGTTGATATACTATAAACTAAACCAACAGAACTATGTGATATAAAATATATAAGATATAATATATAATAGATGTAACCATAAATCCTATGAGAAGCTACATAAACTATGAGAGAAACTATACTTTGATCTACCTATATAAAAGCAAAGACTAAGTCTATACTAAAGATCATTTTATAACTGGCATTTCCCACCATTCTAACACGGCTTCCTTGTGCCTTTATGAATTTAATTGTAGTACTTGATTGGTGGCAAGGTCTCATCATTTTACAGTTGAAACGGCTACATATAATCATAAGTTCTATATTAACAGTTTCTTCTATTGCAATTTTTGCAACTCACCTGAGAGAATGAATGAAGCATTTCATTTGAAATTCCTGGAAGTTTGTTAAGTGTAACAGACCCTGCAAGAAGAGGGTACAATGGATGAAACATTGCTATGATTACAACAAAAATGTGCACACCAATTTGAGTAAATCAGTGTAAAAAAAAGGATAATTCCTCATCACTTGAAGTTTCATTTTTTTTGATGTAGCATACATACTTGGGTATCATGTGACCTTTGAAAACCTAATTTTGAAGTTAATTTGTCTACAGTAAATGGATATATACTTTGATCAATGACATAGCCAGAGCCAGCAGTAAATATAGTAGTTTTATATCTTGTGTGCTTAAAATTAGTTTAAAAATTAGGTCTTCAAAAGTTACATGATATGTGATGATATACAGTATTTTATTATTTACATTTTTTTTACATCTGTCTATATTTCTGAGAAGAGGCATTGTAACTATTTATACTATTTATATCATTTGGACTGTTGTACTAATCTTTATTGCCATATCACAACGTTTCAACCATTGTATGCTCCAGCTTTCTTCAGATGATATATGTTGGAATTTCAAACTGAAACCTTTATTTCATCCATAGGGGTGGTTTGTTCTAATTCCACATGCCATGCTTTTTTTTTTGGATATCTCTTTTTCAGTCAATTCCCTTTAAGTTTTTGTTTGCTTTGCTGTGGCCAAGTATTGAACTTACAACTTTTTGGGTAAAATCCCTTTTTCCATCACTTAACCAATGCTTTTATCCACTGGGCCACGTGTACATTTTTTTTTACAAAGCAGTACACTCCTCTGCATAATCCTGAAGAGTCATCTGAAATTAAAAAATCCTATTAAATATTTTTTTAAATATTTTGTATCCTATAATATAGATTCTTCTATTATTTATGCCCTACCTTGTAATCGGCTACGCCATGTTGACAGTGAATTATGAGTCCCTCTGGTCAAAGCTCATGTGTATCTTCTTTGGAACTTGGTCATTCATGACTGGTTCTGGGTATGATGATAACTACATCTGGCAGCAAGGCCTCTGATCAGGAAATTGAAAGTTTTGACAAGTGTTAAACCACATTTTAACTCCTGTTGTAGCAAGATCCACCCTAATCTGGGGTGGTAACCCCAGTTAGGGTCCCAGCTGTTGGCAAATAGTGAACCCCACCAAACAAAAAAGCACTATGAAAGTGTAAAAATACAGCCTGTCTGAAGTTATTGTACAAAGTTCTGAATCAATATTTGTCAAATTAAACTCATCCATTTCCACTGTTAGTAAAATCTTTAACTCAATTTTCTGCCATTTTTAATGGTTAGTTTTTGAGATATTTGGAATTTACAAAAATGGACTGATTGAAGTTATTATGCAGATTAAATTAATATTAGCTTCAGACCTCTGAAATATAATAAAAACTATTTTTTCTTTTTGTCCATCATATATATTGAAAGATGGGTAAAGGGAAGAATCTAACAACTGCTGAAAAATAAAAAATAACAAAGGGAATGTGAGGGAATATGCATATCGGAGATATCAAAGAAGCTTTGAATAGATCATCGAATGATAAAGGTGACAGTTGAAAATATAAGTTGTGAATGAAAAAGCTTTAAGAACTCACTTCCTCAAGTGAAATGTAAACTAAAGCAAGTTATAGTGAAGCAGCTACTTTTTACTAGCACTCAGATCTTTGAAAAGGCTAAAATTGAGGGAGTTAAGAAAGATAAAAGATGTAGAATACTTTGTGAACTGGGATCTGTAAAAAAATATCCTAAACCAAACTCCTCTCACTAAAGAAAATATTTTAAAGCATCAAAATTGGGCCAAGAAATACATGAAAATTAACTTTTCTGAAGTAATTTTCATGGATAAATCTCCAGTGACATTTGATGGATCGGACCAAGGATGGATTTTATTCAATTCGGATGTGCCTGTGGCTAAAAGAAGGCAACAAGGAGGTTGTAGTGTTTTGATATGGACTCGAATTGTCAGTCAAACCATTATTGGAACCATTCAAAGTCGATGAAGAAGTTTAAGTGAACAGTTCTAACTATTGCAATTTTATGAACAAGTCTTTCTTTGCATGGCACAAGTGCCAGACTTTCAGATTCAAAGTGAAGTGTATATTTATGCATGACAATGCTTCTTCTCATGTATCTAAGCATACCCGTAAATTCTTTGAGCATAAAAGATTTACAGGAGAGAAGATAATGGCATGGCCACCATCAAGTCCTGATCTGAATCCTATTGAAAATCTATGGTCAATTGTGAAGATGAAATTATATAAAGGTGGCAAACAATATAACAGAAAAGCAGACCTATGGGAAGCAGTTAAAACTACCTTGTCAGAAACTGAACCTGCTGAAGTAAAAAAAAAATTATGAAAATCAAGGAACAATAGATTACTGACTGTTATTGAGAAAAAGGGTCACTATATTTTAAATGTAAAAGATTCAAAAACTTATATGTTTGTTATTTGTTCTATTATAGGTGTTGATCAATTTTTGATGATTTTATTAGCTTTTTTTTAGTAAAATGTGATTATTTGGTTTTGCCTAATAACTTTAGACAACAGTTTTTTTTAGAATGCATCAAATAAGTTCAATAAAACATTGATACTTCCTAAAATTTTACCTCAGTATTTGTTTTGATATCTAAATTGATTGTTTAAAAATTGACAATGTTTTTTGAAACCAAATTTGAATTACTGAAGTTTATATGATTTGCTTAATAACTTCAGGCAAGGTGTACATTTTTATAGTAAAAATACCAGCAATAGATTTTCAGGTAAAAAAAGTTACCAATGATACGTATTTATAACAATTTGACCAACAATACATTTTATTTGTAGTTGAAGCCATAAAACTGTGTTCAAAATATTTAGATTTTGGCATTATATAACCCATAGAGGTTGATATGCTGCTAACAGACCAAACAACCAACATAAAAGAACTCTTTCATGATATTACTCTATATAATATCCTTCAAATTCTTAAAGAAATCAAACTGTATTCCAAAATATAACATCAACAAAACTACAACATAAAACACACATATCACTGCCTCTAGTAATTATGTCCACGCAAACATATATATGCACAAAAGCTGAGTATTGTCAACCATGTAGTCAATATTATAATATAAATTATTATATATATATATATCATAATTTTATTACTTCAAAGCTCCCAAGAAAATTAAATTTTGGCATTAAATGACCCATGAGGAGTTGATATGCCATTAAACAAACAATTCAATCAATCATTCATGACATCTCATGTTTACACAAAGAAATCAGAATTTGGAAATGCTATTTCAAGTTCAAATAAAGTTATTTATATTCCCTCAGCACTGGTATCTTTAGGAACATCACAAATCTACTTCTTTTTGTATTCCATCCCCAGATCAGAAAATGTCCTGTCACTGGCATGTTATAGAAGTTGTTAAAGAAGAGAGTGTTTGTTGCATTTGAAAAAAAAAAAAAAGACTTCTTTGCTTAAGGCTGTTATCTCCATTGTCAACTTTGACATGGTTTCTCTCAGTGGTCATTAACAATGTACAGAATTCTTTCATGTTGAAATCAAAGCACAAGTCCTCAATTAGATCACTTTTTATAGGAATCTTAAAATGCTCTCATAGTTTGTCATTTAAAAGACATTTAGGTGTCTCATTTGTCCACAGGTTGCATATAATTATAGAAATGATAAGGGAAAAAAAAGGTCTGAAATATGGCCATAAAGTCAAAGAAGTTCGAAAGGTTAGAAAAGGGACGTGACAGATGCACAGAGTAATATCGAGGCAAGGGAATGAGATAAACTCAATTGCTGGCTCTGTGAGATGGAAATGGCATTAGATTCAGAAGTCTATTGTAGTAAAAGAAATAAAAAACAGCAAAGAGAATGCAAATGTGTTATTTCTACATATGCAATATATTTACAATCATCCTTTCTTTGAGCAGCTTTTGTGGATGAACAAAGAACTATTTTATTATATGAGTTTGGGTTGGCATCATAGAAAATTCTGGCCGTCTGTCGGTGATGACAGAGAAGATGACTATGTGGAAAAGTCATATGCATTAAAGGTAAAAAAAAAAAAAATGAAAAAATTATTTATAAAGGAATCACATGGTTATTCTGCTTTAAGTAAATTCATGAAAGATATTTGATCACTCAGATATTAAGTATGTTCCAGTCTTTTTGTTTCTTCAAAAAAGCACAGTTCTGTAGACTATTCTAAGATAACAAAGAAAAAAGTATTGGCATCAATAATCAATATTTGATTAACAAAGAAAGTGCCGTTTTATTGTTCATGCTCATTATACTCAACATTTTTTTTTATAATTAAGACAAATTTTAATTACATTTTGTTTTCCTAACAAATAAACGATGTTTATTTTTTACAAATGTTCACTCAGCATAAGGCTCAAGAGCTGCTTAAGGTAGAATTTTACTGTTGTAACCTAGGGAAGATTACTGAATAGAATAATCACACAAAGGTTGATAATGAATGATAATACTTAGTACAAGAACAACAGATATAAGATTTTACCAGCAGCACATAAAAGTAGTAGTCAACTGCTAGAAGTGAGTCAAGTGAATTCCATAATATATCTCCAACTGCAGATCACAGACCATATATACAGTATTCACTACTGTATTTATGGTAATGGGGGCATACCCATTATCATCCATATGCAACAACAGTTACTGAATGTGGTAGGTATTATATGTTCAAGAGGAGGACTGATTGATTTTTCTTACAGTTTATCCATCTTTTGCTGGTTATTTAAAGCCAGAAAATATTACTCTTTAATGAAAGTATTGATTCATTTTTAAATGCATATATACACTTTAATGAAGGCATAAATTCACTTTTAAATGCATTGTTGCTCTTTAATGAAGGCATTGATTCACTTTTACACAGCAACTATGCATTAAAAATTAAACCAATGCCTTAAAAAATTGTAACAATATCTAAATTAAAGAGTGACTATTAAAAAAATAAATCAATGCATTAATCAAAGAGCAACCATACATTTCAAGTTGGTGACAAAACTTTGATGAAAATCACTGAAATAAATCTGACTTCATACAGTCACTGGCAATGAACAACATTTCTAAAAATATATTCACTGATGAAATAAAAATGTTTTGCATAGTGCCAGTAATTGTGATAAACTCTACAATATCTACTCAAGTTCCATGGGAATAAATCTAGCTGAAAATGATTCATATTAATATAGATTGTACCCAGTGATGTGTCCTGAAAAATCTAAGCAAATTACATTGTTATGACCTTGATGAAATTGAATAATCTTTCTTAATTTAATATTTAAATAACAAGTAGTAACATGAAATATTATATTAACATTTTAAACATAGAGTTTTTAATTTCTTTTGGCTTACGAGCAAATAACTGATGTAAAAATTTGGGTTTAACTAAATTAGAAGCAACTGCTACTGACAGGTAGATGCTATACAGACTGTTTAACTTTAATCTCATCTCAAATTTATTCTAAACTGTGTTCCATCATTATACGCAAGTCAACAGAATGATGATAATAATTATGCAACTAATGGTCCTATAGTCAGCAAATGTCAGTCAAATAAAGGTTGTACATTTATATGTAATATTACAAAATCTATAATCATAATAAAATCTAGAATTTCATTTATGCAGAAATATACAAAATATGATGACATATACTGTTCCAATTTATATGCAAGCAAATCAATTGGAAGTGATACTAGGATAATAAAAGAAAAACAATGACCTATTCAAAAGAATGAAATATGAAGTAAAGTATTACAAGTTTGCTCAAATAACACAGCAGTAAAGTATTATTATTCATTGATATAGTTTGCATTTTGTTCGGATGACTTCATGCAGCCTAGTGTCCATAAAGAATGTTAAATTTAGAATTTCTTCAGAGGTGACAGCTTCACAAACAGCTGATATTGTTTCCCAGAGTTCATTCTCAGGTGAAAATTTCTGTCATCCTCATAAAAGACTTACTTGATGACACTGTAAAACATTTTTGACAGGGTTAAGATATTGCGAACAGGCTGACCACTCAATAAGTGAGTCATTTTTTTTAACTCTAATTTAGTTAAGCATTGTGAGATAGCTGGAGCATTGTCATACATAAATGGCGCTTTCCATTTGAAAGTGAGTTTCTTTTTCTTGAGCCAAAGCTGAATGTTGATCTTCAGAAATTCAACATAGACAGAAGAATTCATTTTGATATCATCAGTAACTCTCCAGGAGCCAACCAAATCATTGCCAATAAACCATGACCTTGGAGTTGATTGAGCCTCAGGCAAGGTCAAACAACATGTTCAGTACACATTTCTATCTACTTCAGCATCATGAGATTTTGGATACAGTTAGAAATCTAATGGCTGCTCATAATTATTTCCTCCATCTTCATATGAATATCTATTCGTCATGTAAGAGAGAAACATCCATGTGTTTTCCATTTTTTGGTATCTCCACTGCATACACCTGGATTTGAGATTAATTCTTTATTGTTTGGTGGTTTCTGACAAAAGTTTTATCATTTTCCACTTCATTTCGACAATTCTGTCTTCTCATCATTACTCAAAAATGCTTTACAGTCGATGTTGCATAAAATTTGGCATGGGAGAAAAGAATCCATACCAGCATGTTGACATTGCATACTGTTGCACCTGCCAGTGCTTCTACCACTTGATTAAAAATTTGTGACAATACATATAGCCAACCAGAGGATAACTTAAGAAATGCAATTTGTATATAATGTTAGCATGCACTGCATATTTTGCAGGGATATGTCATATTATTTTATTGTGGAAATAATTATAATGATGTAATGGAATAACCATTCACCCCTACATGAATGATTACGCTATAGGGTAGCTAGTAACTATAAAGTCCACCGTCTACAAGAGACTAGAGGAAGAGTGAGAGCAAGAAGACGCAAGCACATTTGACCTTCCAATTAGTGGCACTCACTACTAGATTGACCTGCGTGTATAACTGTACTGTATTTCATATTGTACTGGTTGTGTACAATAAACCTTCCTTCCATTATCCATCTAGTGTTAAGTATTTATTCCCTTAGCATGGAATATAACATATAACAAATTGGATTTTGCATATAAGTACAGATTTTTAAACAGAAATATCAAATTACAAGTTGCAAGTGTTCAATACAATATGTATAAATTCATTGAGTCTCTCTAAAAGGCTGTATGATAAAATTGAAATAAATATGTTCAACTTAAAGACATTTTGAATTTTATATGGAATTGTTTTTATGATAATTATTCTCATGAGCTTTCCTCTTTGGGAGCTAATCTTTATGAATTTAAGCATATTATGAGAGAGGCAGTAACGTCTAATTCATCATATGATTGAAATGGTGAGGTGTAATTGCAAGTTTTATGTTAACAGTTTTCTCACTCGATCTTCTCACCTGTAGAACTTTATTACAGTTTCTTGCTTTCCAGTCAACTTTTATCTTCAAAAATTTAAATATAATGTTAATAATTATTTTCTGTCAACATAATAATTCTTCTTTTATTGTTCTCTTTAATTATGTTTTACTTTTTCTTATATTCTCTCACACACTCCTTGTGACTTAGTAGCTTTATTACTTTGCTTGGAGTGAAATGACTAAAAAAAAAAAGAGCAATGTGTACCCCTTGCTTCTTAGGATGGCGTTGCCATGAGCTGTACCTTTCTAATCTGGTGGTCTGTGATACAGCATCTCCCACTGTTTGGCGTATTTGGGAACTGCGGAATTTGTAACAATCTTATCAGGGTTTGAAACTAAATAAAAAATAAAAAATTGGACAAATTTCACAGTTTATATTAGTATTGTCATGGTCCAGGTTAGGACCAAGAAAGAACAACATGAACACAAGAGTAGAAATAATGAAGGTATATTACACAAAATAATAATACAAGATGTGGAAGGTGTTAGTATGACTGTCAGTCTGGTTTGGAGTGAACTACTATCAGCTCGACTCGATTCGACCCTCTCTCTTGAGAGGCGTAGTATACATAGTGTTAAGAAGAGTTCATTCTGTAGTTATAGGTAAGGACCCATGACAAATATATAATTAAACAATTTTTGATACTTATATTCATCCAATACAAGGCTCAACAGCCAGTGACGGTAGTGAGTTATTAAATGAGATAAGCTGTAAGGGGGTAAAAGGAAGGGGAGTAAGCAGTGTATGTTATGAGGTAAGACAGATAATGGTTGACCACTAGACTTGAAGAGGTTAAGAGTTTTCAGATTAGGAAAGCATCCTTTCAGGAGTCTGTTCCAGATATAACAGTTCTGGAGAAGAAACTGTCTGACTGAAACTTCCTCCTTACCAATGGAATACAAAGGTATGAGGATGTTTGGTTTGTTTTGTTTTACGGCATATCAACCTCAATGGGTTATTAATGCCGACAAAATTTTCATTGTTGGTAATATTTTTTTTCCAAAAATCTATTTCTGGTAATAATTTTCCTTTGCTGGTAATATTTTTTTTTTTTTTTAAATGTATTGCTGCTAATATTTGCTTTTCAAAAATGTATTGCTGGTAATAATTTTTTTATACAAAGTATTTCTGGTATTAAAACCTTTTTTTTTTTAAGCATTTCCCCCCCAAGTAAGGTGGGAGGGCCACTAGCATGCAAGGGGGTTACAGAGACTGAAAGTAAGAGTAAAGATGGGTGTTTGAGGAAAGGATAAAAAGAAGGATGGGGACCAAGATCAAGTTGTCAGAAGATGTCGATTGACATTACATTTAAATATTAGATGATTATAGCTATCAGGGAAGCAAGTAAGGAGTAGGGAGTTCCACTGTCGGGAAGTGCAAGAAACTGTTGGAGTAGAAGAGGTGGTTGCATTTAACTGTTTTGACAGTGAAATGGTGGGACTGAGATGCCAACCAAGTAGCACACTTAAATTGATGCAGTTGGGACACCAGTGAAAATAGCTTGTCAGAGCATTTGCCATGAAAATATTTGTAGAAAAGACAGAGGGAAGTCACATCACGCTTCTGAGAAAGTGACTGGAGTTGAGATATCACATTGCACATCTGACTTTGGATTTTGTTAAGAACTTTGAGATGAACAGTGGGGACACCAGACCATATATAGCAACAGTATTCAATGCAGGGACGAATGGTAGATTTGTAGATTTGAAGGATGGACTTCTGGTTAACACAGAGAACCTACTTTCCTTGTGGTAGATGAAGCTATTGATTCAATGTAGTTGTTCAACCTCCAGTCAGTGCAAAATGCAGAGAGATACTCTTGTGAACTTGATCAACAGCCATGCTGATAGGATGCAGGGAGGTTTCTCTACGGTGGGTAAATGAAAGCAAACCCTATCACACACCTTAGAGATATCTTGAGCCACAGCTTGAGCTTTGCTGTTATTATCAAGAGTATTGTATACAAATTCAGTTATGGCCATAAGCATGTCAGCGGTAGACTGGTCAAGCAAAAACCGTATTGTTGTTTGTCAGAGAGTAGATCATAACCACTTCAGCATTGATTAAAGCCTCAAAGACTTTGCCAAAGACTGTCTGAGTTTCACATTAAGCAATCACCAGACAAGAACATCAGAGAATGATATAATGGGTTTTTTTTAAGAAAAAACAAATTCAAGTAAACTGATGTCATAAAATAACATCATTTAATGGGAATATAATTTTTAAAAATATGAAAAAACAATGAATCTAATTTTATCATCAAGTCTCCTGAAGAGTGGATGTAATGCTGGCAAACTCAGAGTAGACACAAGATAAGTGGATATACTTAATTTCATTTATTATTAATACTCTATCTCTTGACATCAAGTGCTCTAACATTTTAGATTTATTAATTCTAGAATGAAGCACTGGAGGGACAGTTTTTATCCTTAGGCACTATGGAAATTGAATGCTGATGCATGCTAACAATTTTATACATCATCACTTTTCGATGATGTCTGTGTGTTTGTTTCATCTGTACTCTGGGTTCATGTGTGGTGTGTGTGTGTGTGTGTGTGTATATATATATTGTATGTTTCTTTTTTCTTCTGTGTTGGTGCACCTGGGGACTGCTGCCAATTTCATTGTGCACTGAATAGTGATAAGAACAAAAAAATATAATTACAAAGACTGCTTTAAAAATGTTATCTTCCAGAATTAACCTGGTTGATGGTGTTTTTAATTTTTGTCAAAGTACAGTCTTTGTTATTATTATCTTACTTATTATAAAACGCAGATTGTGTGTGTGTGTCTGTACATTTATATATTGGATTGGATTTCCTACATTTTTCAAATGATTTCAAAAAAACTTCACAGGACTACGTAAAATTACCTTGCGGTGGTTCTGACAGTGCCAAAAATTGGAAAAACACAATTTTTTTTGCACAAAATCAATTTGAAAACACAATTAAGAGGCATTAATTAAAGTGGGACAACTCATATCGAGTTATACTTATTATAAAACCCAGGTTAGTTTTTTGTGTGTGTGTGTGTGTTCGTTTATATATGGGATCGGATTTCCTACATTTTTCAACCGATTTCAACAAAACTTCACGTTTTTTTGGCAGGTAGTCTTTCTTATTGTCTTGCACACTTTTTTCTTTATTTTTACATTCAGAATGCTTTAAAAATTCCATTTACAAGACAATTGTTTATAATAAAATTCTATTCAATCAGTAGACTCATAACGATTGAAAACAATGTTTTTGTTTGAGTTTGGGTTTGACCAATTCGTTAAAAAAAAAAAAAAAAAAAAAAAAAAACTAATTAAGACATGCGTGTCCGTCAACCTTAAACAATAATCTTTGTCAATTTTATTTTTCAGTCTTTATGATGGTCGATACTTGATCTATCTCTTACTGTTACATCCCCAGACAACGCCGGGCTCTACTGCTAGTATTAAATAAAATTATGTTCAAAATACACATTATTTCATATTATATACCCATATTATTTGGTTTTCTGGAATTTTATGTTGTCTGGTAATGGAAAGGTTTGTAATTTCCTGGATTAAAGTCATACAAATCTATTTTACTTCTTTCACTTCCTTTTGAAGACATCTTATTGGCACAACTCCTTGTATTTTTTTTAGGCCTGAACTCTCTCTCTCTAAAAAAAAAAAGTAAATAAAAATTCTTGTCATATTTCTTATTGAAATTTTTTACAATGTCCTGACTGTCATAAGTTTGACCTTTATTTTTAGTTTTTCATCCACGATAAAAAAAAAAGGTTGCAAATAGGTTATTGCTGTTCTGCTCAACAGACATTGGGATAGCTGGCAAATTTTACTGTTACGTTAAAAAGTAGACGACAAGAAAAAGGTTATGAAAGGTTCTTTTTCTATTTATTGGTTGCTTTTAATTTTAACTAGTTCAATTGCCATTACTTTGCCGATGACTAGATGACCAACTTTGAAATCTTAATTGTTTGTCTGTTTCAGATATATTTATTAGAAAAGTTTAAATACACGAGTCATAAAAATGACTTCAAAGGGCCTCACATTTTGACTTACACTCTTTTCCTGTTAACCAAGAGTTGTTGCCATATAAAAAGCAAAATTAGCTCTTGTGACACAATTGTCCATTTTAATTTCATTCAAATAATATGCATATGTACATTTACATGTGTCTATGCAAATCTATATTTTTAATGAATGGGAGACCTAAAAATATTGCAACAAAATAAAGTTTTTTTTTTTTTTTTTAAATAATTCTATTAATAAGTGAATAATTTCAGAAAAGTTAAATAAAATCCTATAATTATCTGAATTTTTTGAGTTTAAAAAATATTTATTTTTATTTATCTCCAACTTTATCATTTTATCACTCAACTCATGATCGGGGTAGTCCCAACTGAGTGAGAGGGGAAGGCATTATTCCAATGTCTTATTTCAAACTCAGTCGAATTATGTGCATATATATATATATATATATATATATATATGTATGTGTGTGTGTGTGTGTGTGTGTATGTATGCTTGTGTATAAATTAAATGGCACAAGTCACAAGCACATATAAGTTGCCCATGCAAAACACAGGTATATTATATTACATTATATATACACATACAAAGTCAAACACAGTGTGTAACAGGCAATCTTTTTTTGCACAACAAATTATGCAGCACTTATTTTGATTAACTGTGTTACTTAGAATGATTATTTCACTACTTATGGAAATGTAAACACAGTCTTAGTTGGCAATAATGTAAGTGATAGATGTCTGTAAAAAGAAGGCATGGCTGATTGTGTACAACAAAGTTATTTAAATGATGATTGATTAATTCATTCATTCATTCATTTTCTACAGCTTATCAACCTTTTCCAGGTTATTTAAAGTCAGAAAATATTTTTAGATTTTAAGAAATTTTTTTGGAGATGATAATAGTTTTAGTGATACAAGTCTTACTAATTATTCCAGAGCAGAGGAGAAGTAGATTCATAACTTTCCCAAGGGCACTTCTGTATAAGTAAATATAATAAACCCAACTGGAATTGGAACTCGGCTCTCCAAGTAATAATTCCAAGCCATTATCCATTGCACCACCCACACATCCAAGCTTACAGCACCTGGTATTCCCATGAAGGGGTGCGATCTATCTGCTCGACATAAATATAAAACAACACTACCTTGTCATCATGATTTCTGAGAAATCGGAAATGATGCCCGTAAACACTAAAGCTGTGGATTTAGTTCTGAATGAATTTTAAAACTGTAACTTGATATATAAAGAGATAAACACTTTTCTTTCTAAATGTACCATAACATTTTCTTCTGTAGTTTTTCTTTTTGTCGAATTGACTCAATTTAAAAATAATATGCAGTAAATATAAAAATAACGTTATAACAGTTACTTCCTTTTGTTTACATAATGATTGACAAAATGTATTTTAAAGGCAAAAGTGTATTAATAATTTCAAGTTTTGAAATGACGCTAGAAATAAAAGGTAGAACCTTTTCCTCCTGTCCCTTGTAGCTCTCAATAAGCTGTTATTTCTTCCAGACCCTGCTCTGCTGTCCACTTGCTTAAGCCCTTTAAGTATGTCACATGTTGCATTCCTTTGTCCCTATTTCCCTCTATCTGCCCTGTGAGTATCAGATTTTCCAAGCCACCCTTTCTCATTATGTGCCCCAGAAATTTCAGCTGTCTCTCAGCAGTATAAATGGTCCATAAAATTAGCCTGTTAACCATTGCTGTGTCAATGAGGTCAACAAAAATTGACTAAATATAACTTTTCAGTAATAATATCTGATAAGAACACAAAACTATTGTTTATTCATTTCTAGACTCAGTCTTATTAACCTTGGCCATGAGGCTATGTGGTTTTTGCTTGACTCTGTTCAAGTGTTTAATCTTCATCTTTATGAATTATGACATTAAGTTTTTAATTTTGATAAAATTCTTAATAAATAACATTTTTCATTAATTTAGCAACATGAAAATTTACATTTTTGTTTTGTATTTATGAAAGAGGGTAAAATTTAAATTTAACATATTTTTTTAAATACATATTAGAATATATATATATATATATATATCTGACGATTGCTAAAGCGTGAAACCCAGGGTCACAAACTCACATCTATCCAACCAAATATGTTAGCTCTATCTCTGATATTGAGCGCTTTCTAATAAGTACCGCACATATAATATATAAATAATTATACATATATATATATTTATTTATATTTATATACACACACTTTTCACATATATATATATATATTTTACAGCAAAAATATAAAAATTACTTAATAGAATTAATAATAGATTAATAGAACAGTTTGAAATAAACTATACTGATGTTGAAGTAATATTTTTTTTTTTTTTTTTTGCTCTGTTAAAATAAAAACACCAAGCTCTCTGTGGATCAGTTTTAATAAATGATATTACTAGGATCAGCCTGGATTATATAACAACAGATCGATTACCTGTACCATATATATATATATATATATATATAATATATTAGGGAAAGACTGCTCATGTGCACAAATGAGCGACACTGATAATTTTAGATTTAAACATGATTTATTTATATATGTGTACGTGTGTTTTAAATATTTGTGATGTGGAGTGCTTAATCTATAGCAATTTGAAAAGAAAATTTAAAAAACATGATTATTTCTGGTCACAGTGCCTATTGTACAACTTCACTGAAAAACGTTATATATTTTATCTTTTTACAAAGGAGGGTAAAATTAAAATTTGACATACTTTAAAAAAAAAGAAAAAAAAACAGAGGTTAGAAAGAGCAAAAAATTATTCATAAAAGATAAATTTTATAATCAATATGTTCATTGTTATAAAGAAAAATATTAAATTTATGTGATATAAATTCTTAATACAACATTTTTAGCAAGTTTCATCGTTAAAAAAATACTCAACTACACAGAAATGTAGTCTTTTCTTAGCCTACATTTTTACAATATATTTTAAAGAATATTTGTAGAGGATTCTATCTTTCCCCTCACAGGGCATGTGTATTTATAATTTCCTATTCTATGGTTGTCTTGTGCATGTTAAATAAAATCCTAAATTCAGCTTCGTTTAGTTATTGTTTTATAATGGTGCAAACACTGATATCCTTTAAGGCCTGATTCTGCAATTGGTCAAAATGAATTCCCCTTCTAGGTCAACCTCCTGAGGCACATAGCTCTTATTTTTTTTTAATATTGTTCACACACTACAAGGCCCACAAGCCACTCAAGATTGAGAGTTATTAAATGAGATTGCTGTAATGACATTCAAAAAAAGAGCAAGAAGTTCATATTATAAGTATATGTCAGCTTTTGATCTTCTGACGTTTTGCACTGATATTTACCATATTGTCTTTGTTTGTGTGTAAGAGTGTGGTTAGGGTTAGGGTCTTTAGACAAATCTAATTGTAATCGATATCTACGAAACAGAAGATGACTGTTTGTGTGCATGATATTTGTGCACATCCACATTTCCTGATCAATTTCAATGAAATTGTACAGGGTGAACCCAGTAGATATTGAGAACACCACAAATCAACTCCTCTGTGATCAAAGGTTCCCAATTGACAAAAGTGGCACAATGATATAAAGACAAACCAAAGCAAACTCAATCCATTGTTTATAACACAAAATGGTTGAGGGAATAACCCATATTTACAGCCTACGGGGATGATTGAAAAACCCGAATGTGCAACCTACTGAGATGATGGAATAACCCAAATTTACAGCCTGCAGGGATGATGGAATAACCCAAATTTACAGCCTGCAGGGATGATGGAATAACCCAAATGTGCAACCTATTGAGATTATGGAATAACCCGAATGTACAGCCTGCAGGAATGATGGAATAACCCGAATGTGCCACCTACTGAGATGATGGAATAACCCATATGTGCAATGTACAGAGATAATGGAATAACCCAGATGAACAGCTTATGGGGATGAGAGAATAACCCGAATGTGCAATCCACAGAGATGATGGCATAACCCAGATTTACTGCCTACAGGGATGGTGGAACAACCCGAATGTGCCACCTACTGAGATGATGGAATAACCCATATGTGCAATGTACAGAGATAATGGAATAACCCAGATGTACAGCCTACAGGGATGATGGAATAACTCGGATGTGCAACCTACTGAGATGATGGAATAACCCAGATGTACAGCCTGCAGGAATGTTGGAATAACCTGGATACACAACCTACTGAGATGAAGGAATAACCCAGATATACAGTCGACAGGGTTGATGGAATAACATGGATGTGCAGCCTAGGTATTTACCATATAGGGTCAGTGACAGTGAACAAAAGGGCAGTGAGAAAGCCAACTTTTGAGATGCAGCTTTTTGTATTTGTGACTGCTTTATTTTACACTACAAAATCATACTACATTTCGATAGAGCATGTCTGATTTATGCAATCAGTAATGTTCTGTAAGTCTAGCTTGTTAACCAAAACTCTGTAGATAAGTAAGTGGTCAATATTTACTAAATACAATCTGTCAGAAGGACACAAATATGGATCAGTCAGTGAAGATTGAAGTTAGTAATAATGGTTTTTGAGGCAAGTTTCTTAAACATTACTTCATGTTGAGAAAATAATCCAACTTCTGTTAAAAGTGCTTGTAAATATTTTGTCATCAGAAATATTGCTTGGACAATTGAATAATTTCTTTGTCTTTTATTATTGTTAACCATATACGAGGCTCAAGAGCTACTCAAGGTAGAAGGTGACTGAGTTAAGTGTATGATATGAATATAAAAAGAGAAAGTAGGAAGTGAAGATTAAGAGGACAGATAATGATTAACTTTAGATTTGGAGAGGTTAACATTGTAGTATTTGAAGAAGCATTCATGCAGAAGATCTTAGAAAAAAGCTGAGTGGAACTTCCTCCTAGCAAATGGAGTATAGTGAAAATTTGGAGTGATTCAACTTTGTGGATATAGCAAGGTGGGTCTAACCTGTAATGGTCTGTTGGCACGAAAGAATGGAGCTTATCTGAACATTTGCCACTGAAACAGCAAGAGAGTAACAATAATCTTGCAACAATATTGCACCTGTGAGAGAGGGCTTGTAAGGAGGGGGAAATAATTCATAATTGAGGCTGCATAAACAGTTTTGAAATCTTTGAGGATTGAGCTGAGATATGGTGTCAATATTTCATTTTTGGTTTGTTCTAATTCTTGTCAAGATAAAGCATGAGTTTATTTTAGTTGTTTAATGGCATATCAAGTCCTTATGTGTTATTTAATACGAAAATTTTATTTTCTTGTGAGCTTTGGTAATTTAAAAAATATATTGCTGCTAATTTAAATTTTTTTTTTTTTTACTATGAAAATGTGTTAAATAGGAATAAAATGTTGCTGCTGACTCTGGAGTTTGAACACAGATCACCAGAGAGCAAACACAGGCGATCCCATTTTGAATAAGTAGATCAAGTGATGATGAAGGAAATGTATATATGGAAATTAGCATGGTGGCTAAGTGATCACTATATGAATTACTATTCGGATCCCTATTCGGTGGTTACTCTTCAAGTGAGTATTATCGAGCAAGTACTAAGAGTCCGAGTGTTATTTAAAGTCGTCTGACACCAGTATTGTTCAATGGCGTTACTATAGACGTATCTGTGATTACAAAGTCTCTACTACAATGAGCATTACGAAAATGACAACAAGTATTTGTTGGCATTACAAAAGTGGCAACGAGTGTTCGTTGACATCACAAAAAATGTATTGCTTATAATTTTTTGTAAAGTATTTTTATATTTTCATGTTTTGACCCCACTTTGAGGATTCACTATTTACCCATAGGTGGGACCCTAACAGGTGCTACTGTAAACAGGTGCTTTATATACATAGATTTGTGCAAGAGAGAATCAGGTCAGCCCGATAAAAGACTCCAAGTTGGTTGTATGCGATGCTGTAAGCACCAGGAGTTGCATCCCCTTCCACAATGGGCTGTTGAAAGAAGACCTTCTACTTAGAGTAGGTGGTGCTGACTATTTGCATATGTATGAGACTGGGCAGGTATTCGCCAATAGCCAACATGGATCATGGAGCTATATAACATCGGTGTTTTTCTCGGTTGAGATAACTCTCAACGTGTGGACATGCGAAAACCAGCCAAGACGAAAACAATTTGCTACTTCAAAAAAATATTTCTTTAATCTTAAGTCTTAATGAGAATTGTATAAACATTTCATGAATTAAATTTTAGGATCATTTCATGAATGAAATTTCAGGATCATTTCATGATCATTTCATGAATTAAATTTTAGGATCATTTCATGAATGAAATTTCAGGATCATTTCATGAATGAAATTTTAGGATCATTTCATGAATGAAATTTTAGGATCATTTCATGAATGAAATTTTAGGATCATTTAATGAATGAAATTTCAGGATCATTTCATGAATGAAATTTTAGGATCATTTCATGAATGAAATTTCAGGATCATTTCATGAATGAAATTTTAGGATCATTTAATGAATTAAATTTTAGGATCATTTAATGAATGAAATTTTAGGATCATTTCATGAATGAAATTTCAGCATCATTTCATGTATTAAATTTTAGGATCATTTCAAAGCTTTCAGGGCTGGTTCTTGAGTTGCCTTAAGAGATTCAAACAAAGAATAATTTAAAAAAAATATATTTGTCAATATAATCACATATTTTTGTTTCATATTGACATGAAGCATTTCAGAGACTAATATCAAGATTTTTGTCATAAAATTCTTGCAAGTTTTCAGTTTAGTGACACCAAATATAAATTAGAAACCACTCACTTTACTGTGGCAACTGGTGAGATTTTTAAATTATGATAATATATTTCTTTAAAAAAAAATTCTGTATTCTTGAAAATAAAAAATTGTATTAGTATTAAATATTTCTTCATCTGTGGGACAATCTTTTCTTATAACATAACCTGCTATATACAAAAATGACATTTTAATATCTTTAGAGATCCTAATTTCAAGGTCTGGTAAGTTATCAAATGCTTGACATGACATTTCATTCAGCAAATATCTACATTTTAAGCAATTATGGCCTGGATCAAAGTTGTATTCTGTAACAGCAACATTTAGAAAAAGTAATTTAGTTTTTCAATAACATTTTGCTCTGTTATAAAATATATATTTGGTTGGATCGATGTGCGTTTGTGACCCTGGGTTTCACGCTTTTGTGATCATCAGATGAGTTTGTCTGATGATTACAAAAGGGTGAAACCAAGGGTCACAAACTCACATCAATCCAACCAAATATGTTAGCTCTATCTCTGATATTGAGCGCTTTCTAATAAGTACCACGCATATAACATATAAATAATAATATATATATTACACACAGATATATATATATATATTTATATTTATGTTTATATACACACACTTTTCACACACACATATATAGATATATATATACACACACACACAAGTAATAGAATTTTGGGGATTTACGCAAATCATTACAGTAATTCATCGTCTAGAACAATCCTCAACAGAATGCAGAAAGCCCTGGACGGATGTTTCATCCTATTTTGGGATTCATCAGCAGTGCGCATCCACTACTGAGATTCGAATTTGAACCATTTCAATACAACACAAGTGTCATACCAACTGTACCAACAGGCCACAGTGACAAAGAAGAAACTGAATAGACTCGATATAGCGCTGCTGCTCACAAAGCTTGTGGTGATATTCATCCAAGTATTCATAACCCAACAGATTGTTCCCCAAGAGCCATGACTTTCCTTTCTTCCAAACTACTCTATCACAGAGCATTAGCTGGGTCAAACAAGGGTATACAAGTAGTACAATTTTGGGGATTTAGGCAAATCATTTTATATATTGTTATATATATATATATATATATATATATATATATATATATATTGTTATATATATATATATATATATATATATTGTTATATATATATATATATATATATATATATATATATATTGTTATATATATATATATATATATATATATATATATATATATATATATATATATATTAGGGGAAAGACTGTGCATGCACACAAATATATATATTGTTATATATATATATATATATATATATATATATATTGTTATATATATATATATATATATATATATATATATTGTTATATATATATATATATATATATATATATATATATATATATATATTAGGGGAAAGACTGTGCATGCACACAAATGTGGAGTGCTTAATCTACAGGAATATGAAAAGAAATTTTGCAAAACATGATTACTTCTGGTCACAGTGCCTATTGTACAACATCACTGAAAAACGTTACATAGTTTATCTCTTTTGTAAACGATAAAATTAAAATTTGACATACTTTTAAAAAAGAAGAAAAAAATGGAGGTTAAAAAGAGCAAAAATTATTCATAAATAATAAATTTTGTAATCAATATGTTCAATGTTATAAAAGAAAATATTAAATTTATGTGATATAAATTCTTAATACAACATTTTTAGTCAGCTTCATAGTTAAAAAAAAGCTCAACTACACAGAAAATGTAGTCTTTTCTTTGCCTATATTTTTACAATATATTTTAAAGAATACTTGTAAAATATTAAATTTATTGAATTATGCCATTAACTTTTTATGATAACATTCATAATAAATAAGATTTTTCATTAATTTATTAATGTGAAAATTTACATTTTTGTTTTGTATTTATGAAAGTGGGTAAAATTTAAATTTAACATATTTTTTTTAAAAATACATATTAGAAGAAAATCCCACAAATTATTCATAAAAAATAAAATTTTATAGTATATTCATTGGTATGAAGAACAATATCATAGAGAAAAAAATAACTTTGTGATAAAATTCTTATGGCAAGTTTTTATTAACTTCACAATAAAAAACTTTTTTTTACAATAAAGTTAAAATATTTCAAAGTTCAAATAAAATAAAATAAAATAAATGAACTTTATATTCACTTGAGAGTCTTAAATAATCGACTAATTTAATCCAAGGTTAAGAAAGATTTAAAAGAAAAAAGACTAGGTTGTAATTTAGGTATCAATATGTATGCCCACAATTGTAGAACCCAGTCGCATAGCTGCCAGGCCTTTTATAGATATTGTCTTGTTCTAATGCCATTTAATAACAATGATTTTAGCAGCAATCTAATATTGTATTTAAATCGATGTTGTTGTTTAAGCTGAAATCCTAATCTATGATATCATGGAAAAATTGATGTTAGTTTTTTATGTTAATTAAACAACAAACCAAGATTACAAAGCACCATATTTTATAGTATATAAAACATTTCAGGAAGGTCAAAAATTTATCAACATAAGAAAAATTCATTAAATGCCAAAAACAAAACACTAAAAGAATTGAACAGGGGCAGTGCAAACTACAGCTAACCCCAGCAGCCACATGCATCTTGACTGAGTATTTTATACAGCCAGCAAGTGTCCAACAAATGCTATTTTTATAAAATGCCTATTAAAAAATTAGGGTATTTATTGGTCAAATGTTGCAGAAAATATATCTATCTACAATAATCTATTCTATAATAATTTATAATAATAAATATAATAATATTAATATTATTATATATATAATATAATAATAATAATTATTATTATCATTATTATTATTATATAATATTTATATAATAACCTATTCAAAACAGGAACAAAAAGAACAAAGGCAAAACCAATTATATTTTATAACTTAAATTCCCAGGAAACTCACAAAATTGACATATCATGTTATATCCTACAAGAAGTGTACCTGGATTGCTATGCCCACAACTTTGCTGATATTGGTGCACAATCATCAGCAAAGTGCAAACTAGTAGACTGATCTTGGTGCCTGTGTGTTATAGTGGAACACACCTATTCTATAGTTAATAGACTCTCCCACCTATAATAAGTAGGAGTAGTAGCAGCCGCTAAGTCGTTCAGCGAGTTGGTCAGTCAGTCGCTGTCGGACGACCGTTAGTTGGATATTAAAGTATCAGCCACCACAACTAGATTACTGTGTCATTACCTATTATATCAAGTTCCTAACGTTTTGTACGTCGAACCTATTTTAGGACCGACTTAGTACAAACACAAGCCTCGACTGTGAAACCCACTCCATAATACTTGTGTATATTCCAACTCAAAATAATCATTTGACAGCGTTTCTGTGAGATTTATCAAGAAAAGATTTTTCTCAGCTTCATAAATCTCATTAATTGTAATAAATGATTTAAATATTAAACCAATTTCTTAAAAATTTTTGTAGACTGTTCACAAAATGTGTCTAATAAGCAAATAAGTGTACAGATAACATGTCTATCTATGACTTATTTATATTGTCATTGTGAAACTTACTGTGATGATGCTCACTTTCAATGGCAGCCCTCCATGGAAAATGTTTGCCCACTGTTGGGGTGTGGGATCTGACAAGATACAACACTTAACATGACGGGCAGTTATAATAGTTGTATCCAATACTCAGCCCAACAGGTCACTGCAATAATATTATCTTCTTTCCTATCTTGACAATTACCCAGGACTACTTATCATGAACGGATCAGTATGTTCACGTAACTAGCTCTTTCCATAACACCCACCTCTAATACTGAATGTACTAGACCATCCATAAACCCATTTGGTTCCTTTTAAAAGCAGTTCATGATAAAAAAGGATTAGGCAACAATATTATTAATTTTATTATTATTTACACATTTTAATTTGTATTTGCAATACAAATTATTGTATTAATTATTACTACTCATATTATACAATATTACTTAGATCAAACGTAATAATAAATTAATAAGAATTATATTTTTAATTTACATCCTTGTTTCTTCCTCACATTTATTTCAAAATATGTAACTGCAACAAACCAACATGCATTTATTTATTAATTTACTGTCAAGTCATGTAATACAGTTTTCCAGCCATACAGATTTATGTTTTACAATGACATACCCAGAAAGTGCCTTTATCTATCAAGTACATGCCAAACATCTGATATATTTTTTTTATAAAAAATGTGTTAATGTAGTGCATTGAATTGTATAAATAGGTTGTGTATATTTAAATTTATTTAATAATGTTGTTATAATGTATTATGAATGCTTACTATTTTTCAGAATAAAATAGTTGGAATATAATATGCTAGTGTTTGTTGATATACATGGATTGATATAAGAATGCGTATCAAAAACAAATGCTGAATTTGCTGTAAAAACAGAAAAACAGCCCTAGCTCAAGAACCTCTTGTCTAATTTTAATGAAATTTGGCCCTTCACTCAGTTTAAAGATACAATATACTCTTGAATTGATTGCAGTATTATGCATCATTTAAACTTTATTGCAGAAGCACACATACATACATACAAGATTAGTTTTAGTAAAATATAGATTAGTAAAGCTTCTCAGTATTTACATTCAAGTGTTTATTGGTATAACTTAGATTAACTAATCTGCTCATTAAAAAAAGATAGGGAAAAGGTTTCATAGATTAGTATTCATTACATCTTTCTCTACTTATAATATTTGACAGAAATTAAATTTTTTTTTTCCTTTTAGAAAGGGGGTTCTGTTCATAATATAAATTCTGTTTCAAATTGATCTCTGACTTCATAAATAGTTATCTGCACTTTGTCTTTATTTATACATGTGAAGTTTGAAACTGCTAATGATCATTCAATACAAGACCCAAGAGCTACTCAAGGCAGAGGGTTACTGTATGACATTGTATGAGTGCAAGAAAAAGCAAAAAATGCCTAAACTCTGGAATTTTATTTACTATTTATTTTTTTATCAATAACTCTTTAAAATTCAGAGATAGATTATTTCTAAAATATATTCATATTATGAACAGGATCTATATTTGAAAATGATAAAATCAATATTTTTTGATTCTGAAAAATGTCATGTGTGGAGAAAGTTTTTTTTTAACCCACAACTACTTCGAGTGTTTGGGGGTGGGTGCATGAAGACAGAAGAAACCTTCTTCTTCATAATCCTTTCAGTGAGTGTTCTAACTTAGGGAAGGTTACTGAATAGAATAATCACACAAAGGTTGGTAATGAACGATAATACTAGAACAAGAACAACACGTATAAGATTTGCCAGTGGCATGTAGAAGAAGTAGTCAATTGTTAGAAGTGAGTCAAGTGAATTCTACAATGAATCTCCAACTGCAGACCAACATACAGTATTTACTACTGTATTTATGTGAATGGGGAGATACCCATTATTGTCTGTAGGTATGCTACAACAGTAAGCTTTCAGATAACTTGGTAGTACTCATTTCCTCTCCAAGCTTATTGACCACCAGTTGAAGACCACGAAATATGGTGTTGGTCACCCTTTGTCCATACACTAGGCCTTCAGGTTTTCAATTCAGAGTTGTCCTTCTTTTACACTGGTTGCCACTGAATGATACAGAGTCCAGTCTGTGCTGCTGGGGTTGGGGAGAACAGGTGGAGTCATACTTTTCCCAAGGGTATTAACACGTAATAAACTCAACTTGAATTCAAACTCTGATTCCCCAGGGTGTGCTGCTACCCATTACTCCACTGTGTCTCCTAAGGCATTTAATGAATGTTTAATGAAAAAGATGAGCCTGTAATGCAATTTGCTGGTCGAGAACATTAGAATCAAGCAGATGTAGAAGTTTAAATATCTGGGAAGCATTACAGAGGACAGTAAGAGTGACACTGAGACCCGTAGACGTATTGGGATGGCCAAGGATGCATTCCGAAAGCTGGGCAGAGTATTGTGAGACAGGAGGATTAAAAAAATACTGACCTGTTATGTGACATTTTCCCTTCTTTATGGCAGCAAATATTGGACGATTTCCTCAGAGATGAAGAAGAGACTTGAGGCAACAGAGATGTGGTTCTACAGAAGGATGCTAAGGATATGATAGATTGTGCATGTGAACAACGATGAGATCTTAGAGAGGATGCAAACAAGGAGGAGGCTTATACTTAATACCAGGAAGAGGCAGCTGAAGTTTCTGGGACACATAATGAGGAAGGAGGGCCTGGAGAATCTGATACTCACGGGTGAAATAGAGGGAAAGAGAGGCAAGGGAAAACAATGTGTGACATACCTGGCAGACTTAAGTGGATGACAGAACGTGGTCTGGGGGGGGGAGCAGAAAGAAGGAGGTTGTTGAGAGATGCAAGAGATAGAGGGAAGTGGAGAGCCATCATCGCCTACATCCTGAAAGGTCATGGCACATAAAAAGAAGAATCTGCAAAAATTGTTAAAAAAAAAAAATTCACTATTTTTTATGAGCATCCATTTTAAACTCAGTCATGTCTGTTGATTCAAGTCGCTTTCAACACAGTTACTAGAATATAGAATACACCTTTTTGTGTGTGTGGGTGAAAAATCTCTTGAACAGTACAAGAATAATATTCATTTTGGATCTGACTTCATCCTACTCTCTTCTGAAGTTTATATATCATTTTAACAAAAATATTTGAAGTACAAAGAAAATATAATTGTAACAAACTCTAGTTACTCGGATGGCACACAAGTTTATGAGATTCACATGCTGAAGGCACTACACAGCATTGTTTTTTTTTTTATTATAAATTATTCTATATTTTATAATTCCCTGTGTTTACTGGTGGTAGTTTTTCATGTCTGTTGCTAGAAAGTTGCTTCTAGCTCTCCCATTTTGCACCTATTTCTAAAAGATCCAACTATTATTGATATACTTACTTTGCATAGACATTTGGCTTTAAAATCTCAACTTATTATATACAGTATTGGGACTGCTTACTAAGAAAGAAACATGAGGTGTTGGCATTGATGGAATTTTAAGAATGTGAGTACAGTTGGACTATTTCAGCGTAAAACTCAATAGAAGAAAGTAGACACATGCAGACAAACAAGTGATATATGTATATGTGGGTTTTAATATGTACAGGTTTCTGTAGGAAATAATACTAGCAAAGTTGGGATGATACACAAATAAGCAAAAAAAAAAAACAATTTGAAACATAAATACATGAGCATTATAGAAGTAAATATACGCATGAATAGAAAACTACTTCCTTTGACAGAGCTTAGTAAATAAAAGAGAAAGGCTTCTAGTCTGTTTTATAATGTCAGCTTGAATCACTTAATATGAAAATTTAATTTCTTACCTGAAAATCATGGTTGCCTTAAAAATTAAAAAAACATCACTGATTAAAATATCAAAGTTATTGGAAAATATGTAGCATCATAATAAAAACTTATATGCAATAGAAACATCTTAATAAAAAAATATATGTTATAGCAACATCTTAATAAAAACTTATATGCAATAGGAACATCTTAATAAAACCTATATGCAATAGAAACATCTTTAAAACCTATATGCAATAGAAACATCTTAATAAAAACTTATATGCAATAGAAACATCTTAATAAAACCTATATGCAATAGAAACATCTTAATAAAAACTTATATGCAATAGAAACATCTTAATAAAAACTTATATGCAATAGAAACATCTTAATAAAACCTATATGCAATAGAAACATCTTAATAAAAACTTATATGCAATAGAAAAATCTTAATAAAAACCTATATGCAATAGAAACATCTTAAAAATCTATATGCAATAGAAACATCTTATAACCTATATGCAATAGAAACATCATAATAAAAACTTATATGCAATAGAAACATCTTAATAAAAACTTATATGCAATAGTCACATCTTAATAAAAAAATTTAAACAATGACAACATCTTAATAAAAACTTAGATATAATAGCAACATCTTAATAAAAGCTTATGTGAAATGGCAACATCTTAGTAAAAACTTATATACAATAACCATATCTTAATAAATATTTTTACACAATGGCCACATCTTAATAAAAACCTATATGAAATGGCAACATCTTAATAAAAACTAATATGTAATGGCAACTTCTTAGTAAAAACTTATATGCAATAGTGACATCTTAATAAAAAGGTCTTTCTTCGTTTAACATGCCTCAAACATCATCTAAATCTATTGATAGTTAAACCTTATACAACACAATTCCAAAGAGCTGAGCTTCTCGCAGGAGAGAGACTGTGTTGAGTCAAATATTCCAGTGGGAATCAGTGAAAATTTAACAACTATCTCAGCCATAAGGTAAAAATTCTTTTATTCTAATTACTTAGATATTTACTCAGCTTAGAAGACGACAACAGAACAGAAAATTAAGGTATGAAGAATGTGATATTACTGGTCTTTCAGAGGGGAAGGGTCTACCTGTCTTAAAAATTAAAATAAAAAACCATGGTGTTTTTGTTTCTGTTGGAACACAAACTGATGAGGCAAAATACAAGAAACCAGTGTGTTTGTATATATATCTAAAATTCACCTTCATCTGTGCCGTGTGCCAATGGCTTAGGGGTAGAATCTCTGACTGATGCCAATTGAGCTAGGTTTCGATCATAGTTAGAGGCAACTGGACGTCTAGCCACACTGATGTTCTGGGATACAGTGAAACAGTCTGTCTGTGGATGACAATATATATACTCCTGAAAAATTTATTTCAGTTGAGCTCTCTGGGGAGGAAGTGTGAGTTTGTAAACAGTGACCACTACTGCTAATAATGCAAGACTCATCAGTAAAGCAAATCGAGTTCCCTTAGTCACTGTGTATTTATCTAAAAATAAATACGCTTAAATTCACCTTCATCCCTGCCATGTGCCAACATCTTAGGAGCATATTCTCTGACTGACACCAATTCAACTGGGTTTCAATCATAGCTAGAGGCAACCAGACATCTAGCCACACTGATGAACTGTGATATAGTGAAACAGTGTGGAAAGCTATCTGCATCTACATATTCCTGTAGCTTGATGCATGGATGTTAGTCCTAGAGATTCCCCTGTAGAGATTAGGACCACAACATCAGCAGGGTAGGCATTACTTCTATGGTTCCTGCAGCAAAGAGGCTTTTATTGGGTGGGGGGAATTACCACACCCATGTACTACCAGTATGAAAAGGAATGACTTTGTTTGTCTTACAGGACATATTACAGCCAATCTATTCAACAACACACTTTGGGCATGCAATCTATTACTACCAATCTATTTTACAACTTTCTTTGGGTGCACACTCCATTTCAGCCAATCAATTCTACAACCTTCTTAGGGTGCACAATCTATTTCAGCCAGTTCTATGGATATCATTTGGTGTACAATACATATGAAAAATATTTCTATAATTAAAAGACGAGTTGTTATTATTTCAACAGTTGTTTGGACTACTAAACTCCTTCTTTGTTTTGTTTCACTTGTTCCCACAGTATTTCAGCCCATCTATTCTACAGTCTTTTTTGGTTGTACAATCCTTACAAAAATAAGGATATCCTTTCTTCCAGAAAATGGTAATAAACAAAAAAGAAATGATGGCAAATACACTGACCTGAAACATTGTAAGGTGACATTTCCATTCTCAACAAAGCTAGATTGCATAAATGTTCCCATATTTTGTTTCCTGTAAATACATACTCCAATTCTTTGCCTGCTGATCAGATACATCTATACTTTACTGAAATAACAGAAAAGAACATCATATTGAAATATTTTAAAGATGTCCTTTAAATGTTTCTTGAAGAGTATGCTTTTATAGCATGTTATTTTTGTATTAAAGATCAGTGGAATTTAACAGAGAAAATTTTTTTAAAAATTACTTTTCTTCTTAGCAAGGATTTGAGTAAATTTTTTTTATATAATTAGCTGATATTAATCAGCTAAAAAATGTGCATGCCTTTATAGTGGGGGTCTGCTTTAGGATGAAGAGATAAGTTTCAAAGCTTCGATTACAGATTCAATTTCCATATGTAAAGCTTCTAAAAAGAATGACCTAGCTGAATGTTTATGCTATTTACACCCACACCTTTGTTGTTGTGAAACATTGGTTCCCATATGATCACCAAAGTTAAGCAATATCAAGCCTAGTGAGTATCTAGATTGGTGACTGCAGGGGAATACCAGGTGCTTTAAGATTGGATATGCAGGTGGTGTAATGGATAATGGTTAAGAAATGTCAATCAGAGAGCCAAATTCCAATTCCCATTGGGTTTATCATATTATGTGCAAATACCATTGGGGAAAGTATGAATCTACCACTTCTCCCCAAAGTTATGGGTTAATTAGTAATAATCCTTGTATCACTAAACTATTATTATCTCAAAAAATTCTTACAATCTAAAATATTTTCTGGCTTTAAATAACCTTCAAAAGGTTGATAAACCATAGAAAACAATTCAACCAACCAAAAGATTAGTTGTTGCTATCATAACAATCGACAGAGTTAGGCTTTTCTCATTACACTGTCCATGTCTTGTTATTTTTATTACTGCTCAGTTATTGCTTGTCCTGTTTCCATTGAGTTCAAGTACACACTGCCTGGCTCAGGGACTGAACTCACAATTCCTATGTCACCAACTTTACAAACCATTGCTTTAATCCACAAGGCTGTTGTCATTGGTTTGTGAAGTAGAAACAGAAAGTACATTTATACTTAAGATCAGAAAGAAATAGTTTAAATATCTAGGGCACATATTGAGGAAAGATGGCTTGGAAAGTTTTATACTCAAAGGAAATAGTGAAGGCAAGAGAGAGAAAGGAAAACAGCACATAACCTACCTAATGAGTCTGTGCAAATGAATTGCAGAACAGGATTTGGGAGAGATTACAAAAACACAAAATCTACGAAGAGCTACAAAGGACAGAAAATTGTGGAGAGCCATGATTTCCAATGACCTGAAGGGCATGGTACAACAAGAAGATGTTATTTGTAGATGTTATCTGAGACAACAAATTTCAAACCAATTACAGGCGTATTAATTCCGGGGAAAAATATCTTGTTTCAAAGCAGTCTTTTGAATTTATCTGAACTGAAATCTTAAAAGATGATATAGACTTCAGGAGACCCTTGATACCTCCAGGTAATAAAATTTTGTATTGGTTAACCAACTTACATGATTATATAGAATAACCTTGATAGTAAGTTCAAACATCGAATACCCACTCAATATTTATGTGGTGAAAGAAAAGCTAACAATCTAACCAGGGCTTTTTTTTTACTTGCTTTGGCACAGAATATATGGGAAATCTAAAGTAAAAACAATCATATTTTTCGTACAATAGTCCAGCCATATTAACATGACACTGTAAAATCAACATGAGCCCCATTTATCGAATATATTTTGCTCTACTGTTTATTTCTACCTTCTCTTTTTTCTTGCGGGGGGAGGGGCATGTTTTATGAAACTGTTTGTCAATATCATGTCTTTTTCTCTGTCTCTACTGCTCACATCTTCATATTATAATCAAAGCTCTAGCATTTCTAAATCCATTCTAAGAATACACCTATTTGTGGCAGTCACCTCTCATGAACTTTATGTTTGGGTTACTTGAGATTATCGAAAAATACTTCACTTTCTTTATCAATTCAATGCATGTCATTTGTGCATAACACACAAAACAACTTTTATGTAGTGACTTACCTACATTTCAGGTAAGAAAACAACAAATTTCAGAAATCATGAAGCAAATAAATAATTTTAGAAGTTAAAAAATACAAAAGACAATTCAGAGCCTAGATTAGTTTACTTCTGAATCAATTCTCTTTCATTATAAGATAAATAAATCCTTTAAAAGAAGTTATTACTAGAAATAGGACAAGAATAGTGTGGGTTTATCAGAGACACTGGAACAAGAAATGCAATATTTATACTCAGAATGTTATCAGAAAGAACAATACAAATGCAGAAGGATGTGTATTTGTGTTTTATAGATTACACAATTGTATAAAGTATGCCACAAAGATCTGCTGAAATTGCTCAGCAAGCTTAATGTATTTGGGAAGGATATTAGAATAATGAAGAATCTGTATTGGCAGCAAACCACCTGCAGACAGATAGAAAATGAGTTCAGCAGATATTCAAAAATAGAAAGGGGTCTAAGACAAGGATGTTTTCTCATCAGACTTATTCAACCTATACAGCAAGGCCATTCTGAGAGAATTAGAAGTCCTACCAGGATTGATTATTGGCGACCATAATCTTAATGTAAGATATATAGATGACACAAAAACTCTTATAGAAGATAGTGGAGGAAAGTGAGAAGAAGAGATTAAACATCAATGGCAAGAATGCATGATTATAAGCAACAGGATGATTGACATTGTATTTAATTTTTGAAGATCAAAGTTGACTGGAAAGCAAGAAGCTGGAAGAGAGCTCCACATGCAAGAAGTGTGATAGAAGAAACCCTTAGCATAGAACTTAAATCTAGCCATTTCAAATGTAAAATGATGAGATCTTGTTGCCAATCTAGTACTGCACTTGAATTCATAAAGAGCTTATCCAAACAATTAACATGAAAATATTTATAGAAAAGGCATAGGAAAGCAACTTTATGGTAGTGTGTAAGTGACTGAAGCTGAGATCATAAAATGACCTTTGGCTTAGTTATTGTTTTTATACAGGTAGATCAAAGTGTAGTTAGTTGCCCTGTCCTGTGTAGAGATAAAATTGCAGATTTCTTTAATGAGAATATGTCTTGAATAAAGAAGTGAAACTTTGAATTCAAAACAGTGGTAAAAGTAATGGGAAACCATGCCATTATCGTTCAGTTTATTCTGTAACATACAGAATTGTGGCAATTCTCCAAGCGTAGCTTAGATGTGGCACAAGGCCGAAAGTATAGTGTACCTAGTGAGAATCGAATTCACTACTCAGTGGTAAGTTCTAGTGAGACTAACTTGTTAACCACTATACCGTCTCGAGTTGCCCAAACCATGCCACTATCTTTCTGAAGAACTCATGGAAATTCACAGATAATAAACAAAAGAATTTTGTTGAAAAGCATGATCACTTTGAAGAAACAAAGCATAAAACAGAAAAGACAGTTGTCGCAACAGGATTTCTTACCACTGGCATATTATGCGTATTGGAGAACATATAAAACTTTTGAGCATGTTTTAATAGTATTGTTTTCCTAATACAAGGCCCAAGAGCAACCCAAGGTAGAGGGAGCTGAAAGAGGTAGTTGTAAGGGCATATATGGAGATATTAGGTTGGTGCAAAAATAATGTCGGTTTTTGACGTATTTTTAACGTCAAAAACCGACATTATTTTTGCACCAACCTAATAGTAACAGGTGTTTATTCCCATTTATACTGCAACACCTGATATTTTTTTTTATGAATTTTAAGCTCTCCAGAAAAAAATATACATGTGTGTGCAACCAGTCAGTGAATATGCACGATTTTTAAACTCTTCAAAAAATAAACTGTGTATAATGCGAACCCCTATTTTTTGCATAAAAAATTGATCATGAAAACTTATATTATACATGAGTATATACAGAATGTAGGATAGATAGCCACTAACCCTAGAGGCTAAGATTATAGTAATCAGGGAAACATCCTCTTGGGAGTCTGTTCCTAAACATAACAGTTCTGGAGAAGAATCTGTCTGAGTAGAACTTCCTGTTCAATGGAATATGGGAGAAATGAGGGTGAATCAACTTTATAGCAAGTCCTAACTGTGAATAAAGGAATGTAGCTCATCTGAACATCTGCTATGAAAATAGTGAAATAGCATTGAGGGTCTAACAACATTTCAACTGTGGGAAAGGGGTTGTAGGGTGGAAAATAATTCATCACCCACAAGTCTATGTAAACACTTTTGAACTTTGTCAAGGCTGGAAAGTAAGGATTGAACAGCTCTAGCCCCGGATATCGTAGCAATTTTTGGTCTTGTAAATTGGGTAAATCATTCACCCATGACCTTACAGGAGAGAGTGTCAGCAATGCAATGCCTTTTTCGCAAATATTTTAAAAATTAATTTGAATTAATTTAAATCTGCTATAGATGTCTGCAATATTTGAGAGTATATTATATCCCACTCCAATTTACAGCCATATCAATGAAACAATGATTCTTTTGTCCAATTACCGAATTTAAGCAATGGTGATCCTGGTCAGTATTTAAGTTTAAGTTCCTAATGATTTTTTTCTTTTGCTTTCAGATTTAACAATTTAACTCTGGCAATTTCAACCATGGAAAGATTAACAATCAAATAATGTGGTAAAGTTATCGAATCCTATTATGAAAATGGACATTCAAACTGAAATTCATTTCACACACTTCATGATTATTTTGATCAACATAATTGACCAATCAAGGGAGCAATTGGAAACGATATAACGTTGTTGTAGAGAGGTTCAATTCCTGTGCGTGACGAAAAATATAGAGATGTCTGGATTTTCGGCCACATTCTCGTGCACTGCAGCAATGTTTTCAGCTGAACGGTGTAAATAAGTATGCAGTGGTGTTTTCACATCTGCCACCAACCCCATTTGTTTGAATTTACAAACAATTTTTCCAATTGCACTCTTGAAACTTTAACACATTTGATTGTTAATTTTTCCATGGTTGAAATTGCCAAAGACTTAAATTGTTAAATCTGAAAAAAATCAAAAAAATCATTAGACACTTAAACTTAATTCACATTTAAAATTCGTCCAAGTTATTGGAACACCCTTTACTAAAAGAAGACCTCAATATATAGAAATGCTTCTGGACTTACAGGTCAAGATACTGGGGGAGAGTAAAGATATACCTCCTCTTTATTTATTTATTGAGGTTAGATAGAAGTATTGGTAATCTCGAGTCTGGGTAAAGCAGACAGCTTGATATTTTGCATAAGTTAAATAGGATTCAAGTGATATTTCCGAGTCAATTTTTGAGGGAAAAATGTCTTATATACTATAAAATACAATATTTGCTGATGTTGGAGGAACACTGCAAAACACAAAGTTAGAACAATGAACTTAAGACCATCAGCGTTGAGATCAACCATATTGTTATTAAAAATAAAAAAGAGATGATACAAATGCCATACATGGTGACATATAAGTCTTCCTCACTACATTTCAGCAGATAATACTAAGAAAAGTAGTGCATTTATAGGTAAACATTTAGTGTTACCAAAATATATAACTACAGTATAGATAAAAAAAATAGGACAACCATGAAAGAAGGACAGCAGAAAAATCAATAATAATAATCTAATGTTCCACAAAATATGGTTCTCATGGCATTTGATCTTAATATCTCAAAGAGGTTAAAAGTGTACATGTTTTGTCTTGGTGCCTGAAGGTAGGCTACAGTAAATATCCCGTTTGGTAACACAAATTTACTTGTTCCTTAAGGTCTACAAACCATGAGTGAGAGTAGGAGGAAGATATATCATGGTAGGATATCAAAGATTTTTTTTAATTTGAAGGATGAGGGAGCCAAGGAGACTTGGGAGTCACAATGAGATACCTGAAAACACCCTCAATCAGAGATCATTTCAATGAACTGTGTTAGCTAACCTGAAGGTATTTCTAACAGAGCCTGACCTGCTTTTAGCAAAAACTTTCACCATATTGAGCGTATTTGTCTGTTATGCATGTGCTTGGTATATCCTTATCAGACTGGGTGTCATCATGATGGGTATATTGGGCTTTATATATTTGTACCTCTACATCACTTAATTGCTGTGTTACACTCTTATTTAATAATAATAATAATAATAATAATAATAATGCTGTAATTTACAAGAAAAAAATAGAAGCTTCAGCTTCACATACAAGACCGATGGGATATTCTTTTAATTCAATTTTTTCTAAGGAACAGGCAGAGTTGCTTTAGATGCCATCTATCATATAGGAATAAAGTGTCACTGCTGAAACTTGGATTTGAACACAGATTGCAGGAGAGCAAGCACAGTCAACCTCATCTTGAAATAATTAGATCACGTGACGGGTAAAAGAAAAAATATATATGGGAATTATCGGCGTCTCACTGAGTATCGTTTGAAGGCGTTACTATTGTTGTATCTGTGATTTACAAAGTCTCTCCTACAAACAGGCATGAAACCATCAAATACAGTAATATAATTAATTAATTGCTTAATTATTTGCCGAGTTTGTTGACCTTGAAAATCAGTGAGAATATCTTGCTTGAAATTATCATCAAAAACTTGGTGAATTGTATTTTGACTTAATGAAATTCAATGATGTAGCAATAGGTGACATACAAAATGAGGTGCAGGTGCAAAAGAATGCATCATTTCCTCTGGCCAATAATAATGGCAACAGCAGCGCAGGTTGCTCAGTATCTTGGGCACTTCTCAAAGACAATAGGACTTCCCAATTACAAGAAAATGGGAAAATGAATAAAACAGAATGAAAATCATTTCTGGGATAATGTCTTGAGTTTATGATGAGATAATATGATGAGGTAAGGTCATAAAGGAATTTCTGAAGTGTCTTCTTTCCATTCCAAGATAATCAAATACAGATTAGCTCACCTTTTCAATCCTTATCCTTCTTGTAGTCTTCGTGCTACAATGCAGAACCTCATGCCCATCTTCCAGTCTCGAATATGAAACTTTTATGAGTTTAGTGATCCTATTATTTTTGTGGTTAAGGATTCGTGGCTTATGATATTAGTATGCAAAGAGATCCTTGATAAAATCCAAAAAAGAATCAACAATATTATTGGTCCTGATCTGGTATCTCAGCTTCAGTCACTTTCCCACTGTCATAAAGTTGTCTCCCTGTGCCTTTTCTATAAATACTTTCATGGTAATTATTTGGATGAGGATTGGGGAGGGTATTACTAACATTATTTTGTTCAGTTTCTTGTAAATAGATTTGTATTCATATTGTAAATACTCATTGGCACTTATTTTTTTAATTGTTGTTTTATTCCCCTCCCCTCACAGACAATGAATTGTACATATGGGGTTTAGTTAGGTCTTTTATGGAGACAATGAGGTATTATGGTGAATGTAGTAAGAAAAGTAAATAAGAATGTGCTTTGGTGTAAGGAATATTGTTGTATGTTTGAGTCAGTGTTTGCAGCTAGCTAAGTTTAACATTAAGACAGAAAAAGACTGTCCTTTTCCCTCATTTCCTATTTTGGCCTTGTGCCACATTTTGTAAATAAATTACAAATGAATATTGCTCTTTGCTATGGTACCTAGACTTTATGAATTTAAGTGCAGTATTAGATTGGCAGCAAGGTCTCATCAATTTACCGTTGAATTGGCTAGATGTAACCATAAGTTCTATGCTGACAGTTTTTTTTTTCTCACTCTTCTTACTTGCTGAATTCTCTTCTGGTTCCATGATTTCCAGTCAACTTTAATCTTCAAAAATTTAAATGTAATGTCCATCGCTATCTATTGTCTTTCTGATTACTCTTCTTTTGTTCTCACCATGTTTCTAATTCTTTCACATCCAGTAATCCCTTGCGTCTTAGTGGCTTTACTGCCTTGCTTAAGGAGAACTTGATTAAAAAAAAAAAATTGTCATGAAATTAGCGATTAGTATAAATTTAGTATGCAACAGAAATCTCAGTATGCCACTGACCTGACGCTGACTGAAGAAGTGACCAATGACACTCGTCTATTTCGACCATTGAAACATCAACTAATTTTCTGTACTTTTTAATAAAATTTCATTATAAGCCAAAATTTTGAACCAGACAGTGTCAGTTAGTTGGCAAAAATGAATCTTTTAAAAATGCAATGTCCCTTCAGAACATTTTCATTTTTAATATGTGTGAATTACCATAACTTATTGGGAAAGATAGTTGACTCATTTCCAGTTGCCTCCTTTTATAATTTTGAATTCAGTATTCTCTTAGTCTAGCTTCCACTCAAGGCTTGATAACCTCACCTGCTCTTCTATCTAACACATTGCTGGGAGATGCCTTTCTCAAGGGCATAAGAAAAAAGAACACCAGATACACGATCAGAATTTCAACTCACCTTATCAATTCTACATAAATGTTATGCTTCCCACACAAACAAAGAATAGTTGCTTCTTAAAGGAAATACAAAAGTTATATGCCAGAATGCAAAACAGCAAACTAATTTGTTTCTGTGTTCTTGCAGCTGATCTTTTCTCAGGTACTAACAGCTCAATGGGGGGGGGGAAACTGGCTTGTAATTTCCAATATCTCAAAAAACCAAGTTCATTTCATTTCCTCATCACTTATCTGAACTTGCATTTTCTAGCTTCCCTGTGCCTTTTCTATAAATACTTTCATGGTAATTGTTTTGATGAACTTTACTCTATGGTATCTTCTTCGTGTAATTTTTAAATACAAAATAAAATGTGTTAAAATTACTGACAGAACTAAAAAAATTGTCTTTAAAAAAACAAAGATAAAAACAAAAGGAAAACTTACGTGGCCAACACACAATTCATCATGTGATGGGCCAAAATGAAACGTATAATGAATTTAAAATTATTTGCTATACATGTTATCATGCCTTTTGCATATATCCACTCACACCCAAGTTTAGAAACAGTCGAAAAAAAAGTGGCACACATGTACGTAAAAGACAAACGCACAATGTAGATTTGATGACAGTGAAACAAATGACAGAGTTTTTCTTGATGGAAGTGAACACAGCATTTGTATTTTTTTATTTTTTTTATTTTGCTAATGTTCATGCAATAAAAGGTTGAAGAGCAACTCAAGGTAGCAGTTCACTGAATGTGGTTGTTGTTTGAGTTTAAAAGAAGAAGTGCAGTTTATAAAGATGTGTAGGTCAACCCTAGACTTGAATAGGTTAAAATTGCAGTGATTTCAGAAGCCTACTCTCAGGAGTTTGTTCCAGAGAGTAGCAATGTTAGGGAAGAAGCTTTCTGAATAGAACTTCCTCCCTATAAATGGAAGATGAAAAAAATGGGTTTGATTCATCCCAGTGTAAATGACATGGTGGGTCTTAGCTGTGAAGGTCTGAACTGGTGGAACTAAGGAATGTAGCTTGTCTGAACATTTGTCATGAAAATAGTGATAGAGTAGCAATAAACTTATGATGTTTTGTCTGTGGGGAAGGGGTTATAGGGTGGAAAATAATTCATCACCCACAAGACTGTGTAGTTGCTTTTGAACTCTATCAAGAATAGAAAGTGATAACTAGCCAACTACAGCCTAGATATAGCACTAGTTAACTATTTTTGGTCTGATCTGACTATTATTAAAATAGAACATGGCAAGTGGAGTCCAGTACTTACTGGAATGGCACAAAGAACTGACCATTTTTCCAGCATCTTTAGGTCATACATATGAGTTCCCTTTGAGGTGTGGGATAAGCTTGAGTCCTAAAGGAAAGGGACCTCTTTGAGAGAACCACTAATCATGATAGTTCTGTTTGGTGATGGAGGAACATTACAAGTTTGGTTTGGGAGATATTGAATGTTATAAGCCACTCCTTGGCAACAAAGAGATCAAAGCACACCTGTACCATTTAGTAAAGAAAACAAGGAACTACTCTTTTCTGTTAATAATGCTAATAAACAAGAGAATATTGTCTAACAAAGAACTTCTGCTGTGGACTGCTACATGATGTTGTCAAAATCAGTCTATAAGAAAAGGGCACAAAGTCTCATTCTTTTTCTTCTTTTTTAAACACACTGTGCCTTAGAAGAAGTGTTTCTCTACTGGGGGCGGTGGTTCATCTTCAGCAAACATATTGCTTTGAATACAACATTACAAAGAATACAAAATGCCCTAAGTCTATTTGAATACACACAGACATAACTAATAATTTTTATGTAATCAACAAAGAACTCTTATCAAAATGCAAATCCCTCACAAATCTTTCATATAAACTTTGCATACATTTAAGTACAAAAAAGTCATCCCTGTAAATACAAACCTTATTTACATCTTTTTCTCTCCTTTGTTTCATATAAATCACTTAGGCAATAAAATATGTTGCTAAATGCATGTAATTATTTTTATATCCATCCTTATACTTTCATGGCTGGTGTAAAGTAATACACTGACTCATAGTGTATCCGTCATCCATAAACATAGAGAGAATTCAAAAGGCAAAGTCAGGTTCTCCTTTGATGACGAGTTATAATATGCATATAGATGAGATGAGCACAAGACATTTTTTTTTTTAAAGTCCTTGATTTCATTTCCAGATTCAGATTAATGAAGTCATACGCAATGTCTAACACTAGCAAAAGCACGGGGTGAAAGAGCCTTATTTTCGGAATTCTGGGATTGAAGTCAGCTGATTCATGTCTTTAGATTTCCTATTTATTTATTTCTGTATTTTTTCATTTCTATTTATGGGGAAATAGTTTATTTTATTTATTTTGTTGCTGCCACTGTTTCTTGTATGAACACTTCTATAAGTCCACGGTCAGCTAAAATTCCCACGTTAACTCTGTATACATGTAGTTGCAAGGTTATGGTATTTCTAGATGAATTTTTGTTCTGATTCAATTTTTCTTATCAAATTGCAAAATAAAAGTTGTCTTGAATCGCCACTCTTCTAGATCTTCTTTCATTAATGCAAGTATCCCCTAAGGCTCTATCCTTGGACCTACATTGTTCCTAATTTTAATAAATTACTATCCTGATGGCATCCTTCCTCGACTCAGTATCTATGTTGATGACACAACTATTTACTCCTGTTTTCATAGTAAGTCTGATCGGTTCAATAAAGTCAAATTGGCAGCTAAGCTCAAAAATGACCAACAATCTGTTGTTAACTGGGGCAAGGAATGGCTTGTCAATTTTAGCACCTCTAAAATAAAACTGTTCTCCTTTAATTGTCTGAGTAAACCTTTTCTTGCCTGTCATCAGCATGGCTGAGGCTAAACTCCAGAAGAGCAACCCCTTATGTCTTCTTGTGGTGACTAACATGAAGTGGAAAGATTATATTGAATCAGTTGCTAGGGTCTGCTACTACAGAAGTTGGTTCACATTAGTGAGGTAAACAACTTTCATGGCAGAATCTATATTACACATAAGTCTATTTGTCCATGCATTGAATATTGCTGCTGTATCTGTAATATATTTAGATATTCTTGATAAAAACCTAAGAAGAATCTGCAATATTATCAGTCCTGACATAGCATCCCAGCTTCAGTCATGTTCGTACTGCCTTTTCTATAAATACTTTCATGGTAAATGATCTGATGAGTTTTCCCCTTTTGTGTCTAGACTTTATGAATTTAAGTGCAGTAATAGATTGGTAGCTAGGTAATATTTTACTATTTAAATGACTAGATAGAACTGTAAGTTTCATGCTAACAGTTTCTTCTCTCACACTTCTTGCTTGTGGAATTCTCTTATGGTTTTTTGCTTTCCAGTCTTTGATCTTCAAAAATTTAGATGCAATGTCAATCAACATCTTCTATCTTCATGAATCCTGTTCTGTTATTGTTCTTTCTCATTCTCTTTAAACACCCAGTAACCCCCCTGTGTCTTAGTGGCATTATTGCCTTGCTTGGGGGTGAAATGATTCAAAAAAAAAAAAAAAAAAAAAAAAAAAAAAAAAGAATCTCTACAGAAAACCATAACTTTGTTATAAAAAATCTTTGTAAGAAATAAATTCACTGAATTTGTATTGCAAATCTAAAAGAGAATGACATCATATTTTAAATACACCATTATAGTGACTTAATGACATTTAATACTAAAGAGTGGTTAATGTATTCTTTCTTTTATAAAGCAGCATACTACTTATATTGTCTTTTATTTTATTTTTTTTTCTGTGATATTGAATAAATTGTTTGATTTCACCATGCAAAGGCAATTCTCATAAGGGAAAAATACAAAAATGAAGAGTTATCTACCCATGAATATAACAACTGTTGTCTGGAAGTCACCTGCTGCTTGTAAAGGAATTGAACATTGAATTTGTCTCTTAAGTGACATCAATGAAGAACAACAAAAGAAAATTCAATAAGAAAAAGATATATGGAGAGATATTAGGTTTTTTGAATTGGATGCAATATTTAGTTTATCAGAGGCTTACATTTTGTGGTTATATTAAATACATAGCTTAAAATAGAATCCTTGGAAATGCCCTGCCATTTTTTAAGATATGACCAAAGTATGATCCAGTTTGGTAAGATCATTTAGAATGTGTAAAAACAAGCAGACATTAACTTCATATTATTCTCCTTACATTCAAAACAAGGTTGTGATTTCCATTTCTTCCCCTTACTGTGACAGTCTTATGACGTCTATCTTCCTCATACTTTACATAGCCACTCGAGATCATCACCCCACAAACTGATGTCACTCATCAGCCGTCATGTAATCCTCATAAATTCATCTTATCCAAACGGGGATAATCAGCCTTTGCATCTCTACAGCTATGTCTTGTACTAGTTCCCTCACACTATTTTTGGATTAGAGATGACATTTCAATTGCCCATTAAGGTTGGTTGCTTGGAATCTAGCAGGAAAGAGACTAACTACCCAAAAAGCAATAATGTTCAATGAAGGTGATAAGTTGCATGAACCATAATTGGAATTCACTGCTTTTCACTGACACACCAGCCATAATCAGTCTGTCATGTCAACACTGACAAGGTCAACTTTCATATCCAGGAACGACTTCCTCAGCAAGGAGACATTTTTAGCACAGTAATCTCCATTGCTGACAAAAGAATAAAGACATTCATAAGCTCACACTCATTGAACATGCAAACAAGTCTTCGATATTGTGGTTGCATCCACACCAAGAGACTGGTTGAGCAGTATTTCTCTTAGTGTTACACATATGTCTG